>CM057104.1:1427500-2627500 GCA_029959045.1 Taenioides sp. WSHXM2023
TGAAGGTCTGAAAATAACTTTTACTTTCTCCATTTCATATATATAGAGATAGATAGATAAATATGTATCTATGCTTTATGGTAATCATCTTGAGGAAACAAAAAAATACCTAAAACTGGCAATATGCAAATAAAACAATAATAAATAAAATAAAAAACAAATAAATAAATAAATGTTCCTGCTTTGTGACTTCAGATTATAATATTTAACACAATACAAAAGTGTTACTGTTTGTTTGATTAATTAATTTATTTATTTTTTATATATATCTTTGTCCATACTTTGTCCAGATGTTCAGGGAGTGGTCCATATTGTGCTGGTCACCTGACCTTTGAGCTGCAGTGATCCGTGAGCACACATCGGCCTCATATGTTTGGATCACACAGAAGTCCAAGTCTCTCAGGCATAAATCCACTCTCCTTATTTCCCCAGACAGATCCGATCTGCACTCAGCTCTGCATGAGAATATGAACAGGGACACCAGAGCCACACACTGCAGAAGTGTACAGAGGAATGTAGAGGTAATCAATAAAACTGATCTGCAATATCAGGAAGGAAAAAGAAGAAGGACTTTTTTCATCATCCATTTTTTTAATAAAAGGAGATTACACAATTTTAGTCTTGTTTTTTTAAAGTTTTAATATCACTATTTTGACAGCTTGACTACTTGAATACTAAAAAACTTGTACTATGTAACTTTTCTGGTAGACCGTATTCCATCTGCTTGTCTCCATGGAGATATTATTGCAAATGTTATGGCCTTAAACGTTTTCATCTTTATTGTGACAACGAGGTGACAGGCCAAACTTTAGGCCAAAATTCACGTCAGATCTGTGGAGAGGCAATCCTACACACTGTAAGACTCCTTTTCATTAATAAAAACATGTGTATGAAATGGTATATGTATATATGTTTAATGCCATACTGTGGAACATTCCAGGCAAAGCAATAACATCTCCATAGAGACAAGCAGGTAGCGGACCTTCCACCAGAAAAGATGCACAGTGCACCTTTTAATAAGTACTAAATCAATTACTTTTAGTTCTACTTCATTTCAAATTCTATTGCTACTACTTTCATTTCCTGACATCCCCCCGAAAATCTGCCATTCGTTAAGTTTCATGATTTCATAGTTTCTACGTCATTTCAAATCTCCAAAAGGCAATTTATTATAGAAAAATCCCAGATCAAATGTGATTTCGGTTTCAGTCTTTGCTACAAATGAGAGATGTTGAGCCGTTCTCTTTGATTAAACCGACAGATGTGGTCACTTTTTTCCACAGGCAGGGTGTGGCTACGCTTCACTTCAAACAGCTTCTTTTGCTTTTCAAAACGTTATGCAATAAATTAGAATTCAATATTTTTGTCCAATCTACATTTTAATTATACTCAGCGGTGGAACGTAGCGAAGTACAAGTAGTAAAGTACTGTACTTAAAGGTGCATTGTGTAACTTTTCTAGTGGAGATGTCATTACTTTGTCTGGAATGTCTCACAGTATGGCATTGTTGTGGAATTTCTATACTACAATCAACAAAAAACTGAAAAGTCGTCTTGAATCAAGGAGTCTGATTTATTTATTGATTGCAAATACATAAGTTAAGACATAATACTCTTCTAAGGATATGTCGACGCAGGCTGGTAGTCAAGACACAAGTCAAGACACAGTGGATAACGAGTTAGCATTAACGTCAGAAATAAACTTTTATGAAGCACAAGGCCAGAGAGTCGACATAAAATAGCAGGATTAGAGCAAATTATTAGTTGGTTAGTTACAAAACTCACAACCATTAATCAAACCCAGTAAAGAGTAAAGACTAAAGTAAAGATTTCCATAATTACGGTAAATGTTTCTATCTTCATGGAGACCAAACCAGACCAAGTTATAGGCCAGATCTGTGGAGGTAATCCCGCTCACAGTCAGAATTCCTGAGCTATAAAAAACACCTGTAATTAGATAAATTAAATTAGGCAGGAAAATGACACATCCATAGAAACAAGCAGTTGACAGACCCCCAACCAAAAAGTTACACAATGCACCTTTAAGTATAAAATGTAGCTATCTGTACTTGACTTGATCCTTTTTAGTTTTACTTCACTACATTTGAGAGCAGGTATCTCTAATTTCTACTCCACTACATTTTTGAACTGGACTGAACTAACTGGACTGTTTGAGACCTGCTGAAAAAGTCTTAGGGGATTATTTTTTAACACAGTTTGAGCAAACAAAAAATATACACATAAAAACAGCTAGAAAATAAATACATAATTCAGTTGTTTGTATTGAACAAAATTCAGCTTTATCAAAGGTCTCAAACACTGCGAGAAATACTTTTACTTTTTACTCTTTAAGTACAATTTTAAACAGGTACTCGATACTTTTAAACAAAATTAGCTTAAGTATATATACTTGAGTAACAAAATTGAGTACTTCTTCCACCACTGATTATACTTTGTACATTACATTTAAGTTGTAAATTGTTGGCCAAATGGAATGTTTATTGAAATGGGCCACATAAGGGTATTTTTTTTCATCTAGAAAGTTATATAGTCGCTTATATCATTGTCAGATAAGGTCACTTCTTATTGTATGCCAGTGCCACCCTGTTTTTCTGATGTAAAACCAAATCTTTGTGGTATAGAACATGTGAAATCAAAATTACATTTGAATCAATATTAAAATTCAGTCATTTCTTATTCAATGATCAGCTACACCCTGTTCTCTGTCAGTAAAACCATGTCGTTTAGAACAGAGTTCTAAACTTTGGCTTTAGATGGAAATACTTAACTATATTTTGTGATAAACAGAAATGTTTGGGGAATTTTTCATAGTTTTAAAGGTCCTATATTTCACAAAACTGACTCTTGTGATGTCATGAAGCTGTAGTTTTCAAGTTAATAACTACCTTTTACCTTTTGTTGAGCATAGATCGGCAATTCCAGGGCTGAAACTATCCAAATGTTTCTAGTGAAGTTGTATGGAGTTTAAAAACACGGTGGAGCTGTGTTTTTAAGAAAGCCTTTAAGAAATCAGATATACAAAGCCAAAATTCAGCATCAGGCGCTTGGATACAGCTAAAGCTCGGAGCATGTGGTCTCATCATCGGTCTTGTACAAATATTTACTCAGTTGTGCAGTTTCCGTGTTAGCAGCGTCTTACCACTTAGCTCTTCCTAACTTCTTTCACTTCTGTCCATGCTACTGTCTTGCACCTGCTATAGAGCAATCTGGACATTGGCTACTTAGCAACCCCCGCGTCCCTCGCATAGTACACGCTTGAACTCATTAAAGCGTAAAACTAAATTGGCTGTAACGTTGTTTTGGTAAAGCTAGTGTTGATGGAACATTTTGGGGAGTAGTCTTGGGAGAAATTAGAGAGTAATATTTGACATTCAGAATCTGTGAGTCATGGCTGTAACTTGTGAACAGCTGCTAGAAATGTATTTAAACAAATGTGTGGTCTACATAGGAAAGTTCTTTGTTACGCGGCATATGCGAGAACGTGTTTAGGTGAATGGGAAAGCTGTTTTGGCAAAGGAACCGGGCAGAAGATCGAATGTGAGACCAGATGTTCAAGGCAAATGTGTCTCAATGTAATATACAGGCTTATTCAAATGATGGAAAGTCCTATAATATAAGATGTATAAGTTTCAATTAGGGCAGATTTCAACTCAAGGTTCAAGTAATTTCTAATAGTCAATGCTCACATCTTTTGAATTGCGAAGTCTAGAGCCAATCCTCTGTCAGTAAAAGTATGTAGTTTGAAGCAGAGTTCAGACTTTGGAGAGAGGAATTTGAAAATTTGTGTGTTAAAGACTTTTTTTGAGCTTTTTGTCATGTTTGATTATTGTTCTCTCATTCACGCTGGTTTCAGTAATCCTCTGTAAAAAAGTCCTTTGCCTCTGAGCCTCACCAAGTACTGTTTGATTTTTTTTTCCCCTAGGATTTTTATGTCATAGATAGAAGCCCTGCTATAATTATAAGTCTATTAATCGCCACCAATGATTAAATGTATGTAGTGTTTGTGCTGAGGAACTTATATTTTTATATGTTATAATAAGTATAATTTCACTTTGGTTGTCGTCACACAGTCCTAGCTTGCATACCATACCAATTTTATTTATAAAGCACTTTAAAAACTTTACAGCTGGCCAAAGTGCTGTACACAAACATAGAATCAACAAAGACAAGACTTAGCCCAAAACAGTATGGAAGTATTTTGGAACGGGATTTAAATCCATATTGAACTATTTCCCATCGCGAAGTATAGGCCAATTTGGCTGTTAAAAACTTCTCAAAAATGACTCAGAACATATTTTTATAGAAACGTTTAACAAATTGGCAACAGCTCTTTGGTTCTACTGTCTTTGGATCCAGCTGTATTCGCCAAGAGGATTTTATTGAAAAATCTCCTCTAACCTTAGCTAACCTTATCTCTGCTTTTAGAGATAATCTTGCTAACGTTATAACACACACAAACACACACACACACACACACACATTTGAGCGATCAGACTCCACAAGCGCCAGTTTCCTATCTCTCCAAATCAAGAAGATCCTACAATGTAAAGTACTTAAATCTGCAATCTCTGGTTCTGTAGCCACAACTCAAATGATTCATCACATGTTGATTATCTGCGGTTGCCGGTTTCTTCTCTCTTCTAACAGCCGCCATTTTGCAGACTTTTTTTGGACATGCTTGGACCTCAGAGCTTTCAGATCTTCAGATGTGGGGAGCAGATAAGTGCGATGTCTCTTCACAATCTGACAAACCTGTGAACCATATGAGCCCAGAAGAGATGAGGTTTCACATCTGGACTTTGTGAATATTTGCGAACATTCACAAAGCAGACAGGAGCATCTGCTGCCAGTGAACGCACCACATCTGGAACTGACAGTTTCAAATTTGATCCAAGGTTTAGATCTTAGTTTTCATCCACGTTTTATGTTTACTCATTTTTGTAGCACCTCCACCACAACATGTTTAGTTTATTTTCAGTTTCAGTCTTCATTCTCAGTAGACATTTCAGTTTGAGTGAAGCACCACTTTGTTCGCAAATGTAGATGTCCACATAACGTTAAGTTAAAGCTGTACTGCGTAACTTTCTGTTGGAGGGCCTGGTCAGATCTGTGGAGAGATCGCCCCGCATACAGTTATTGTATGTTTTTCAAGGTATTTTTAAGCATAAAAAAAATAAATAAATAAATAAAAACCATGATAGAAGAAATGCTAAATTAATATGTTTAAACTGTGCAAAGCAATAACATCTCCATGGTAACAAGCAGGTGGCAGACCCCCCACCAGAACAGTTAGAGTTCACCTTTAATTAAAATAAACTATTGATTGACCTATTCATGGGTTTCAGCTTCAGCATTTGATGATTTCTCCAATTAAAAAATGTCTATAGAGAGATTATTATAAGATAAAATAACATTTGCTTTTAAATTAATAATCACTATGGCAACTGTCCTACTGTTTCACCATTCTGAAACTCGTGGATAATGTGGAGTACTTCTGTAAAAAACTAATCCATGTATTTTAGGAAATTGGACTCTAAATGTCTAAATTAAAATCAAATATTGAGAAGAAATTCATTTTGAGAAAACTTTTGAGATACAACTGATCTACTTTAAACCACGGATGAAGCTGAAAACCACCATTTTGAGGGTCCCATCCTTTACCCATGACATGTTCCAAATACTCATGGATAAACATGGATGTGGATTAAGACTCATGGTAAACACTTTACTCACTCTGCTTTGTTATTCCGTCTCATTTTTTGTCACATGTTTATTCCCCTTGGTACAGGATCCAGACTAGAATGTAAACTCATTATTTTACCCCTCTCTTTTTGACTCTGTTCTGGGTGGCGATGTTTTAACTGCTCTCTTCCTTTTGAAAATTATCCAGCACCCCAGATCAAGTCTCGAGGGAGTAATTAATTAACCATGTTTTGTGAGTTGTTCATACACCATAAAAGGCTCGGGGGCTTGTATTACATTATATCAGCAGCATGTTGTTTTTCAGGAGTCTGGCTGGTTTATGCGAAGGGGAAAGCTGCTGTGAATTTGAAAAAGTGTTGTCAAGACAGTAAGGGGTGCAGACAGTTAAAACGCTGACTTAAAGCTGCACTATGTAACTTTTTGGTTGGGGGTCCGTCACCTGCTTGTTTTTATGGATACACATTTGCTCCACAGTATGACATTAAACAGCTCTACCTTACATTTATTCAATTACAAATGGTTTTATAGCTCAAAAATACCTAAAACTAAAAGAAAAAATGCATTCTGACTGTGAGTGGGGTTGCCTGTCCACAGATCTGACCTGTAACTTGGTCTGGTTTGGTCTCCATAAATGTAGAAAGGTTTATTGCCATGCTGTGAAAAGCTTTTGACGGACCCTCCAACAGAAAAGTTACACAATGCACCTTTTAAAAATGTGGGTTTGTTTTGAAGTAGAATAGAGAATGTGAATCACCAAAGATAAATTGGACTACATAATTATAATGATGTAATGTACCTATAAAACTTGCAATGCACAGGCTACATTTCAGTGTGCTGTAACTCATTTGACAAGTTTTCTGCCAGATGCCCTCCCCAAACTAAAATAATGCATTCAGTTTATAAAGAAATTTCTGTGCAAAGACGCTTAACATTGGTCATTCACATTGGTCTTCCCCATGTGCTATTCACTCACTCTGACAACCACCAGTCACTCTTTCTTTCACACATTCATAGGCAAGGTGGGTGAAGTGTCTTGCCCAAGGACCCAACAACAATGTAAACTCCAAGATGGGATGGTATAAAAAATTAAAAGTTAATATTTATAATAGTTACATGGTCTTTGAAACTTTTAATTTGAAAAGAAGCCTTTCAAACTCAGTACACATGAATACTTGCCGATTAATAATCTCCCAACTATGGAGCAATCTTCTTTTTTTCCCAGTCTTAAGAAACCATTGACTTGAAACTAAAACTAATTTGTATTAAACATGTCAAGCCAAATTAAGGTCAATCTTATGCTTCTTTTATTCACACACACTCACGAATTTGAGTTACCGCCCAGATTTTCACCTGCAGACATTACTGAGAAAGACAAAGACAAAAACTTTACTAACCTACAAGGGAAATTATTTGGACACAGTAGCTCACACATCACAATATATTATAATGACAAAGAGCAAAAATATAAAGGGTAATAATACATTCAAAATAAGTAACATATCATTGTATATGTACAGGTAAAAATAAAATGAGTGAAGAGTTTGTAAGGAGATTAAACAGTGATTGACAGGACACAGGGTTATCTACTGCATAGGGTGAATTGTTGTACAGTTGTAGGGAGTATTATCTGTTACATAAGGGTGAGTTGTTGTACAGCTGTATGGCATATGGTATGAATGTAGTCCTGTAGGAGCCTGTTGGAGAACGAGCTCCTCGGTTCCTCTATAGTCTGGTGCAGTGGGTGGGCAGGTTTGTCCATGATTTCCTTTCCATTGGCTAAAATAGTTCCAGAAGTACAGCCCAGTCTCCCGTCCGTCCTCCCAACATCCCCTCTCCTTTCTGCATAGATTTTGTGTATTGAAGCCCGCAGATGAGTTGAAATCCCTGTGTAAGTCCAGGTCTCATTCGTCTAATCAGGGAAATCGGGTCTGAACTCCTGCCTGAGGGGAAGCTTTGACTCTGCTCCCAACATGACTTAATATTGTCAATGAAGCCATTGAGAAGTGCTTTTAGTGTTTATACCTGAGATTGTCCTTCTAATGTCTGACAGTTGAGTTTTACACACATTTCCAGCTCATAAAATATAAAAAGTTTCACCAGAGGATTTAAAGGGCCAGTATTACACTATTTTCTGATACTTATTATTATTATTATTGTTATTATATGTTGTTGTCTCATCACAAACATAACTGGATTTGTGTTTTGTTGTTTGTTGTTTGTTGCATCTGTTTGCATTAGTCCAAATTTATTCCTCACTTAGCTTATCCTTTCCCAGCATCCTAGTTATTCACTGCGATGTCAGAACTTTCAAGCATGCTCTACTGTAAAGATAAAACTCGTTACAGTAGAGCATGCTAACGCGCACTTCCTGATTAGGAGACAATTAAAAAAAAATGCTGCTTATTTTTACTTTAAATGTGCATTGTGTAACTTTTTCTGTGGAGGGTCCATTAAATGCTTTTCTCCGTGGAGATGTTATTGCTTTGTCTGGAATGTTTCGTAGTATGGCATTAAACCTTTCTGTCTTCATGCAGACCAAACGAGACCAAGCTACACATCAGATCTGTGGAGAGGCGACCCCGTTCAAAGTCAGAATGCCTGTTTTTCTAGGTAATTGAATAAATGTAATTGTAATAAATGTAAGATGGAGCTGTTTAATGTCACACTGTGAAACATTCCAGGCAGAGCAATGGCATATCCACAGAAACAAGCGGGTGACGGACGCCCAACCAGAAAGTTACACAATGCACCTTTAAGAGCTGCATATCTTATGGGCAAGACTAATTTTGCTCAGATTGAAAAATTGGGCACAGGACCTTTAACTAATTTCCTAACTCATTAAGCAGGGCAAAACAAGAATGTGAACAGCAGAATCAGTACTTTCAGGTGCTCCCTTACTATTTTGAGAACCACAGTTGACCATGTAATGCCTTATATATGGCCTTAAACCAGAGTCTATTTGAGAAGGCCTCCCTGTTGTTTTTACTCTACAGTTCTTTTTCATTTTTTCCCCAATTTTGAACATTTTACATAACAACACCACCCCACCCCGTTCTATAGTTCTAGCCTCCAACCACCTTCCATTACGTCTGAGCCAAAATCACATTTCAGAGACTCATTAAGAAGAGGAAACAAACGATTTCCATCTGATGTACAGTCTGCTCTCTCTGTATACACTACAAGACAAAAGTTTGGACACACTTTTTTTATTTGTTTCTTCTTATTTCCATAATTGGTTACAATGTCGATTCTCATCGAAGACATCAGAACTATGAATGGACATATATGGGATGCAGCAAACAAAAAATAAACTCAAAATAACTCAACTTGTTTTAGATGAAAACAATTTAAAAATAGCCACTCTTTGCTTTGAACCCTGGTTTGCACTTTTTGGCATTTCTTGACGCTGACAAGGCCCAGCTGTGAAGTGAAAACATTTCAGGAAACGTCATCAGGAGGATCAACAAGAAAAAGCCAAGGATTTGCAGTGCTGTCAACATAATTCCATATATCCTGCCTCATATTTTTGATGTCCTCTGTATATCTATAAAATGTACAAAGTAAGGCTACATCGATCTAGCTTCTGTTCCGATATGGATGGCGATACGTTGACTTTAAAGGTGCACTATGTAACTTTTTGGTTGGGGGTCTGTCAGCTGCTTTTTTCTATGGATATGTAACAGCTCTGCCTGGAATGTTCCACAGTATGACATTAAACAGCTCTATCTTATATTTATTCAATTACAGGTGGTTTTAGAACCCAGAACAAAAACAAGCATTCTGACTGTAAGCAGGGCTGCCTCTCCACAGATCTGGCCTGTAACTTGGTCTGGTTTGGTCTCCACATTCCAGACAAAGCAATAACATCTTCATGAAGAAAAACATTTGATGGACCCTCCACCAGAAAAGATACACAATGCACCTTTAAGTATCTGCCGATAGCCAATAGGGCAAATCTTGAAAATATAATTTATTTCCTTTAAACAAACAGCGTATGGTCAAAAAAAAAAAAAGCAATGCGGTTTGTAACTGTTATTATAATTTATTATTTATAGCAACTACAATTTTACGAGGTGTTTAGAGCCAACATTGTCCAGTGCATCATCTTATTACACCAATTTATAGACCAAAACAGAATATCGACTAAACCGATATCCAATCCTTTAAATGTGTTCAATATCAGAAATCAGGTGTTGAATATCATATTCAACACCAATAATGTGTCAGTGCATCAGTACTAGAAAGTAAACACACACACACACACACACACACACACACACACTTTGAATTAGAAAGTGTGTCCAAACTTTTGACTGGCAGTGAAATAAACATCTCATGATCCTACGCTTTCCTTTGACGACTCCTCTTATAAACTCTCTTGTTACGGACATGTAGAGTTTGAACAATGACAGGGTTGGAGTTGGTTGCCGTAGCGATGCGTTGGTGGTTGGCCAAGGACACGGCAGCAGCAGGACTTTATCAGAGCGCCTCAGGTCCTCCAGTCTGTATAACCTTGGCTCGTATCCCACCTCTCAGACTCAACTGGCCGAAGAGAGGGGCTTTTCTGTGATTTGATCTGTGGACTAAACAAGCACAAGCAAAGACCTGCACTGCCAGTGGTCACAAGGCCCTGCACTAGATGAGAGATCAGATACAGTACTGCATCATATTTTATTTTTACCTTGATAGGTTTAAGTAAAACACTGTTAAAGATCGTATATTACACAAAATTGACTCTTGTGAGCTTTAAGACATGTTAGAATGTTGTTACCTCATTAAAAACATGCCTGGAGTTGTTTTGTTTCATTTACACGTTTGAGTAATCCTTTATTATTATTATTATTATTATTATTATTATTATTATTATTAGTTTATATCTCCAAAAGTCTAAACGCTTTGTTTTCTGTTTGCGTGAAGAACTATGCAGAGTTTTTGTGTTAAACATGTGAATGAAACAAAACTCACAGTATGTTTTTGATGAGGAAACAATATTATAACATAGATCAGAAAATACCATAATATGGGCCCTTTAAGGAGTTAAGAGTTATGCAAAATTTCCAAAAACTGTACTTTGTGATGTTTTCTGGTGGAGAAGGACCAAGGCTAAGTTACTGGCCAGATCTATGGAGAAGCAAGCAAGAATACATTACTTGTAATTCAGTAAATGCAATATTTATATTTACCTGCAGGATTGTAATTTATACTTTGCAGCTGATGTCATCAAGGGGTGGGATGCTAGCTGTAAGCACTGCTCTGTCTGAGGCTTGTTAGACTTTAATTTGAGCTTTATTTTAACACAGTCTGAACATAAAGAACTGACTTAACTCAAATACAACAGGTGAGTTGATTTGTGCTGTTAAACAAGTCCCTCTCAAATAACTTTACAGTCAAAACTCTTAATGATCACAGGCTCCTGAAATCCATTTTGTATTTTAAGTTTGGACACTTTTGGACAACCTTTTTTGGATGTGTTTGCTAACGTGTGCATTGTGTCTCCATGGTAACAGCTGAACATTCCACCATATTGATACATGTAGAATAGCCCCAGCATGATGTCACTACAAAGGATCAATTGTTAGATCAGTGTTTATAAATGACTTGAGGGGACAATTGAAATTCCTATAGAATTTGTACTAAACATATGGTATACCGCCATATATGAATTAGTATTTCTTGGTTTTGGATGGAAACAAAAAATCCTGGATATCACTTCTAAAATGTTCTGTGATGTCACTTTAAATGTACGGCCATCTTGGGAGATTACAACAGGAATTCCTTTGTTTAATTTAAACTGATTTGGGAAACGCCGAGCCAAATCCCAGTTCTCATTGACCAAGATCTTAATTCAGTGGAAAATTATCTAATTACCTTGGCTTTCTTATCCATCCTTCTTCCATTCGTGGCTGAGGAATTTTCTGATTATAACCACCACGTTTTGTCAATCAATCTTTGGCTGTGTACAGGCCTGAAGATGAGATTCTGTCGGTCAAGGTCTTGGCCACACAGACACGTGTAATGGGAGGGAAGGATATGGGAGAGTGAGAAAGAGAAAGAGAGGAAGAGAGAAAGAAAGGGAGCTATGGGAGAGGGGCAGAAAGAGAGAGAAGGAAAAAGAGAAATGGGGTGACTGAAATTGAGAGAAATAGAAGGACTGAGAGAAAGGGTGAGGGGTGGAGAGAGAGGGGCTGTTATGGGAGAGAGAAAGGGAGAGGGAGAGCTAGGAGGCAAGAGAGAAAGAAAGAGACAGATAGGGAAAGCGGGAGAGAGAAACAAGGAGAGAGAGAGTGAGACAGACAAGGAGAGAGAGAGAAAGAGACAAGGAGAGACAGCGCAACTGACAAGGAAAGAGAGAGAGCGAGAGAGAGACAATGAGTGAGAGAGAGAGACTGACCAGGAGAGAGACAGAGAGACCGACCAGGAGAGGGAGAGGGAGAGAGACAGAGAGACCGACCAGGAGAGGGGGAGAGAGAGAGAGAGAGAGAGACCGACCGAGAGAGAGAGACCAACCAAGAGAGAGAGAGATAGAGACCAACCAGGAGAGAGAGAGAGAGAAAGAAAGAGACCATGAGTGAGAGAGTGAGAGAGAGAGAGACCAGGAGAGAAAGAGATAAGGTGAGGGAGAGAGAGAGCGACTGACAAGGAGAAAGAGAGACAGACAGACAGATAATGCGAGAGAGAGAAAGAGAGAGATTTTGATTTTTAACAGACCTTTATTGTGTCCGTTAAAAACATTTTACATTGAATTCCATCTACACCTTGTGCTATTTACTTAAAAGGAGAGAGAGAGAGACAGACCAGGAGAACAAGAGAGACACAGATCAAGAGAGAAAGAGAGACACATCAAGATAGAGAGAAAGAGACAGATCAAGAGAGAGACAGATGAGAAAGAGATAAGAGAGAGAGAAAGATAGAGGGAAAGAGATATTGACAGAGGGAGAGAGAGAGAGAGAGAGAGAGAGAGAAAGAAAAAAGAGAGAGAGAGCATGCAATATGGCGGTAAATCTCAGACTCAGCCAAGTTTATGACAGAGGAGGATAATGTATGTGTGGAAGAAGCGTGAGGGGATTCATTTGGCCTGTTCTTGTGGTGCTCCGGTCAGGGAGACCAGAACTCACACAGCAAAAGTGTGATATTTATTGACAGTGGCTGTTGCTATGTTGGAAGATGGATGGATGGATTGAAAAGAAAGGAAAGAAAAGTTGCATCTTCACCAGGCCGGTACAACAGGTGGAGTCTTTTTGAGGTCTTTCCACTAGTCATGGAGCTCTGACCATTCTGCAAAGTGCTCTAGTCCGTATCACTTTTACAAAGGGGCATTACGATTTTATGGGGTATTCATTGCTAACACATAATTGAGATCACCATGGTACCTTTTATAGTTTAACAGTTGTTGTTTTTTTCAGTCCCCCCTCCCCTTTCTCTGCATGCTAAGTCACTCCCCCTTCAGAGTGTTTTCACAACAAAATCAGCATTCTGCTAATGAAACTACTGCATATCGCATCGGGTTTGTGAAGTTGCAGTGTAGTGTATTGTATCATGTTTTTGTGTATTTATGGAAAACTGGCGTGCGGGAGCATGGGTGACATAGGCTCGTGGGCTGAGTCTTGGACAGGATTGTACTGTGACCGTAAGGAGGGATTAAATAGGGCCTGGGAGAGATTGCTAAATGACTCAAACATGCATGCATGACACATAAAACCTCTCCAGGCACGTTTTTGATGAAGATGAACGTTATAAGATGGTAGAAAGCTCCAAAAAAGCTTCACTTTTCACAAAAAAAAAGAAAAAAAAAAAAAAGAATCCTTATTTATCTTTCATATCCTTGACCGATATCTTTATACAGTCCTTGTACTTTTTCTTGGAACTCTGAAATTTCCCCATTGTGTGACAAAATAACGTTCTCTTACCCAACATAAACATTTGAACTCAAGAACTAATTCTGAACTGATCTTTTATTTTTAATTAAATTTTACTTTTCTGCTCAAAACTGGAAGACAAAAATGTAGATTTATAGTAATACGTTATGTTAGTGGCTGTAGGTGCACATGTAATTCAGTGAACTCCATTAACTCTTTATTATTCCCTGTAACTGCTCAAAGAAGAGTCTCCCTTATAGACTTTGCCCTGTCATTGGATTTACCACATCTAAGCGCAATTGATAAACCGTCCAATCACTCGCAGCCAGTTCAGTTCATATATAGTCCCACCTTTAGGCCTTTTTGCTCATGTTTCTGGCCAAAATGGAACCGATTAGGTCTTATCACCTTCCCCCATGGTATATCAATTCTCTCTATTGGCTTTGCTCCTCTTGCCTTTGGGGTTAATGGCACCAATTGGAGTCTAGTCACTTAGAACCCTATCCCATCGCCATAGTAACAGCACTGTTTTGTCGGGGAGGAAGAGGAAATGAATCACCATGGGGACGTACAGGTCATCATCACCGCGGGGTCAAAGGTGAACTCTGGATCCCCTCTCAAAATGTCCGCCTGTTTCTCGGCAGCTATGATTAGAAAGCAAAACGTCATACCTCACTGTCAGAGCGTGTCCAGTTGTATTTAGCACAAGAAGCTAAATGAGCAGTTTGTGGGATTGTGACTTGGGCCGTACCCTCCACACCTCAGCGTAGGGAGCATGGGGCGACGGAGGTGATTATAACTGATTAGGGGGCCACTGTTTCTCTGTGACATGTTATCCAGGCTAAGGTGAGGAGTTTTGACATAGTATTTTAGTGGCTTTGGGAGTTCGCTGCATATGTATTCTAGGTCCTATTATATGCATAACTGAGTTTTTTGAGATTTCGACCATGTTTTTATGTTGTTCCCTTATCAAAAAGTTTAATTCACTCTGTGTTTAGATCATAAACTGTATATATGAATGGACATAGCTATCCCGCTAGCCACCGCGTTTCAATAGAAAGTGAGCATGGGGGTGCTTCCAGTACCATCAACTCTGGCTCCAATTCACTTTGCACTGAAAAATTGTCACACCCTCTCTCTGCTAACTGCTGCAGTGAGTCATTTTGGTCTTAAAATGTTCATATTAAACCACTCTACATGATCCTGGTGTTTTTATTTCAGTTTGTCCGTAAATAAATTCCTGTTCCTAATACGTAACTCGGCTCTAAATTCGCCCCTATAACTGCTAGCCTTGATGAGCTTCATTTGACTGGAGCCGAATGCTGTGGGTGACACTCCCTTGGTCTCTTGGCTCTTCTTTATACAGTCTATGAGTCATATCCACACACACCACATCCAAAACGGGAGTAAACTGTGTGTGTGAATTCTGATTAAAACCAGGACTAGACCAGGTCATCTTCTAGTTATTCATGAAGCTCATCTGTGTTTTTAAAGTTTTTGTCCTATAATATTAAGCCTCATTTAATTAAAATATTCAAAATAAGAAACCATGAATTTCAGTTACCTCAAATCAGGGAAGAAACGTTACTTTTCAGGTGAAGGTGTATAGGTTTGCCTGGGATGTTACACAGTATGGCATTAAACCTTTCAATCTTGTATTTATTCAGGGTTATTGGTTATTTAATTGCTCAAAAATCCATTGAAATACATATTGCTAGCGGGGTTGTCTGTCCACAGATAACACCAGTAACTTGGCCTGGTAGTGTAATCTGCTTGTCTCCATGGAGATAGATGCATTTAACACCATACTGTGGGATAGTCAAGATAAAGCAATAAGATCTCCATGGAGACAAGCAGCTGTTTTGTCTTTAGGCTTTGTATTACTAGAAGCTCGCTCAAATTTGTCATCAAAGTCATTCTTTGTAATCCGTTGGTGTTTTGCCAACACTTTGCGACAGATCACACTCTCCATCATGACTTGGCATTATCTTAATTATTTTATCGATTCTGGGGGCAAGGGGACAAATTTTGAAAAATGGTCTTCAGCTTTTGAGATTTTCTCGATTAATTTCAGTACTTTTCGATGACCAAAGAAGTACCAGTGAAATACGATTTGCACCAGTGACCTCATAAATAAACCCATTACGGCAATCAAAGTGCTGTATGAAAATGGTTGGATTTTGGTTTAAAAAATGTCAGGGCAGGAAGGCTTTCATTAAGGGCACAGATGAATCTTTAGGAGGGGCCAAGTTGTCCCAGGACACGGCTAAATCAATCCTAATACCCCACAGTGTCATCCAAGTCTTAATGGTTATGAAGGATCCCATTGAGAATGGCAGATGAACTTTTAACTCTTTACCCAGAGTTGAACCTGTGTACATTCTCTTTTCCTTCAACTGCTCTAAAAAGTGTGGATTTACAAGCTGCAATCAATATTTATTCGGCCTTAACTTTGACCAGGCAAAGTATGAGGACAGAAGACTCATGTGTGCAGAGGTGTGAAGTAAATACCACCACCTGCTTGTCTCTGTGGAGATACTATTGCTTTGCCTTTAATGTTCCACAGTATATGACATTAAACCCAGTGAGTTTAATGTAATTCCAGGTAAATCAATAAGACCTCCACACAAACAAGTAAGTGGTGGATCTCCAGACAGAAAAGTTACATAGTGTATCTTTAAAGGGCCAATATTACACTATTTTCTGATGGCAAAGGAAAAATTCAATTTGTCAAGTGGACAAAAGTTTTTTTTGGTTGAATACACAAGAGTCAGTTTCACAGAATATAGGACCTTTAATGTCATACTGTGGAACTTTCCGGTAAAACCATATATTTTATAGTCTTGTGCATTCAAACGTATTATGACTGCAGGAAATGTGGGTGAAGTGTATTGCTCATGAACACGACAACAGAATGAGATAGACAACCTTCTGTTAGTGGGCAACCTGTTTGTTCTACTATGCTGGGGCCTCCACATATACAAAATATCATTATAGGATTAGGATGTGTCTTGCCAAATGACACAACAACACAATGAGTCAAAATCAAACTGGCAACCTCATTTTCATGGACAACTTGTTTCTGTTTAACCCTTTATGCTACATTTTTGAGTACTCCTATCACCTCGGCACACATGGCATTGAGAAGAAATGACCCGCTCCAGTATCTATCAACCCTGCTCATGTTGTCATAGCGATATTTATGATTTTAAACTCTAACCATTTACTGTGTACCCTTGGGCCTGACCTCCCAGTCCACCGCACACTGCACAAATCACTGGCTCATCCACAAACGCAGAAATAACTCATCGCCGTAAACTGGAACGGGCCTCAAACCACCTGACTCTGGTTTGGACTCAGACTGTGACAGATTGAGATCAATACTTCATCATTTTCAGTGATAAAAGTTTTCATGGTAGACTATAAATTTGAATAAATCCAAGAAAGAAACTTTTTTTTAAATTTACAATTCTGGAGATTTAATACTTAAAAGACACATTTGAGGGATTCTGACTAAATTGTGTTGAATCTACACTGGTCACGACACAGCCAACAATGACAACAATAACGGACACTATACCAACTTGAAAAATGCTCACAAATGTATTATGTAAAGCTAAAATAACTTTAAAGTTAAAGTTAAAACTATTGATACTTTGCAGTGACATCGTGCTGGGGGTGTTCTACATGTATGTGTATTGGAGGGAATTTTCAGCAGTTGCCAGGGAGACACAATGCACACATTAGCAAACACTGCCAAGAAAGTTTTAAGGTGCCTGTGATCAATATGAAGTTCATGATCCTGTTTAGGTGTGCTATGCTATTTGAGATGGATTTAGTTAACAGCACAAATCAGTTCACATATTGCAGTTCCAACTAAACCAGATTGTGTTAAAATAAAGCCCAGATTAAAGTCTTTAACAAGCCTCAGACAGAGCAGAGCCTACAGTTAGCATCACACCCCCAGGGAATGTTGATGACATCAGCTGCGAAGTGTCAATACATTTTCCATGAAGAGGATATGGAAACTAGTAAGCCCTCCTCTAGGCCAAATAAGAGTCAGGTTTGTGGAGATGCAAGCCCACTCAGAGTAAGGATGCAAGTTTTTCATTTCAACACAACCAAGACGAAGAATTTGTTTTTCTTCATCACTATATTATTTTGGCAAAGTTGCATACTGTGGCTTTAAATATGTCTATATAGCTCAAAAGTGTGCAAATGTGAGTACGGCTGTAAAATAACCTATGCCTATGCAATTTAATACACTTTTTACACTATTTGGATCACTCTGGATCACTCAAAATAACAGATCCACTTAAATAACTTATTTATTGTTTTTTCTCATTGCTGATCCTAAAACATGTACTTTCTTAACATTCTTGAATTTCATCAGTTTGTGTGTTGTCTTTTATGAATTGTATGATCTTGCTGCAGACATCTGTGCTTGTACCTCAAAAGAGTTTTTTCCCTTAAACCCTGTGCACATTTCATCATATAACACCGTATAATTCCTTCTCTTTGCCATGCTTGTACTCCACTCCCCGGCTGTGTGCGCGCTCTTGTACCTGCCACTGCATACCGTAGTCCTGCAGGGATGAGAGGAGCAGAAAAAAGACTTCGTAGACTCTGAAAACTTTGATAAAATGAGGGGTAAATCCAAAGAGGCTCAGGCGGAGGAAGTACAAGCTGCAGTTACAACGGTGAACTTCTTAAACTCTGGGTTTTTGTTGTTGTTCAAAGTCAAAGATCTCGGAAAATCCCTAGGGCCAGACAGGACTTTGAGAACTGAGCAAATACACTTCTATCTCTTACACTGTGTTGCATTGTCCTCACCGAGAGTGCACTCTTTAAAGCAAAGGCGGTTTCATCCAGTGAGCTGGATGTCTTGTTGTTCTTGTAGAAATACTCTGAATTTAAAATTGAATTACAATTTATTTTGAATGTTTGAATGCGATTGGAAGTTATTTTGATATACAGAGATATCTAGAAATGTTTCCCAGTTTAGTTGCGTTTCCAGTGACATTTGAAATCCTGGGCAGTAGAAGTTTAAATGTAGAATCATTTTTCTGTGTGGAGTTACAATACAATTCAAAACCTCAGTGGGACTTGGCTAGCCCTGAGATCTCATTTATAAAGTGTTTACAAAAATGTTACATCTCACTTTTCATATTAGGTTTGTGATCTATGTCATGAAATAAGAGGTCCAGTCCAAAACCTTCATTTCAGGATTTTCAGAGGAGACAAAAGGCAGTCTGCTCAGAGAGAAGAGACGTAAACAAGTTTAAAAGGCCGATATTACAGTATTTAAAGGTTTATGTTATAATGTTTCCTCATCGAAAACATACCTGGAGTTGTGTTTTGTTTCATTCACACATGTTTAACACACAAACCCTGCATATTTAGGCTGAGTTCTTCTCTCAAACAGAAAACACTCCACCTTGTGATGTCATGTGGTAAAACAGGAAGTGCTCCACTGTGTTTTTAAACTCTATACACCTTCACTAGAATCATTTGGATAATTTCAGCCCTAGAATTGCAATCGCTACTGAACAAAAGGTAAAAAGTAGCTGTTAACTTGAAAACTACAACTTCATGACATCACAAGGTGGAAGAGGGCATTTTGAGTTTTGGGTTTGGGTTTTGGAGATGTAGACAGGATTTCTCAAACATGTGTGAATGAAACAAAACACAACTCCGGGTATGTTTTGATGAGGAAACAACTTTCTAACACGGCTTAAAGCACACGAGAGTCAAGTTGGGTTGATATAGAACCTTTAAGGAAGTCACTTTTAGTTAGAATTCCATGCAAAGTTTTATAAATTAGACCCTTTTTGAAATCAATGCAAAAAATAGGATATTTTTAAATAATGGTACAGTTGAACCTTATCTAGGATCCTTAATCATGTTTAAACCACATTTGAAGCATGCCCAGTGGACACCATTACATCTGACCCTCCTCAGAGACAAAGAACTGGACAATTGACTCCGAATAAAACCTGTGCTCTGTTATTGCCTCTTCTCTTGATGGGGCTCAGGGGTCAAAGTTCACGTGTTGAGGGACCACTATACTGTCCCCATAGGGAATGTTGGGTAATGGGATGGGAGATTCGGGTCAAACGCAATGATTTGGGTGCAACCTCTGGCAGGTTTTTGATTTGAGCAGGTCTGAAGATCTAATGCTCGATTTGGGAGCATGAGGGGCAATAATGACCATTAAAAAAACATTGAGAGGCAGAGAGGGCTGTAAATCTGATCCAGGATTGGCCCCAGCGCATGTGTCTGTGGTAATTCACTTACTCTAAAGAACCTGACGTCTTTGTAATCGTGGTGGCAATAATGTAGATTCACAGCTTGGCAAAAGAAAAACAGTTAAACATTGATTGATAATGTGCTAATCGACTAATAAACTTATATATAGGCATGCACAATGGAATCTATATTCTAAATAATGCACTCAAAGGTCCTATATTACATTGACTCTTGTGAGCTTTACATCATGTTTGAATGTTGTTACTCCCTCAAAAACAGACCTGGAGTTGTGTTTCATTCACACATCTTTGAGTAATCCTTTACTATTAGTCTGTCTACATCTGCAAAGCTTAAAATGCTCTGTTCCAATTTGTGGTGCCACAAAGCGGTAGTTTTCAAGTTAACGGCGACCTTTTACTTTTAGTTCAGTTGAGATTGACAATTGACAATAGGGTCTTTGTGTGAATGAAACAAAATTCCAGGTACATTTTTAATGAGGAAACGATATTATAACATAGATCAGAAAATGGCATAATATAGGCCATTTACTGCAGCCCTTGAACTTGTTTGGGATGTACTGAAAAATGTACTATTTTGCAGAGAGAGAGAGATGTAGGCATTTTAACACTGAGTGGAGTGAACTGGAGATATACAAAGCAAGTAGTTTCATCTTTGTTTTTTAAATAACAATAGAAGCATCTTAACAAAAAGCCTAAACAAAACATGTTTTAAATATTGGATGAAATTTGTTTAAAAATATGTATTAAAATATTTGTGATTTTTGGAGCTCTGGTAGAGAATTGTCAACAGAAATTTAAACAAGTCTTGTTCTTTTTAACTCCTGGTAAACAGCTCTGTTGGTCCAGCTGCACACACCAAAACATTTCTTGTAAAATAAACTCTTTTGAAATCTTGAGGCGTAGGTCAAAATATGTTTAATATTTGAAGGAGTCCAAGTTTGTAAAACTGGCAAAGTTTTCGAATCATGAAAACAGGGCAAAAGTATTTCTCATAAAATCTAAAATATTCAACCCAGAGGATTTTGGCCTGACCTTCTACCATCTTTTAAGTTTTTTTTGGACATATTTAAACCCCTAAGTTAGTTCAAACCATGACCTTAAATTCCCTCAGGTAAACGTTACCAAAACTGTTGACATTGCATTTAAAACAGACACTACCACTCCCATACTAAACCTTATGGGAATGGGACATGTCTAAATGCTGGAGCAGTATGTGTGGCTGCTTTCACCTGTCACCCATCACCTGTCAGTGATCCTGACAGGAAGTCCCCTCTCGGCTCAGGCCCTGGCAGCTTTGGGGGACGACAAAGGGGCCTATAGACTCGGGGTACAATGACGCACTCCTGACTCACCCACCAGTGAACAGGCTCAGTGTTTTAAGTGGCTCTTTATTCACAGTTCTTCTCACTGTGTTCTCAGAATGTAGAATTTCTTTGTTAGATTTCATATTATTCTGTCTGAATTTGATATATAATTAGGTTAATTTTGGTATTCCGTTGTACGTTTTTGAAGGCTGACTTTTGTGAGTGATTTCAAGTTGTCAGAAGATAGTTATAGCCAGATGTAGAGAATTGTAGAGAAAATTGTACCACTATATCAAAATAATATTACTCACGTAGAAGTAGTGGTTCAAGGAAGTATTTTAAGAGTGGACATAAAAATGACAAAAACAAAATGTGAAGGAGTGGTGAAATAAACACAGATGTTCCAGTTATTTGTTATTGCAAACAGTTTTTGTCACTTGTAGACTTACTCACAGTGGGAGTAAATCTACAAGTGTAATCAAAACTTTTATTTTTCAAGTAAGAGTACTGTTACACTGTTGAATATTTTTGTTAGAATGTAAAATATATGACTCAAGTACCCTGAGAAACAAAAATAGCGTAAAAAAAACGTAAAATGCTAAACAATCTTTACCTGGATTTACATAAAAATGAGCAGTGACAGTAATTTGGTCTTTTTGGGATTATTTTTTCTATGTGTTTTAACTAGGGATGCACAGATTCAGCTTTTTCAATTCCAATTCAGATATTTTGAGTTTAAGTAGCGCTGTTAACCGATACCAGTGTAAGGATGAAAAATGTATTACACAAGAGATCCAAGTGTGTTATGTAGTGTTTCAGTATCGGCGCAGATATTCAATATCAGTATTATTATCGGTGCCTCCCTAATTTTGTACAGTTTTTTTTTTGTTATCTCTTTTTTTATTCATAATCTCTGAGATATACTGTAACAATCTTCATCAACCAGACAACAAATTAAATAATGAACACAAATATAAACAATGATATTTAACAAAAATTACAACTGAAGAATAAGTCATACTGACCAAAAAGGAGACAAAATATAACAATAATCGAAAACAAAAACAAAACAAAAAAAACAGGACTAATATACCAAACCGACAGACACAGACAGGACAGACAGGACACATCCCTAGTTTTAACCCCTTCTAGTACAAGTTTTTATTTTCTGTACTCACTTTTTGACATTGTTAAATCTCTTCCGTATAAATTGGGTACAGCCAAGCCTGCGCAGCCTTTTTATATTCAGTCAACAACCGAAACAAAAAAGAAAAGGAGACACAAGTTGAATTATAGAGCAGCCTCGCATTCTCTGGTAAAGAAAATATTGGAAAAAACTGCGGATTTAAAGGCAAATCTCTTTATAGGTCTGTGACCGCATGGCCGGGCTGTAAACATTATTTTATAAGGCCTGTAAAAGTACGCCAACAAACAGAGTTGGGTTTGAGTGGAATCAGTTTGATCTGAGAGAGGCACATTTAAGCTGAAACAAATCTGAACCTCCGCTCTGTAAATTTTATGGACTTTTTCCACTTTGTTTATGGCATTTGG
The DNA here is from genome assembly GCA_029959045.1 of Taenioides sp. WSHXM2023. Classification (NCBI taxonomy): domain Eukaryota; kingdom Metazoa; phylum Chordata; class Actinopteri; order Gobiiformes; family Gobiidae; genus Taenioides; species Taenioides sp. WSHXM2023. The sequence goes on from CM057104.1 coordinate 1,450,204, forward strand.
AAACATCTCATAAAACCAAATGTGTTAGACAATTTATTCAGAAATCATTTAATAAAGAAAATACTTCACTGCACAAATAACATACAAAAACTATTGTATTGTAAATATTATAACGTATTGCACAAAATTTACTCTTGCCAGATTTAACCCATGTTGTTTCCTCATCAAAAAACATACCTTGAGTTTTGTTTCATTCACACATGTTTGAGTAAATCCTTTATTATTAGTCTGTCTATGTCTCTAAAGCTCAAAATGCTCTGTTCCACTTTGTGATGCCATGAAGCAGTAGTTTTCAAGTTATCTATTTATTTAAAGTTATTAATTAATATAAAGTTATATATTATTTAAAAGGAATTACAAAAAGTGAAAACGTGTCGTGCAAGGCATACAAACATGATGGCCAATGTCTCCACAAATTATATTTTAGGTTCCCATGCTTTGTGTGGACATTACATTGACCTACTTTCATTTGACTGAACCTAATTACTTGCCTTACCTAAATCCTAACTTCAATTTAAATTAACACATATTTAAACTATTTTTTTCATATCTATAATAAAGGTTGTACCTTATGGGGTCTGATTTTAGTCTCCATAATACCCATGAAGTGGCTGTGTCCATATTTCCCCACAATATCACATTGTACCAGCGGTGGAATGTAAAAAAGTAAAAGTAATAAAAGTGTGTGCTTAAATTTTACTATCTGTACTTTACTTGACAACATTTTAAAGGGGATATTTTTTATTTTTATTTTACTTCACTACGTCTGAGAGCAGATATCTGTACTTTCTACTCCACTACATTTTTAAACTGGACTGAAAAGTAAAAGTATTTTTTATTATAGTTTGAGACCTGCTGGAAAGGCTGAGGGTTTATTTTAAACATACAAATAAAAAAGCTAGGAAATAAAAGGTTCTCTTGAACAAAAATCAGCACAAGTCTTTACCAAAACAATACATTTGAAAGCTTATAAGACAAAGTACAAACTACTTTTACTTTGTGCTTTTTTAAACAGGTACATTCATACTTTTGAGTACTTTTTCCACCACTACATTATACTCATACACACATGTCTACAAAAATAGTAAGAAATCATTATTTACACATTAACTAAAGTATTCAAGCACATTACCCCCTGGTCTCCCCAAACCCAGCCATGCACAGTGACCATGTCCCATCTGATCTGATGTATCTGCCCCTGGAGACTCCTGTGATGGGCTGGTCTGAGCTGAGACGACCAGATGTGATCCACATGACGCCTAAAGAAAGGTCTGGAGCAGGGTCACATAATGTTATAACAACAATAATATTTATGTTGGGGATTTTAAAAGCACATATTTCATTCCCTGTTTAAAGCTCCCATTGACTTTCCTTCCTGGGTCAAAAATTCATATGTTTCCTGTTTTCGATCTTTGGCCTTGGTCTGCTCTTTGTCACTCACCGACTATCTGAATTACTGTATTTCCACGTATGGTCATAGATGTTTGTTATTGCGATGTACGTATACTAGTGTATTTTGGTGAAAGGTGCACTGTGCAACTTTTCTGGTAGGGGATCCATCACAAACTTGTTTCCATGGAGATATTATTGCTTTGCCTGAAAGCTTCCATAGTACAGTATTAAACTCATTCAATTACATGTGTTTTACTGCTCAAAAACACAACAAAAACATGAATTCCTAGAGTGAGTGAGTGAGCCTCTCCACAGATCTGACCTGTGACATGGCCTGAAGGCACTGGGGGATTGTCTTCATGGATATAGATGTAGGAAGTGTAATGCCATACTGTGAAAACACGGGCGATCCATCTGACATAATACAATGTAAATAAATACATTAAATAACCAATTAAACACATAAAATGCATAAAATAAAATGTATTTACTTGATAATACTCAAATACTGAAATGATTGTTACATGTTTGAGTATCATGGACGCCATTTTCAAACATTTGGATGCGTGGTTTTGATTTGCATTTTGATACAGATTGCCAGATGCCCTTCCCAAAACAGCATGTTCATTCTATCCTTGTGGCTTTATTTGTAGTAGTAACAGTAATACCACAAAATTACCACATATCCACAATTATTTATTCTTTAACTATAAAACTGTCTATTTTGTAACATTACACAAGTTCACAAACAACATAACTAGAGGCGTGTCATCCTCTAATAAGATGCAACGATTACACATTTCCAAACTCTGAAAGTAAACTTGTTTTTAAGCTCTCTCAGCAAGCAATTAAAAGATATGGCAAGATAAAATGTTTTTGCAAAAGTAGTCAGTTATTTCTTATCAGGTTTCCATTAATCTTTGTACCACGCTTGCTGGATTAAAAGGTCACCAGATATTTGCGTTGGGGTCGGAGATGTCCAAAATGGCGGTTGAATCAAAGCGTTGTATCCCTTAGTACCTTCAGGAAGTAGATTGGGTTTGACAAGCCTAAGTAAGAAATCTGTCTTGTGGGGGAGAGACGGGTATTAGATAAAGATCTCGACTTGATCTAGACAATTAGCCCATGTTTACTCCAGGAAGCCACTTCAAAAGCTCTGGGGGCAGTATCAGTGGCTCCAAAGGTTGCTGGCTGTCTCGTTCGTTCATTCATGTTGTATCAGTATAGCGCTCACCTTCCTCTGGATTTGGCTGTGAATGTCCTTAAGGGAACTTTAACCCACTGCCTAAGGACATATAAAGTTGTTAGCACCATCTTGCTAATTACTGTATCTTCGTATAAAGGTTGGAAGCCGGATAATATGACCCTGTAGTCCTTGTGAACAGTAGCAATGGAATAAATGGGCACTTTGGTACAAGGGTGTGCAAAAATATCAATATATCATGATACAAAAATTGAATCTATTTTTTTTTTTTTTTAGTATTTTTTGGTATCTTTTAGCAGTTTTTTGTGTGACTGCGCTACAATTTTAATGCTATATTTCGTGGAAGGACACTTGTGTATTCAATACACTTGACATATTCCCTGTTTTGAGGAGTAAAATGGATGCATTTCATATTAACTTTGCACAAGTAGTGGTTTAACAAAGAAATATTGTTGCTAAAATGTGTTCATTTCTTTAAAAAAACAATTATAATTTGCTATATATTGATTTTCTCATTCATTGCCTTATTGTGATAATATCGTATCGTGAGACCTGTATCATGTATTGTACTGAATCATGAAGTACCTTGCGATTCTCAGCCTTACTTTGGTATTCCTTGGAAGAGTAAAATAATATAGTTCTTCAGTAGGTAATTTTTATTCTGGACATCTAAACACAATCAAAACGTGTTCTATGTAACTTTTCTGGTTGCATTATGCTTTATGTAACTTTTCTGGTGAGGGCTAACCATGTGCTTGTCTCCATGGAGATTTTATTGCTTTACCTGGAATGTTCCACAGCATGACATTATACTAATTTGTCTTTCATTTATTCAATTACTTTTTTATTGGTCAAAATAACTTGGACGACATATGTTTTTACTGTGAGTAGTGCTGCAGGATTGTTCCACTGTATAGCATTAAACATGTTTTCTGTTTCTATGAACACAAGCAGGTCAAGTTACAGGTAAGATCGGTGGAGAGGTGACCCCGCTCACAGTAAGAATTCTTTTAAATGTTGACAAATGAAAATCCATCTTTCATTTATTTCCAACAAGTTTCAGTTTCAGTTTTTGTACAGAAACATTTCACAACATCTGGGGATACTTAATGCACCAGTCCAGTATTTATTTTCATGCATTGTTGCTTTTGTAATGAACCTCAAAAGTTACAATCTGGAACTACCATAATTTTACCGACCACCCAAACGGCTCTTCTTTTAAAACTCTAAATGGTCAGAAATTTGGCCTTAGCGCTTTGTAGACTTCACGATTCATTTTTCACTTTATAAATCCATTAATACGTGCCGTTTCTTTAAAAAGTTCCACATTATCGTCCACACAAAGGAAGTGTGGTACATCTGCTGTGTGCATGGATGCTATTTCACACATTGGTTCCACTGTACCTCCTGCTTAGCTTGACCACTCCCCCCAAAAATGCTCTGTTCCCAATTGCCCTAAGCCTGCAGTGGCTGGTGCTTATAGTCTGAGACATGGAGACACAAGGGTAATAAAAGTACAGTTAGCTGGGGATTCATAGTGGGACATTAAAACAGTCTTCCTGGCCATTTCTTACACTACTTTGCTCCTGTCCCATAATAGAGGTATTAGTTGGACTGGGATTTTCCATTGTATGTGCCAATGTAATGCCACCTTATGGTATTAGATTTACATGTTATTTAGCAATGTAGTTGGAGCAAGTATCAAATGCAGTAAATTATGGAGTAAAGTGTAACTGTAATACAAGTTATCATATTTACATGTTTGAATGAATGAATGAATGAAAGCAACTTCGACACAGAGACAATCAGGTGGTGAACCCTTCCCATAAAAGTTACAAAAAGTTAGGTTTAGATGCTATGGGTTAGGGTTAGGGCCGGGTTAGAGGATTTAGGGGTTAAGGGATTAGAGTTTAGAGATTAGAATGTCCCTATCTGCCAGTGGTATCAAATCATACACTAACAAAATCATTGCAACAAATTAATAAATAAATACAAAAATAATAACAATAATAATAATAATAATAATAAAATTCACCATTACCTTAACTTACCTCAACTAACCATTATTTTTAGTCATTGATTTCTTTGTTATAGTGAGTATTTTAGCTTTGGAAAATTTGCTATAATGCCATATGTGCTTCATAAATTGGACCTTTTTAAAATTTTTAAATAGACATAAAAATAATCAGATTTGAACAACCACATAGGCATACTAATCTGCGTCATATCTCTAAATGTAGTTTTTGGACCATGAGTGGAACCTTTTAGCTCCATAGACTTTCCATGACCTACAACACAAACATACTGCATTTGTTTCAGTGATTCATGCCATCCTTTAGCTCTTCTTTTACGTCCGTGATGAATGTTGATCAAAGGCTGTTTTGAAGGCAGTCTGTAGCCCCTAACCAACAGACTAACCACATTTCCCATTTTGCCTCACTCTCCCTGGAACAGACTGGAAACTTACCTTATGGCAACTCTTCACATCTCGCCTCAGCTTCAGTATCTTGCGTTTTTACTTGTCACGCTCCACGTTGTTCACATTCATGTTATTTTAAAATGTAAGTCCAGGATGAAGTCAAATGGCAAGCCCTGGATTTAGGTCAGACTGGCCCCTTTTCTAATGTGAGTTATTTGAGGCCAGCTGAATCATTTATCATAATGTGGATTTGAAATGGTGAAGTTGGGGTTGTAGACTGAGAGGTTAAGAGATGAACTTTGGAAGATATGCAGTTGGAAAATAGAAGACATCAGTGTTTTCCGGAGCATCTGTGATCTTTTGTCTTGGCTTCCTCCCTCAGACGTTATCGCTTCCATATTACTGATTGCAGTTTGAATCTTGTTGTACATTTATTAACTTGTAAAAAGAAAACAGAAACGGCTGTGGTTTTGTGTCCTAATATTGAAATGTTCCATTGAAATGTTCCGCAGTATGGCATTCATTATATATAGCAGTTATTTTATTACTGGGTTTAGTGCTTACAAAATCTCTTGAAAAGGCAATCTTTCTGTGAGCAGGGTTTCCATTCCACTGGCATGGCCCCTGGTGGGATCATCTAATTGTCTACATGGAGATGGATACATTTAATGCCCTACTGTGGAACATTTCAAGCAAAGTCTTAATATTATTTCAAAGAACAAATTGATATGCAGACCGATTTGTATAAACCTTCAAAGCTAATCATTACTATCCATTTTAACCCTCCTTTGGCCCGTACCCCTCTGGTCTCCTGAGTATACCAGATAAACAATGTTATCATACACATCCACAAAAGCCTTCCTGATCCAAAGTTTGTTAGTTTTGGATCTCGGGGTCACTTCAGGTCTGCAGCAAGTGGCTAAGTCCTAATGACCCCAAAAGCAAACAGCTCTGGGGTTAGCACAGGGTGAGGGTCCAGAGCAGAGGAGGCCAGAGATCAGGAGGTGACGGTGGTTTGGCCCGGACACCTCTTGCCTCTGTGGACGCCCCTTAGACAAAGGCAACCACATGTATCAAGCTTCAAAGCTCCTCCTGAACGTGGGTCAACCCTAGGGCTCGCTGTGCAGACGGGTGGAAATCTGATCTGTGCACATAGCCTCAATGGTGGCAACAAAAGCATAAAAGTTTAGAGTTAAAAGCTTGAAAATGAAGTGTGTGCAAGTTTACTTGTATGACCTTGAAAACAGTGTCTTTTCATATTGGAATCTCTGAATGTGAAGCAAGAGAACATTTTGAAACTGGAAGCAGGAAATCAATGAATCAATTTCAGCAAGGAAATAGTTCAGATCCAATATGGCAATCCTTCTTCTCAAGAACCAAGAACCTGGTTAAATCTGGAGATGGTTCCGAACTATGCTCTTAACATGTTGCCCCAGTTGCATTGAAGGATGTTTTTTTCCTTTTCAGGAATGTATCTAAATTTTAATGGTGGGAAGTGAGTTGCTGACACATCTTGACTTCTAATTACAGGCGGACAATGTTTTTGTAATATGTGATCGCTATTATCTTGACATCTAGAAAGTTAGTCTTGCGAGTTGGCAGTTGTTTAGGTTGGCTTCAATAAAATAGTCGTAATATCTAAGGAGGCACCGATCCAGGTTTTTTTTTGTTCAAATACCTAATACCTGATTTCAACTGATATCAGGGCTGAGACTGAAAATATAATTTATTTCCTTTAAACACAAACAGCATGAGGTAAAATTATCCAGATGTCTTTTTGTAATTACAAAACAGCTTTGTAAAAATACAAGTTTAATATTCTTAGTATTTTTAACCACTTTTGGCTCTGCATTTATGGTCTATGTGGGAATCATGCACTACTTTAGGCAATCTTAAGTGTCCAAAAAGGTGCCTATAAATAAAATAAAAAGTACACAAAATGAGATCTGTTTTTCACTAGCTGCACCTATATCTGATACCAGGATCGTCTTGGTGCATCACTAGTAGTAGCGGTTGCACCAGCAGGAGTAGTGGCATAGGTAGTATTGGAGCTAGTAAAATAGTTGTAGCACTCAATGTGCAATCTTCATCATCATTAATCACATAACATCATTGATCTATAAGAATGGGGGGCAGAGAATGGAAATGTGATATCTTGGAAGTTCACTTGTCTTGCTATGGCTCGCTAACCGTGTATAGGGAACAACATAGGCCCAATGTAATGGTCCCCTCCAAATCTGGACAGTGATGAGTGAAGTGTCACTGCTCGCTGGATGACCCCTCGGAGGTACTGGCCGGAACAGGATGCCCCCTCTGTGCCCCCTCTCTGCCCCCGTCATGTGCTTCATGTGGAGCGTCCTGGGACTACCCTCTGTATGAACCATTGTTACCTGATGAGGAGTGGCAGTAATCGGCCTGATAAATCCTCATTCCTGTCCAATCAGAGCAGACGTTACCTGACTTAAGTGACCCAAACTGAGGTCAATTGTTATAATAAAGACATCAAGGAATCCAGTCCTCAAGGGTCAGATGGTGGTGTTGGATTCAAAGGATTTAAGACCACAATTGAACTCATACGAGCTCAGTTCATATATCTTCTTTAATAAAGGTAGCTGTTCTGAACTTATCCTCAGCTACGTCAACAATGTAACTACGTAAACACTTTTGTTCCTAGCTATTTTCCATGTAAAAGTCCTGAGATTGCAATTTCTTTCTTTTTTTCCCTCAAATTAGAGCTTCTAATAGCTATAGCCAGTTCTAGTCAAAGCAGAAGGATCTCTTTAAATTATGACTATTAATAGTTTTACAAAATATTTGTTACAATTTCAATCATGCAGTATAAACTAGGAGTAGTATAAAACATTCAAATAAAAAATAAGTTAAAAAAATGACATGTACAGCCTGCAGAGTGCCTCGCTGAAGCACAGTGAATTCTGTAATTCTGTATAGCCGTTGTCATATCCATGTGTGTATTAAGTATTTTAGCCTTGAATTTTTGCTCCTCTTACATAGTGTTGTATCAGATTTATTCTATTTAGGATTTTTTGTTATTTATCTTGTTTTTTTTAAATTGCATATTTTTATTCTCCGGCTGTTCATGAACTGTGCGTTGCAACACATGGAATCTCTGCATTGTGGTATAAATACAGATCTAATCCAATAGTTCTGATCTGATCCTTTTTTGCACTCTTTAGATTTTCACACCTCCAGCCTCACACTCCCTGCTCCGTCCCTCCCTCCGTGCCCCTCCTCTGCCACTGTTGTCATTAATAATTTCTTTATTTCCGCACATTTTGCCTGTCAGTGACTTTAAAGCTTTTTGGCTAATAAGTCTCATTTTGCATCATTAACTTCTGGCTTGGGGGTCTATTCAAGCTGAGATGATATATTACACACTGACACACACACACACACACACACACACATATGCAGGGGGGTGGGGGTTTAGCACATGTTTTTTGCTAACTAGCCCGAGGTACTTCACTTCCTGGTTTGAAGGCGGAGAGGGGTACACAGGAAGAGGGCGAGGGCCTGGTTAATACGCGCTAATAGACGTAATTGAAGCTGGTACTTGAGTGGTACTTTTGGATTTCCGAGAGTTTTCGTAGGATAGAGTTAATGTGCCTTGTAATTATGTAGAATTTAAGCAGTGTAATAAGCTGGGAGAATTCACTTAAGCAATTTTCCATAAGAAATGAAGACAAGTTGAAGCCAAAATTGTCCAGTATATTTTATTGCATTATAAAATTCCAAATGTCAGCTAATTTTAGGTTACTTCTGTTACTACTGTGTCATGACTACCTACCTATTACTAATACTTCAACTACTATTCCCTATTCTAACAAGCTACCACTTTACTACCAGAGTCACAAATGTATTGACATACTCTAGTAACTTTCTTTTTACTTTTCTAAAAACAAAAACTAACAAACAGTAGTAGTAGTAGTTAGTTGCTCTAGTATCATACTGTATCCAAGAGTGCTAGGAATTAAAATAGTGATTGTAGCACTATGTAACATTACAGATGTCAAGATTAATTGTTTTTTATAAGCAACGTAAATAATAATTTAATCTAAACCTCAATGTATGATTCATATGTTACAATAACTATGATGCGGAAGGGTTGAATTCTTAAAAGGGCCCATATCACACTATTTTCTGATCCATGTTATAATGTTTCCTCATCAGAAACATATCTGGGGTTTTGTTTTGTTTCATTCACACATGTTTACCACACAAATCTGCATATTTAGGGTCTTCTCTAAAACTGAAAACACTCTGTTCCACCTTGTGATTTCATTGCAGAATGTAGGACCTTAGAATTCTATACAATCACAGAGAAAGGATAAAGTGTAACAGATCAGACAGTTCTTGAGGTAAAAAGAGGCTTCAGAAAAACATGCTCAACCAACTGGGACTTGGCTTTCTTCTCTATTCCCTGACTGGCAGTGCATTCATCTCTGTAAAAGTGGGTAGATCAGATAGTGGTATTATGTTAATAAAGTGTAAATGTTCTCAAGCCTCTCTTTAATTATCGGCTCTGTCACTAAGCAACCAACGTCTGGATCAAACCACACTGCTGAGCCCAACACAAAAGTGCCCCTGAATCTTCATTAAGTTAACTAATGAGACGTGCTGTCCCGCTTCTCAGATCAGAGTGAATAAGGGTTAGCTAAGGACCATATACAGACACCCCCCTCATAAAATCGACATTAAAATCACAAAACACGGCTCCTCATGCCAAAAAAATCCATGTGTTATCCCAGCTGAGAACTATGCACAGAGGAAATCAGTTTAATGAAAATTAAAAGTAGTTTGCTGATTATAAAATATGAGAGAAAAAGTCATAAATACTGATAATAGTGGAATAATAACAAGCAGAGATAAACAGATTGCTGTTGCCCAGAGGCAGTACAGATGGAATAAACATTGCAACCAATTTCTGCAGTTGAGAGGTGGATTCTTATAATCAAGAAATTAATCTACAGCATTTTTAACCTTATGAACATTTGTAGAGAATTTCGGATTCTTTTATTTTCTGGCTTTTTGCATGTTCTCCCTGTGTTTGGCTAGGTTTCCATGGGTACTACTAATTTGACCAATCTCAAACAAGCACAAACTTCTTGGATGGGCAATAGCAGATTTATAAAATCTTTGTATTAACCCGCTCTACATGATCCTGGTGTTTTCATTTTGCTATTTTGTTTGTAAATAAATCCCTCTTCCTATAATATGTAACTTGGCTCCAAATTCACACCTATGACCACTAGCCTTGGTGAACTTCATTTGACTGGAAACGAATGCTATGGGTGACGTCACACTCCCTTTGTCCACTTCAGTCTGTGATTCTGTGACAAACATAGTTTGTCTTGTTTGAATTATACTTTGACATAAATGTCATATTTTGAATTCAGACTGTTGGATGCCTCTGCAAAAAGAAAACAGGTTTTGAATTGGAATTTTGAAGTGAATTGCAGGCTGTTTTTTGTATTTAAAAATCTACTACTTTAATGGTTATGGAATCAAGACCAGAATAAGATTAACTGTTTTCAAAGTATTTGCACTTTCATAATGATTTGCACATCTTGATCTGCCAGCTGAAGGCACTTGTCCAAACCTTAAACATAACTCAGGACCTAGACAAGGCGTTTCAAACTGAAGTTACCCAGTACTGCATCCAAAATGCCATAATGTTAAATCCTTCAGTACTTAATAGGAGTGTCTATCAACCCAAAAATGCATTGATGATACAGCCCTGCAGAAGGCGTTCAAACTGTTGCTAAATGACACCCCTACAGCGTCATACCCAGACACCTCTAAATACAGTATTGGTACAGACTGCCCTGGTCATGTGACGTGAGTGGCAGCTGAGCCCGTTCCACACATTGTTTCGTGAAGGATTTACAACCAAACTCAAATTCCCAAGATGCTCCGGTTGCAGTTGTATAAAGAGATGAAATACTACACTGATACGAAGACAGCTTTATGAAGCACTTGTGGACATCATCTGGACTCCAGTGTGGAACAATAGACCATCCAACAAGTGCAGTGTCGTTTTACCATGTGTCAGTAATGTAAATAAATACAAACTTTCAGAGAGATGTGGATACTAAATGCATGAGCTGAATCTGAGCCATAGAATATTAGAAGTTGTACTAAACGTAGTAGTAAAAGTTGTTGTACAATGTCACTGCAACTGCAATTAAATTTGTATTTGTATAAAACATTTGATACTTGTTATTTTAAGGTACACTATGTAATTTGTCTCTGTGGATATGCTGTTATTGTGATTATAATGTTCCAAAGTATGCCATTAAATTGGTCAGTATCCATGGAGATGAGAAGGCAATACCAAGCCAAGTTACAGGTTCGATATGTGGAGAGGGGAGCCTGCTCTAACATAAGAATGCATCATTTTCAGAAGATTATCGAGCTATTGAAACACCCAATAAAAATCAATTCAAGACAACATTTCAGGCAAAGCAATAACTTCTCCATGGAGACATCTATGTAGCTCACCCACCACCAGAAAAGTTACACAGTGCAGCTTTTCATATACATAGTTAATTTTAAGGTGCACTGTGTAACTTTCAGGTGGAGGGTCCTGTTTGTCTTAATGGAGATGTTATTGCTTTGTCTAGAATGTCCCACTGTATGGCATTAAACGTATCTATTTCCATGGAGACAAGCCCGCACACCGTCTTACTTGCAAATTGTGAGATTTATTAGGACATAAACAACGTTTCGGCACTAGGCCTTCATTTTTTTGCCCGATGAAGGGCTAGTGCCGAAACGTTGTTTATGTCCTAATAAATTTCACAATTTGCAAGTAAGATGGTGTGCGGGATTTTTGTCTATGTTCTTGGGCTGCTCACTCTCCTCCAACACACCCGTTTCAAGAAACTGATGTGTGAAGTTCTTATTTGTTTACATGGAGACAAGCCTGCAATACCTCCAGGCCAAGTTACAGGTCAGATCTGTGTAGAAGTGGGCTAACTCATTGTAGGAATGCATGTTTTTGAGCAGTAAAACTTCTGTAACTAAATAAATACAACATAGATGAGTTTAATGCCATACTGTGAAACCTTTCAGGCAAAGCTATAATATCTCCACTGACACAAACTCTTGGTGGACCACCCTACCGGAAAAGTTACACAGTGCACATTTAAAATGTGCAAACACTCCAGTTTTCTGCCTAGTAACAGTTTTCCACTTACACATAATAACTGTAAGTGCAAGAACAGACCTATAGAGCTGTAATCTTTAAGTACTGTAACATTTTTATTGTTGGAAAAATTGGTCTTGGGTCAAAACTCTTTCCACTTGTAGATTAAGCAATTAGCTACAGACACGTTTCAAAGGCTGTTATTTAGTGAGTCTGAATGAAGAGAGGAAACTTTTCTTTTTTACAAGCCTCTAAAATCGTGCTGTAAAGTTAGCATTTACTGGGCTGCTGCTTATAAATTAACTTCCACTGTGTGTTTACTAAATAACTGTGGGTTCACACTGCTTCCCGTTTGAAAGTCATACATTATAGGTTAGATTTTCAATGTCTGTGTTGAAAGTTAAAGGTGCACTCTGTAACTTTTCTGGTGGAGGGTTCGTCATTTGCTTGTTTTTATAAATATGTCAATGCTCTGCCTGGAATGTTCCAAAGTATGACAGTAAGTTCTACCTTATATTTATTCAATTACAGGTGGTTTTGTAGCTCAAAAATACCTAGAAAAACATTTTCACTGTCAGCAGGGTCGCCTCTCCACAGATCTGACCTGTAACTTCGTTTGGTTTGGTTTCCATTAAGATAGAAAGGTTTAATACCATTACATTTGATGGACCCTCCACCGAAAAAGTTACACAATGCACCTTTAAAAAAAATCGTACAATATATTTAATTGTAAAGACTTTGGACAGAATTGTAATATTTTCATTGATGAAACAAGCAGGTGGCAGATTCCATTAAAAAAGTTACATAGTGAAGCTTTAACTCTGCCCTGTGCATTCATATTACATAGTCTACCACACACACTGCAAATACCCACACAGACCTTTTTGACCCAGCACTCTCCCACTCCACAGTCACCTCCATGACTCTTGTCCACCACAATGCACCAAACTGTTCATGTTTAACCTGTGCCCCATCCACCTGCTCTGCAAACTGCCCCATTTGCCCCCCACATACCTCCTACATACCCCTCATGCCGCCTTCATGTGGCTTTACTCAAACATATGCACCAGTCTGACAGGTGCAGGGGCAGGGATATGGCAGGTTCGAGCCCTCCTGGACCTGTCTGCGGCTCTGGCTGTTTGAAAGACCAACCTCAAAGCAAAGCAAAATAAGCCAAGGGTCACACAATGGGAAAAGAGTCTTGTAATTGTGGGAGTGAGTTTTAAATGGAACCAGACTGTTCACAGGGCTTTATCATAGTGGAGTATTTTTCATACTGATATCAAAAATTAGTATTCATAAGATTACTAAACATTGTATTATAACTTTTTTTTAAATTTTTTTTACATCAGCTGTTTTTGCTTGCAGCCATCATCATAGAGCGGGTTATGCAAGCTACAAAGGACATAATAGTCTTTAAAGATTTCCCTGGAATGCTTCACAGTATGGCATTAAACATGTATATTAAACATACAGTATATCTGTGGAGACAAGCCTATTGATGACACCAGGCTAAGTTACAGGTCTAATCTGTGGACAGGCGACCCCACTCACAGTCAGAATGCATGTTTTTCAAGGGTTTTAAGGAATAAAAACACATGTTATTAAATAAAGGGAAAAAGAGATGTACTGTGGAATATTTCTATCAAAGCAGTAACATATGCAGGTAAAGTGCTTATAGAAAAGTTACATAGTGCCCCTTTTAATGTAATCAAGAATAGAAATGCAATACTATGTGGCTTAGTGGTTAGATGCACAGTGCACAGAGTTAACATCTCCTTAATCTTGGCATGCAGATGTGCTCTATCAAATTTCTCTTCTGTTGAGTAAGCTTAAAGACCTATAGCTATTCATTTTGCTTAGAGAGTAAACTCATGAGGCCCATACAAATGATAGCTCTATTCAGCATTTTTATTCAGCTTTATTTGATAATTTATTTATTACAACAGGACAAGATATACAGTCAAATATTAAGCATAATTTAGCAAATACATTTCGCTGACCTTAGCATATAAATGGGGCCAACAGCAATTAAAATACAGACAATACATGTTACAGTTACCTACCTACTGTTACCTACCTATCGAATTCATTGTTAAAACATATTTCCTATCACTACAAGAGATCAAGAAAGCAAAATATTTATGTTCAACACTTAATGATGATGATTAAAGGATTTTACATGTAAACAAAAACATAAGATATTAAATAATTGTTTTAGGAGCCATGAGCTGAATGGGATTTTAGTTCATTGTATTTTTCTAGAAGCTCTAGTTTCATCATTACATATCGCCAGTATTAGAGAAACAGATTAACACAAATCCACTTTTGGCTTTGAGTTTATTAGTTATTATTATCTAATGATAGCTGTATTACGCATATTGTTATTCAACTTAAAGGTGCATTGTGTAAGCTTTCTGGTGAAGGGTTCGTCAAATGCTTTTCTTGATGGAAGTGTTATTGCTTTGTCTGGAATTTTTCACAGTATGGTATTAAACCTTTCTATCTTCATGGAAAGCAAACCTGACCAACTTACAGGTCAGATCTGTGGAGAGACAACCCCACTCACAGTCAGAATGCTTGTTTTTCTAGTTATTTTTGAGCTAGAAAAGTTAAACAATGCACCTTGAACATTATCATCAAAAGTCCACGTATAGCTTTCAGTTTATCTATTGGTTTTACAAGACCACAATACAGCCCAAGATCTTTCGTTCTGATGGTCAGGCCTCAAGCAAACTATAAATTCCCAAAGCGCTGGTCCTTCCAAAGCTGAAAATGGAGGTAAATAAGAAGAGGAGAAGAATGGTGAGAGCACAGACACCGACATCTATCAGTCACTGTGGTTTCAACCCATTTTCTGCACATTTAACGCTGCTTCGGACTCTATAGGATTCATTGGAATGCAAAACGCGGACGAAAGGGCTCCTCCTCGAATCCAGGGCCCCCCCAAAAGGATACGCACATAAACTGGAACGAAGGGAGGATTCAAAGTCTATCTGCATCTAAATAAACAAAGACAAACTGATATACTCTTCAATAGATAGAGACGAAATAATGAAATAAGATATAACACAAGTATTGTTCAAGAATGCTACAAAATACAGCGTTTCACAAGTTCAAGTTTTGCGTACTTTTTTTTATAACTAATGTAGGTTTAGACAGTGGCTCTCAAACTTTTCACACCAACTACCACCTAAGAGAATATTTGGCTTTGTGAGTACAACCAGATCTAAACCTGGACTTTATAAAGCCTCAGATATGATCTAAATAAGACTAAACCAGGTCTAAAAACAGACTGAAGCTGTAGTTTAAAAAAATAACTAATCCAGAGGAGGACAAGAGCATTAAAAGCGCCGTAGCTAGTCTAGATAAAATGGTCCTTTTTACCCATCCTTCAATATTACATGGGCAATATTTTAAGGTAGGTTTACTCATGTTATTTAGCTGGAGGATTAGTATACCGTGCATGCTTTGGTGTATAAGGAGAAACTAATGACTCATGATTTTGCATTACAAATATAAGTTATACATTTCCAATATATGTTGTTTTTTGTATCTTTTCTTTTGGATTCCTAAGCAGTCCTGACTCAAACATTTAGTCCACACATGCAGCAGACTGAAGCCAGCGCCTCTAAAGCAAAGCCAGGTTTAGAGAAAAGGGGGAGGACTGAAAAGTGTCGAGTGAAAGAGAAGAGGAGGGATCAACAACAAAACAGAATGAGAGGAAGTGGCTCAGAGAAGAGGGGCAGGTTTAAGACCACAGACAGGGGACAGGGATGGAGGAGCAGAAAGACGGTCTGGAGGTGGAAATTGTTCATATTGTTACTATAAAGATAATAATGAAGTATATAGTGATTTACCAGATGCTCAAATCTGTTTTACAGTTCGTGCATGATGAGTTCACTCACTGCATACTCCGTGGTGATATGTTTAATTTACTATCATAGCCATCAGCCCAGAACATGCACAGTCTTCCAGCTAAGGTAGTCCTGACCAAGACCAGCAAGAAGATCATGCAGATGGGTCCCCGTGTGCACCACTCTCTGCCCACTGCTCCTAAGGAGATACCACAGTGGCATTGAATGATGGGTCAACTGCAGAGGCCTACTTTTCCTACGGGAACAAAAGAGGACCTTTCTTTCTTTCTCTTTAAGTGATACTTGTGGCAGAAGGCAGAATTGAAATCAATGACAGAAAAGTGGCCATGACAGAAATTTGACCACTAAGAGTATACTGCAAATTAAAGGCAGTACTTCTGTTTGATAAATTGTACACAGTTCATTTGAAATGTGTGTTGTGATAAAATACAGCGTGTTTTTTCATCCTTTTATGCCACATTGCTGGTTAAACAGAGTGAATAAAACTTGCTTACCTCCTCAGTGCTCTTGTATCAGCCTGTGGGGCTGATACATGTGTAGTGCTTATGGGACAGGGAGCTCGGTGGGGCCCAGTCAGGGAGCCCCGGTGGGGCCCAGAGGTGATGTGAAAGGAGCTGTGAAGCTGTGGTGCTGTGGTCCTCTCGCTGGATTTAGGGGACTGAGTTTAGAGGGTCAGCCCAGGCGCCCCCAGGATAAATGCCCCCCTTTGTCTGCCCCAGGAGAAGCTCTCAGCGGGGAGTCTATAAACCACAGTGGCAACACTAACACCCAGAGCTCAGGGGCTCCCCACCAGGACGCCCAGGGACCCCCACACCGGACCCCCAGTCTGGGACAACAGCTGAGGGGAGGCATGCAGTTGTCTGGGTTTGTCATAGTCTTCTCTGTGGCATGAAAGGTTTTATGTGTTTGTCATCAAAGAACCCACAAATAATTATTTAATGTCCGACCTTCATGGTGATGCCAGATTACCACGCAGTGAGCTTTATTGGTTTGTTAGCCTGTTAGCAAGTTACTTTTAAGAGGAATGATTAAAATCTATTCTAATGCATGGAACATCTTGACAGGACTGAACTAAAACTTAGGCATAGCTTCCTTTTTATTATATTTTTATATTCTTCCAATTATATTCTTCCTTTTGTGAGCCACTTCCACAGGTCCCCTCACAGCAAGAAGGTTCTAGGTTTGACCCTTTGGTCAGATGCTTACACGTTTCTCCCTGTCTACGGGCACTCTGGTATCCCCCATTAACCCAAAACAATAGTTAAAATCCTCCTGACCAAGCTTAGCTCGAGATCTGGAAATGTCTTTTAATCCTAACAGGTTGCCCCATCAGCATTGAAGGATGAGTCAAATGCAGCATACCTTAAACTTAACCACTGACTTTAAAATCTTCAACAACACAGTCATAGAAGAAAAGAAACTTTTCAAACCTTGGATATTTCTTGCAGCATTTCTCCTTACATGGCCCCTCTGTTTGTTTATCATTCTGTGCCCATACACATTCCTGTATATTGGCTGAAGTACTGAATCCATCCAGGTATAGTGTGCTAAGCTAAGGAAATGCCATGAACTCTGTCTCTTTGCCTCCTTTGTGATTAGCTCTGCTCTTGTTTCTCAGAGCTGGGAGATGGGCGAACATGAAATCAAAGTAGAAAAGGTCCACAAAGGAAAGCTGAACGATGTGTTTTTGGTAATGGGATGGGGGTAGTTTGTCCCGTCACCCCAGGCTCCAGGGCCCCTCCGTCCCATGAAAGGGCCCTTATGAGGGACCTGGCTGCTGGGTTCGACACGGATTAAGACCCCAAACCCAATGCCTGCCAAAGTCTTATATATATTTGGCATGTTATTTCTCACTTTCAGAACAGCAGCCAAGGAGAACTGTCTGGCCTTTCTGTGTGGAGTTTGCATGTTCTTTCTGTGTTTGGGTGGGTTTCCTCCTCCTTCCTTGACAAAAACACGCACAATAGGTAAAATGATCTGAAGTCTTGATCACACCTAGTTTAAGATCACGGAGATGAGTTCATTGTGGGGCCAATTTCTCCTGACAGGTTGTCCCAGGGGCATTGAAGGATGGGTCAAATGCAGAGGATAAATTTCATAAAGTGTTCCTTGATGTTCCTTATTTTAAAACACAGATTCTATTTTGGCTGGTCTTGGCTTTGATGTAGTTAAATTTTCATACAACAAAACCTTTGAGTCTTATAATCATGTCTCTTTTTGTCTTAACTTTAAAACTTCAGGTATGTTTTTGATGAGGTAACAACATTATAAGATGGATTTAAGTTCACAAGAGTCAATTCTGCTTAAAATAGGACTTTTAAAAACATATTGTACATTTTTTGGAGATTTTTAATTGTTATAACCTTACACAATATCGGGTTACAAGGGTTTATCACCATCCTCTCCAGACTGCATGCTGTCTACATTGGAAACACTGTCACTGTCACATCCTATTCAGTCCCGTTTAAAATCACTGGTGGCATAATTGAGTTGTCAGCTTTACAAACTAAACGATCACAGCTTTGACACGGGGAACAAAGCGTCGCGCAGTGGGACTTCTTACTGTAAAAATCCTGTCGACCTCTCGCCACCTCCAGCTGCTTTTGTGCTCATCGCTGGCGGCCATTTTGCTTTGGCATAATCTGAACATAACAGTGTCTGAATGCCATCTTCATTTGCCATGCTTATGAATAATACACAACTCTACTGTACGCATATTTGACACATTGTGGGTGTTTTTAGGTTCATTCACACAGCGCTGGTTCCTGAATGCTGTGCTGTAAAAGGATGACATGGTTTAAATAGGATCTCGCCTCCCTCCAAAGGTAATGAGGTGAGCTCAGGGTGAACTGGTGCGCCCTTGCTGTTATTTGTACTGCGGGGGATTTACAGTAACAGCTGAGAATACAGGAATGGATAGAGAGACAGGAGAAGAAAATAATGAATATGTCAATCCATGTACCTATGTGTAGGATGTGTGACTCAAAGGTTGCTCCATTGCCTGTGCAGGGTGGCATAGTTTGCCACTCGGAGAAAACCCATCCAAACACAGGGAGAATATGCAAACTCTACAAAAAAAGACTTAAACCTGCACAGGAATTGAACCCAGAATTTCTTGCTCTTCAAAGCAGACTTGCCCATGTTTTTCGATTCAATAGCTTTTATAAGTGAAATTGCAGAGATATTAATTATAGAGTAACAGTTCCTTTCTTGTATCTTTATGTCTGGTTATCTCTATCATAGACTCATACTTAGGTTAAAGGTAATGAAATGAAGATACAGCAGGTAGGCTAGATGTAACAGCATTACCATGGTGCTCACAAGGACCCTGAGCTGCATAGAACAGTTATACTAGGGAATTTACAACAGTAGATATTACAGCTTATATATAGAATGCACTTACTTCTGGTTCACTGGCACATTTTTGTTATGTCGAGGTTCACATTGATGTATTTAATTTCTAAAAAACTTGCATTGCCACAACCTAAAACCCAAATCTTTGTCTATTCAGTGCTTATATTCAGTGAAACCTCCGTGCTTTCTGTCTGCCTCTGTCACAACATCTAAAGAGCTCATCTCCAAAGCTTTTTCCATTTGGGACTGAGAGAAGCATGGAAGTCTGCATGTCCCCCCGCGCGCCCCAAATCTTATACCCCGTAATGAAATAATCCCTGTCAGATCGTCACTGGAGAGGGGGAGGGTGGAGGGAGCGGGGTTTTCTTCGGCAGCCCTCTTTTCCACACCGGCCCCTCTGAGACCTGCCTGTGTTAACATCTGTGGCAGGGTTCTCACTTTGTGCGTGTGAGAGAATATTCAAAAATAAACTGGGATATGTATAGATGCAGCTATAGGATGTGTTGCAATAACTGACACTTTTCCAGAGGCTGCAAAGCAAAAAACATGCGGCTGAGATTGACAACTGAAAATTAAAGTTGAGTTTTTCCAAAGTTTCTTCAAAATTTGGAGAAGTATGAGTTATATTTGGGGAAGTATGTACAAGTTTACACATTGTTAAAGGGCCCAAATTACGCTACTTTCTGATCTATGTTATAATGTTGTTTCCTCATCAAAAAATACCTGGCTGGAGTGGTATTTTGTTTCATTCATCCATGTTTAACACACAAAACCTTGTATATTTACGCTGAGTTCCTCTCTGTTCCACCTTGTGATGTCACGAGGTAATACAGGAAGTGCTCCACTGTGTGTTTAAACTACACACACCTTCACTTAACTGCCAATCTCTAAACTAAAGATAAAACGTAGATGCTAACTTGAAAACTACTGCTTCATGACATCACAAGGTGGAACAGAGTATTCTGAGCTTTGGAGATGTAGACGGACTAATAATAAACATGTGTGAATGAATCAAAACACAACTCCAGGTATGTTTTTGAGTAGGTAACAACATCATAACATGAGTTAAAGCTCACAAGAGTCAATTTATCATAATATAGGACCTTTAAAATACACAACATCACAGAAACTTGACACAGGCTTTTTATGACAGATGCCCTTCCTATCGCAATCCTATACACTTTTGTGAATGGGAAATGTGGGTGAAACGTCTTGCCAATGGACACACCTAGTGCACGCACACTGTCGCTCCCAAGTACTACAAGTATTCATTAATTGCACTTTACAAATATACATTTTGGCTGTGAGTTTGATTCTGTAAGGAGCTTGAAAACTTAAAGCAGAAAGTTTGGCCATCTTCATGTAAAACATTTGAAAACAGCTAAGAGTTAAGTGAAGACAAAGCTTGGTTTTTCCTTGGTTATAATGTATTTAACAGTAATCCAGTGAGTGCCTTGATGCCATTATAAGGACTGGTCCGCTGGCGAAGTGCCTACACTCCTGGCACGGGACGATTTTACCTCCTGGACTCTCTATTAGGTCACCCACATGAAGTCACCAATGTTTATGGCCCTGTCCCACTATACCAGTGGTGGATGAAGTACTCAATTTTGTTACGCAAGTAAATGTCAGAAATGGGGCAAAAAATTACTCAAGTAAAAGTATCACATGAAAAAATCTGCTTAAGTAAAAGTATTCAAATACCTGTTTAAAAATGTACTTAAATAGTAGAAAGTAAAAGTATTTTTATTATTAGCTGATTTTAAGTGATTCAAATGATTTCTTAGTTTTTCTAGCCGTTTTTGTGTTTTTGTGAATTGTGTTCCTCAAAGTTGAGATAGAAACTCAAATTAAATGTGGACCTTTATAGTACCTTTAAAAAAATGACTGACTCGTGCCCCTCTCTAGACGGCACCACTTAGCGTCCGGCTGCAGTCTGATTACCTGTTTATCCCAGTCCGGGCCCTGGTCAGGTTCCTGTGGTAAAGGGCCAGCAGTTTGCGGGTCATCCCACATGTGTTTATGGAGCGGGGGGCTGTGATGTCACCCTCGTCTGGCGTCATGGTGATTAATGTCTGACTGTTTTCCAGCTCCTTCTCCCTGTAAGATGCAGGACTGGGCACACACAACCAAATGGGACGGCTAAAGAGGAATTAACGAGCGGACTAAGCTGTAGAAAAAGGATAAAGGAGCCAGGAGATGCAAATGAGCTGAAAGAATGTCCTGTTAAAGACAGAGAGCATGTTGGGAAGTATCCTGGTTTATTAAGATCGACATCGTAATTATCCTGACTTCCTGTGATCCAGTGAGTAATCCAGTGTTTGGACAGTCAAGGAAAGAGGCTTGCTTTTGATCATTAAAGGTCCCGTACTGCGCAAAATTGACTAGCTTTAAGACATGTTGTTACCTCATCAAAAACAATGGAATTGTGTTTTGTTTCATTCACACATGTTTGAATAATCCTTTATTATTAGTCTGTCTACATCTTCAAAGCTCAATATGCTCTATTCCACTCTGTGATGTCATAGTTTTCAAGTGAACAGCTTTTAGCTTTAGTTCAGTAAAGATAGTCAATTCCAGGGCTAAAACTATCCAAATGATTTTAATGAAGGTGTATGTTGTTTAATGACACTGTGGAGCACTTCCTGTATTACCACATGACATCACAAGGTGGAACAGAGTGTTTTCTGTCTGAGAGAAGAACTCCGCCTAAATATGCAGGGTTTGAATGTTAGTCATGTGAACAAAAGCAAAACAAAACTCCAAGTATGTTTTTGATGAGGAAATAAGATCAGAAAATAGGGGCCCTTTAAGCAGAAAAAGTACAAAAAAAAAAAAAAAAAAGTCAAACTAACTATGTTTAAAAGTGCAAACATTTTTGGTGCAATAATTATTCTGAGTTCAATGTGGTTTTTGGTGTTTAAGAGCCTGAACTTTGGCTTGGTTAACATACAATTTGATGCAGTTTTTCCACTTAGAACTATATTTTGATCTTTACTCATTCTAATTGTTCTATATCATAAGTTCAAGTCTTTTTACAGTTGCATTTTGTCATTCTAGTTAATGGTTTGCCTCCTACTTGACTCTGTGACGATGTTACTGAGTTGGCACATTCCACATTATGGCATTAAACTTATCTATCTCCATGGAGACAAACAGGTGATGCCTCCAGGCCATGTTAAGACTAATTATGATCTTTAGCTGTGCCAACTCCACATACAAGCCCACATGTAATCAGGAGATTGTCTGACATCATGTGAAAACTACCCACAGTTTAAGTGTGGGTCAGGAGGACATTGCAGAGACTGTATTAAGGCGCTGACAACAATAGGACATGGGCACTCAAATCTTCTTAATATGAAGAATTAGAATGCCAAAGAGTGTAACAGATTGAGATATGTGGATTGGGGTGTTTGACTTAATTAACACAGTCACTATCGCACTTGTTCATCTCTGACAAATGCTCAAGAGGCTCTGTGATTCACTGGCTCATCGCTGTTGTTTGGAGAGCTGAAACATGGATCTGTGAGTCATGCTACGGTCTTTGCTACACATTGTACGTTTTATATGACATACAGCTACTCTTATTGCCACTGCTGCTACTACAATTCCAACTCGGCCCAAGTTCTGTCACTGTGTCCTTTGGCAAGACACTTCACACACTTTGCCCAGTATGAATGTTGTGTGTTAGTGTTGGTGGTAGTTGAGGGGCTGATGGTATGAATTGGCAGCCTTGTTTTTGGCAGTCTGTCCCAGGGCAGCTGTAGCCTCATAAGTAACTGTCTGTAAAGCCCATTACAAGTGCAAATAATTTTTCTTCTTCCTTCTTCCTCCTTCTTCCTTCGTCTTCTTCTTCTTCTTTCCCCTTCTTTTTTCTTCTTTTTTTGTTTTTTCTTCTTCTTCATCTTTCTTCTGCTTCTTGCTTCTTCTTTCCCTTTCTTTTTTCTTCTTTTTCTTCTTTCTTCTTCTTTCCCCTTCTTTCTTCTTCTTCTTCATCTTTCTTCTGCTTCTTCCTTCTTGCTTCTTCTTTTCCCTTCTTCTTCTTCTTCTTTCTTCTTCTTTCTTCTTTCTTTTTCTTTTTCTTTCTTCATTACCCCTCCCAGAGACTCCAAGAAGGCCGGGTTGGGCCCTCAAGGAGTTGGGTTCCAGAGCCCAAGCTGTGCGTGGAGGTGAGGCCGACTATATCTAGTCGGTAACGCTCAACCTCCAGCACGAGCTCGGGCTCCTTCCCCCCCAGCGAGGCGACATTCCATGTCCCCAGAGCTGGTCTCCATGCCCGGAGATCTGGTCGTCGAGGCCCCCGCCTTCGACTGCCGCCCAGATCTCTCTGCACCGGCCCCCTATGGATCCTCCCGCGGGTGGTGGGTCCACAGGAGGATGACCCCACGTCGCTCCTTCGGGCTGTGCCCGGCCGGGCCCCATGGGGGAAGGCCCGGCCACCAGACGCTCGCTGTCGAGCTCCCACCCCAGGCCTGGCTCCAGGGTGAGGCCCCGGTAACGCCAATCCGGGTGACGTAACTGGCCGTGATGGTTTTGTCATCATTTTGTCTTTGCTTCATCCTTCTTGCTTCTTCTTCCTTCTTCTTCTTCTTCTTCTTCTTCTTCTTCTTCTTCTTCTTCTTCTTCTTCTTCTTCTTCCTTCTTTCTTCTTCTTCCTTCTTGCTTCTTCTTGCTTCTTCTTCCTTCTTGCTTCTTCTTCTTCTTCTTCTTCTTCTTCTTCTTCTTCTTCTTCTGCTTCTGCTTCTGCTTCTGCTTCTTCTTCTTCTTGCTTCTTCTTCTGCTTCTTCTGCTTCTTCTGCTTCTTCTGCTTCTTGCTTCTTCTTGCTTCTTGTTTCACAAAACAGTTCACAAAACAGGGCTGGGGTTATCTTTGCTGTGTGCGGACACCCTTCTTCCTCCTTTTCGCTTGTGTCGCTGATTTAAACTTTTTGCTCTGTGCTGTGGTGGAAGATTTGGTGTAATCTGGCAGATCAAAGGCAGCCACTGCAATCCTATTCCCCTAATCCAGTTTGACGGTGGCTTCTGCTCATGTAACGACACCAGCGAAAAGACACATCAGTTTAAGACACGCCTTTTTGCTCCTGTGGTGGTTGTCATGGCGATGATTACATTTTTGCCCTCTCATAGCATACCGCATAATGTGACTTAATCCTCAATTTGCAGTCAAAATTACATGAAAGTATATTTTAAAGGTCCTATATTATGCAAAATTGATTCTTGTGAGCTTTAAACCTTGTTATAATGTTGTTACCTCATCAAAAACATACAGGGAGTTGTGTTTTGTTTCATTCACACATGTTTGAGTAATCCTTTATTATTAGTCTATCTACATCTCCAAAACTCAAAATATTCTGTTCCACCTTGTGATGTCACGCAGTGGTAGTTTAAAGTTAACAGCTCCTTTTACCTTTAGTTCAGTAGCCTGAAATACATTTCAAGGTGTTCAATTGGCAAGACAGAGAAGATTAATACCAGACCGTGGTAGATGTCTTACCTGCAAAATTACATAGCGCAGTTTTTAAACTTTTTTTTTTTAATATATAAGACTCATAAATTACCCTAATATGTGACAGCATATCTCATTAGTAGCTCTTCAGCAGTTGATTTAGGGGAGAACCATATGGATAATTTAGGTCACATAATAATTAAGTCAGTATTTATTTTTTAATAGAAACTACTAGTAAGGAAGTAGCCTAACTAACCAGAAAAAGTTACAATTGCATACAATATAATACAATGTTGTCCCATACTTTCAGACTGATCCACCTCCACAGTCTGGAGCCTACAGAATCCTTAAAAACAAAGTCAACATTTTCAGCTTTAATTTTAGCTCCACCAAAGGGTTAAACTCCAGGGAAGGGTGTAATTTGTTTGTTTGGAGCATGTTAACCAAGTCTTTGAACATAAAAATCCGTTCCCTGTTGTCACACACTCCAATGAGAAGCAGCCCCAAACCAGCTAAACACTGCAGTTACTCTAAACTACAGCATGTTTTCCTCTGGATCCAGTAAACTTTGATGGATCTGTCAGTGAAATACATCTTGTCTTGAAATGTTACACGTTTGTTAATGTAATCATTTATTTGTTGTTTGTGAGTGCTGACTGACAGCTGTTCTGAGGAAAGGAGAGAGTTTAGAGAGAAAACCTGTGGAGTAGAGAGCCTCAAGTGGCCACTCTGTGTAACTGCAAACAGCAGTTACAATGAGCCGCCTTCACTTGTTTTGTGCTGTTGTAACTCCTAATTTTTTATTCAAATTCATGAAACTATGAACCTAAAATATTTAAATGTGCTGTGACTCATGTGGTGGGGGCTTGTTTCCATGGAGAATTGTTGCTTTGTCTGAGCTGTTACACTGTATGGCATTAAACTGATCTTTCTCTATAGAGACATGCAGGTGGTGCCACAAAGCAAGTTACAGGTCAGATCTGTGGTGTGGCAATATAAACAATATAAACACATCTAAAACAAATATGTTTAATGGCATATTGTGGAATATTCCTAGCAAAGCAATAACATCTCCATGGAGACAAGCAGGGGGAGAACACTGCAGAAAAGTTAAATACAGATTTTTTACAATGCTATGGATAGAATTCTAACTACAACTACTACTACTATTACTTTGAAACTAACTTTGTAATTCACTGACACATCACTGCTCATTTCTGTCTAAACTCTACCCACTATCTAAGATCTTAAGAAAACTTTACAACATTTTCTCTTTTCATGTGGTTTCAGGCTTATTTTTATAACCCTACATTATGATCTGGGATGAGATGAAGTACATTATCATGATAAAACTCAAATTCTAAATCCATAAGTCCCACATCAAATACTGTTGAACCAAAGTTTCATTAATTCTGTGGCACTTTCATCTGATTTCACTGCATTAGTTCAAATATTAGTATTTTTGTTGCATGCAGAGTTTAAAATAGGGTTTGTGGTCACTTTATGAATTCACTTTAATGCACTAAACCCCTTTGAATACCATCTCATGTAAGTCCATTCTAAATCACTTCTCATGCAAGGTTTTTGTTGCCCGCTTTGTTTTGACGTCATTTCACAGTTTACGTAGCATTTCACCCCAGTTTATTTTCCTGCACATGATTGCGTTCCCTTTAAACGTGAGCCAAGAGCTGAGGGGAAACAGGACTGGAGCTGCCGGAGCTTATCACAGAAGAGATGGATGAGAGGACTGAAGACGGATGGTTTGACGGGTTTGAAAGCCCGGACATGAGTGGAGGTGGGGGGGACTCAAAACAAGATGGTTCTCAAATGGTGGTGCAGGTACTTTTTGCTCCCCTTAAAGATGCATTGCTTGATTTTCAAAAGTAGGAGATTGGTATTTAAATCTGTGTAACTAGGTCCTAGCTCTTACACTTTTTCGTACATTTCTGATTTTGTCCCAAAGTGCTGCTTTCACAATATGAGGAAAAGCGGTTTATAGGATTAATTCTGCTTTAGATCTGGCTTGTTTTTTCCCTTTTGTTTCCCATTTGTTGCATTATAATAGTCTTCACTTGTGGATAGTCCTCCCAAAATTAATCAGTGCCTTTTAATAGTTTTCGTATCATACTATTTTCAAAAAAGTAAAAAAAAATTGAAGAAACTATTGACACTCAAATACGTACTCAATTGTTTGGTGAAAAAAAAGAAACTTTGAACAAAAATATCAAGTACTGGTATATGACAAAAAATAAGGGTGAAAATAAATTACATTGGTTTTCAAAAAATAAGTTGTGTGCAAAGATAAAAGACTTAAAGCAGTACCACATTATTTTCCTGAGTTAACATGTCACCTGCACGGAGTTAAAAGTTCATACCATACTTTAGAATATTCTCCATATAAATAAGTTGTATACCATACTGTGGAAGAAAGATTTTTTTCCTATGTTTTTCAGTGCAATAAAAACATCAGCAATCAAAATAAAACAAAAAAGCAACATTGCTTTTATTTTAGTTTATTCTTCAGTTAAAACGTTACACATTGGGCCTTTAAAAGTAAAATTTTTTTGTCAGTTTAAAATGTCTATTGAAAGTGTTTGAAAGCCTGCTGGAGCTTATCACAGCCCAGAGATGGATGAGAGCACTGTAGATGGATGGTTTCAGACCCCAGACCCCAGACGTGTGCGTGCCTGTGGGTGGGACCTTCACTTGTCCGTGTCTGGGTGAATTTCAGGCGTGAACAAGCGAGCGCGGGGGTAAAAGGGGGCGCTGTGTGTGAGTTGTGAGCGTCCTGTCAGCAAAAAGCCATGATTAATGACTACAAACTAACTCCAAGTCTAACTAGAGCATACCATACCTCTCCTCTTCCTCTTTCCCTTTATGTTTTTACACCTGCTCTCCAAAAGACAGAGTGGAGAAAGTGGGCGGAACTAGAATTAAGTGGGCGGGGCTTAAAGCATCACTGACGAATCAAATGGTGACCTCTTGGGTGATTGATGAGAGCTTGTATTCCCAAAACGTTTGATATGGCTGTGTCACTATGCACGCAGTTCAATGGTCAGGAATAATGCAGCGTTCAACTTATCGGAGATGGAGATAAAAGCTCTGCTGATGCTCTTAAAGGGGCGGTTTAGGGCGAGCACTATGGGCGAGAACTAGCTGGAATTTGCTGATATGCAAAGACTACAAATCACAAAAACATCTCTTAGAAAACATTTCTGACCTTAAATGAATAAGGTCAGAAAATGGATTTTTAAAAAGACCAGTTGTTCAATGTATATATTTAAATAATGATAGTGGCATGAAAATGTACCACAAAAAAGTAATATAAACAATGAATTAATTTATTTTATTGTGTCTTGCATACACATATGCCCAGCCCTTTCATGGGCTTATGAGACACCATAAACAAAAGACAAGTTGCCAGACATGTGTTACAAACAAATGGATTCATTTAAACAAACATGTCTGCAGCTTCTTCCAGGATTTACAGAGAAATGATGCTACTTCTAAACATTAGAATTAAACAACCATTTCATTGTGTTGACATCATTACACCAGAACATATCAGGGCTCTGGGTGAACATTTAATCAAATAAAGGATTTCTAAACTCGCCATAAAATGGACAAAACAACAAAAAATGAGTTTTACTTTCCACTTCCCCCAACTCAGAAAGCACAGAGTTTGCCTCCTTCAGGGGTTTGAGAAAACCTATTTTCTCAGGCCAAGAGTAGGATTCCTCTGCGTAGCTGGGCATTTGCTCTGATAGAAAATTCAGTGTTAAATATCTTTTAATTAAATATATGAAACAAATACATTTCCAAATAATGATTTACCAACCAAACGTGCAATTATGTCTTGAAACAGAAATAAGATGTTGTAAAAGTCAGGATTTTGTCTTGTGAAAGTGGCATCATGTTGAGAAGGGAGAACAGAGAAGGAGAGAGTGACAGTTTACGGTTTTGACCCGATGTTGAGTTTATGGAGGTTAAAAATGTAACACTTTTCGACATGTGTTCAAGTAGATGGACACACGCACACACACATACGCACATACGCACATACGCACACAGCCAGATGGAGAAAACAAGATCATTTTAAGAAGTTGACATCATTCTCTGTCAGAAAGTCAAATACAGTTTTACAAAGATGCTGTCAATTTGCATTTATAAAAAATAAAAACATTTAAAACTGAAACAGAAATTGTGTAGCTTTATATACACAGTCTTTAATTATAAATAAATGACATAATGGACCGATTTTGGTGTTTTTCCTATTAGGGCCTGGAATGAAATGACATGTTTTTATCTTGTATACACCTTGTATTTACCTATACCTTTGCCTTTTGACTTAAACTTCACCTTAAGGAAGATACAGTATATATATTTTCTACCAAACAAAAAAAACAAAAAAAAAAAAAAAGAACTGAACAACTAATAATTCAAAAAAGTAGTGCAATTAACCACAACTTCATCTGGACCATGCATACACAAATTTCACATACTTTTCCCAAACTTTGAATCAGCTTTTTTTTCATTTATAAGTTATAAAAACATTTGCATTTCTGTGCTGACGATGCAGAACTGTGGCATTACTCAAACATGACAAACGTGCACTGTACCTGCTGTTCTATGGGCCATTAGTTTGAATAAAGAATATTCCCCCAGCCTGTATAAACTGTGAGCTGCAGGTGTCCATGTTGTACTCCCATAGTGGTACAGTGATGTGGTGATATAGGTCTGTGGATATGTTGAGGTCTGGACGGCTGCTTTTGTTTGAACAGTTTGGGTCCATTTGGTTAGAGGAAGTGCACACTAGATTAACCAGCAGGGAGCAGCCAACGGTCTCACTCAAATCTGCCATAAAATCCTGGTACCGGGCCCACTGTGAGAATTGGACTGGAGCTGTACGAAAAGAATAAGACTGATGTTGATCTAGTTTAATAAAAATGCGATGGGGAATTTGCTTAGAGTTTGTTGGATTAATAATTCAAAAATCACCAGTTTATGTCTGCCAATGGGACAGCAACAAGGCCTAACCAAATTGATTTAAAGGTGCATTGTGTAACTTGTCTGGAATGTTTGGTATTACATCTTTCTATCTCCATGGAGACCAAATCAGACCAAGTTTCAGGGCATATTTGTGGAGAGGCCTCGCTTACAGTCAGAATGCCTGTTTTTATAGGTATTTTTGAGCTATAAAACCAACTGTGATTGATTAAATGTAAGGTAGAGCTGTTTAATGTCATACTGTGGAACATTCCAGGCAAAGCAATGACATATCCATAGAAACAAGCAGGTGAAAAGTTACATAGTGCACTTTTAAAGGCCCCAAAACACAAAAGGACTTCACTGTTTAAATGCATTCACATAATTATTTCTGTTATTGCTTATTCAGTATTAAATCAATCAACTATTTCTTGCTGTTCTAATAACTTTTAACTAACTTTTTGAGATTTCTTAGTGCTTAAACTTTGGATAGTTTATATAATATTTTCTGATGGGGCAAGTGAAAGTCGACACAGATCCTCTCTTTCCTCATCCCATGGGATTTAAACTCTAAAGACTGTTTTGAAGCCTTGTGATGTGTAATCCTAAAAGTTTTCTATGCTGTCAAATGCTTTATTTATTATTTTTCTTTTTAAGAATAATGCCTTGGATAGAGTAGTTTAGAGCTAGTTTGTGCAATTGATGGGTGATACTATATTAATTTTTCAACAATTTGCATTTATAGATTTGTCCTTTGTAATTTGCCAATCCTTCTAACAGTACCTCATAGCCAACCATCTGGAGCAGTGAATACATAAATATAACATAGAGCTCTAAATTATCTGTAGCCAATTTTTCTCCATGCACTTGATCAATTTTTATATATATGTTTTGCCTTTTTACAGATATATCATAAATGCAGCTTTTACAGTCAAAATGAGATTCCTGTAACCTGCCTGTATCTAATTCCTAAGCTTTTTAATGTCTGCAAACCAGGAAGTGTGCATGGAAGTGTTAGCATGCTGATTTTTAGCTTTACTGTTACTGGCAAATCTCTGTTTCTGCAAAGTTGTAAAACGCTCTCATGAACTCATCACGGTGAATAATTACGATAGGACCACTGCAAACTTTTTAAAATTTTTAAACTATATCTGTTTTATTCACATTTCTAAGATTCTAAAATCAGGTACAGCAACTTAACCAAACAAACCACAAATTTGAATCCCGGATATGTCCACGTGTGCTGTCTTGTACTAATGTTTATGTACATGATGTCACTGTACTATTTCACACATACCGTCACCCTCTCGTTCTTAAAGGTCACCACAACGCCACACATGCTCTGCTTTCGGATATCGGCTTGTCCACACCTCCCCTTTTAGAAAATGAGCTCACCCACTCTCCTCCCTCTCTCTTCCCTCTCTCCCTGTGTCATTCCTCCCTTCTGATGGAGTAAGCTACATTTAAGCTGTCCATAATCACTACTTTTCCTTTACACAGCTTGTTATCCACCCAAGCTGATGTAACTGACAACCACAATCCCACCTGGGCCCCGCATGCCAATCCTTAGGCATTCCATAGACACTGAATTGGGGAAAAATAGATAGGGAAGAAGATGGAACTAGAGGATTTGAGGTAATTGGTTCCAAGAATTGACAGTGAGGA
Organism: Taenioides sp. WSHXM2023; assembly: GCA_029959045.1. Classification (NCBI taxonomy): domain Eukaryota; kingdom Metazoa; phylum Chordata; class Actinopteri; order Gobiiformes; family Gobiidae; genus Taenioides; species Taenioides sp. WSHXM2023. The sequence goes on from CM057104.1 coordinate 1,481,713, forward strand.
GTGGATAATAAGTGGCATTGTGTAAAAAACGGAGAGGAGAGGGGATCTTTTCACGATTTTGACCTGATGTAGAGTTTATGGAGGTTAAATATGTAGCTCTTTAAGACACTTGTCCAGGTTGAAACCCACATGTAGATGTCGTCACATGGAGAAAATATCATTTCAAGAAGTTTATGATAGCGCGAATCATTCTCTGTCAGAAAGTCAAGCACATTTTGCAAAATGTATTGTCAGTTTGCTGTGTTTTTGTTGTGAGTTTCCTAAATAAACTGAAAATGCAAAACTAAAATGCAGAGTAGAATTATTTAATTTTGGGTGGCATTGTGGCATAGTGGTTAGTGTGTCAACTAGACTAAAATGATCAAAACTGAATAATTCTTTATTAATTACCGTGTAACAAACCTCCTAGCTAGCTCGCCACTTTCCATTTTCCATTTAATATCCTGATTAGTCTGTAAAGTTGTTATTAATATATGGTAATACACTAGTTTCAGACGCTTACTGAAGTTCACATCCTATGACCAGTTAACTATGAGCCGTTATCACTGTTTCCATAATATTATTGACATGTACCACCTTGTATCTCCTTTAAATATTATAAACATGTATTTTCCTATGATTTGCTTATAACACATATTTCTCTGTTACAGTAGTTTAGTACAAATGGAAATGTTATTCTTAGATAGTGACAGTAGCACTGAAGAATGCCCCTTTTACCAGCCCATAGCGACTATAATAGCCTCTCATTACTTAACTGCGCCTCTATGGAGTCTTAAGGATGACTTACTATCTCTGCCCACCACATCACAGTAGACTTTCCCCAATGCTCTGTGTTTATTACGTAACAGTTACTTACAGTTTCAGTTATTTGTAATTATCCATGAACACACAACCAAGCAGCAGTTATACAAACATTAGCCTGAACACAACCACACATGTAGTTTCACCGGACGCCTGGAAGTCTCAAGCAGATTGACCATAACAGCTGCAATTGCCCAGTATCCTCTTGTGCTACACACAAACACTGCCCCGTACTTAGCCTGGTAATCTTGTCTAATGCCTCCTCTGAAGCACAGCCTCTCGTGTTCAAGATCTGGACCATATTTTGATCCAGTAACTTCCTCGACGCATTTGGGACCGTGCCGGATAGTGTAATGCTAAAGATTGACCTGGGTTTATAGACTAGCCCTAGCACCTGTTGTAAACCGTGCTACATTGGCATAGCTTTGACTGGCATGAGAGACTGGGCTGTGTTATTGGTGTCAAGTGGAGATTAGCTCATGCTTGTAAAACACCTGATGTTAGCAAGTTAGAAAATAATATTTAGCAGGGGGAAGGTTTACAAGCAAGACGGCAATTTAGAGGCCAGGGTGAGGATTGGTTTATGGTTGAACGTAATGTTGACGTTTGGAGCGGACATGTGCACTGTATTTACTCAAAAGGTTGTCTCAAGTTCATTTTCAATTATAAGTTCTCTTCTTTGTAAAATAAGCAACTTTTGGGTGTCCGAACTTAAACTAATTTTACATTTGGTTTGAAGAGTTGAGATTTGGACTTTTTACTGTAATGGTTTGTAATGGTAACATTTCTGTATTTTTATAAGGTCTCTTAAATAACTAAAATAAAATAAATAAAATGCATGTATTTTATATCCATTTAATAAATAAATAATATAAATAAATAAATTAAATTAATTAATTAATAAATACATAAATTAATTAATTTAATTTAATAATACTGAAGAAAAACTGTTCATTTTGTGAATGCAGGGAGTACCCTTTGTCATACCCAAAGTAGCTGGGTTAGCATGAAGCCTTGCCTTTTAATTGAAATAAACCCTTTGTCTTTATTACAATAATATTTTTAAAATAATTTGGATGTCTTCCTCGTTATCTTAAATATTCAACTTTCTATTTCATAATCCACTGCCCTCACACTGAACAGCTGTTGGTCCTCGCTCCCATGGGGAATTCTAAGACAAAAAAGGAGCAATTTTCGAAAAGGAAAACGCTACCTGTAAAATAATTGACATACAGGACTATTATTTGTGCATATTTCTGATTAGGGGCTGGATATTCATTACTGTACCCTGCAATTTAAGGAAAGGAAGCACATGTTTTTCACTTGATAAAAAGGATTTCACCCTGAATTACATGCAAAAAAATGACATTCAAAAGTAAATTTACGGGATGAAATTTGTATAAATATTTCAGAAAATATGTTGAATTTGAATTAGTCATTGTAGCCATAGTAATTTTGATTCAATGCTCCCATTGATGACAAATGAAACAGATCTTTTTATATTTACTTTTTTCTATCTTCACCTCTGACGTGTTTTTTGTCTATCCATCCTTGGACGATTCGGGATTATCTGCTGAACGCTTACTTCATTTTTCCAGTCCGGCCTTGTCCCGTTTGGGAGGATTTGAGGGGCAACGCAATGCTATAATCCCAACTTTGAACATGAATCAGCATCCAGAGGAAAGGCTTCCTGGATCCCCTGTCTCTTTCTTATGATAATGGTCCAATCAGCGTGGCAGCCGTGATGGAAATGCCAGTGGGCTTATCTCAGTGGGACAGCTTGGCAGTGGAGTGGGGGGTCTGTCATAGAAGACAACAAGAACCTGTTTAGAGCCTGGCTTCGTTAGAGTCCTGTCTGTTTAAATGCGTGTCTATGGAAATGTATGTGTGCCCATATGTGCTGACATAAAGCTGATAAAAAACATGCTTCACTCTATGTTTATGTTGTTGGCACGTGCATGTCTGAAAAGTGGGGAGCCTGTAGGAATTTACGCACGGATTTAGGTGATAGAATCTGTTTGCTGTGGTGTATTTGCATTTTCATCATAAATTCAATAACTGCTTTATTATGTAGCTCCTTTCCATCTCTGTCTGGCACCAAAACAATTATAATTGATTGTTGCATCATTGTAAAACTTTCTGGGAGTTTAAATTTCCATCAGTGACTTGGGAAGCTCAAAATTGTTGTCTGTGCTCTTTTCCAAAATTGCCCAGTTGTATGTTTGTTGCACTAAAATATAAAACCTATAAAACCTGTCCTCCATCTTAGTTTTAAATCTATATTCATTTTAGAATGTTTGGATCTCACTTGAACCCAACCTACTGTAGATTTCAGACTATACCAGAATTATGCTAATGCTACTATAAAACTAGGGATGTAATGATTTCCAAATTTCCCTGTACGACATTTTCACGATATGCATCTCACAGTACGATATTTATTGTGGTATTTTGTAGAGGAAAATAAGAAGAAAATAGTAAATATACAACTTTTTCCTTTAAAAATGCCTCGGCAAGCCATTGGTTCTGTCATAAACCAAAGAGTTACGTATTTAAAAGTGCTTAATAAGTTATTTCATTGTGTAAATTGGACTGAAACAGAGCAAAGAATCATGGTCTATGTAGTTCACTCTACACCATAACAATGAATTTAATATTACGATACTTAGACTTAGACAAACTTTATTGATTATTTAATTATTTGGACACAGTAGCTCACACATCACAAAGAGTATGAGTATGAGAGGAGAATGAGCTCCTCTATTTCTCTATCATCTGATGCAGTGGGTGAGCAGGAGTTTTAGTTATTGTCACATCCCTAATAAAAACTATGTAAGGATGAGACAGATTAGTCCAGTTGTGTTCCATGATGGTCCCTCCCTACTGCTCCTCTCTCCCCCTGTCCCTCCTCCTCTCTGGGCTTACAGATGCTGAGCGCCGCCTCCTGCCGTGAGCCTCTCAGTGAAAGTGCAGCGTAAACAGTTTTACAGTGAGACAAACCTTATCGTCCTCTTCCAGAGTTTATTATGGGCTCTGTGGGTGATTACTCCAGAGGCTCCTGCTGAGATACAAGCTTCACACTACGGTGGATTTTCTTCATTTTATGTCTGTGTTTGAGTTATCACATAGAAGAACTGAACATTATAGAAGCGCCAAGAGAGGAGACAAGGCCTATACTGTATGACTAGCCCAAAATCAATAGAATGTACGGTTGAGTTTGTCTTATTCTTTATTTGTCAGGAGCCATGTACAAACCCAATAACTAATTAACTTTAACCCAGTAAAATACACACTAAAATGTTTCCTTTTCCTTGAAGTTCTGATTTTGTTTTTTGTTACAGTAAATATTACAAATACAATTTAACTTGACGGATGTTGACACAGCGTTTTTTATGTTTCAGTGTTTTGGCTTCTTTAATGATTAATACCATAATGTTTTTATTTTATTTAATGTATTAATGTATTTATTTATTTATTTATGTATTTACGTATGTATGTATTTTTATTTATTATTATTATTTTTTTTTACAAAGAAAATATAAGCAGTATCAGATGTTTTGTTTGTAGAAAAACAATGCTCAACTTTATTACTGGCTAAGATAATTGGTAGCTGGTTGAAATATGTTTGTCATTTATAGTAGTGTGTTACATTCAGACAGCATTAACTTGTATTGCTTATTTACAGTTTACTTAATGTTGGTGTTTATGGCTGCTGTGGTTTTGCTTTCTCTCTTCTTCAATCTTATTCAGTGAGAAAGTCCTTGTTTCATTCAGTGAAATGCAAATGAGTTACACAAAGCAAAACCCGCGGACAACACTGTGGCACTAATTAAAGTGTGAAAAGTGAAATATGAGTACCTCAGAGTGAGTGTACTGACAGTGGAGCTCATTAAATGTAGTAATCCAAGGGGGATACTAATAAAGGGAATATGAAATCAGTCTATGTGCTCAGTTACTACTAAATGCTGACTGTAAATTAAGTGTTCAAGTGATCATTTAAATAATGAACATGTATTAGACTGGGAGGAAGTACTTGATTTGATGAATGGAGCTGCTAAGTAATCATATGCCTGAGGCCACTTATAGCAGTGTGTCTTGAATTACAATTTTCAACATGGAAATAAAATATAGACAATAACAAATGAATGGGAGGAAACAAGTGCTATAATTATTTTGTAATGCAATGAGATTTTAATGTTTAAATTGTGCAATCTACACACACTGTTATGTTGGCTGCACTGGTCGTACACACAGTATGGAAATTAAATGTATTGCTTGACATACATTTTTGCTTATTCCAACAATTACCTTAAACTCAAATTGGGAAAATTTTAGATAAATAAAAGTGCACTGTTAAACTTTTTCAGTGCAGGCTCCCTCTCATCTACTTGCCTCCATAGAGATGTTACTGCTCTGTCATATCTGTGGAGAGGTGAGCCTGTTTCAAGTAAGGATACATGTTGATCAATGTGTTGTTGTTTTTTTTTCATTAAGAACACTAAAAGATGGGTAACTTTAATGCCATCAATGAAAAAAACAACAACAAAGAGACAAATTATATAGTGCAGTTTTACATATTGGTGAACTGCATGGATTTTTCATAAACAATAGAAGCTGCCACTTTCTAAGCAGCCTTGCCAATCTCAAATCTTTCTGTAATCAAAATTTCATATCCTGAGTAGCCCAAATCCAACACAAATTAGTGAACGCATTGTAATAACATGGACCAGATGTGGACAATGTTGCTCTCTGTCAGGGTTCAGCTGTTTTCGGTGTTCACAGGTTAAAGATTGAAGCCTGACTTAATCTGTAGCCCCTCCCACCTAGTATCTCCCCCCTCTATTGTCCCCCTTGTCCCAAAGTGGAATCAAAGGACTGCATTGACCAGTGCCAGCACACCCCACTGCACACGAAAACCTGACCAGCTCCTTTTCGCTTTTTTGGAGGTAAACCCGGACTTTGAATCCTTTATTGTCTCAGTGCACTGGCATGGGGCAACAATGAAGGCTGCTATCTGCACTTTCAGAAAGACATGGGGCAACTAGGCATTCAGCCTGTCATTAACCCCGATGCTTCGTCTGTGGAGGTTGGAGAAATGGGTTGTGATACTCTATGACACCCGTGCACCTCACCCAACCACCCACCACTCCTTGTCATACCCTCTCCCCTCCACCCTACGCCCTTCTTTTGTCCCATTGTGAGGTGAGTGATGGATTCTGGCAGGATGGCAAGAAAATGAGGACCGCTGAGGGTTTTGGGGCTAGCTTGATTGGCAACTCTGACTACAGCGCATGTCAATATAAGAAATAACAACGCTATACACCTAAATGAGCTAGTGCCGAAAGAGGATAGGGGCAAGGGGCGAAATGCTGACATAAAATCATAATGAGGAAGAAAGAAGTCCCGGTAGAGAAGTCGTACATACCGTGGTCTTTTCCCTGGCGAGTTAAAGGCCCTGTACCCATTTATTTTTTTTGTATTTGAGCAAAATTTGTTGTGCCATAGTATAGATGTATTGTATAAGTAACTTGTGATGTCAAAATAAGTTCGCTGTGTACTGTATTATGAAGCATTTTATTGACTGAATGAAGAAGTGTGGTTGTTAGCTTAGTGAAAAGTGCTTATAAACTCATTGTGGTGAATAATTAAGATACTCGCAATGCATAAGGTAAACTGTTGAAATGAATGAGTAAAAATCACGTATAGTACTTTAACCTGATCTCCGGTATACGGGGAATAGTATGTAGATTTTGCATAATGGGGGTAGTGGACCTTGTTTGTGACAGAGAAGGTCTTTTCTGGTCATTATACATGCTAAATACCAAAGCGCTTGGCCCAGCTGATCGTAGTAGCCTGGAGCGATCAATAGGAATGAATAGGGACCAGGTGGCGAAGGCAGCAGTGGGAGGAGAGAGTGGGAGACGGGGAGCGGAGAGGAGCGCGGGGGAATTGGACAATGTGTGTTAAAAACTGGAGATCATAAAGTGACCGGAGCGGACTTGGGTGGATCAAGAAGAAAGGCTTTGATGAAGTGAAGGAAAGACAAAAGATCAATGAGTAAAGCCTGAGGGTACAAAAAGTGCACACAAGTATTTTCTGTCCAAAAAACATGTGGTTGTAATTAAAACAAAATATCTACTTACTTGAATTCTGCAGAAAAAAGTAAAAACAAGCATGATTTCATTTTCTATAATTTGTACTAGTATGTGTTGGATATATCAAATCAAAATGTAATGCGCCTATACATGACAGTAATGAGTATGTAAATATGGCTTAAGATTTTTACATCCATTTCCATCCATCCATTTTCTCCCGCTTAATCCGGCTGGGTCGCGGGGGCAACACGCTGCCCATTACTCTGTGCACCAGACCCAGACCCCTATGAACCCCTCTGCAGGTGGTGAGCCCACAGGAGGGAGGAATTCCTTGACGGTCCTTGATTGTAAACTGTTCATAGGGTGTCGCATGTTTTTGGTTGATGGGGGGAAACCGGAGTACCCGGAGGAAACCCATCCAGACACGGGGAGGAAACATGCAAACTCCACACAGAAAGGCCCGGGCGACCCGGGGATCGAACCCGTAGCCTTCTTGCTGTGAGGCATGAGTGTTGCCACTCAGCCACCGTGCCGCAAGATTTTTACAATGAAAGTCAATTGCAGTGAACTCCATCGATAGAGGTAGAAGTTTTTGTACTGTAGAGTAGTAAAAGTACATGATACTGGAGTACATATTCATGCAAGCCAATCTTATTTGTAGTTTAAACTGTACACAAAGAGGTTCAAAATGATTTACAGAATGAGAAGGGCATATAACATAACATAAAAGATCATTACAAAAGAAAATGTAATTCAGTGAACTATAAAAACAAAACAAGTTTTTTATTTTTTGTTGTTTTTTGAGACAACTTTTGTCCAGTTGACAGAATTACATGTTCCTTTCAATAGAACAAACCTGCACAACTGAGGGATTACACAGACAATAATTATATTAATTTTAAAGACGCACTATGTAACTTTTTGGTTGGGGTCTATCACCTACTAGAATGTTCCACAGTGTGACATTAAACAGATGCAAGTTACATTTAATTACAGGTGGTTTTATAGCTCAAAAATGCGTAGAAAACCAGACTTTCTGACAGTGAGCGGGGTTGCCTCTCCACAGATCTGACCTGTAATTTGGTCTGGTTAGGTCTCCACGATGATAGAAAGGTTTAATATGATACTGTGAAACATTCCAGACAAAGTTACACAATGCACCTTTAAAAGAAATAATGCATATGAAATCCTTTCCATTGTCATACACTGAGTTTAAAACAAGAAAATTCCGCCCTATTCCTACTTCCCACTGAACTATCGTCTACTTATGGAACTTGGAAGTAAAACATCCTTTTCTCATTCCACCACTGGGCACACTTTGAAACAGACTGCATGTAGTTACACAGATCCTCTCTCCTTTTTGCCTTTGAAACCGCTAATACATTAAACTACTCCTCTTTCCTCACCATCTGATCCGGGGCACGTCTCCATGTCTAATGTGATGCAGGTATCCCACTCTTACCTCCTGCATCCTGGCACACTGGAGACTCTGCGATGGTCCCGTAATATAAACACGATGGAGAGGATTACTGAGGCTCTTAATGTGATTGCGAACAGAGGAAGAGGGACATAAAAAGATCAGCTCTGCCTGTAAACCTGCACATGAATATGGATCAGGAGAATCAGAGGAGTACCGCTTCAGAGAAATGTCCCGTAAAAAGAGACTGTGAAGATCGAAGTTGTGCACTGATAAGGACAAATGTGGAGTTAAATTAGCATGAAGAACATACTGATCTTATTACTCTTTTAACTTCTATGTTTTCATCAAGCTACTAAAGGGAATTCTTGACTTGTAGAATCTGTAACATGTCAATGGCAAACTTAAGTCTATCGAGTATTGGTGACTACTTCTGTTTCTAGGGCCCAAGTCTGGTTAGTGATTTAATCTACACAAGACAGCAAAAATGTAGGTTGAAAGTACACACTTGTCTATCACCAGTTTAATGGAGGAAACATTTTAGTCAGTATTTACAATGTTGATTCAGTGCCAGTAGCAATGACTTGTGTATTAAAATGCACTGAAACATTCTACTTTTAAGAATTTAACTTTGCTTTAAAAAGCCACCGTTGTCTTTGCTTCACCCCAACTTAAACTAATCTAAAAATTAACAAAACATATGTGCAGATGAACTAAAAAAGATATGATTGATTTAAATTATTTGAATATTTTTTGTTTACAATTCAGAATTTTAGCTAACATTATTTTTTGCATGTGTATCGATTCTTTACAATCTTAGTCATGCTAAAGATTAAAATAATCTGAGGCCAAGACATAAATTTGTCAAGTCTATTTTGAACTCAATCTTTAAGGTTGTATGGAGGATTTTTTTTTTTTGTTTCAAATTGTGAATGATGGATAATGGGGCTACCTCGTTATCTATTGGCTGTTAGGTTGTCAATCAAACTCCCTATGTTTCTAGCGTAACTGACTTGCCGGCGCGCTGGGATTACGTGGTTTACATTCGCCTCTCACGCATTCCACAGATGCAAGACGCCGTTTACTCAACCAACGCAGCGGTTCTTAGCGGCTTTTTCCAACTGTAGCTTCCTCACAGTTTGCACAATGTTTGTTGCAATGGCAAACAAGAATCCACTACCAGTTCACCGCAAAAAAAAGTCAATTTCTGAGGTTGCTGAAAGAAGAAGAGAAGGGGAAAAGGAGCGAAGCCAAACTAAGGTGATTCCTTCCAGCGATGGCGTGGACTAAAGCAGAGGGTCTAAAGACTGACGCGTTGTTTGCTAAATTACTTCTGGACAGGAAACTTCTGCTTATCAATTGAAAACATACAGTATAGTTACAGCAGCAATAGCGATTCTGAACGCGCACCGGCTGTAAACAAACATCTTCTAGCGTAAGGAGGAGGCGAGAGGAGGTGTTTCTTCTTGGGGAGCTGTGGGATCACTGGATTTCTCGTTCCTTTGGAAAATCCTCTATACAACCTTTAAACAGGATTTTTGAGAACCTTTTTAAGTTCCACTCAAATTTTCTTATTCAAACTCTTTTCTATTACATTAACCCCTCCGCTCTCTGAGAAAAAACAGCCTGCTCACTCCCTTTTTCCAGCAGCTCTTAATCAAACCCAAATGTGAACATAAATTTTACACCATTGCAAGGACCATTACTCCTAATTGAGCCCTAATTTGGCACACATACATCACAAGTGACATGGGCACTTGGGGTTGCTACATTTTTGCATATTAAAAAATCATTTTGTACATTTTGTTTATACATCTTGTCATGGCAACCCTTTCTGAAGACCTTATAATGCAATGTTCCCACTGAGTATGTAGTCCTTACAGATTTTCTTTTGTTTTGTTTTTTTACCGCTGATGAGGCCAATTTGCCAACATACCTCTCCATCTCCATCTCCGATAAGTGTGAACTGTTTTCCTGTTTTATTGCCTTGCCAAGTTCTCCATGTTTTGACAGACCCCCTTTAACAAGATTGATTAGCCTCCGAAGCTATTCAAATATAGGCAGTATTGTGCTAAATGGCTTCTCTTAATGCTACCGTGGCTTTAGCTTTGAGTAAAGATGACAAGTCTACACTATCAATCACTTATCAAGCTAGCTCACTGCGTTGTTTTCAAGTTTATGACTCTCCATGTGAGTTAATGGTACTTTTACATTGATGGCGTTCAGCAAATAAGACTCACTTTCAAATGTAATTGCAGTATTTTCGAGACAAATGTACATTGTAGGGTACTTAGTCACTACAGCAAAACAAAGCAAGATTTACAGCGTGTTTAAGTACTTTCTCTCCGTGAAAGAGTGAAAATTCTCAGTGAATGATTTGGCTGTTTGAGAATTAGTCCATTACAGGCAATCGGTCTCCCATTATCCTCTTTGTACTGGTGATTCGGTTTGAGAGAGAAGGGCTCATTGAGAGACTGCTAATGCTATTGTCTTACTGGCTATTCTAAGCAAAGAATTTAGGGCCCCTTTTTATCAATGAAAGCTCATTTACCAGATTTACTGTGGTTACCTAGCAATATGTAAGATAATAGTTACATGCTTTGTTTTGTTTTTTCTCAACTTTTTGAAATGACTAATAAAATATAAGTATGTCATTAAGAAATAATACTGGTAATGAAATATACTTAAGAGTCTATGTGCAGTAACAGAAAAAAATACCATATGTTTTTATAGGCTGTTCCAACTTACTAACTTGGCTGTGTTCACACTTGCACATAAAAATTACTCCAAAGTAGTAGAGGGTCTGTCAAATGCTTTTCTCCAGGGAGATGTTATTGCTTCGTGTGGAATGTTTCACAGTAAAACCTTTCTATCTTCATGGAGACCAAACCAGACCAAGTTATATCTGTGGAGAGGCAACACTGCTCACTATCAGAATGCCTGTTTTTCTTGGTTTTTCTGAGCTATAAAACTATAAAAAGTAGAGCAGTTTAATTTCACACTGTGGAGCATTTTATATATATTTTACATGGTATCCTTTATGTCAAACATGTATTTTATTTTTATTTTTTTCAATGCTTCAGTAACCATTTGAGCATATCTGATGGGAGTGTGACAGCAGAGTAAAATCTTTGAAGTCAGTGCAAATTTATCATTTATCTTCTCAAATGATCACCTTTTTTCTGCCTTTATCATTCCTAGTATTCTATTAGATGTACTCGAAATGATGAAACTTGAGTATAGTTTTCACTGGTATAACTAACCCTGTCTCATTGTACTAATTGGGCCCTAGACTGACGAGCGAGTGGTGCTCTATAGACTCAGATGGAGGGTGGGTCTTTTGGAGTGAAAGTTGGCCGTCAGTGCATCCGTCCATCTCAACTTCCCCTCACCCCAGGGTGCCCACCCCAGGGTCCTCTCATTCCCGCTGCTTAAAACAATGTGATTTTACTGCTCCTCATTAATAACACAGGGGCTGATTTGACGGTACTCTGAAAGGAAGGAGAGTCTTCTTTGTGATGCTACTGTCTGTAGTAGAAAGTTGGTTGATTTGGGGGAGAGTCATGAGGTGGTTTAGGGCACGGTTCTTCAGAAAAGGAGGATAGACCTTTATTTTCTCTTACAGCCATTTGCATCAAAATGTCTCAAGTCTCTTAAGTGATTAAGTGCAGGTTTTCTGTTTGTAAAATATTTGCATTTCTTATAGCCACTCAAAAACAAACCAAAAAGCATCAGTCCTTTCTCTCAATGCTACCACTTTGTATTGATATGTTATTCTATTAAACACTGTTCATTTGATCTGTTGCAAGTAATACATTATTCTCTTTAGACTTTTTATAGTCAGCCACTTTTATTTCATGAAATGGCCCCATAGTCACATTGATGCAAACATAAAATTGGCAGTAAATCACCCACAAACTTTGGATACCTACAGTTATGGCTGTACAATTAATGTAATTTTAATCAAACCAAGATCCAGTACTTTCAATATCTCAATAATAATTTGGGGTATTTTTTAACTAAGAGGTCTTTGGAGAAACTAATTAGATTTTTTTCTTCTTTATGCTTAATGATAAAAATGAATTCTGCCATTTTGCCATATCACCCAGCACTTCCCAGAATAAATTATATAAGTTTAGGATTCACTTCCATATTGTATATTTAAACTGCTGAGATTTCTAGAATTGTACCCATACACATTTGAAGTAAATTGTTAGGAAACTGCAATTCTTACACACTACATAAAGTACTAACCAAACTAACTAACCTTTTATCTCCTACACACATTATTGATTTCCTAATGAGCACACGTACATTCTACACAGTTAAACAATTTCTTATCCACCACAATCTTCCCATTAACAACATCTTCTCATTTCATTTGAAATAGTCTGATTTTCTGCACATTCAATTAACCCCTATCTCTGCACACACACAAGCTCACTTGTAGTGCATAGTGGATTACTATTATCTAATCGCTGTGGTCTGACCTCTCCTTTGCAGTTATCTCGGGGTCACGATGCCTGGACACGGGGCCCAGCTGGTGTCCCCTGCCCACTACAGGGGGTATTGAGGAGCCAGTAACCCAACATCCTACTGTGCACCTGGAGTTATGGTGAGACTTAGATTTGTTGATCAGTAAGGCAATAAACATCGTGAGCAGCGTCTGTAATGAAATGGAGGTCCTTTTTAATACGTCATTTTTGCATCAGTTGCATCAGTAGGAGCAGATTGGACTTTACTTAGATTTGTTTTAAGACTATCTTCAAACTACAAAATCTCAACTTTCTAATTATTCTGTAATGAAAGGTGCACTGTGTAACTTCTTAGGTGAAGGGTCCACTACTTGCTTGTCTCCATGGAGATGTTATTTCTTTGCCTGGAATGTTCCACAGTAGAGCATTATACATATCTCCGTTGCATTTGTTCAATTACAGGTGTTTTATAGCCCAAAATTATCTTAAAAAATCATGAATTCTTACTATGTTCCAGGCTTGCTTCTCCATAGAGCTGACCATTAACCTGTCTCGGTTTGTGATGGCCAAGTTTATTTCCATACTGTGGAATAATCAATGCAAAACAGTAATATCTCCACGGAGACAAGCAGGTGGCGAACCCTCCACCAGAAAAGTTACACGGTGCACCTTTAAGCATTTTGTACTCTTGAGCCTTTATGTAGGGTAAGATCTGTGAAGAGGTAATCCTGCTAAGTAAGAATGTATGTTTTTTCAAAGTTTGTTAGTGCAATAATTTTACATTACTTTAAGTTTCTGTTTTGACTGAAATGTTTTGCAGTGGGTCTTTAATTAGGCTCACTGAAATACAAATGGATGAAATTTGATGGAATTCAAACAACCCATACCCTAACTGTGTATTATTTAAGAACAAAAAGTTTTTTAAAGTAATTAAACATGTAACAATACTAAAGAGAACAAAAATATATTCCACAAAATACTTTAATTACCTTCATGATTGAAAAGTATTGATTTTTCAACGTCAACCCAGTGTCCTGATGTCCACCTGCCTCTGGTGGACCTCTCCCTGGCACTTCCTGCTGAGTCGCCGTGGTGTCCAATGAACTCCCTGCTGATTGGTGGAGATGTTACAAATTGGCACATTAGCATATAAAGAGGTTAGCTATAGTGGCATGTGGGGCCTTTTGCAGTGTGCCCAAAACTAGATGCTGTTTTCTCTGTCAGTCATTTGTCTTTGCCACCAGGGATGATACCTGCAGGCTACAGCAAAAGAGGGGAGGAGGAGGAAGGGAGGAGGAAGAGGGGAGGAGGAGGAAGGAGAGGTGTAACATGGAGACAGGTCCCTGGACATCAGCTGGGACTGGGAGACAGCGCCTGGGGCAAAGGAAGTAACAGGAGTGTAGAATCAGCATATATGTCAAGTTTTTACCCCAGTGAATAGACTTGTGTATGTTTGAATTCTGCAGTATTTTCTCCTTAAGGACCAATTATGAAAGAGCCAAGAAAAGTACCAACAGAGAATCTACAATTGACACTTCATAAAGTATGCATTTTGGAAGTAATTTAAAAACAATTGTACATATGGTATTTGGAGAGAATCAAGTATAAAATGTTCAATAGTTATAGCTTACAATGCAAATTAAAGCTAAACTTTTTTGCTGACGTGGCAACACACTTTTTTCTTGCTATTTTCAATTGCTGTTAACACTCACCGAAAAATCCATCAGTGGAAATAATGCACCAGTGAACTGTATTGGTTTTAATGAAAGTAGTAAATCTATAGAAAAATAATGCCATTTTGAACCAAAGGCTTCTTGGTATAAATTTCTGTATTCATCTTTGCATTTACATTCTGTAATATGTGAATTATTAGTATTGGTTTGGTCACTCATAGCTCAACAGCGCCCCCTGTTTAAAATTTCACCTGCCTCATAGCTGGATCCCTTTTTTCTAGCTTGTTGACATTTCTAATTTCATTTCAGTTATAGACATGATTACATTCATAGCATCTATCTTGGCTGTTTAATAAATACAAACATTTAGATTTCCTGTTACCCTAATTTAGTATTGATTATCCTGTATTGACCCTAAGACAAGCAACCCATTAAATTAGCATATTTTACCTCCTTTATGTTGGACATTGAGTGGCAGATGTCCAACAGCTTGGGCCTTACACAACCAGGTTTACAGTTCAACCAAAGTAAGAGTGCCCGCTGGGGTCAAAAAGTAGGAAGACAAAGGATGGAGCAGGGATCAATTGTGCTCATCAGTCTTAATGAGAGTGGACATCATTAAAAGGCACTTTATGTTAATGCAAATGGCCGCTCCGAGTCCCTCCTCTCAGTGTGAGCTCAATAATGGACAGAGCTGAGGTTCTTATTGATTAAACAATTCATGATCCCTCCATAATGAGTCCGTATAGAGATGCAGTTTGAAAGTGGGTTTGATGGAAGATGACACAAAATTTGGAAGTTTTGTTTAATTGAAGTAATTTTGTTCCAATGATGGTATAAAATGATCTCTATCTGTCCCATGTAGATTATTTATTATTTTACATTTTGTTCATTTTAAAGCACACTATTTTAACAACTTTAAGGTCCTGTATTACATAAACTTGACTCTTGTGAGCTTTAAGCCGTGTTAGAGTCGTTACCTCCTCAAAGACATACCTGCAGTTTGTTTTGTTTCATTCACACATGTTTGAGTAACCGTGCATTATTGGTCTGTCTACATCTCTCAAATGGAAAACACTCCACCTTGTGATGTCATGAGGCGGTACTTTTCAAGTTACTACTTACTTTTTTCCTTTTGTTCAGTAGAGATTGGAAATTCCAGATCTGAAATCAGGTGTTAAATATGTGTGAATCAAACAAAACACAACTCGGGTATGTTTTTGATGAGAAAACATTATAACATGGACCAGAAAATAGCGTAATACAGGCCCTTTAATAATATCAACTAGACAATAGACTTTCGATTTAAAACTGCGTAGATGATTTCCATTTGCCCTTAAACGCCATAACAACAAAATGCCGTGCTACCGGACCATACTGACCACTCATTCAAGCAGTGTTAAACATAACATACTAAAAGTAATACTATATCTAATGATTTCAGTAAAAGTGAAACTACATTTTCACAGTCTTTCCTATAGCCTAAGCCACAACTGTAACAAAATGCCCCAAATTGCCCCATTCCTCCTCTTTTTCAGAGTCCTCTCCATCACCCAATGCTCCTCAATGACCTCTCCAAGTGTAGAAGGAAGTGTCCAGATGGTTTAGCACTTGTCAGGCTAACTCCACTGACCTCAGATGCTAGCCAGATGCAGGTCAACGTCTGGGTGCACGCGGCTGTCCGGGTGACTTACTGCTAGCCGTAAAACGCTATAAAGAAAGAACGCAAAAAGCTCCACCTTGCACACAATAGCCCGCTAGCTATGTCTTGAAATAAGTACTCTGTTTTGAGTAGCTTTCTTGAACCTCTAAAGCTGTGGCAGTTTGAGTGTGATGCTTGTCACCAGTGGCTCTGTTCTGGATCACTGGAAAGCCTTGAAGGACATGTTTACGTGGGCCAAACTTGCTGAAATATGGACCAGTGCCTATGAAGGGGAAACTCTGCAGTGAATTACCTTGTGTTAGCACCTTCTGTGTTATAGCATTACTGGAATGTGACTGCTCAAGTCCTTACTAAATCTTACTATGGCCCACTGACTTCTCGAGGGGGACTCCAGGGTCTTAAAACCATCAGAAATGTAGAATTTTGTCATGTCTAAAGGTTTAAAGTTTCTATATTACACAAAATTGATTCTTGTGAGCTTTAAGCCATGTTATAATGTTGTTACCTCCTCAAAAACATATCTGGAGTTGTGTTTTGTTTCATTCACACATGTTTGAGTGATCCTTTGTTATTTGCTGGTCTGTCTACATCTCCAAAGCTCAAAATGCTCTGTTCCACCCTGTGATGTCATGTATCAGTAGTTTTCAAGTTAACATATACTTTCTACCATGTGTTCATTAGAGACTGACAAATCCTGGGCTGAAATTATCCAAATGGCAAAGTGGATGGAGTTTAAAAACACAGTGGAGCACTTCCTGTAGAAGAGTTCAGCCTAAATATACAGGATTTGTGAGTTAAACATGTGTGACAACTCCAGGTATGTTTGTGATGAGGAAACAACATTATAAAATAGATCAGAAAATAGTGTAATATGTGCCCTTTAATAACTTTTCAGCTGGAGGGTATGCCACCTGCTTTTCTCCAGGGAGATTTTATTGATTGTTATGGAATATTCCAGGTATTGCATCAAAAAGCATTTATTAAATTACAGGTGTTTTTATTGCATTCTTATGGTACAGACTTGCCTCTCCACAGATCTGACCTGTAACTTTCTTATTACCATGGATACATGTTATCGCACTGTGAAACATTCCTGGCAAAGCATTAGCCTCTCCAAGAAGCACGCATGAAGTCACTTTGCAATACTTTTAAATCTTGTTTGGCCATTTACATATTTGCTCAATCTCCCTGTAATGCTCTATTAGCTGTAGCAAAGTGCTCAAATTATGCTAATCTGAGTTATTGCTAAGTAGCGAGCGTATGACGGCGGAAAATTTAGCACCCTTGATGTATCCAGTTTTAACGGCGCCCAGTGTTTTTCTTCTCTAATTAACTGGAGGTGCCCCAATGGTCCCCGAGCACCCATGGCTCAACCAACACAAATAAAAGCTTTGTAATGGACCAAAGGTAGACCAAATTATTCTGCCCTTCAAATCTACCCCCCAAATCACCCCCTGCACCAAAACCCAAGTCCCATTCTTTAAACAGGAGCTATAAAACCCAATGGAGCGAAACAATATGTCTGCCATATGGCCTTTGATTGTTGGATGTGATGGAAAGAAAGCCGAAAGAAGCAGAGGGTTATGGGTAAAAAAGAGGTTGTCCGTGAAATGTTTTGTGGAGTTTGGGGTGAATTTGGGGAGTGGTGGCAGTGAGGACGTTGGCCAGATGCGTTTGTGATTTATAGCAATGGGCCAAAAGTGTAACAGAGCTGTACAAGTGAATGAGAGGGCTCTAAAACAAGGCCGGAGAACAGGAGCAGTCAAACGCAGTAATAGAAATGGGAATACTTAAGCTATATATGCAGTGAGGGCGAGTTGAAAAGAAAATGGCTGAGTAAATAAGACGATTTTTGGGGGTTATTCAATGGATGGCAATAGCATTCTTCCGTGATGTGAAAGAAAGTTTATGAGATCAGCACTGGTAAGAAAGACTTGCCAAAATAAATTGCTTTCCACCGTGTTTATTGGCTAATACAAAATTATAAATTGATGTTGCTGTGGACACATTACATTTTTGTAAGTTTAAAGGGCCCATATTACGCAATTTTCTGATCTCGCTTATAAAGTTGTTTCCTCATGAAAAACATGGAGTTGTGTTTTGTTTCATTCACACGTTTAACACATAAATCCTGTATATTTAGAGTTCTTCTCTCGATTGCAAAACACTCATTCATTCATTTGAATGATTCCAGCCCTGGAATTGTTAATCTCTCCTGAACTCAAGGTAAAAGGTAGTTGTTAACATGAAAACTACCACTACATGACATCACAAGTTGGAACAGAGCATTTTGCTATTCATTCCAATTCACATTTAACTAATTGGGGCATTTGGTGAAATATAAATATATCCATTTTGTAGTGAAGTGTATGTCAGTATTATTCCGCCTAATATTGCGCGCAGTATTTTATAGCCTTTTGCCATAATAAACATGAGTTATTGCCATAGACTGTATATATAAATGGACATAGCTAACCCTAACCCTATAGCCGCCATTTTCCAAATAGGAAGTGAGCATGGGCGCACTTCTGGCTCCAGTTTGCTTTGTATTGAAAAAACGTCGCTCTTCTCTCCGTAACTGCTGCTGTCAGTCTCCTCATTTTGATCTAAAATGTTCATATAACCCGCGTTACGTGATCCTGGTGTTTTTATGTCGCTATTTTGTCCATAAATCATTTGCTATTCCTAATATGACTAATTGGGTGACGTCACACTCCCTTAAACTCCCTTAATCCACTTCTTTATACAGGCTATGGTCACTGTGACGAGGTTTGTTCCCCAATTTTCCACTATTACTGTTAAATACTGGTTTTCAACACTAAAACCAGAATCAACAGTAATAACAAAATTACAAAAAAATACTTGAAAATACACTGTTCAGCATGCCCATGTCTCTGCGCCTGTAGCAGAACCACGAAGAATAATATGACTAATTTAGTGCCGCAAATTATCTTTCGTGATGACGTCACTATGACGTCAGACGCCAATGTCCCGCGCGTGATGACGGAAACAGGAAGTGCGTGAGGCGCTCGGTTTGACAGTGCGGCTCGTGAACAGGAGATGGAGACTGGTTTGGAGTTTACTGGAAAACAGAATTATGGACATGGATGATTTAACAGTGACTCGTGTGGACCCGAGACTGCGGTGGTGAACGGACGGGAAATATACCGGAGAACGGAGCGGACGGACGGGGAGCGGGAAATGGAGCAGAATGAACGAAACCAGGTGAGCGGGTTTGTCTGGGCGTGCGGAGGTTAGCGCGGGCTTTGACGGGGCTACTCCGTCACAGTCACTGTCCAGAAAACCAAGTCGGGAGGATCAGTCTTAGGCTTTACACAGTCTATGCACCATGTTTGTACTAATACACTGTGATCATGTGCCCATATATCTACCATACTATTCTCTAAACCCTTTTTGTCCTGCATTCTCCCAAACTGAACTGCCACATCCTGCACCCCCGTGTCCCAGGTCCAGGTATCTCCCCACTGGCACACACGCATTTGAGAAGAGATTACATTGTCTTTTGTTCTACTTCTGTCTATGAATTCTGCCACATGAAAAAAATACAAAATCTGTTCAAGTAGCCGACTAATTAGCTGCGCTAATGACAGTTTTATTGCACTTTCTGTCTCACATCATTGAAAGAAGAAAGTTATTTTTCTCTTTTCGGAGCCCATTTTAGACGCGTCAATAATTCAAAGGAAGACTGATGTGATAATTAGATGCGCATATGCCTCTTCAGTTCCAGAAATAAATCATATGCTTAATCGCGTCGAGTGTCCTTTTCTTTTAGAGGACGTGTTTTGTTTCAGCTGCTGATAACAGGGGAATGGGAATGCAGATGTTGATAGTGTAATGCTCGTAGTTGACCAGATGGGGGCAACAAAGAGCAGACAATATTTCACTTGCTTTATTCAGAGGGTAATCTTTAACCGAATACTTCAATAAAAGATAATTTTGTAATAGAAAGCAGTATACATAAACATAATTTCAGTGTTTAGTTTTCATAAAAGAAATCCGAAGGCTTCAGAGTGCTATTGTCAAGGGGCTGTCTACTCAAGTAACAATTGAAATGTTTATGGTGCTTTATCAGATTTTTAGTTCAAGGGTTTATATTACTATTCTCATGAGCTTTAAACCATGTTATAATGCAGCTAACTCATCAAAAACATTATTTGTGTGTTAAACATATAGGCCCTTTAAACAGTGAGGCCCTGTATTGTCCCATTTGCTGATATCTTTCTGCTGCTATAGATACAGTGTAATTTTTTTTTTTTTTTACCAAGTCAGAGTCCCATTTTTATAAGACCACCTCCTCCTCCTCTTCTCTCTCTTTCTCTCTTCTCTTCCCTTAAGGGTGATAACACAATTAGCTGCTCTTTGCGGGGCCATGTTGGTTTGAGTGATTTTGATGCATGACCAAACCTGAAGTTGATTTACTCCAGGACTACATGAGCTGCCAATCACTGCTTTTGTTCCCCGAGGCTTGATGGACGTCCCGGGGGTCAAAGTTCATCCGTGTTTGGTGTTGACCTTAGCCTGGACTTGCCCCCTTTCTGAAATAGTGGACATTTGAGGTCTGGTGGTTCAAAATGGTGGCGTTCTTTTAAGCTAAATGAATGTGTGTTTTAAACAGCGGTGTGGGCAGATAGAGACTGAATCGGGGTTGTAGTCTGGGCCGTTGAACCCGGATCATGTTCCCAAATAACCCCACAAGTCCTCAGAGATTTATGGAGGCACTTTTTTACCCAGAGTGCAGCTCAGATGGGGGTCAGAATGAGCTGAAGTGACTATTGTATGGGGAGTATACTAAAGCTTTTGTGATTATAGTGAAATCTATCAGTACCAAATTGTCCATAGTTTTTAAAAAACATTTTGTAGATTTTTAACAACATATATTTTTAACAAGATGTGTTTATTTAACAGAGTTGAGTATGATCAGAAACACTTTCCAAATTTCTACAAACTTTTTTCATAAATTAAAGATAAATAAAGAAACAAATAAGATACTATCCATTTAAGCAGATATGGAGCTCAACGGTGACTGCGCGCTCCGGTTCCAAAAGTAAAAGTTCGTAGTTCCAAGGCATCATGGAGGCTAACGAGCTACTAATATAATAATAATAATTGCTAACTAATATCCATAATGTAGTTGTTTTAAGGCCAAAAAGCACATTTTAAATGCAAGATTCTCTGAAATGTTTTAATAACTTAGCAGTTTATAGAGCTTCAGTCAATGTATAGCTCTTGTGCTCATTAGTTTCCAAATTAGTTCTGAGCTTCCAAGCTTTCAGACTTTTAATTTTTTTTTTTTTTTTTTTTTTTTCTCCCAGAAAGTCTATTGGAAAAATTTATGAGATATTTTGTTGGGGGGTGGGCGGTCATTGTTGAGCTCCATTGCAGCAGTAGTTTTATTAAGAAAAGAAGCAGTTTGTAGTAGTTACAGTATTCTATTTAAGAAAAATAGTTTTACTTGAACAATTTTCCAGTATCGTCCAATGTGGTTATTCTATTTTTTAGTATTTTAGTGGTAGACAGCAGTAGCATGAACACTAGTAGCTGCTGAGTACTTTCTACAGCAATATTTCCACAGTTTTTTCCTCAAATAATTCTTCCTGACCCTTGAGTACTTTAACTTGTACTTTTCTCCACTTGTGTTTTCATCCACATCTAACTTCACCCAGCTGTATGCCCTGCTCCAAATTCTTCTCCGGTGGGGGGTAGCAATTATTAAAGCTACAAATTACCCACACAGAGCATCTCCCGATGGCTGTGATGGCAAGCAGATGGCAACAACCACAATCACCACCCCGTCCTCCCCCCTTGCACCCCTTACCCCTCGGACCCCTGAAAAAAAAAACCTAAATAAAGCCCCATTTGCATTTCATGAGCTGTAATTGCGTCTATGGCCCTGGTCCGCACCGGCTTTGCGATTTTGTGCCTGTCACCGTTCTCCACTGTGGGCCTTGAAGGGGTCGTGATAGATTAAGGTGGACCTTCTGTTTGCATCCCACGTATTGTGTTGTAGAAATGAGAAGTATTATCTGGCAGTTGGCGCACACCTTAAAGAAAAAGGGGGAAGCAGCGGTGAGGGGGACGCTGGGTGGGACAGAACAAGACAGGATTAATGGGGAAGTGATTATTTTGAAAGCTTGTCCTTGACCCTGGTGACAGTAATACAATGCTATATGTTATCTCGTACCAGCATTAGAACTGTGTGTTTAAACTAGTATGGAATAGAGGGATTTTTTTGTCCTCTTTTCACCACATATCTGAATAATGTGTAACTGCAGTAAATTAAATCTGTTTATTGATTAGACAAAAATTATTTTCTGAAATACATTTTAGCTAAAAATTATTTGTCTAATAATAATACATTGGTCTTCTATAACCTATTTACACATATCTGACCGCACCAATGGCCTCTACGTTCACTACTATGATATTAACATGCGTGAGTGTCTTGCCCAAGGACACAGCAACTGTAAGTCTAACCTTAAAATTTCTAGACAATCTGAGACACTATTTCCCCATAAGTACAGAAAACTACTGAAATGGTTCTAGTATCATTTGGTTGGGTAATTGTTGTCTAAGTACTATTAAAAAGATACTTAGTAGGTAGCATTATGAAGTAGACTGCAGTCTTTATTGTACTTCTATATGTGTACTGTACATCTTTTTGATAACTGTCAATCATAATTTGGACTCACATCCCATTTCCTATGAAAGCAGCTTTATCGTAGCACCATTTTGAAATCAAAATGACATAAATTGTACTCTTGATTGGCAAATATTCTCTATCAGTGTCTCTGTTTAGCTTTAAGTGGTTTCATTTTATTTTAGACCACTACGTTAAAGGTACTATATTATACAAAATTAAATCTTGTGGAGTTTTAGCTAATCAAAAACATACCTGGAGTTATGTGTTTCATTCATACATGTTTGAATCATTTGAATGATTTCAGCCCAGGAATTGCCAATTTAAATTAAACTAAAGGTTAAATAGCTGTTAACTTGAAAACTACTGCTTCATGACATCACAAGGTGGAACAGAGCATTTTGAGCTTTGGAGATGTAGACAGACTAATAATAAAGGATTACTCAAACATGTGCTCCCTGAAAAATGCTGGGCTATTTTTTTTTCTACCCAACTGCTGGTTTAGGGCTGTTGGGTCATTTTGTTGGGTTATTTTCACAGAGTTGGGTTGTTTTTTCTTAACCCAAATGCTGGGGCAACAAGTTGGGTCATTTCAAATTTATCATAATGATAGACATAGGTTTTTTCTGGACTACCCAGCATTCTGGGTCAAATCGTCTCAAACAACCCAAACACAGACTCTTCAACTGTCAATGGCGGCCATTATTCACCTCCTCTGCTGCTTCAGAGAAACATCTCTTAAAAGTATTTAAACATGTTTATTACTTTATCCTTGTCATTCTATGTGAAACTTTGTAATTTTGAGCCGTTAATGTTATTCTTGCTAAATAAAAGTTTGACTACATGGCACAACTAGCTAGTCTTTAACTGTTAGTAACTAGTTACCTGCTTAAATAGCTAAATGAACATTGTGTTTTTCTTATGGATCTGAATGTGTCTTACATAAATCCACTTAATTTGGGTTTGATTTAATATTTCTCAACCTTTGTCACAGAGGAAGACACATATGGGACCCATTTATTGGGTAGCTTTAACCCAGCACAGTAGTAAAGTACAACCCAGAATTGTGTTCACCTGTCAGACCCAGTAGTGGTTTGACAAACTGACCCCAGCCACACGTTGTATTGTATATAGTTCGATACCGGCACCGTATCTCACAATCGGATCATCAGTCAGACAGCTGAATCGGCCGAGACACGACTGCTTCTTGGGTAGTGTATATAGAAACTGAAATTGTGAATATTGATAATATTTTGAGCAGGCTAAACAACATAATCCCTCTACTAACGTGTTTTCATATTTTTGTGTGTGCATCATGGCTCTATACTTCCATGGTGTGTGGGACAAAGTTTCTCTACATCTCAAAAGCTCAAAATGCTGTTTCACATTGTGATGTCATGAAGTTTTCAAGTTATCAGCTACCTCTTACATTTTGCTCAGCAGAAATGGGCAATTCCAGGGCTGAAATCCAAATTAGTTAAGGTGTATGGAGTTTAAAAACACAGTGGAGCACTTCCTGTATTACCACGTGGCATCACAATGTAGAACAGTGTTTTCTGTTTGAGAGAATGACTGAGATGCAGGGGTTTGTGTGTTAACCATGTGTGAATGAAACAAAACACAACTCTGTTTGTGATGAGGAAACAACATTATAACATAGATTAGAAAACAGCATAATATGGGCCCTTTAAAACAATATTGTTATTATCAAAACCATCCAGAAGTGACAGACATTCAGCCCAGAGGCACTACGCTGTTTTAACTGTCACTTAAAACGCACAAAGCTACACTGCACACTGGTACAGTCAGTGTTCAGACTCAATGTAATAGATATAGACAGACATGTTTAATTTAGACTAATATGTCTAGAGTGTCAGTTAAGATTTATAGTTATTTAATTAGTATTGAAACCAGTTAAGCATAAACAACTTTTCTAAAATGTCTGTTCTTTTTGTCCCAAGAAGCTGACCTAATCACTGTGTGTCTTCCAAAATGATAGTCTTTAATCAAAAATGAAATAGTCCTTTGTCTTTGCTCTGATGCGTTTCGCCATTAAAAACCTTATAATAAATCTAAATGGAGAGAAATTAATTAGTTTGACTGAAGGATAATGGTGAGGTGCCGTCATTTGTCACTGTGAGTGGGTGTATGTTGGATGTATGCTAATCTGATGCTAATGCACGGAGAATCTGTCCTCTTCAACAAGCTAACTACCACAAAGGGTTAATGGTGTAGATAGGATTAATTTGTTGAAGCTACAGCGGATACAACAAAAATTTAAATTAAGAAAGAAAAAAAAAAGAAAAAAAAAAGTTCAGCTGTTTTTTTTTTAACATTTATATTAACTTTTTATTGCAAAAATGCAATACAATTGTTGTCATTGTTTAAGAATAAGTTTAACAAAATTTGCATCTAATAATTAGCCTATTTTTACCTAACACTTAAAATAACAAAACAAGCTATTCATTAATAATACATTTATTCCATATTGGGCTTGAGCATAGCTTGTATAGTAAAAAACTATACAAAATATATATATTGTAGCTCCAATAGATTCAGTATTTGAATGTGCACTGTTTGATGTGAGGAACCATGATCATTGCTGTTTACTTTTCATTTTAATAAAGTTTTTACCTCAAAAAATCTAATCAGATTTGGAATGTGCATGTGTAGCCGCAGTCACTGTCTCTTCCACAGTACAGTATGTTGTGTTCACTTTTGGCCACATGGGGGCAGTGTTCACCAACATATTTCCACATGGACTTGCCGTTGCAGTTGCCACCTACATCCAGCAGATGGCAACAGAAGGCTGTATTAAATGTGAGCTGGATCTCTAGTGGACCAGTTATGTTATGTAATTAGATTATTTTGGAAAACTATTTTCATTTAACTTGGATTATAGTTCTGTTTATATTGGGCATATC
The DNA here is from genome assembly GCA_029959045.1 of Taenioides sp. WSHXM2023. Classification (NCBI taxonomy): domain Eukaryota; kingdom Metazoa; phylum Chordata; class Actinopteri; order Gobiiformes; family Gobiidae; genus Taenioides; species Taenioides sp. WSHXM2023. Next base: position 1,507,419 of record CM057104.1, read on the forward strand.
AGTGGAGCAGTGTCCCCAGTTCACCCAGAGCAGATATGTTGGAGGCGAGGCCGTGGGAGGCCGTGACCTATGAGTCCGGTCCCAAGAATGTCTTTATGTGAGGACTCGTTCATCTTCATTTTTCACTAATCAGTTTAGACTAGAAACTGTAATAACATATTGCTTAAACTGAGAAAGCTGTTTAAAATTGCACTTCATTTAAAAACTCAGTGGTTGTAACCTATCCCTGCAATTTCCACTTCTTCTTGACAACAATCAAATCTATATCGTAATTTCTAGAAAATATAGAATGTTAACCACTCTGCCACTGTAAATGCCTTTATTTCACATGAATCATTGTAATACATGACGTGTGCTTATTGTGTATGCTCCACTCTTAAAAAAAGTAGCCAAAAAATATGAATAACTAGCTTTTTTGGGTTAATTTTGCCCTTTTGAAGTGGAACTAAACCCTAAATCCACTTTGTTTTTGTTACTAAACTGTATGGTGTTAAGTGCGTGATGTCTTCAGTGGCCTCTGCAGTTTCAAGTAGTTGGTGACACCACAAAAGACTGCCCTGATTACAGCCACTTGTTTCTGATTACAAACACCTAGCTGCAGGGGTGGATACCTGTTGAACCAATCACAATGTTCCTTATACCTTTAGACCCTCCTCCTCCCTCACTCTCTTCTTCAGTCCTCCAGGTACGGCCCAGTTTATCATCTATTTGAAATGTGGTTGTGGGGGGAGTTTAGGTGTTTAGCATAAACTGTATGTATAAATGGACATAGGGGGAGCCATCGACTCTGGCTCCAATGGACTTTACATTGAAAAATTTTCACCCCTCTCTGTAACTGCTGCAGTGAGCCTTGTCTTTTTGGTCTTAAAATGTCCATATTAACTTGCTCTACGTGATCCTGGTGTTTTAATTTCGCTCCTTTGTCCAGAAATAAATTTGTACTCCTAATATGAAACTCAGCTCCAAATTCGCTCCTATAACTGCCTCGGTGAGCTTCATTTGACTGGACGCTATGGGTGATGTCACTCTTCCCAGTTTGCCCACTTCTTTATACAGTCTATGGTGTCTAGTCCCGCTTTAAACTCAAATAAACAAACAAATAAAATAGCATTCATTCCCAGTGGTGGTAAGAAACATCCTTTAATGGTTAATCTCAAGTAGCATTGATATTACTGAGAGCATTTGGTACATGTAAACACAACACAAACTGCAGTTGAATCTTAATATTAACACGTGGGCAGTTTTCATTAGAGGTAACTGCATAACTCTTCGAACTGAACCCATTTTAGTATCATGCCTGCACATCTACTACAAAATAAAGCTCTAGTCAAGATTCCATAGACTTGTAATGAGAATCTGGAGTGTTTATTTCAATGCTGCTCGCGTCACGGTTCAGTCTGAAATACAAGAAGCATGTTTCGGATAGCTGGAGTCGATGCCCGCCCCGAGAGGCTATAGGGAGCTTGTAACCCTAGCTTCTTTTGGCATTCGTAAAAACATTTCTAGCTGTACTTTCATCTATCAAAGCTGACTCGTGAGCACAGGGCTGTCATTCAGGTGTGGTACTGGTATTTACACTGATGCCTTTAGCAAAAAAAAGAATATTAAGAGACCACATCAATGAAGTCTTTGGTCAAATGAAGCTTAGAGATTGGTGGTGTAAAGCAATGTTAAAGATGCACTGTGTAACTTTTTCTGGTTGTCTCATTGGAGTGGTTTTCGTTTGCATGGAATGGTTCACAGTATGGCATTATATCTAGCTATCTATCTCCATGGAAACAGGCCAGTGACGCCACCAGAACAAGAGCAAGTAAGTAAGAGTAAGAACGCATGTTTTTGAGCAATAAAAACACCTGAAATTGAATTAATGATCATGATCAGTTTAATGCAATACTGTGGAACATTCCAAGCAACGTTATAACAACTCCTTAGAGACAAGCAGGTAGTGGACCCCCTACCAGAAAGGTTACTGCACCTTTAAAACTATTGTAAGTTGCTAGTTGTACTCTACTGAACAAGCTGTATTTTGAAACATCTGTAACATTATTAGTCTCCAAAATACATGAAAATCCAACAATAACAATATTGGACCTTTTACACTGTTTAATTCAACAACTATTTCACTAATAATTTTGCTGTGATCTCTTATTTTCTCCAGGCAAATATTGCAAATTCCCATTTAAAACAAGACAACCCCAAATGCATTAGTTGTTAGTGCAGCTTCAGTCCATTTACAGCAGTTGCAAACACATCGTAGAAACTGAGAAATAGTGATCATAGTTTTATTGAGTGAGAGTTTATGCTCCACTGACATCAACATCTGTTACTACGGCGACATATAAACAGTGAATTTTACAGTAGCAGAAACACATGGGCCAGAGACTGCATCACGTCAAACTTCAAGTATGTTAAACAAATAGTTGCTTGATTCCTGCAGTTCTGAGCCCTTTAAATAATAATACTTCATAAACATCTCTATTTTCTGGTATGGCTTTCAACTAGAATGCCCCCTACTGTTAATTTTTGGTATAGCCTAGTATAGTTTGCCCGAATCAAAATGATTACAATTCATATTTTCAAATCTATTCCAAAATTTGCAGTAATACTGACATTAATGGCCACCACATAAGTTTGTACAGTATTGCAGTTAAAAATATTAAGTCATATTGCCAAAGCACTAAATACACAATTGCACTTGTGTCTGATTTTAAATTAAGGGCAAGGTGACGGTGACTTTTGTAGTGATAGGAATGATAAATACATAGCACCATTTTGTTGAAGGTAGAAAAAAATAGAAAACTTGGCAAGCCCTTGAAATCAATTACGCCAGAAACAAGTAGTTCTTATCATGCATTTTGGTTAATGAATTCAGTAATGACAGTTCACTTTTTGGCAAAAAAAGAAAAAAAGAAAAAGAAAGAAAGCTTAAAATTATTTAGTTGTTACAGACAAACACTGAGGCACTTAATCCACTAAAACAAAGCTCATACATCAGTATCAGAGCAACACAAACTATGTACATATATGTAAAAAGTGTTATAAATAGGTCTTAAACCATAGATACTATTTACATCCTTCATCGTTGGGTTTTGGAGATGGTTTCCATGGTGAATCTGATATACCCCTGTCTGTGATGTCACCGTTCAACCAGCCAATGGTGTGAGAGCCTGAACGAGAGCGCGGGGTCACATGGCGTTTTGGGTTTGGGTTGTTTTCAAACTCGGGGGGGCTCATTCTCGCTTCCTTAAGATCACGTAGATGATTCCGCTGATCAGAGCCAAAGGGAAAGCCACCCAGGCCAGGATGTAGGAGTACCCAAACGAGTCTGTAGGGGGCACCCACTCTGGACTCATCACAGTGTAGATGATGGCGCCGCACATCACAAACAGACCTGTAATGGCAAGAGAAAAGCATTGAGAAATTTTGTAACTATTATTAGCTATTATCACATCCTTGTCTCCATGGAGATTTCTGTTGCAGATCACAAGCATATTTAGACTGTGTTATTCTCTCAAACAGAAAACACTCTTTCATCTTATAATGTCGTGGTAATACAGGGGAGTGCTCCACTGTGTTTTTAAACTCCATACACCTTTGCTAGAATTGTTTTTGATGAGATAACAACATTCTAACATGTCTAAAAGCTCACAATCACGTTTGCGTAACATACAACCTTTTCAACAGTTGTAAGGTATTTATGGAAACATTTTTACTGCCTACTTCTATACCCAAGCAAAGTTTCTATTCAATGCCTTCAATGTGAGCTACTCTGCCCACCTCCTAGACTGTCACAGGGCATTATCTCTGTCCAGCCCCTACTCAGTGAGACATCTGACATTTCGACTCCGCTTTTGGCTGTAGGCCCAGTATTTGGCTGAGTGGGCATCTGTGTTCCAGGCAACGCGCTGGCACAATGCAGCGCCCAAACCTGGGAGGTGGAGGAGGGCTGCCAGCCACACACAATGGACTGGCAAAGGGCAGAGTGGAGTACGCAATCATAGCTCTAAGCATTAGTAACTGGCTCAGACTCTAATTTAATTGTCTGCCACAGATGATGCATTGTCGGCTTGAACTCCTGCTTTGAGGCCATGTATTGGGAGTGGCATTTGAAAGCCATTTTTATTCACTATGTCTGAACACAGTATTCTTTTGCTGTAACTGTCACCTATCACCACCTTCCAATGCAGTAAATGTGTATATTAGTTTTTGCAGCATTACATTTTGATCATTTCTGTATTTAACGTCAAAAAGGTTTCAAAGGTAGTCATCTGCACATCTGAAAATAAGATGTTTCGACTGCCATCCGGAAGTGATTTTAGTTATTTTAGTTTTTTACAGAAATGTTCATGTTTTTGCTTATACACACTGCCTTGACAAGTACATTTCTCCCAGTATAAGATCAATCAAAGTCCATCTCCTCTTTGGGTATCTTTTAAGTCCAAATAATACCAAAGCCAGTCACCAGAGGGCAGTAAAGAAATATATACACTGCTCCTAACTCTATCTGCGTCTCTTAGTTTATCTTTTCATTTGAGCCTCATTAAAGTCAACAATACCATTAGCGTCCTAACATAAAGCATACTGAATGGACTTACTGGCTAGGATCTGGAAGGCTCCGGTGAGGAAGAAGCGTCCTCCCTTCTGCAGAGTGAAGAGTTGGCAGAAGAAGAGGAAGAGGGCCAGGCAGCTGAAGATGATGGAGAGGATCATGAGGGCCTGCACCGCCTGGATCCACTCTGCACAAGGACACAAACAAGACAGCAATCAATACCAATAACGACTAACAATTAGCATTAGCTGTAACACTAAACCGGTCTGCGAGCTATAAACAGAACGATGAGGACTAAAGAGGAAGAGTACCAAGACTAAATGGATTGATGAGTGTAGTAATGTTTGGGTAATTGTTTGTATTGTTTGGAGTTTCTGACTATTCATTCGAGTAAACATCAAAGATCCTATTGCAATGCCTTGAGGTACAACAAAAGAATAACATGTTATAAAACAGTAATTTATTAATTCAAATATAATTATATACAGTACAACACAACTATATTCAAACAATTTTAAATGAGGGAGAGGGAAAAATGAGAATCTCTCAATAGGGAAAAAAAAGGCTAACTATTAAATGTCCCCATTGAAATGCCTTCAGGTACACCAACTTAATCACATTCTACATAAAACGTTAATTTATTAGTTCAGGTGTTCAAGTTATATACTTTTAGCATAAATTTGTACAAAAAGAGTGATAGAGAGGGAGAGGAATAGAAAAAAAAATGCTTTAGAGTAAACATCAAGGCCCCCATAGCAATGCCTTAAGGTACACCAATTTTGCCATGTCATATAAAACATTCAATTATTATTCAATTCTAATTCTATACACATTTACCAAAATATGCTCAAACTATCTGAATCAAATGTGAGAATGAGAGCGGGGAAAAATAGGAATCTCTCAATAGGAGGGAAAAAAAAAGGCTCCAGACCGGCTTCCTTCTGGGAACGTGTAATGGATCCATAACATGCAGATATCTTGTTGCTAAAAGCCCTGTGCACCCCTTTACAGCAGCCCCAGGACTGAAACGCTCCGTATTGATCCTTGCTGCTAGTCTTTCCAATGCCCAGGCCATTAACCCATTAGACACCTGCATCGACTAGGAGCTATCCATCTAACTATTTAACTACCTCCTGTGTCTATCTTTATATTGTTTAGTTGTTGTTGTTATGGTCCTGGAGTGTCTAGGTCTCATTTGCAGCGCCATGCCAGGAATCCTAGGATTTCTAAGCAGGGGCTATTTCTTGTGTATGGGTTATGCACACTGCCTTCCAGGCCTCTCAAATTTCATAAGAGCTCTGTCCGTACCCTCCTCAAATGACTATATCTATATTTCGTCTTGGATGCTAACAGCGATTTATGCTCCACATTCACTGTCCAAACCTCTTTGCAAGCTAAAAGTGCAGTATGTAACTTTTCTTGTCTCCATGGAGGGGTTATTGCATTGCCTGTAATGTTCTTCTGTTTTATATTACATTAATCTGACATTCATTTCACTTTTGGTGTCTTTACTGCTCGAAAAAACATGCTTTCTTAATATTAGCAGGTTTGCCTCTCCTCAGATGTGACGTGTAACTTCGTTTTGCGGCACCATCTGCTTGTCTCCATGGAGATTTAATGCCAGACTATGGAACAATAAAGCAAAAACGTCTCCATGGACAAAAGCAGGTTACCGAAAAGTTACATAGTGTATCTTTAAAGCCCTCCAGAATTAGCTTAGTTCATCTAGTTAGTACACTATATCTCTATATAATTTGTGCTTTTATTAAACCTTAAATGCCAGACTACTGATCCACTACCTTGAGCAAATTAAAGTAATATGTTTAAATGGGTAACCACTTACATGCATTATTATTATTGCAATGCATAATTTATCATAAGTTATCCTTGAGTGAACTTTTAAATGAATTTTACCTTTCGTAAAGATAAACATAGCACTAAATTCATTCACATGCTTCTTCTTATTGATCTTAAGTTTCATGGGTAGCTCGAGCTCACACTAATGCACCCTGCACACTGTGAACTGGCCAGCCTTGAGAACTTGTGATTATATGATTTTTCTGAGTAATCATACTTTCTGCCATCCAAAAATGTGCTAATCTTGGCCTCTATATAGACTTCACATGGGGTTCAGTAGTAAGCAGTGTAAAATAGGGGTGAAGAGCTGGGAGAGACATTCAAACAATGGACGGAGCCAAAAATTAATCATGATGCTGAGATTAGAACAAGACCTAGCATATGAAGTACAGATATTTGTTGATATTTGCACTTTTTAGCAAACTGGTTATCGGCCTTACATCTCCAGCACAGTTCGATAATTGTCTGACCGACCTACTGCCTAGAGAGTACACACAAAGCTTTATTTGAACACTTTAATGCAAACAGATAACTGCTCAAAATGTGACTACATAGTGCTCTTGAAGGTTTGTGCTAAAACGAGACTGTTGGTGAGTTTGCCGTGAATTAAAATGACATAATTTGGCAAAAATAATCAAAATCGACAGTACGTATTGGTCCAAAAATATCGGCAGACGTTATTGGCCTGGTTGCGCTCTATTCTAAACAATTGGTATCAGCATCGTCCATGAAAAAACATACATCAGTAATAATCTCTAATATCGAACTCCAATCAAACCCACTGCCAATCATGCAATACTTCGCATAACTAACCTTAAGACACATCTAAATTTCTTGTTGTGATTTCATATTTGTTTGTCAATGAATGCTTTAAGAGAAACCATAGTAACCAGAGCAAGTTCAAACCTAGTGAACGCTAACCACTCTGCCGCCCAATCTTTTAAACTGCACTACTATGTATCGTATCGTCAAAGGTCTCACAATAATATCGTGGGCCATCACAATTACACTTCTCTTTGCTTAAATGAATAGCTATGATGCAGCAACAGCTAAAAATGAGTACAGACTACATGAAGAAATAACTGTTATAAGCACTTTGAGTCTTGTGAAGGTATTTTAAGAGGAAAAAGTAGCATATTTACAGTTTTTTTAATATCATACTGTGAGATTTATATCGTTACATCCCTACTATTTACAAAGCCCTTCTAGATTTTGAACAGCCAGTTCGTATTACCTCGAGATGACCTTTACATCAGATTGGAAACAGGAGACTTTCTTCGATTGCACGCACCAGTGGATAGACTTGTTTTGCAACTCTTCTCCAGCACATTATCACAAACAATTAGATTCCACTACTTATAATAAGCCCACGTTATGTAATAGCTCTTGGTAATAGCCATGATGGATGACCAAAATGTTCCATCCGCCGTAAACACAAATCTTCGTCGACTTGTGATAAACACATCTTGTGCGTCTTCCTTCCTCCGTTGTTGCTGTCATAGTAGGAAAACAGTGGCATGAGGTATTTCCTGGCCTCGGGTTCAAAATAAAGATGATAAATATGACAGCTGCCCAGTAGTTTACACCAATGACATAATGTGTCTTTGTGGTGTTACCTAGCGACTGGAGATATATGAAGCTACTCTCTATCCAGGGTTTTCACCAGTGATGGATGAAGTACTCAATTTTGTTACTTAAGTAAAAGTACAAATACAAGTGGAAAAGATTTTAAAATGTACTTTAAGAGTAAAAAGTTAAAAAGTAGCATCAAATGTAGTGATTTCTATCAAGAATTTAGCTGATTTTAAGTAATTCAAATGATTTCTTAATTTATTTAGCTGTTTTTCTGTATTTGGTTTGCTCAAAGTTTGGACGTTAACTCTAATTAAATGTGCTGAAAATAAGTCTCAGCCATTTCAGCAGGTCTCAAACCATAAAGAAAAGTACTTTTTATTTTGCAGTCCAGATCTAAATCTAAAATGTAGTGGAGTAGAAAGTACAGATATCTGCTCTCAAATGTACTAAAGTAAAAGTAAAAAGCATCCACTGGAAAATGGACTTAAGTATAGTACAGATACTTAAAATTTGCACTTAAGTATTGTACTTCACTTTTGTACTTCGTTACCTTCCACCACTGCTTTTCAGAATGATGAAAAGTTACAACCGTTGCCACACCAATTAACAAACTAAATTTCAAAACAGATTATTAAATCGTTTGAATGTTTAGTAATCTTCAAATTACCCATGGATATAATCAAGGAAATCCCCTTTAGCAGTGCCATAAGTTTAGGTCGTAATGAGTAAGTATGTAGGTGTGTACAATGGAGTAAATTTGATCATTTCCTGGTTAAGAGGATGTTTATATTTGTTTGTCATGTGATAATTTATGACACTCCTGCCCAGTATATTTCATGTCCAAGGCAACGCCAAAAGGGGAAATGAAAACCAAATAAACCATGATTCAACATAAAAGAGCATGAATTCAGATTTTGGGCTACACAAACTTTCCGATTAGTAATCCCAAACTATTAATGCATGTTTCTCCAAATGGTTCAAATGAATCTTTTCCTGGCGCAGAAAGAGTACACTGGCGTGTGACCTCATGTGACTGGACTGCAATGACTATGCTGCTTGAGAAATTTTAATTAAAGGTCACATTTGTGTATACTTTGAACAACTCTCCATCTTGGGTAAATGGAAATGGCAGTATACCAGCACCTGGCTTTTATGTAATGCTAAATCAATATCACAACATGTTAGGAGCATAAAAAACTGCTATAGTCATTCATAATCATAAATACTAGACTGGATTCCTGGTATATGTAAGAGATATAAGAGTCTATACTAAATCTTCAACTTGTCCACACATTTTAATTTGTTGAAGTAAAAATCTTGTAATACTTCTATTCTTTCCCCTTTATATATTTAGTCATTTAGTGAATAAGGAGCTTTTATAATTAAAGGTGCTCTAACTTCCAGTAGATAGATTGTCCACCACATGCTTGTCTCCATGGAGATGTTGTAAAGTTCCACAGAATTGCATTAAATCTGTATCTTAGTAGGGACAAGTAGAGACAAGTTGTTTTTTGTTTGTTTTTTTGCCATAGGAACATATGCAATTGAATGGACAATAGATAAGCTTAATGTCATATTGTGGAACATTTCAGGCAAAGCAATTCCATATCCATGAAGAAGAAAAATGGTAGGGGTGCACCGATGCTGATACTTGTATAATGTTTGTACTTTTATTCATACAAGTCCAGTAGTTGTTTGAAGGATAAAAAACAGTTACACATCTGAATCTTTTGTAATAAGTTAACTGTGTTTTAAGGGAATAATTGCCATTTTCCATCCCCACACTGGTATCTGTTAATATCGGGTATTGGTAGATATTTAAAATCAAAGTATCGACATCTGTATCGAACTACAAAAGTTGAATGAAACATCCCTAAAAAGTTTCATTGTACATCTTTAACACAAAAACAACTGACTAGAATCCACACCAGAATGGAACACGGCTCTCAGCGTAACCAAAGTCAACCTGCTGCTACCTCCCATCCCCACAGAGCACAGAGAGAAAGGACACTTTTCTTAAATAAACAGAGTGTGTCATTACTGAAAGCTGGTCAAACAAGAGGCTGCCCCAGGACCTGCCACTACCCTGGGACCTGCTGCTCTGTCAAAAAACACACAGCCAGGCTCATTCTCCACCAGTGACATCACCCTCACCACACCGGACACTGTAAGCTGTTTTGGGGCTACAAATAACTATAAAAATGTTACTTTAAAATTGTAAGTGCCAGGAAATTTTAGCATTAACTAAACATAAATATTTTTCCTTTCTCCAGACTATATTATATGTAGCTTAGCTTGGTTGTATATAAATATTATGAGCAACAGTGGTCAAATTTGCTGTTGTAGGATGATTTACAAGTGCTAAAAGTAGATGTACTGTACCAGTGGTAATGTGGATGATTACAGTAGCATTTAAAGTGATAGTAGATAGTACAATGTATTTGCTGCTTAATAAATTTGATTCAGTATATTTACTTTGAGTACTTTAATATCAGTTTGACTAGTATTATTTTAAAATAACAATATTTTAGCTTAATTTTCCCTCTACCTTTGTAACACATTTTCAGTGTATAGTGTAACATTTAGGTATTTCTAATTCTGACAGCTCTGGTTTAAAATACACGTGCAGCTGCTGCCTTAAATTGTCCTAATGATCCCTGAGAACTATTCTCTGACACTGGGCGTGACCCTGCGCTATGCCATACACGAGGTGGCCCAAGGTCCCACCACATAGATGCACAACTTTAAATACTCCAGTTTCCACACCAGAAGCAGTGGCAGCAGCAGCCCCACCCCAAACCCCCTCTACAACACACTGGCCCTCAATATGGACATAGCACCATGACTATTTATACAGTCACAGCCTATCAGCTCGGACAGTACCACATTCTCTGCCCTAGATGGCACCATGCTCCCAGGGGAGACGGGACACACCCACATTACTAGCAGTTTTGCATTTTAAAAACAGTATCCACTTTCATCTAGCATTTAGCTCAACTAGTTCAGTAGTAGCTGGATTACAAGTGCTGCAAAAACTACAAATCCCAGAGCAAAGCATCGCATAAGTCATTCCAAGTTTATAAAGTAGATATTCACAGATGTTTAGAATAAGAAATATGTTTTTAACATACCACCAGCTGAAGCAGGAATACAATATTGGCCATAAGTAGAAGAGCAGTTTTGCCATAAGTCCGAAGTGCCAAACTGTCCAGTTGTCCATACCTAAATAATGACAAGATATAAACAATTAAAATTGCAAAAACAATTAATAGACTATACTACCCAAAGTAAAATGAAGATTAGCTTTGCACCAATGCCAAAAGTGATTTCAAATGCGCATTGGTGAAGATTATAAAGTTATGCATTTATTATTACATGTATTGTTATTAATTATAAATGACTAGACTGTACGTGACTTACGCTGACAATCGTTGACACAAACAGTAGCACAAGGGCAGCGACGTGCAGGAAGATGATTCCCAGTAGTAGCAGCAGCATCTTTACGCAGCGTCTGGACAAAAGCGAGAGGGACAGTGAAGTGGAGACAGCTCTGCGCTCTGTTAGGGTGGTTCTGTTTGCCTCTGTTATGATGGCTGTGACAGTGAGAGTGCGTATTTGGGCTGCTGGTGGGACATGGGTGTGTCGCATAGAACAGGATGAAAAGCAGCTCGGGACACCTCATCTGGACGTGCGTCAAACAGGCTACAGTAGAGTATGTACGCTATGGACCTCTGCCTATTTTAGCCTTTGGGATTTTTAACATAGTTTTGACCATAAAGTATTAATTTGTGCTACGAGTCGTTTACGCTTATTGGAGGCTCTATTTTTCAACAACATAACTGGAAACTTTGTCGCGATCCAATTTTAAGTGCGCGCCACACTTGCGTCACTCAAAAACAAAAGCGCATTTCTCCGTCAGTAAAAACACAGGTATATTTCTAAGTAGGTTTTAACTTCCGACACACTCAACATAACTAAAATATTGTGTAATTAGCCTATAACTATAATAACCTATAACGTCAATGTTGTAGTAAAAGTAGCATTTCTATTCCATATTGGCTATACAAGCTTTTCCTGCATCTCCCAGCGCCTTATCCTATTGAGGAAGTTTACATTATAGAGTAAAGTCCACTTACTTGTTGCTCGCAGCTGTAATTCCCACAAAAACAAGGCAAAAGCGTTACAAAGCGTCCCTAAAGTCCAGAAGCAGCGGTGTATCCTCAGTGCACGGAGCGCAGCGTCGGACTGAGAGCAGAGATTGATGCCAGCGGCTGACGTGCTGTTATAAACGGTCTCATTTTGGAAGAACGACGCCCCGTGTGCGTCGCTACGTCACGCACTGACCCTCAGTCACAGTTCCCAATATAGACGCTCCGTGCGTAAAAGCGCGTGGTTTCCTTAGTTACCGACTTGTCCTATTTGATGGCTAGACATAGTATTAGTAGAGTTAGTAAAGAAACAAGAGGATTTTAAGAGAAATTATCTTTTTTGAATAATGCTCTTAAGCTTTTTAAAAGGATTAGTATTATGTGAAATGTATTTGAAAATAATTATTTTCAAATAAAACTGAAATCAGTAGACCCATATTTTGGGATTTAGAAGTATCAGCTGTTTCTTACTAATATTTTACATCCAAATCTACAGTGACGTGACAAGTGTAGACCCATGGCATCTAGACTACTTTTGAACATTTTAGCTACTTGAGTAAAATAAAGTTTTTAATGGTGCACTATGTAACTTTTCTGGTGGATGGTTCATCACCTGCCTGTCTCCATGGAGATATTACTGCTTTGCTTACAATGCCTAGAATGTTCACCATTACGGAATGAATCTTATCTTTAAAGATTAAAAGATACTTTTAATACCATACTGTGGAACATTCCATGCAATTTTTAATGATTATTTTTTAACACTTGTGCTATAAAAAAGACATTATCTCATTGTCATGACAACGTGTTATCATCATTAGTTTCACTTCTTAATCTTTAACCCCAACGCCTTAGACATATTCATATTGTTACAGAAAGTGGTGAGTTTACCAGTGTGATGTTCCTTGTTAAAGTGAGTCTTTGTTGTCTTGGTGATAGGAAACACAAACACAGTGATGAAGCCGGGCTCTCCCTGGACCAATCCTCCCCTAAACCCACATGACTGACCAGCAACCCACGTGTGAAAGAGAGAGAGGAGTGTGTCAGGAGGGTGGGGGAGAGAGACAGAGAGACAGACTGAGAGACAGAGAGACAGACAGAGAGACAGACTGAGAGACAGAGAGACAGACAGAGAGACAGAGAGACAGACAGACAGAGAGACAGACAGAGAGACAGACAGACAGACAGAGAGACAGACAGAGAGACAGACAGAGAGACAGACAGAGAGACAGACAGAGAGACAGAAGGACAGACAGAGAGACAGACAGAGAGACAGACAGAAGGACAGACAGAGAGACAGACAGAGAGACAGAGAGACAGACAGAGAGACAGACAGAGAGACAGACAGAGGGACAGACAGAGAGACAGAGAGACAGACAGAGAGACAGACAGAGAGACAGACAGAGAGACAGACAGAGAGACAGACAGAGAGACAGACAGAGAGACAGAGAGACAGACAGAGAGACAGACAGAGAGACAGACAGAAGGACAGACAGAAGGACAGACAGAGGGAGAGCAAGAAAAAGACACAGAGTAAGAAGAGAGAAAGTGCGAGTGAGCAGGAGGTGGGTGAGAAGACGGGAGATAGAGGGGAGAAGAAGAGGCAGAGAACACGATAGAAACAGGGATAAGAATAGAGAGAGAGAGAGAGTAAGAGACAGAGATATAAAGAGAAATAGACAGAGAGAGGGAGAAAGAGAGATGAAAGGGGCTTTATAAGAACGGAGGGAGAGAGTGAGAAAGAGACTGGCTGTAAGAAGAGAGACATAGATAGGGAGGAAGAAAGAGAAAGAAATAGAGGTACTGGGGTTAAGATAGAAAAAAGGAAAAAAGAGATGGGGAGAAAAAGAGAGAAAAAAGAAGGAAAGAAACAAGGAGAGAGAGGAAGGGTGGGAAGGAGGGAGAGAAAAAGAGTGATAGGGGTGAGAAATAGAGGAAGAGAGAAATGGACAGAGAGAGGAAGGAGTGGGAAAGATAGAGAGAGAGAAAAAGGAAAGAAAGAGGGGGAGAGAGTGGAGAGGAAAGAGAGGTAGGGTAAGAAATAGAGGGAGAGAGAGAAAAGGAAAGAATGGGAGACAGAGAAAGAGACAAAGAGAGAGACAGGGAGAGATAAAAGAGAGAGAAAAAAAGAGGTAGGGGTGATGGTCAGAGAGAGAGTGAGAGCAGCGTCAGGGGCTCTCCTCTGTTTGGCATGAGTCACTTCCACTGTGATCGGAGGTCCCACCCTGGACTGAACGAGCCGCGTTGTTAAATGTTGAATATACAAGCGTGACCTGAGGGAGCAGTGTCAATAAGATTCCTGTTCAGGAGGAAAAGGAGTCCTTTCCAAACTACTCTGGAATGTGCTGAAAGATTACTCAGCTAAAAATGAACTAAAATGGGGAAATGACTAATACGAAATTCAGCGCAAATCTGTTCTATGAAAGAAGAAGACAATTTTAGTTCTTTTTTTTAATACCAGATGTATTACACTAATTTGTGACCCTCAGTGGCTGTGCGTTTGGGGCGTACCTCAAGGCATTGCTAGAGATAATGCACTGTGTAACTTGTCTCCATGGAGATGTGCCTAGAATGTTCCATAGTATGGCCATAAACTTATGCCACAGATTTATGGAGAGGCAACCCCACTCACAATAAGAATTCATGTTTTTTAAGAACTTTTTGAGCAATAAATAACACCTAGGTTGAATAAATGCGAGACAATTTAAACCAAAACATTAACATCCAACAGTATAAGCGACGTTGACTGACTAGTAATCAAGTGACACTTAAGTGATAACTTTATTTTTATTGATTTGCAGTGAATAACAGTCATCCACATTACACAATCAAAAACGTGATCTCTTAGCCAGCAGCATTTCTCAACCCATCCAGTAAAAGGTGTTCTAAAAATTATATTATCTGTATAAAGCCTTTGAATATATTTTTCTAGACTTAGACAAACTTTATTGAGCCACAAGGAAAATTATTTGAACATTGTAGCTCACACATCATAATGAATATATTAACACAGAGTAAAAATATAAATGATAATAATAAATTCTAAATAAGTAGCAGAAATAGCAAGAAACTGGTGTCAGATAAGGAATAATTATATAAAAAATATATATATTAAAAAAAAAAATGGTACCAGACATCAGCATAATTATATTTATTTTTGCTGATCAGTATGTTTTTTTTTTTCTTGTCATATTTTCACCACCCCAAAAAACAAGAAAGAACAGTATAATCCCTCATTAGTCTAGGAGTGGTTCAGTGTAGAGAAGGTTTCAGCAGTGGTCATCTGGACAAGAAATTTCGGCTCCCATCCAGAAGCCATTTTCAAATTAATCAATCAAACTAAAACATCAAATGAGAATTGCTTCTGGATGGGAGTCAAAACGTTTTCATTGCAAAAACGGATGATCACCTCTGAAAACTTTCTCTGCATCACCAAAAAACAGTTAAAGGTCCATTACACAAAATGTATTCTTGTGTGCTTTAGATAAATATGTGTTTTTACCAGTGTTTATTGTTATCCAAGTTGTTTAGTTGGTTCTGACTCCATTGCGTACAAACTATTAGAAGTTTTATGGTTTTGTTGTGTAACTATATTAAACCCAGACATGTATATTCCCTTATATGTGGCCAGAGAGAAGTCACTTGACCCCAGATAACTCCTGTCATCATCTCATCTCTATTCTTCACCACTTCACTCCCACTTCACCAAAGTCTTCATCCCTCTCAGACAAGGGCCTTTGGGTGCTCTTGAACATACAGGTTGCCAAGTATGTGCCACTCTCAATCCAAGCACCACTTTGTCTGATAGCGTTGTCCCTTCAGTGATAAATCTATGTGTTCAACTATGGTGCAATGGAGTTTCACCATCATGAAAAGCTGTAAAAATAAAATGAACTTTAGTCATCTGTAAAAACTTGCCATTTTAAGAGGTGCGTAAAGGGGCCATTCCCATTATTGTCAATATTTGAGAAGGACAGTCAGCCTTTTTTATTTGTGTGCATTGCCTGGAGAACTAACTTTATAGATCTTTATATTGTGTAGACAGTAAATAATACTACATCTTTTGTGTATCTTCACATGGCCTCTAGTTGTGTGTTGTAACTGTGAAATCAGGAATAAATGGTTTATCTGTGGGTTTCAAAACGAAGAGAAACTAGGGCGGTTGCTATAGCGATTATCAATTAGACACAAACATTATTTATTTTCAGTGGTGAAAAGTCCTCAAATGTTGCAGATGTAGCAGAAAGCTGAAACCCGTGATGAGGAGGTGCACATAGAGCCTATTCATTGTGGGGAGGTTTTCCACATTAAAAAGATATAATATTTTGATTCTTTATTGCTATGACAACGTCCCTACATTTTCATCACTCTGGAGCAAATTGTGAATTATGCACACACGATTTAAATATCAGAGAATTGACCCCACTTTGCAAATTACTCAGAAGTTGCTGTGTGCTTAACAAAAAGTCTGTTTGTTTTGAGTTATGTCAAGTGGGCATGTGTGTTTCTTAGGATCACAATTCAGAACACTTTTGATTTCTAATATTTGAATAATTTGACACTATAACACCCAAAAACAGATGATAAAATGTATTACCTGTTGTAGCTGCGTGCCACTGTAACGGGACCAGAGCCACGGCCCTTAAATATTGGCTGTAGGACTTTCTCAGTTACTGTAACTCCATCCACATACCACCACCACAGAGAAGTGTTCAAACAGATGTGGATTTCTCAGGAGATGTGTCTATTTTATTGATGAAGATAATTTTACATAATTACTACTACTACTACTACTTCTACTACTACTACTACTACTACTACTTGCACCTGGAATGTCCCACAGTAAATTATTAAACTGTCTGCTGTGTATTCAGCTGTAGGTGTTATTGCCAAAAAAAAACCCACAAAAAAACAAAAAAAAAAAAAAACAGTGAGCAGGGTAAGTTTAATGCCATGCTGTGCAACTTTCCAGACAAAGCAATAACATCTCCATGGAGACAAGCAGGCGACAGAAACCTCTACCTAAAAAGTCACTCTGTGCACCTTTAAATCTTCATCTTTTTCCCTTGTACTGTAGATGATGGACACTTCTTTATCTGCAGCAGTGAAATCAATTGGCTTTACTGGCTTCAAACATATAACCTCATAGATTTTTATACGCATAGATATCATATTCTGCAATGCTCTTCAGACTCAAAACTCTTGGACTATAGTGTGTATTCTCTTTATGTTTGTCCTCTGACTATTTTGCCATCAACACATTTTAATTAGACCCAATGTAGCGATGACAGCAGAGCGCTACACAGTCCTCTGGCCCTTAAATTAGCCGTAACATTCAATGGCTGAAATACGAGCCACAGAAAGAGTGAGTTCACCACACACTATGGGACTGCAGTGAGGGGAAGTGGCTCATTCTCTTTGTAATATTGTCAGTTGTAGATGTAAAGGAAATGGACTCCAAATGTCCATAATGTCTGACTTGTATGGGATTCAATAAAACAGGTTTTCTGTACATTTTATGCCCTAACTGTAGATGTAGCTATACTTTCCTTTACTTGAGGAAAATGTGCTTTGTGAATACTTTTCCTGAAACAAATCTGGTAACACTTTATAATACTACACTTTAATTAGCCTTAATAAAATATGAACAAAGACTTAATTCTTAAAGGGCCTATATTACACTAAGGCTTCTGATCGATGTTATAATGTTGTTTCCTCATCAAAAACACACCCGGAGTTGTATTTCCTTTTATTTACACGTTTAACATACAGTCTCTGCATATTTAGGCTGAGTTCTTCTCTCAAACAGAAAACACTCTGTTCCACCTTGTGAATTTCCAATAATAAAGAATATTTCGAATAATAAAGAATTACTCAAAGATCTGAAAAACGAAGCAAAACACAACACGGGTATGTTTTTTGAAAAGGTAACGACATTCTAACATGGCTAAAATCTCACCCCAGTCCATTTTGTAATATAATATAAGACCTTTAAGGCTAATTATGGTGTAGTTGTTATAAATTCCTACATATTTGACTAATAAAAATTAAAGGACATTTCCCATAATTTGCAAACCCCAAATATTTTTTTCTTTTAGTTTGATTTTTTTTTTCTTTACTTTTATTTCTATCACAAAGCATGAGAACAAGCAAAACTATTGATCACCACTCACTGACTTCATCGACTGATCAAAGTAGAATGGTCCCAAACTGATGCCTTGGGGGACAAATCTGTTTTCGGTGATAAGATAGTCTTCGAAGAAAGTCTTTGATGATAGAAGTAAATAATGTCTGATAAACTACTGAAAATGAAACACTGAGCACAAAGTGACAAAATCAGAATAGCTCAGGTCACAGGTCAAGTGGTCGTAAATGACACAAACAGGCCGCCACAAGTATTAATGATGTGGGTTAAATAAAACAAAAAGAAATTATTTGTCTATTTTTTTTTTTACATATCCACAAAGTTCAGGATGATGAAAAATGATGACCGACTGTAGCCATTAAAGGTCCTATATTATGCAAATTGACTAGAATGTTGTTACCTCCACAAAAACATACCTGGAGTTGTGTTTTATTTCATTAGTCTGTCAGCATCTCCAAATCTCAAAATGCTCTGTTCTACCTTGTGATGTCATGAAGTGGTAGTTTTCAAGTTAACAGCTCCTTTTACCTTTTGTTGAGGAAACAACATTACAATAACATAGATCAGACAACAGTGTCACAACAAAATGATTATTTTAGTATAGGAAAAAGTCCTCAAGCTGAATATTTCTCAACTCTCAACTAAAGCTTTGTGTTGTCTTGCTGATATGAAACAGTGACAATGTTTACATAATCACATTTTCTATAAAAGTTTAATACAATTTTAAATGGCATCTTACTTACATTACTTGACCCTTTATTTAATCCCATTTACACTTATATATACATATACACTCAAAACTGCAATTTCCTACTACATAGCAGTACAAACTGAAGTACGCTGACTTTGATATTGGTAAAAGCTTTTTTATTTTATTATTTTTTGAGTGCTTTTTGTGAGAATCTGTGCCTGTGTCCTTCCTCTCGCCTCCTCCTCTAGATGCATAAATAAATAAGCTTAAATTGAATCAGCCCTTAGCCTAATGTTCTCTGGCCCAGTCACTTCACTGTGATTCAGCAAAATAAAACTGCAAGATACTTTCCTGTAATAGCAGAACACTATTGAATGTCAAGGATTTATTTGTTTATTTTTCATTAAGACAGATAGAGCACTTTGAGAATAAGTTGTTCTCATTTAGTGGTCTGGGTACATGTCGTGGAATAGTATTTGTCCTACGAAATCAGATGCCTTTTGTATTATGCCAGTGTGATTAAATTTGAATGAAAAATGTAGCTATAAGTCTCAGCTATTTTTCTTGTCCCCATAAGGAAATTTGTCCTCTGCATCTGACACAACTGTTAAAGGAGCTATATTGCGCAAAATTTATGTTTTAAATTTATGTTGTTCTCTCAACAAAAACATACCTGGAGTTGTGTTTTGTTTCAATCACACATGCTTGTTATTAATCTGTTTATGTACATCCCCTAAGCTCCACCTTTCCACCTTGTGATGTCATGAAGTGGTAGTTTTTAAGCTACAGCTACCTTTCACTTTTAGTTTAGAAGAGATCAGCAATTCCAGGGCTGAAATTATCCAAATGATTCTACTGAAGGTGTATAGATCTTAAAAACACAGTGGAGCACTTCCTGTATTACCACATGACATCACAAGGTGGAACAGAGTGTTTTCTGTTTGAGAAAAGAACTCAGCCTAAATATACAGGGTTTGTGTGATAAACATGTGTGAAAGAAACAAAACAACTCTGTGTTTTTGATGAGGAAACAGTGTTATAACATATATCCGAAAATACCATAATATGAGCCTTTTTAATGGTCGCTAGGGGAAACTCGAGTGCTTCTATGAAACTCATCCAAATCCGGGAACTTCTTAATGTGAGGTCAGAGCGCTAGCCACCCAACCACTATGTAGTTTTCCTTGGTAGTTGTCTCCATCTTTAGACCTCATAAATACGTACTGATTGTGTACTGCAGTTTTAGACCTGGTTTAGATCTGGTTTAATCCTGGTTTAGACCTGGTTTAGGCCTGGTTTAGATGTGATTTAATCCTGGTTTAGACCTTGTTTAGTCCTGGCGTAGACCTAGATTAGTCCTTATTCCAGGGGAGTTTATAGTTTAGACCTACTTTGACTTGGTTTAATCCCGGTTTTAGCTGATTTTTTGCTTTGGTTCAATCATTTCCCTTATCTAGTTTTAATACGTACTTAAAGCCTTATCTTAGGTGTGAAAAGATATATTATCACATTCAAATCCATTGCAACTCTGCTCTTTTTTGTTACTACTGTCTTGAGCCACACTATCTTGACGCAGTTATGTGCAGAATTCTGAGAAGAGATAAAACTGATTGAAAAGGAGTTTTGGGTAAAGATTTCTCATGTGAGCCCAGATCAGCAGACAGTCACACAGAGTAAACCAGCGTACGGGAAGCAGTTTGGACCAAAAACCACAGAACTCACAACTGTTATCTGTTAATGGGGGTACTTTCTTGGTTTTGATCTGCTATCAGACCCATTGTATCCATGGCAACAGCTACTATACATTAATCATCGCTGTTTCAAGTTATGTATTTGAATTGATTCATTTTTAAGATAAACCACTGTGTTGCCTTACTAAAATGAAATGGTGACAATGTTTACGCTACTAGTCAAAAGTTTGGACACACCCTCTCATTCAATGTTTTTTTTAATTCATTTATTTATTTTTACTACTTTCCACAATACATTAAATACCTGTATATGAAATAAAATATATATAATTATGCAAAGGAAAAATAAATACTCTATTAATTCTTTACTCTACTAAAAATTAAAATCCACTAGAGTTATTTCACTTTTTTTTATTTTTTTTGCTACGTAATTCCCTATATCTTACTTAAAATATTTGATGTTATCTGTATGTATATAAAATGTAGAACACAGTAAAAAATAAAGAAAAAAGACTTGTGACTGGTAGTGTACATAATCACATAGTCTTTAAAAGTATGTAGATAGGTAGACAGATAAATACTTTATTGATCCCAATTTTCAGCAGCAACAATGAAACAAACATAATAATATAGCAGTCCATCTTCTTGCATTTATCATTTATAGCAATGCATTATACAGACGTAATGTAATGCAATTTAAAATGTCTCGCTTGCGTTACTTGACCCTTTATTTAGTCCCATTTACATGCTATCTTGATGCAGCTATGATTAGAATTTGGTTAGTTATTTTGATGTTAGAACTAATTGATTGAATTCATTATTATGTCATCTGACTCTTTAAACATTTTTTACTACAGCAGCAAGTAGAAAAAGACACAATGAAGTTATATTATAATAGGGTTAGCATCACTTGAACTAAGGAAGTCATTGATTTGATTGTTTGGACACCAGCTCTGAACTTCATCATGAATAGATCCTTTTTCTTTTAGTATCGTCTGATCCTAAAATTGGAAGAACAGGCCGACTGGTGACATAACTCCAGTCAAACAGTTCTTTAGAACGTTTTTCACCTTTTGAGTGGCTCAGTTGGAGTGTTCGTCCTCTGATCTACAGGATGGCGTTGGGTTTCTAACTCCCACAGATGAATGCTGTTGTTGTGTCATTGGGCAAAACGCTAAACGCACCTTATCACTTTATATGTCTGCGTACACTGGTGTATGAATGTGTGTGTGTGTGAATGGGTGAGTGGTTCCTTGATGTAAAGTGCTTTGAGTGCCTAGAAGGTAAAAAGCGATACAGTTTAAAAAGGTGACCATTTTGGACTATTCACTTTATGAAATTTTGTTTGAGTAACTGATTCACTAGTCCTTCATTGTTGGTCAGATTACTTGTCAGGAATATTAGGCAACAGCAGCGCAAATGCGGAAGACATCTCCTCTTTAAAATTCTCATATAATTCAGAACAAAATATAGGCTATAACTTATTTTAACTTCTTTAATAGTTTGGTACTTTGTTGATTCTGCAAAAATCTGCGTTGTTTCTCAGTCCTTTGTTTTTATTCCCCTTTTTTATGTGTTTTTATTCCCCTTTGTTATGTGTTTTTGATGCAAATGGATCATGTATCTTTTCTTACTGGTTAATCCTCCTGTTGGAGCGATATGATACAGCTTTGTAAAGTCTTTGTAAAGTTTTGTCAAAGCTTGTGGTTCTGGCTGGTCAGGTAAGCGCAGTGTCTGGGAAACTATCTCCAGCTCTTGAGCTAAGTTTGGTCAGGATTATTTTAACTGGATGATTTTTTTTTCCCACACAGAGATCATTCAGTCCACTCAGAAACACTCCACCTCCATTGAACCTTCATTGTTGCTGTGAGACTAGTCATGAACATATCCTTGTGCTTATCTGCAAGCTAGCATCTGTAACCAAGTCTACAATGCATCCCCAAATACGCTCAAATATTTAGGTATTTCATTATCTTGGCACGCGGTCCATGTCAAAGAGTGTAATTTCAACTGTGCCAACCCCCCCCACAGAGCCGACTCGTAAGACAGCTCAAGTACTCTGCGCTCAGCTCTTTAGCCATGGCATGTGTACTATGTGGGTGCCATAAAATAACAGGGAGCACAGGGCATCTATAACAAGAGTGAATGGTAAAAATAAACTGCCAACATGTGTGGACTGGGAGGAATGCCGGAGTAGATTCCCTGAGCGCAGTGGGTGGGACAGCGGGTCAAATATATTCTCTTTGGGAGCTATTTGTGTCTCTGCCAAGAGCTGCCCGGGCCGTGCATGAGAGGAGCTGGTCAGACAAAAAAGTGGACACAAAGTTAGTTTAATTAGAAGGTGGAGGGGAAGTGTAGTGAGGTGAGGAAAACTACTGCTGGGTTGTACTAAAGTTTATATTAATTAGATTTTAGTTTTTTAGACCCATTAATTGTTATGACAACTGTACTCTTTGTTTATTGCCATTAAGGCTTTAGCAGAGGTTTATATTCGCAAAGTTTTCTTCTTTTTACTATGATTTGAGATTTAAGGTAAAGATTAAATTTGAGTACAGATTAGGACTTGGGCCTGGTTAGTACTTGGATGGGAGACCCTTGGGAATACCAGGTGCAATAGTGGGGTGCCAGTGACAAAAACTGCTGTTGTGTCCTTAGGCAAGGCACTTCACCCACATTGCCCAGCGAGAAAGCCGTGTGTTTGTGAGTTGAGTCGATGGCTCAGATTGACAGCCTCACTTCCGTCAGTCAGCCCCAGGGCAGCTGTGGTTCCAATAGTAGTTTACCACCACAGTGTGTGGAGTGAATAATGCACCAAACTGTAAGAGGACTTTTAGTGTCTTGAAAAGTGATGTATAAGACTAATGCATTATTATTAGAAGAGCAATGGCATTGGCAGTCCAAAAAAAGGTACTATACAAAGCACCTACCATGTAGATATAGTAATGTGATTTAGTAATGTGATTACACTTTTAAATGGGATGCAGTCTACTCTCAAAATTCTTCTAGGTTTAATGTTTTTCAAAGAAAATTTTACACTTTACTGCTGCCCATAGCTAGAGAATACTTTAGGAAATAGCTGAGGGAACAGAAACCTGAACCAATCCAGCCTCTCTCTGAGTAACTTTAATTACGAGGTGACAAGGGCACCAGGGGTCTTTGATGTTCACTTGACAACAGGGGGCCCTTCTTTGCGATGCTAGGGCCCAGGAATCCACAGAGAGGGAGAGACACATAATGTGGGACAAGCACTGAACACACAGACACAGAAAAAATATCTCACACTCATGTCTCATGGTGCAGGGGAGACGGTGCAGAACTTTTCAGAGAGATTGTAATGAGTGAATGTGGCAGGAAGAAAGGAGCAGAAAGGTGTTAAAATGTGCTTATAATTGTCCTGAATGAGGCTATCGATAAGAACCGCAAAATTTGTTGGGAAAAAAGTCTGAAAATATTACTAGAAATATTACTTCATTTTATTCTGAAGATTATGTTGTTGTTTTTTTATATGTTTGGTTTTTTTTTTTTTATATCAGTTGCCTAATTTAAAGTTCATTTTATCCACTTTTTAGTCCTCCTTTGAGGAATAATAATATCCTGTTTAGAACTAGTCAACTTTCAGACCTTAACCCTAGGTTAGACCTGGAATAGTTTTGTTATAACTGAATACGTGTACTGAGAATACATATTCAGAATGAGTAACTATTCAGGCACAGTTACTCTGTTGGTGGTATTCAGAATACAGTTACTTTACTAAATTAAAGAAATACATCACAGTACTTCATCACACAGTTTAGGCTTCAAACTGCACAACATTAGTGATTAGACAAATACAAAACCTCACTCTTGTTGTGAATGCATGCATTTTTACTTCTGCAGTCAGTGATAGGAAATGCAGTTTTTAATCTTATGTTGCGTTTTTACACTAAAGTTTAAATGTACTGTAACTCGGTGTAAAAGTATTCTATACAGAATACAGTACTGTGATTGGACCATGTATCGGAATACATTACAAACTCTTCCCATCTCTGTTTATGGACTTAATTTAGATCTGGTAGTACTCAGAAATCCAAATATTTTCTTTGATGATTCTTGGTGTGAAACGTTTGAGAGCCCCGACCTTGTGTATCAACAGTAGTCCCCGCCCCACAGTTTGAGAACCCCTAGCTAGCATGTGCTCAAACACAATGCTATTTACACAGCATAGGACCAGCCTGACAATGCCGCTGTAAAACATTACACTAAATCAAAGTGCAAGTTACACACAAAACCACTGACTGCCTTATCTTTATGACCACTCCTACCTCTCCGAACACTAACTCTCTTTATATAGTGTGTTGCCATGCAGGAGTTGCCATACAAGTAGCTTATCTCAACGCTATTTTCAACATGTTATAATAGCGATCAATAAGACTCGAGACATGACGTCCGTTAGGCTCAAATAGCTGTAGTGATTTAAAGTGAAGTTTACATTCCTGAGAAAAGGCAAAGGTTACAGTGGGAGTGGAGGGTTGGGTTGGGGAGTGTCTATGTGTGAGTGTACCATACTGTGTGGTCATAGAAGAAAACAGAAACTGGTGACCCACAAAGTGACATTTAATAGAAAGATTTATGTTCATACTACAGGGATAGGTGTATTGTGACACCCTAATGGCTGTTTAAATTACAGCATTATGTGTGTCCGGTATCATCTGGGCATTGGATGTGTATGTAAATTTAGGGTGTGTTTTAAATGACATAATCTGGCAGTAAAAAAGCAATAACTCGACTGAGCAGTCCTAATCAAAGCATATTGTTAAAATATAAAACAATAAACACTTGCATGATCCATAGAGGCTGTTTATGGTGCACAATGTCACTTTTCTGTTGATGTTTGCCACACGCTTGTATCCATGAAGATGCCTAAAATGTTCCTCAGTATAGCATTAAACTTATCTATCTCCATGGAGACAAACAGGCACCACCGGGTCAAGTTGCAGGTCCAAGCTGTGGAGAGGCAAGCCCACTCACAGTAACGTATAGAACCTCTTGTAATTAAATAATAAAAAAAAAAAAAACAAGTTTAATGCAATACTGTGGAACATTATAGGCAAAACATTAACGTGTCAATACAAGCAGGTTGTGGACCCTACACAGGAAATGTCAGTGGACTTTTAAAGGTACATAATACATTTTGATTGATTCCTTAGGGCTCGGTCTTGAGATGGTACTTACATTTCTTACTTTTTAAGCTATAGTGCAAAACTGACGAGGCTAAAAAGTAATTCTCAATAAAATAATAAATAATAAACTTTAAAAACGTAAAGGTGCACTATGTAACTTTTTGGTTGTCTGCCTGGAATGTTCCACAGTATGACTTGAAACGGCTCTATCTTAGATTTATAGCTCAAAAATGCCTATAAAGACAGGCATTCTGATGGTTTGACGGTTCATTTGCTGTACATTGAAAACTGATTTGCATAAGTATTTTCTTTGTTTCACATCTTCACCATGAAACCAGTTAAACATACATCAGACGTGTCTCTTCTGCCCCGTTAGACAAAACAAACCTTGTGCATTAGTGGTCCCATGCAGAGTGTTATCAGCCTGTTCAGTGAACCCTGAGCCTCTGTGAGCTGTGAGCATGTCATGTGACAACAAGAGTCAGCGCCATGGCAACCAGCACCAGACACATACAGATATAGTGTTATGTCAAAATTATTACATTTAATCTAAACAATAAAAGTGATTTGGGAGAAACTGGTAAATAACTGAAAATGTTTTGCCTGGATTTCTATAAATTTAAAATATTTTGTTATTTTGTTAGACAGCGTAGTGTAAAATGTAAGTAAAGAGCAGGGAGAGACATTCAGCAAACTGTAGTCAGCCATAGTAAAAGAAGAATTTTCAGGTTGGAAAAATATAGGTTTGTTTATGTTTCACTACATGTGAGCACACTGTGTGAATCTTGGCAGTGTAGTGCAAAGATAAATAAGAGTTACATAACTGTACAAATGCACTGGACAGCAGAATACAAGTTTGTAATTTTATTTTAATTTGTAATTTTAATTTCTCTTTATTAATCTTTCATCAGTTTCATGTTTTGTATAAGAAGTGTCTTTCCACATTTCATTTTTTTCTTTTTTTAGTTTTGATGTCAGAAGAATTAAACCAATTTTACTTCACAGTATTTTAAAAACTCAAGTGGTGATGCAGCAAATGTTTAGATGATCAAAATACTATATATTTATAGAGACTAGAACATCTCAGCCTCAGTCATCTCAAAATAGATAATCATGAAAAAGTTGTTTTGCTCTCAATGTGTCCCATATATTGACGCTCACTCTGTGCATCATAAGTCTATATAATATATGGGTTTGACTTTCTGAAATGAGTGACAAAAAATATAGAAGTTTTTCATGATATTCAACTATTTTTACTAGTATTTATTTGAGTTTAAAATCTTGTTTTTAAATTTACATACTTAACAGTCAACGATGTAAAGTGACTTTGAGTAACAGTGAAAAGAGTTACATAAAACCCATGTGTTCTTCTTATTATTTCTTACTCAAACTTTATCCATCCACAAGATAAATTACTTTTTCATTTTTTTCAAAACAGCCGTTAAAATCCCTAATTTTGAAATAGACAACAGTTACTTTCATTATAAATACACAAATCTACCTTCATACTAGAGTTGTCACGATACTAAAATTTCAAACTCAATTTCGATACTAAGGAACAGACTCTGTACTTACAATGAAAATAAAACATGCTCCTTTTTTAGTAATAGAATGTCATTTTTATACACAAAGTAGTGGTACTTTCTTTATGTTACCATGAGATCTTATACTAGTTCTGATAAAGGTCAAAATGACACTAAAACTGTTCCGGAAAGCTCAAATTTGTCCTGTTAAAATGATTTTTTTGCTGCATGGACTCTTGCTCAAATGAGTATCTAGTTTCGATATTAGTTTCAGTATCGATTAGTATCTGATTTTTTATACTTTTGACAACCCTACTTCATACTCATCACTCCAAATTGATAAAAACATCTATAGTTACACAGTTAGTTTGTTGTTATGTATAACCAACCAGACGGGGCATACTGGGGAAGCTCTTTCTGATGCTCATGCACTTCTCTTGGTCCAGAAACAGGGAGTTGGCCTTGACGGACAGGTCGTGCTCCAGCGTCACTTTGGTCTTCACCAGGTTCTGCAGCGTGTTCTCCGCCTCCATCAGACGCTCCTGCAGTTTATAGATGGTGTCCTCGATCTCCTTAACTTCACCTACCAGTCTGAAAGAGTGTGAAAAAATATACAAACAAGATTACATTGTTGTCTGACAATTCATTTTTTATATATATTAACTGGATTTATACTTGTCTAATCCTCCACATTTTTCAACAAATAAAATTCACTATTTTTGGCTCTCAATATTTTTCTTGTGTACATCTTCAGTCACAAAAAAAAACAAAAAAAAAAAAAACAAAGCAAAAAAACATCTATAACTGAATAAATGCAAGACAGGTTACAGGTTTATAGGTGGCGGACGCTCTATCAGAAAAGTTACGTAATGCACCTTTAGCTCATTGTTATACTTTCAACCATAATGCTAAATTTAATTAAAAGTAAAATATAATCAAATAAAAAAGAGACATAAATAGTGAACATTCTGTGATTAGGTAAAGTGAATTGTCAGATCCTTATAAGTAAAAGGTAATCATCAAAATGTCCCCGGCCGTGTACCTGTGGTGTGG
Source organism: Taenioides sp. WSHXM2023 (assembly GCA_029959045.1). Taxonomy (NCBI): domain Eukaryota; kingdom Metazoa; phylum Chordata; class Actinopteri; order Gobiiformes; family Gobiidae; genus Taenioides; species Taenioides sp. WSHXM2023. The sequence continues at coordinate 1,535,810 of CM057104.1, forward strand.
GTTGTCCCGGCACAGCTCCACATTGGGGCGTCTGGTCCTCTCCTCCAGCCGAGTTTGGGCCACTTTGAGCGGACACTCTTTGTCTCTGAGGGCCTTCTTCAGAGACTCAATTAGCATCTCAGTCTGGAAGATCTCCTGGAGGGTCTGTGTGAGGAACAGAATCGTACAGGATTGAGAATGGCGCTTACATTTTTATCTAGATATTATATGTTTTGGTATCTGTCACTGACTTTTTTAGTGGCCCATGTTCATGTTCTTATATGGTTTTAAAACTATATGAATTCAGCTTGTTTGACAACTAAATATGTTTCATGAAACAACATTAAATTGTGGAAAAAAATACATGTTTTTGAAGATCTGGAAATAAACTGTAAATCTGAAAAGTGTCAGTATAGAACAAGCAGTTGACCAGCTATAAACCTACAATGCCACAGACAACCATTTTACAACCACTCAATCACAAAAGCAATTCACTTTGGGGTGTTCTACATGTATGTCTATGGCGGAATGCTCAGCAGTTACCATGGTGACACAACACACATTAGCAAACCTTGACCAAAAAGTTTTAAGATGGTCTGAAAACTCAAGTAAAAAAATATAAAATGTATTTAAATGACATTTTTAGGAGTTTCTGATCAATAAAACCTTTCACGGTCCTGTTTAGGAGTTTGTTGTTCATCAAAAAGGTGAAAGTGACTAACCTGAAAAAAGTGCTGGCTAATGCTAGCTGGCTCGTGACTGTAATTTCATGTGTGAGAGACTTATTTAGTCACAAATCATCTCAACTGTTGTAGTTCCAACTAAATCAGCTCTTTCTGGTCAGATTGTGTTAACACAAAGCTCAGGTTAAAGTCTAGAGTCTTGAGTAACAGAGCCTCAAACAGAGTAGAACCTCCAGTTAGCTTTACACCCTCAAGAATATTGATGACATTGGTTGCAAAGTATTAATAGGAGAGTTGTTTATGAAGATTCACTGTAGTTAATTCAAGCTTCCTCCTGTTTACAGTTTACAGTAAATTCAAGCAGACACTCAAAGCTGGTGCAGGCTAGTGGTAATTCTAGACAGTAGTCCTAATAAATCAGTGTGGTTTGCCTTTTAACAGTGTCCCTCTGTGTCCAAACACTTCTGATGTAATTGAATTAGGAAAAAAAAATGTTCTTCTGAAACTGGGTTAACTGAGAACCCTGTGTCTCAAATCACAACTGTTGTCAAAAACAATATAAATATAAATTGTTAGCTAATTTTTGCAATTTCAGCCAATCTACCCCAGCCATTTTTGTTCTATTTATGGCTTTGTTAGGACATTTAGTAATAAGCATGTACAGTATTTAGCTTGTTACCATGCTATTGATGCAAACTGAAGTCCCCAAACAGCAATGCCTGGACCAATTAAGATTGATCTCTCCTCAGGTTACATGCACACGCATTGGATTTACATTGTTTTTGTTTGTAGCTCGCAAAGGAGAAGAGAATGGCCCCAGCACATGATCATGATCGCTAATAAGTAGAAAATCGAGTTACTCACTGATGCAAGAGGAGAGGGATTTTGCCTTCTCACTAAACAGCATGTGATCTCCCTACTGTGGAAGATTCAGCTGAAATGCATAGTGAGGTCTGGGTCTATGTGGGAGCTATTATAATATTTTTATCAAAGCATTTGGGTACAAATTAGAATCAGAGACCACCACCAAGGCAATATAGTGCACATACATGGACTTCAAGGAGGAAATTAGGGAAGTACTGATCTATGGTTTTTCAGTTCTGATACCGATATCGATACTATGTCTTTAAGTATCTGATTCTGATAGTATCTGATATTTCCGATATCTAATCGATTCCAGTGTAGAGGTTGAAAATGGCATTTTTTTTCTCTCAAAACACAGTGAACTTATTACAAAATGGATCTAATTGTGTTATGTAACTGTTATGTATCCTGCAAGTAACTACTGAACAACAGCTTTGTATGAATTAAAGTTCAAACATTATGACACGCACATCCTTGGCCTACATCAATCAGTAAAGAGTCCGACCAGGATGTCAACTGAACCAATATCATGGAACCAATACCAATACTGCCAATTTTCCTGGATTGGCACTGATATTCGATACCAGTATCGGTATCGGTGCATCCCTTAAGAAAAGGTGCCAAACTCTTCTACTGAATCCACAATTTACCCAGCTCCTTTCTTAACAAAAATAATGGACCACCCTTCAGCTAGGTACTCCTGTCCATGACTCCTGGAGATCTGGTGAAACTTCAGACAGAGAACAGAGAACTTGACCCAGCAATAAGTGTCCTTACCTCAACAATACCAGTTTTGTAGAATTAATGGGGTCTGAAATTGACTTTGGATGTGTACACAATAACCATATCGGCGCACTTATCATTGTAAATAATCTTTGTAAGCACAAAATACTGGTGCTTGGTTATAGTGAACATAGAAAATGAGACAAATCTTGCAACTTGGAATTAGAGATTCTTTTTGTGAGACAGCAGCGTTTGTTTACCTGCTTTACATGTTTTGGTTACTTCCTGTAGCCTTCTCTCTATAGGAAGTAACCGAAACATGTAAAGCAGTCTGTCTGACTAAAAAAGAATAGCTAATTCTAAGTTTAATACTGAAGACAGAATGAACCTTTACCAAATTTATCTAGCATTTATTCAAAGAGCATTTTAAGCTAAAGCAACATTACTCAAACATGTGTGAATGAAAAAACAAAACAACTCCAGGTATGTTTTTAATGAGGTAACAACCTTATAAGATAATATTGTGTAGTATAGGAACTTTAATGTGATGTTTCGATCACAAATGTGTCCTCTTAGGTCACGGTTTTGGCAGCTCATACCTTCTGCTCACTGTTTGTCGTCAAATCCAAGCGTGAACCAGAAGAGGCATAAACACAACAACACAATACAAACTGTACAATATAAATTAAATTAGTTAAACAGACCTTGGCCAGATGTGTCTGCAGACTGTTCTTGGCGTCGGAGGTCTCGGAGATGCGGTTGGTAAAAGACACGTTGACGTTGTTGAACTGGTTCCACATCTCATTGGAGGTGGTGTTGAGCAGGATCTCGATCTCGTCCCGGAGTTTGTGGGAGGCGGCGCGTTCGCTCTGGGAGTGCAGAATGTTGTCATCCGTGAATTTGGACCAAGTGTCAGGAAGAGAAAGCCTGTCAAGGGATAAGGAATAAATTGCTCGTATTTGCTATATATAAAAACAACATATATCTGGTCTTGAGAATGAAGTATATATCTGAGTCACAATAGATTTTGTTGTAGGTTAGAGTTAATTAGAGTAAGACGTGAATATTTTGTCTCAGTTAAATATTTTTTGATACTCGTATGGTTAAGACAGTTACTACTATTACAGAAACAGCTTCTCATGCATTTGATCCATCCTTAAATGCCACTGGTGCAATTAGTCTGTTGTGTGTGTTTTAAGGTTGATGGGAACAGCATGCAAACTTCACGTAGAAAGGCCTCACCTGTCCCAGGAGTCGAACCAAGGAGCTTCTTGCTTTGAGGCTGAGGTAAGGTAAGTGGATGCCTACTGATACTATATTACTAACCAGCAACCAAATAACAACTGTGTAATCCCCATATTCCCAATCTCAGTAACGTGTGGATAAATGATTTCTATTTCACCCTGATTGACTGTGAAATAATGGTGATTGTCAGTGCAACAGCTCTTTGGGACAATGGATGGACATTTTGGCTATAATCTGTTGTGTTTACATTCATGTTGTATCCAGTCTGTCCATTAACATGCACTTTTCCAACCAAATAAATAAATAAATAGAAATAAGTAAATAAAATCGGCTGTTATGGCTGATCAGTGCGTATATACAAATATATACAGTACTCACGAAGGGTCCAGTCTCTCGATGCCTCTGTAGTAGCCGATCCCATTGGACGTGTTCCTCAGATGGTGACAGCGGCCATCGATTCTCTGGGCAGTCACTTTGTCGCTCATGTCTCGCTCCAGTTCATGCTGTGCTGCTCGATTCGACCTATAGGACACCACAGTGTAATGCACCATGACAATACAGAGTAGCTGTAAACAATGGTGGTAAGAGTACATTGCTGAAAATGTACTCAATTACAAGTATGAGAACTGCCATATTTGTACTTAAAAGTATAAAATACACATAAAAATCTATCACCTACTTGGGACTGGTGTTCAGTATCCGAGGATTTAAAATGTACCTAATTCCTTGAAAGTGGAAATGCGCTATATAAAAATTTTACCATTTATCATTTACCTTTAAAATTATATAGCTAGAATTATACTCCCTGATAACTACATGTTTCAAAATACTAAAAAGTCGACTCAATTACAGTAACGTGAGTATTTGTAATTAGTTACCCACCCCTGCTTGTAATATTAATAATGCAATAATTAATAATAATTAGTAAAGAAACATGACATATACTTTTTGTATGGTTAATCTGAATCTTGTGAGTCACTTGCCTTGCCTTGTGCGGTTATTAGCAGTTTCGTGTTTGCATAGGTTTTAATACTGATGCCCTTCCATAGCATTAGGAAAACACTGCTTGGTTACCATTTTGCTTCCTGTCTTCTTTAATTTACAATATGTCAAAAAGAATTCTATATATTCTATAATTCTATATGTTCTAAAACTGTACCATAAAATAATTTAACACAATAAACACAGTTGCTATACCAATTTAATATTTACTCCCTGTTATAGTTCTTTGTTCAAAACTTTTGAATTAATACATATTTAACTTTTGTGTAAAACTTTGCTTCAGTATTTTGTCCATACTCACGCCAACTGTGCAACCGCTCTCTCCAAATGCCTCCTCATCCTCTCCTGGCATGATTTGATCACCTCCACTTCCTGTCCACCCAAATGTGAATAATTTATGCATGTTTGCATGCAGCACAAAGATGGTATCTAGTTATAGCGCTCAGACATTACCTTAATGAGGTCTTTCTCCACGTGGTCATGCACTAGATCAATGGACATCCGCTTCTCTCTGTGGTACAAACACTCTTGAGACACCTATTGACAAAGCGATCATGACTCAAACAAGACCAGATGAAGGACAGTAAACAGTTTCATTCGTTGTCATTCATTATATATCAATAGCACGATATCAATTGCATAGGTCCGATTACAGCTCCTTGAGGAACCCCACTGTTACCTGATCTAGATTTAGCGCGGCGTCCTTGTCCATTAGACCATTAGCTCAAATACGCTGACAGATTCAATGACCACTGGTGCTCTGAGAGGTGTCTTGGTGACGCAAATGTATGGAGCGAGACTGTTGCTACAAGTGATTTTGTAGTCAAAACATCTTGGCTGGAGAGTGGTAACGTGATATGGGATATGCCTTTGTTGTGCACTATGTATGGGCAAACATGAGAGAGTAGGTGTACTGGCCTTTAGTCTTTTCACTCCTGGTTACTGATTTAATCGAGAGTGAAATGCATATTAGTTTTGTTAAATAGTAAATAATCACGTTTATATATATATATATATATATATATATATATATATATATATATATATATATATATATATATATATATATATATATATATATATATATATATATTTGTTTATTATCTTTTATCTTTTTATTTTGGACTGGGCTCTGTGGATCTAGACACATTTTAACTGGGTTCATTTTATTTGCACTAAATCATTTTTCTGCTTACGGTTCTGTCACCTGTTTTTCTTCATGGTGATGTTATTGTATTGCCTGAAATGTTCCACAGTACGGAATTAATCTTATCAATTTAATTAAAGGTTATTAGATACATTCAGCATCTTTACTGTAAACTGGGTTGCTTCAACACTGATTTGACCTGTAACTTGACCTGATGACCTCACCTGCTTGTCTCCATGGATACATATGTTTAATGCCATACTGTGGATCATTCAGGCAAAGCAGTAACATCGCTGCAGGGATGAATCATAGAGGATAAAACTACCTGCAAGATTGTAGTTTTACTGTATACTGCACTGATATCACACATTTATTGTTTGTTTACCTGAAGTGGCCCCTCCGTCTCGGCCAGCGCTCTCTCCAGCCTCCTCTTGACCTCGCTGAGAGCTGCTATCTCTGTCACCATGTTATCGATCTCATGGCTCAGCTCAGACTTCCAGAAGACTATATCATTCACCCTCTCTCCAAGATTTTTACTCGTGGTTTCCTGTGTCCTCCTGGTCAGCTGATCCTTATCCTGCATTAGCCGAATCGTATCTTTCCTTAGCCTCTCTGCACTTTTCCGAGACGACTCTGACTCCCTGTAGTTGCTATGGTTGGATTTATACCAGTCTTCAGGACTGTATCTAGTTGACAGGGCAGTTCTGTTGGATGGGTAGAACATTGTTTTGGCCCGGACTAAGTCGAGATTGTCACGTTGGATGGATAGAGGTGATGGGAGGGGGCCGTTGCTTTTGTAGTAGCTGCTGGTCCTCCACTGGTTGGCACTAGCGCTCATGGGTAAAGCGGGCTGGATGCCACGGTAACTGGCCGCCATGGTGGAGATGGCGGGGAGGAAGTGGCTCGTCTTTGGCCGGGCATAAGTGGCAGTGAGAGTGGATCCCATCAGCTCCATAACTGTCTTCTAAAAGGTTTTTTGGTTTCCTGGTTTTGAAATAAATATTGTAAGAATACATTTGACTGAAATTGTTTTTCAGCTACCAATTTTTGTGGACTCTTTCCATTCAAAATATATAATACTGTTCATCAGAAATATATTTGCTATGTTGAGAGAATGTAAAATGTAAAATAGTACTGAAAAAGTGAAAGTTTTCATCTAGGGTAATATGATGTTGTTTTTTATCATTAAAAAAAGTTAAAGTTAATGGTAATTTGAGCCTTTTGTATATAACTCAGAATAGTTAAAAAACTTAGCAACTTACTGTTACCAAATGTCTATAGAGACATATTAGCAAAGACAACATAAAAGGTAAACAACATGATTGAAGGCTGTTTTCAGATTTATCACACTATGTTAGAATAGCTTTAGTAGCATTTTAAAATCTCCATCGGTTTAACATTAGGCTAACTTAAAATTGTTTGAGGTGTGACAACCCTATCCCAAGCTCTGTTAGACTACTGAAAAGTTACTTATTCTTGGTTTGCAGTTTGTGTCTGACAGAAACAAAGCTACTATAGTAATTTCATACTATACAACTACGCAATTTTGTGACACAGATGTGAAAATTCAACAAATACAGATACGTAATCACAATAAACAAAATAACCTTTAATATAACTCCAAGAAGAGAACTCACCGATAAAGGGTAGAGGTCCCGCCGTGCCTGTGTGTGCGCCTGTGAACAGTGCTTACCTGAAAATGAGCTCAAGACCTCTCTAAAGGTGAGCTGGCATGAATAATGGATGGACAAGTTATCTAAGCATTCTGTGGGTGAACCAATTGTGGCACAGTGCTAGGCTACAGGAGCCCGGCCCGGCCAAGATTTCTGTTGTTGACACAGAAGCAGTTGCCATTGGTTACAGTTGCTCTCTGGATTAAATTTACAAATGTAATGTAGTCGGGGTGAGTTTATATTTACTAACCTGTACTTCAGAAGTGAATGTTCTTATCGCTGAGATGCAAAACTTGAATAAAGAATCCACAGTGTAAAAAAAAAAAAAGTTGACCGATAGTCTAATCCTAAATAGTCCTATATAGTCCTAATAGTCCATCAAAATAATTGCTTTGGATTCCCATGAAAATTAGATGGAAAAATTGTTATAAATTGTACAAATTCACTGCAAGGATTATAAATATATTACTTTTATACTTTACTAGCTTTTTCAACCAAGTTTAATTTTTAATTAAATTTTTAATTAAAATGTTAATTTATTTTTTTAATTTAATTTAATTTAATTATTTATTTTATTTTATTTAATCATTTATTTTATTTAATATGATTTTGCAAAAGATTCCAAAATTGTCAGTACTCTGCAGTTTTAGCACAGAGCCAGCAGTGTCTTTAGTATATTTGTGCACTGACTTCTCATACTCTTTTTTTTTTTTTTTTTTGGGCTTCTATAATTAAATATCTTGGTTGATTTTCTATTTGTAGGTGAGCAATCTGAGCTTGGTCTTCGGGGCCATAGATTTGAGTTGGTCCGTGTGTAGCATCAGATAGCCCGGGCCCATTCTGTGCTGCTATCCATCTGTCTGTATGGATTACAGTGGACTCTTTAAAGATTCATGCCACAGGAAGAGTCCTCACAAACCGCTGTAGGACAGAATAATAATCTGTGTAGTGTTACCTACCTTTGCAGCCTGGATCATTTACACGCCTCCCTCCTGGAGGGGCAGAGCTGGTCACATGATAGCCCCGTTTCCACTACAGAGATGAGAGGGGGCATCCACAATCAAATAATGTATAATAGCTTTTATATGTGCCATAAGATTTGTTGTGATTGAATTCTGGCAGTTCGTTTCCATACACTACAAAAACTAAAATCTAGCCAAGTTAACATTACTTGAATTAAGAAAGTTTGATCATGATTTGAGTAAATTTCATTTGACAAGTAAAATGATCTACCAATGGAACAATAAGAAAAACAACAACTCTTTGCACTTAAATAAGGAACAGATCTTAATGTTGCTTGAATTAAGAAAAACACACTTACATAATTGATAGATCATTTTACTTGTCAAGTTGAATTTATGCAAATTAAGTAAAATATTCTCAATTTAAGTCATTTTAATTTACCTAGATATTGCTTTTTGGCAGTGTCCTCTTCTTTGTTAATCTTTGCTTCCTTTGAATTTTGGGATTGTATGAATAACAGGGTTTATAAGGTTTATAAGGAAATCACTTTTAATGCTTAAAGGGCCCATATTACACTAATTTCTGATTTATGTTTTAATGTTTCCTCATCACAAACAGACCTGGAGTTGTGTTTTGTTTCATTCACACATGTTTAACACACAAGCCCTGCATATTTAGCTTGAGCTCTTCTCTCAAACAGAAAACACTCTGTTCCACCTTGTGATGTCATGTGGTAATACAGGAAATTCTAGAGGCAAAAGGAAGCTGTAAATGTGAAAATTACTGCTTGATGACATCACAAGGTGGAACAGAGCATTTTAAGCTTTGGGGATGTAGACAGACTAATAAAAACACAACTCCATGTATATTTTGGATGAGGTAACAACATTACAACAAGCTCACAAGAGTCAATTTTGTGTAATATTGTGTCTTTAAAGCATCAATGTTAAAACCCTGTGCCTCGTCATAGTCTAATATGTGCCACTTAACGTCAAAGACAGCTCCTTCTTAGCATAACAGCTCATTACAAGAGATAAATGTTCATTAGGTCAGAAAGATCCATTTCTACTGAGAATAAAAGACTTTCATGGAATCTCAGTATTGACAGAGATGTGATAGCAGAACTTATCTTAAATTTCTTGGCCTGAAATGCAGACTCGTTGTCTTTGCCTTATTGACCTGACCAACCTTGAAGATGCTGTGTCATTCAGCCTAATATCGAAGGTGGGAAGGTGTGTCTTCATTTTAAAGTGTGTATGTTTTTATGATTCTCAAATTTCTTACATTGATGAAGAAGCAGTTTGTGAAGAAAAGTTGAAAAATATGTTGAGAATTACAGGAGGTAGAGTATTCTATTTTAAAGATGACATCACATTAGGGAGAATTACATCTAAAGATCTGGCACAATTTTCACACAAGAAACACATTTTTTTGTATATTTAAACGGTTATTTAAATTATTTAGAGGCGTTTTGGTCAAGTATACTAGGTAAAAGTTATGGTAAGTTATGGAAAGTTTTCAACCAGGAAGTAAAATTGGGTAAATCTGGGCAATTTTTTAATTTTTTAACAAAATCTTAAGTATAATGATCTTGACTGTTTTTTAGTCAAATGTGTAGTTCAACCTGTCTATAGGCACATTAACTCCACCTCCTATGACCGTCTATACATATCTTTGCATGGCTAGCTTGAACTGACTGGCCTCACCTGCTATAAATACTTTAAAAACATGAAAACCCAGCCCCTCCCATAGGGTTTCTGTACACTATTATTCCCTATAGTCTCCAGTGCCAAGAGAGCTTCAAAGTCCAAGTCCCAGCAGACCACAGAACGTGAAGGTAATGTTAGCGGGCTCTATATTTACTCTGCTGCCCTGTGTCTCCTCAGAGTATGCTGTGAGTTACGGCATAGTGGACATGTCTGAGGGAGCAAGCACGCTGTCCACTCCATTTAAGCCACACTCAGACCAGAGACTGTAATGGAAAAAGTAATATGGAGTTCATGGAATTAGCAATGATGTATTACAGGGAGGAAGAGAAGACCTGCTAGCTACTTGTAAACATGGCAAAAGTGCGTTTGTTCAGTGGTTTTTCCAGGTAAATAAAAATGATCTAATGAGTCAAAGATTGTGTTGTGTAGAAAAATCTGTAAACATCTCACTTGAGTAATATTTACTTAAAGGTACAGTATCTAACTTTCTGTCTGATTCCATGGAAATAAAACATTAAAACTGTACTTGGAAACATTCTTTATGGAGATAGATAAGTTTTATGCCAAAGAAACAACATTTCCATGAAAATGAGCATGAAGAGGCCCTCCTCCAGGCGTAGCAGCAGTCAGGTTTGTGGAGAAGCAAGCCTGCTCACAGTAAGGACTTGTGCATGTTTTTCAGTGAAATAAACAACCAAAAAGAAAAACATCTATTTATTTTTGTCTGTTTTCAGCTGAAAGGTTACATACTGTGGCTTTAATATGAAATTGTTCCAGACATTTTATTTTATTTTTTCATTATTGTCAACTGCTAAGACAACCAGCACAGAACACACTGACCAGAACTCAATGATGAATGCTCCCACAGTTTTGAAAGAAATCCAGTCTCTAGTTTCTCCAGGTAACAAAATTCTTTCCCTGTCTTGATTTTGTACTAATACTTTTGGAATACAGTACACAAATTATATATCATGGTAAAAAAAAAAAAAGCTTGTGCAATTAGATTTTGTATGATGTTAAAGGTGCATTGTCTTGGTATTTTTGAGCTATAAAACCACCTGTAAGTTAATAAAAGTGAGGTAGGGCTGTTTAATGTCATAGTGTGGAACATTCCAGGCAGAGCAATGACATATCCACAGAAAAAAGCAGGTGACAAAACCCCAACAAAAAGTTACACAGTGCACTTTTAAAGGAAAATTGACTAAACAGTTTGATCAAAGCTGAAATTACATAACTTGGCATAACCACGATAACCCCACTGGCACATGGTGTTGTCTTCTGCTTTGTACAATACCAGGAAATGACATCATTCCATCCATCAAGTTTCATTTTCATAGCTGTAGCATCAAACACACATCCTTCCGTTTGTCTCTGACCTCTGCGTTGGACCAGTAAGAGCATTTATTTCCTTCTTCTCGTTCCACAAGTTCTTTAATCTATTCTATCACTCCACCCTCGCTCCACTTTCTCTTAATAGATCAGTTATGATTTAGATGAGTCTTTGAGCGCTGATGGACTTCTTAGCCCGTGCACACAGACAGTTAGAGACGGATTCAGTTTCCTCTCATGAATTGTGGATGGATCTTTGAGGAGGGCGACCACACCTGGACACAAAACGACAAAACAACAAAACAACAAAAACAAATGTGCTTTCAGTCAAATGATGCCTGACAATGTGCACTGGCTTTAAAGGTGCATTGTGGATCTTTTCTGGTAGAGGGTCCGTCATCTGCTTGTCTTCATGGAGATGTTATTGCTTGGTTAGGTAGAGATAAACGTTTCTATCTCAAAGGCTATATTACAGGTCAGATCTGTGAAGAGGCAACCCTATTCACAGAAGGAGCGATTGTATTTTTGAGCAAGAGAAGCACTCATAATGAATGAATTCTAGATGTGTTTAATGTCATACCATGGAACATTCCAGGCGAAGCAATAACATCTCCTTGAAGAAGCAGGTGATGGACCCTCCACTAAAAAAGTGCAATGCACATTTAAGATATATTGGTACAAATATTTACACAGGTTTGTTGAATTTTGGCCATCATATTAAAATGTTAAAATAATAATTGAATCACTTTTTTATTTAAGTAAACATTTGTATTTTGTAACAATGGGATATTAATTAAAGAATACAAAATGATAAAGCTGTACAAAGCAATAGTTAAAGGTGCACTATGTAACTTTTTTGGTCAAGGGTCCACCTGCTTGTCTCCATGGAGATGTTATTGTTTCACAGTATTTAACTGATCTCCATGGAGACAACCAGAAAACACCACAAGGCCAAGTTACAGGTTACATCTGTGGAAAGCTGACCCCGCTAGCAAAGAATGCGTGTTTACGTAGATGTTTTTTGATCAAATAAATGTAAGATGTATATAATTTAATTTCATAAACATTCCTAACAATATACAAACCATTTCATGGAGACAGGAAAAGTTACTAAATGCACCTTTATGGAAAACGCCATAATATTAGACTGATGCACCCCTACTTACTTACTTAGAATGAGTTTTTGGGGAGATCCTACTCTTTCAAATATAGAAAAGACAGCGTGTATTCTTTTTATTACTAAATGTGTTGTGGAAACTCCCTTGCAGTCTTGAGTGCTCTATCTGCACTATTCAATTATGAATTGAAAGATGGCAAATGGATACTCCTGGAAAATGTATGTACAGACAGACTGGAAGGCAACAGAAGCACAGTAGCATTTAGTGTATTATAAAATCTTGTTGGACGCAGCTGTAGTTAATGTTTTTATTTTTACTTTACAAAAAAAAAATTATTGAAAGCACATTACATTATTGTCTATATCTATAAAATCTTCATTAACGTGTACATTGTTAAGGTATCTAAGTATTGGGGCCAAAAACCAGAGAAATCCTTGGACGTCCTACATAATTACTCTGTTATTATATCATATTGTGATGTGTGAGCTACTGTATCCAAATAAGTTCCCTTGTGGATCAATAAAGTTTGTCTATAATTATCCAAATGTCTCAGCTCCACAAAAAAGAAAAGTTTTGAATTTGTGTACTATGCATGGACTTTGCCTGAGCTTGCTACACAACTTGGGCCTCGGCCAGAAGACCACTGGAAATACCAAGTGTCACAGTGGGGAAGTAGTTCTAGTGCATACTGTCATTGTGTCCTTAGGCAAGATACTTTACTCATCTTGCATAGTATGAATGTGGTGATCAGTGTTGTTGGAGGAGAGGATGGAGCAGATTGCGAGTCCTGCTTCTGTCAGTAAATCTCTTTGGGTGTCTTGATAAGTGCAATGCATTATTAATACTTTGCACTGACATCAACACTTTTTCAGGACTCTGATCAGTGTGAGCGTTCATGGTCCTGTTAAGGTGTTTGATTTCCGGCTCAAAGGTGAGAGTGACTAATTGAAAACGGTTGCCTAATACTAGCTAGCTTGTGGTTATAATGCTATTTGAGACGGACTTGTTTCAGAGTAAATAAATTAACTCATCTGCTGAAGTTCCAACTAAATCTGTTCTTTCTAGTCAAATTGTGTTGAAATAAAGCTGAGATTAAAGTCTAACAAAGTCGCAGACAGAACATGCCCACAGTTAGCATCACATCAGTGAAGGATCAAGTTTTATTTGCATTATGAATAGTAAGCATGATTCCAAGTGTATTTTCAGTCACCAAAAACATCGCGTTGCGGCTAAGCTAAGGCAAACAGTTCAACAACTATAAAAGTGAACAGTGAAAGGTCTATAAAGTTTTCAGAAACATTGTACTCTAACAGAAATGGGCGGTGCTGGTTGGACAGGACAGGGGTGGCTGGACTCCCCTCTGTCTGTGATCAAGGCTCCCACTCTTCAGCTTCCACAGTGGGACGAGGGGGGGATGAATGTGCGGCTTTGTCCCATCCGTGGTCATCACATTCCACTGGAGCCATCCAAGCGGAGGAGAGGGCAGTCCAGGCCAACGGGAGCTGACCAGGACCAGAGCTTACCAGATTACATCAAACAAGCAGTTGGGACTTAAAGAGTATAGAGTATATATCGTGTTTCAGAAATAGGTAGAATTTCAGTACTTCATGAGGCTTTGTGCGGGCTACTTCAGTCAAAACGGGGCAACAGAGGAATGCATGGGAATCTTTGTTTAAGTCTGTGCCTAGAGTGCCCCTACTGGTCGATAATTGAAACTGCAACATGTGTTAAAACAGCTGTATGTTCTGTTACACTTCTTTCGTTATCTTTCATGCTATATTTTTATACCGAAATATAAAAAAATAAAATATGCGTGAGTGATTGGTTGTACTCGGAATGGGTGTTGACAAAGAGTTGCAGTCATGTTTCCGTTAGTTAGTCTCAGAGCAGTTGTGGCAAAAATGACCTAATCACAAGTGAGTGTGAGGAGTGAATGAGTAATGTATTTTACAGTGGCTTTGAGTTTCCAAAAAAAAGTGATCAGACTGATGTGTTATCATGATTTAATGTTTCCTTTCAAATTGTTACATTTAAATACAATTTAAAGGTGCACTGCGTAACATTTAGACAGTCCGCCGCCTGCTTGTCTCCATGGAAATATTATTGCTGTGCCTAGAATGTTCCACAGTATAGATTAAACTGTCACACAGGAGACATGCAGGTCACAACACTAGACTACATTACAATTCACATCTGATTCATACGATTCAGATCTGTGGAGAGTCGCACCTATTCACATGGAATTATTGTGTTTTTGAGCAATAAACCCCTGTAATGAATACATGCTATGGATATCTTTAATGTCATACCATGGAACATTCCAGACAAAGCATTAACATCTCCATGGAGACAAGCAGGTAGCAAACCCTACACCATTTTTACCTAGTTTGAATTTTGAAGTGGATCATTTTACTTCCTGGCTGGACATGGGCAGTACATGTGACATAAATAGAGATAATTCCAAATTGCAACTATTAACTACTAACTGCTTATTAATTTAATAATACAAATACATAATAACAATACCCTTACTGTTTATTCCTTTAAAATGTGTTCCATGCGTAAATTGTCTCTGCATGTTAAATGGAAATTTGTGTAGTAATATAACATATATATAACATAGATGGAGAGATTTCTTAGAACTCTACGCTACTTTTTAAGCTTTTTTTCTCAAGATTTCTTCATAAACTAAAGGTACACTATGTAATTTTTTGATTGTGGGTCCGTCATCTGCTTGTTTCTATGGCTATGTCTCTGCTCTGCCTGGAATGTTCCACAGTATGACATTAAACAGCTCTACTTTATATGTGTTCAATTACAGGTGGTTTTATATCTCAAACATACCTAGAAAAACAGAGAAAAACAGGCATTCTGACTGTGAGCGGGGTCGCCTCTCCACAGATCTGACCTGTAACTTGGTCTGGTTTGGTCTCCATGAAGATAGAAAGGTTTAATGTCGTACTGTGAAACATTCTAGACAAAGCAGTAACATCTACTTGAAGAAAACACATTTGACGGACCCTCCACCAGAAAAGTTACACAATGCACCTTTAACCAATGTTACACTATAATAAAAATGTAAGAAATGAAGTTCTGTGAAATAAAGTTATAGAACAGAGAGAAACCCCAGTCTGATCAGGTCTATTCTGAGCTGTACGCTTACAGAAGAGAACAGTGTAATATTTCCGTGCTGAGTCAGGAGCCTCATTATTCACACAGGCCGCTTACAGACCTCCGCCCCAAATTAGGAAAACTTTGGCTTGTACTTGTCATCTCTGAAATACAGGAACGAAGCTGAACCCACCAGACCTCACATGGTTTTACAGTGAGTCAGAAGACACACTGTACGGCCCCAGATCATTCTTACATGATTCATCAGACAGACTTTGCATATGAAGGAGAAGTAGTGTTGGAAGTGTATATAAAGTATGTCATGGCCTTCTTTTTTCCTGATGAAGGCCAAGTGTATTTTGTGCATCGTGTAACTTTTCAGTCGTACACTTTT
This sequence comes from Taenioides sp. WSHXM2023, assembly GCA_029959045.1. NCBI lineage: Eukaryota > Metazoa > Chordata > Actinopteri > Gobiiformes > Gobiidae > Taenioides > Taenioides sp. WSHXM2023. The sequence continues at coordinate 1,551,750 of CM057104.1, forward strand.
CTCCACAGAGCTTCGTTTGGTGTTCCACAGTATGGTATTAAATATGGAATTAAATTTTAACATCATGGAGACCAAAAAAGTTCAAGTTACAGGTCAGATCTGTGGAGAAGCAAGCAGGTGACAGACCCCCATCCAAAAAGTTAAATTGTGCACCTTTAAGCAAGCTGTGTGTGTGTGTGTGTGTGTGTGTGTGTGTGTGTGTGTGTGTGTATGTGTATGTGTGTGTGTGTCTCTTACGCACTTGTCCTAAAGTGGGATGTGTAATGCTTTCTAGGGAATGACATAATATGTAGTCACTACCTGAAGGTGCATTGCGTAACTTTTCTAGTGAAGGGTCGTGTCTCCATGGAAACCTTGTCTTTATGGAAATGTTATTGCTTTGTCTAGAATGTTCCACAGTATAGATTAAACCTCACAAGGCAGACAAGCAGGTTACAGCACTACGCTACATTACAATTCAGATCTGTGGAGAGTCGCCCCTATTCATAAAAGGAATTATTTTATTTTTGAGCAATAGAAACACCCATGAATAAATGCAAGGATATGTTTAATGGCATATCATGGAACATTCTAGGCAAAGCAATAATAATAATAATGACATATCCATGGAGACAAGTAGATAGTGGACCAGAAAAGTTACACAGTGCACCTTTAAAGAGGACATGTTATGTTTTTGGTGGTACTTGGTGATAAACTGTAATGTATGTATGTATGTAGATCATTATTTTATATTTTGTTCATTGAAAGTTGTTATATTTATCTCAAACAGCTTTGTAATAGAAACTGGTGCTTTGACACTCTGTGGCTGGCCCCACGTCCTCACAGTGACATTTCACAAGAAGCAGATTTTCATTTACTGTGGGTCAATTTATGTTTAATTAATCATGTTGTGGGTGGTGATAGGGGGTAGGTGAAAACTAAAATTTTCTGTGCACTAAAAGCTTGAATACAGGACAATGCAGGATTACTCAAACATGCGTGAACCAATGAAAATGTAACACTAAGTGAGCTAATGATGAGAGAACAGTGTTGTAAAATGTTTCATAAAAGTAAATTTCCCATAATATGTTTTGTTTGATTAACATTTATTTAATTGATATTTGAAATGGCAGGCACAATGACAATATGAACCCTGGTATAAAAGTGCTAATTAGCTTCACCAAAAATATATTAATTATGAAAGAATTTACAATGTTTAATAAAACAATACTTGGACTGCTATGTGTAAAATCTCACTATATTTCAATCCCAATTTGCCCCGGCTCATGTGCCTCTTAAAATATTCTGTTCACTTAATCACCGTTTAAATATTCCACTTGCTCTACTCAGTTTTTTATTGCCAATGTTTATGTCGTGTCTCACAAAGAAGTGCCTGTCAAGAACTCTGCTGATGGCAGACTGCAGCAGAGGCAGCTGGAGCAATGAATTATGGGAAAAAAGAAGTTGGAACTTAAATTATGCTGGTACATCCAGATGGACCCAGTGACTTCGGCCTCTCAAGGCTAATTCACTTTTACTATTTGAATTCAAACCAGTTTCCACAGTTTTTGGCAACTTTTAATCCTTGTCATAAGGCAGTTTGGACATTGGCAAAGTAGTTTATGGGGGATGTTTTAGAATCTTATTTTGATTTTGGATCATTTTCATTTTTGTATAATGGCAAGGCAGTCCTCAATAAGTCTGCTAATCCAGTGGCTCTCCAACATTTCACACCACCAAAGAAAAGATTTGACTTTCCAAGTACTACCAGATAATTGTTAAAGTAACAGAACTAGAACAGGTCTTCTCTAAGGCATACCAGGTCTAAAAGTGGACTGCATTTTTAAACAAGAAATTGTCCAAAAGTATTGAAAGGAGGAGGACAAAAAATAGATAAAATGAACTCTAAATTAGGCAAGCCCACAAACTGAAGAGTCCAAGTGTACACCAAGTTCCACCTGAAGAAGCTCACATACCACCAGAGGAACACGTCCCTCAGTTTGAGAAACACTGTGCAAACATGGAGAAATGCAGAGGATGGCAAGTATCCAGAGTGAGAATTAAAGGTTTTAGTCTTATACTTGATAGAAAAGAACAGCACATAAAGATAATAGTGATACAGTCAACAAGAAGCACAAACTTTAATGTACAAAGTATTTATAGGTCTGTGTGTGTAACTTCCATGGGGACTACTGTGCAGTGTAGTGCATGTGCAGTCTCTGTGTGCTCTGCTCTGCTGTGGGGACTGCATTCCTCACCCTTACAGTGAGTTTGCTCAACACTGAAGGTCAAGTTACTACAAACAGGACGTGTTACATGAATGAGATATTCTGGGGTAGGTGAAAACACACTGTATACCCAGTTTTTACATGCTGAGTAATGGTTGTAGACATGTTATTCAAAAAAGCAGGGCAAAGAAGAGCAGCTTTTCAACTTGACCCAATTTTATTTTTCTGGTGGAGGGTCCGTCAAAAGCTTTTCTCCATGGAAGTGTTATTGCGTTGTGTGGAATGTTTCACAGTATGGTACTGAACCTTCCTATTAGCATGGAGGCCAAACCAGGCCTAGTTACAGGTCAGATCTGTGGAGAGACAACTCCACACACTGTCAGAATGCTTTTTTCTAGGTATTTTTGTTTATTTTTGAGCTATAAAACCACCTGTAATTGAATAAATGTAAGGATGATGGACCCTCAAACAGAAAAGTTACATAATGCACCAACAGAATAAAAAAAAAAACAAAAAAAAAAAACAATGACTTGACCAGATCTCTGCCAATGCACTGGGTGTAAGAACACTTTTAGTTTAGTCACAGGCTATATATCTTTTCCCTTTATATTCTTTTTGGAAGCTACTATCGTCTCTCTGAATGTCAAATTATATTAATAATAAATGCCTTATATATTGCACTTTGGCTCGACAAAGCCTCTCAAAGTGCTCCATTGAAGTCATTATTCATTCACTCCATACTCAGTGGTGGAAGACTCAGCTGCCCTGGGGTAGACATTAAATTCATACTATGCAATGTGTCTTGCCTAATGACACACTATGTATTATCATTGTTCATATCTTAGAATGTTACTCCAAATAATATTTTCTTGCCCAACAATCCTACTAAGTTGACTTGAGAGAAACCTTGAGTTGCTGGTTTTACTAATGGTCCTATATTACACCATATTGTCTTTTGTGAGCTTTAAGACATGTTATAATGTTGTTACCTCATAAAAAACATACCTGGAGTTGTGTTTTGTTTCATTCACACATGTTTGAGTAATCCTGGTTTGTTAGTTTGTATCTCCAAAGCTCAAAATACTCTTTTCCACCTTGTGATGTCATGTAGTGGTAGTTTTCATGTTAACAGCTCCTTTTACCTTTAGTTCAGCAGAGATAGGAAATTACAGGGCTGAAATTATCCAAATGATTCTAGGTCTGTGGATTTTAAAAACACAGTGGAGCACTTCCTGTATTACAACATGACATCACAAGTGGAACAGAGTGTTTTCCATATGGGAGAAGAACTCTGTCTAAATATGTACGTTTGTTTGTTAAAAATTTGTGAATGAAGCAAAATACAACTCCAGGCATGTTTTGTATGAGAAAACCATATTATAACATAGATCCGAATATAGCGTCGTATGAGCCCTTTAATATCACACAAGATTTTGCGTATGAGCGTTTCTGTTTTTATGTCAACACACAGCCATCACCCCAACATCTCCCTTTTCCCAGTAACGCTGCTAATTCTCATTCATAAACTATGTCTGGATTCTTCTCTAATGGCTGACACTGGTGTGACACAAAAGGCCAGATGAAGATTGAAAACCAAGACATTTTTGTTCAGAGACATTTTCCAACCTCTACACCTCCCTCTGTCTCTGAAATGCCAAAGACTTCTGGCCGACAGCTCCTCACAAGCTTTCAAATTGTTCTCCTCTACCTCAATTATGGACAGTGAGAGAATGACAGTATTGTTGCAGTTTGACAAGAGAATGTGTCTTTACTGGCAAATCAAGACTGTTCAAAATAGCTTGTGCAGTGGTGGTGGAGGAGTGGTTTGAGTTTCTGGTTTGTATCTTAAAACTAAAGAATACTGTTGGCCAATTGCAGTACTTGTGGTCCTTATGCACGTGTAGATATCAGCTTCAGATGTCAGTTAAAGGACAATAAGTTACAATATTTTATTTATTTATTTATGAAACAAATTGAGGACTTTGCTCACACAGACTTCTTAAAGGGCCAGCACCGGACTTTGAAACATGAGTGAGAAAAATGTTTCAGATTTAACTGTTAGCCCCGCCCACTTAATCCCTTCTCTCACTCTGACGTTGAACCATGGCATAGGCTATTTGTTTCCACATGGTTCTCATCCAAAAATAAAAATATCTTGTGTATCAGTGTTTGGTATATTATTCCCATCAAAACGCCTTTCAAAATGCATGGCCAGCTTTCCTGTGTCATTTTTTTTTTAAATTTATCTATTTATTTGTATTAAAAGGTGCACTGTGTAAGTGGTAAGTAAGAGGGTCTGTCACCATGGAGATGTTGTTGCTTTGCCTGGAATTTTTCACAGTATGGTATTTAACTTATCTATTTCCATGGGGACGAGCACCAAGCCAATTTACAGGTCCGATTTGTGGAGAGGTGAGCCCGCTTACAGTAGAATGCATATATTTCAAGGTATTGTTTTATTGTAAAAAATCACCTATAATTAAATAATAAGCAAGTTTAATGCCATACTGTGGTACATTCTGGGGAAAGCAATCTCCCTTGCATTTCCCCATGGAGACAACCAGGTGCTGGACTCTTATTAGAAACGCTGTGCACTTTAAACACATTTCATGCAGTGACATAGTGCATGATAGTAAGCTAATAGTTTCCTTATATGGACCACAAAGTTGAGATGTAAAAATTCCTCGAGTCACATTCCAGTCTCTCTCACTCCCTCCTCAAACCCCAGTGCGCTGTATCACTTTGCCCCATGTTCACTGTCATTATGACACTATTCAAACCAGTTTAAGCGTGTGTGCATGTATGTGTCAGGTGCAGGGCCCACGTGAGGTGATTTTAGCTGCCTGTTTTACACCACAGGCCTGGGCAGTGTGGATGGGATGCCCTGCAGCAGCTGAGAATGCCCCCGGCCTGTGGAGCCTGAGGAGGGAGGAGCCGAGATCGGCTCTGCTCAGGTCAAAAAGGAACTAGACCTTTGCTCCATGGTCACGGGTTCAAAGGTGTAAATCATGTTCCAATGAGATACTTAGTCTAATCTAAGAGCATGTTTACACTTAACTGTTCACATTTGGGTTTTGCCAAAGAAACGGAACTGACTGAGGGTGCAGTACTACCATTCACCAGGAGGGGCAGTGTCCCTACACTACAGCTATTTATTTATCAACACAGCGGATGCGAGTACAGCCTGAGTACAGAAAGCGCTGCTGTCCGTGCAGTTAACATGAAGTTGCAACACTAGCTAGCGATGTAGGCGCACTAAAACAGTTTATCGTCGTGTGATAAAATCAATTATGATGCTAAATGAACATTAGTGAGTGGGATATGACTTAATAACCCATATACGTTAAATGCAGGTGAGTGCGTAAATGACAAGAAGAAATAGCTCAAACTTCAGTAGTCGGACATTCATTCATACCTGATCGATACGACTTGCTTAGCCGCCAGGGAGAGCCTGAAATCTGCTGAAAATCTACAAGACTCTGACATGAGACCAGACAGGACAGCGGCTCTTTCTGCAGGAGACATGTGCAGTACAGTGCAAATAATCCCTCTATAACATAAGAATGAAAACCTAAAGAGCTTCCACAATTTGAAAGACGAGCGGTTGCTGCTCTGACGTCGATTCAAATAACTGTCCAGTGTGTGCAAATAAATTCAGATTTTAGATTTTTTCATATCTCCCAGCCCTAGTTTGACCATCTTTCTTACTTCCTCCCAAGTTGGCAACAGCAAGTACATTTGTGAATGAATCTGAAAGCTCTGAATATAGTTGAGATTGTATTACGATCTTTGCTATGATTTTCTTTGACGTCAGTTCATCCCGTTTAAACATGCCCCAACCGTTCCCAGTGTTTACCCAGCTCACGTGTAGCAACGTTAGTATTAGCATTAGCACAGCCCTCTTCAATGTGGAAATCCTTTTAACACTGGAGACAGCTGCAGCACTTTGCAATCGCTCATCCACACACCACTGTCTATTTAGTGAGTGTGTATTTATAAAGCAGGTCATATGGGGAGAGAGTGGATTTAGGGCTAATAAACGACTTATATAATACTTTAATTTCAAACATGTTCGGAGCGGTTTGTATTTGATTTGATTTACTGATTAAACAATAGGACATCTCTCACCTGATTAGCACATGATATATAAATGAATTAACTTGTACTTGTGAATGTGCAGGGTGGGACTTTTCAAAAACTTGTGAAGCAAATTAAAAAGGCACAAATGCACAATTAATAAACAGGCGCATGTGGCAGTATACTGTGAGTAATATACAGCAAACATATAGGCTGTAATAGGTTATATTTAAATTAGAAAATGTTATTCATCTTGTGCAATCATTCCTACTTGTATATAACAACTGAATAAAAAATAAAAAAAATATTTGCAAGACTAACCAATATGAAAATGTTTCGTTTAGGTTTTTTTTTTAGTCTTTTGATACAATAGTCTGGTAATTATCCGTGTATGTGTTGTCATACTGTAATAACGTGATCATTATTTCTTTTCTTAAAGCACCACTGAGTAACTTTTAACCATATTTTAGGCAAAAAGCATGCTGGTGCAAGGCCCGTCAAACGCTTTCCTTAATAAAGATGCTATTGTATTAAACCTTTCTATCTTCATGGAGACCCAGCCAGTTCAAGTTACAGGTCAGATCTGTGGAGAGGCAACCCCGCTCACAGTCAGAATGTCTGTTTTTCTAGGTATTTTTGAGCTCTAAAACCACCTGTAATTGAATAAATGTAAAGTAGAGCTGTTGAATGCCATACTGTGGAACATTCTAAGCAGAACAATGACACATCCATAGAAAAAAGAAGGTGATGGAATCCCAACCAAAAAGTTACAAATTGCACCTTTAAAGCATGTTTTTAATTTTAAATATTTTTTGGTGGCATCTCCACAGACCTGACTTTTATTTGGCTTGGAGTAGGGCCATTTCCTACTTGTTTTCATGGAAATGTTCCTTTGGCTATAATCTTCCACTGTGCGGCATAAAACTCATCTATCTCCATGGAGAACGTTCCAAAGAAAGTTACACAGTGTTATTTTTTGCCTTTGTTGGACGAGATCCAAAAAGAGAAATTGTATTTGTCTTACAATAAAATAAAATACACCATGTACATATTAAGGCTACTAAACTAGTGTAGTAATATTGATGGACCTTTCGTGTAGTGCATCTTTGTTATGATTGTAACACTGTACAACTGGCAGAAGAACTAACAATAGTAAATTAACTTAAGATACTCTTCCTGAAATATTTTATATCCTAATAATGTTGTCCTTAGAAGGCCTTCAGACTAGAAAGTGTTGCATAAGACACTTCCAACAATGGAGAGGTAGTTGCATTGTTTATTAGTTCTACATTGTTTGCAACTTCTACTTCTACAAGTGGGGCTCAGATTGGATGCAGTGAGTTTACAAATGTTTAAATATTATTGTTCAAAAATAAAATCCATAAATTCAAACCTCCACTTGCACCACACACTCTGCCAGTACTTCAGCAGACAATACCAATCCCACTATGACAAAATTGCAGATTCGCGACATGCCATCAGCCTACAAACTTTGGACAAAACAAAATGAAAAACGTCCAAATTTCAGACCGGATTTGTCTACATTATTGCAAGAGGAGGTGCTGTGGGAGTGCGTGCCTTGATGGGTGAAGTTTTTTCTCAAGGATCTCAACTATCTCAACATTGAAAGCACATCTCTAACAGAAATAAAAGAAAAAATAACAAATTTGTTTCCATACTACACAGAGAACAACAGCAACAGCATTATTATTGTATATTGGGGACATTCATATAGTTAAATACTTGTTATTCACACCCCAGCTTTGACTTGCACACACACCACATTAAAATTGGAGCTAAACCAGGATCTAAACCTGGACTAGATTAGGACTATAGAACCAAACCAAGTCCACATCAGGATTAAACTGGTCTCAGACTAGGAACAAGCCGGGAGAAGTGTAAATATACAATAAATCATCTGGACGATGTGATAATTTCTGGATATTATCTAAGGTCACAGCGTAAACTGTTTCAGCTTTAAACTGTTTCAGCTTTAAACTGTTTCAGCTTTAAACTGTTTCAGCTTTAAACTGTTTCAGCTTTAAACTGTTGGATGTCTTCTTGCAAGTGTTTCTTGCCAACATTTTTTAGTAACAGTTTTTGTGCTGAGTTTCATAGTAAAAAGTGGTCCAAAATGAAAAATCCTTAGGTGATGGAGACATGCCCTGCTCCCTGCTCTATCATTAAAGCTGTAATGAGGCACTTTTTTACACTGCTGAACATTGTCTGGGATACCACAGGAACTGCAGGCTGCCAGAGACAAAGGAACATTGATCTGTGCAGTTCAAACGCCTCATTCAGGCCAGAGTCATTTATCAGAGCTCAGAGCAGCTTTCTAAATACGAGCCTTTGTGAAGAAACCTCATCACAGACACAGCACATGGCTAATTAGCTCCATCTGACTGTATGTCCAATGGAAATGCTTTGTACTAATGAGTTTTGTGTTGTTGCTGTTTTTAGAAAAGGTATTATCAAGTACTGCCTTGTCATCATTAAGATTTTCTATTTTAGTGTAACATTTTTACTCAAGTATTTATCTAGGACTTTCTTATTTTAACACAGTCTTTTTAGTCTCATCACTTCTGGACCATTGCAGCCATTCTAATGCAATGTAAAGGAGAAGAGCAGAGAGAAGAGCAAAGAGAAGGGGAGAGAGAAAGAGGAAGGAGAGAGAAAGAGGAGAGAGAGGATGGGAAAAGAAGAGCAGAGAGAGAGGATGGGAGAAGAGAGAGAGGAAAAGAGCAGAGAGTAAGAGGGGTGTGAGAGAGAAATTATAAGAGAGGAGAAAAACAAAGAGAGAAAGGGGTGAGAGGAGAAGATCAGAGAGAGGGGGAGAGGGAGGAAAGAGAGAGAGGATGAGAGAGCAGAGGATGGGAGAAGAAGAGCAGAGAGAGATGATGGGAGAAGAGAGAGAGGGGAGAGAGAGCGAGGAGAAGAGCAGAAGAGAGGGGCGGGGGTAGGAGAAGAGAGAGAGGAGAGAGAGAGGAAAAGAGCAGAGAGTAAGAGGGGTGAGAGGGAAATTAGAAGAGAGGAGAAGAGCAGAGAGAGAGGAGAAGAGCAGAGTGAGGGGCAGGAGTAGGACAAGAGAGAGTGAAGAGCGAGAAAGAGGAGAGAGGGAGAGTTTTTTTGGATCGTAAAGCTTTACCCCCTTGACTGAGCCTCTCCTCAGTCACCACACTGGACGAGCCACTCCTCCGCCCTCTAAATGTCAACTGTGAAACTATGTGACTGTGTAAACTCTGTTACAGTACTGCAAATCACGCCATATATTTATGTGAACACAATTTGAAAGAGAGGATATAGAAGAGGAGAGTCAAAACAAAACCTCTGCACCGTCTGCATTTAATTATAAGGTCTAGTTGTTGTTGGCCTCTGAACATTGTGAAAAGCGCTTATTAAACTCATCACGACTGATTAATTGGGCTAATTATTTGTTTTTTGTTTTGTTTTTTCAATAACTTTTTCTTTTACAATTTACATGTTTACAAGTTACTGTTTCACTCTGATATAAAATATAGCTAACCCACTAGCCGCCGTGTTCCAAATAGGAAGTGCACATGGGCGTGCTTCTGGCTCCATCGACTCTGGCTCTAAGTCACTTTGTATTGAAAAAACGTCTCCCCTTTCTCTGTAACTGCTGCTGTCAGGCTCCTCATTTTGGTCTTAAAATGTTCATATTAACCCGCTCTACATGATCCTGGTGTTTTTATTTCACTATTTTGTTTGTAAATTCCAAATTCCTAATATGGAACTCCAAATTCACCCCTGTAACTGCTAGCCACTGTGAGCTTAATTTGGCTATGGGTGACACTCCCTTAATCCACTTCTTTATACAATTTATGCTTTATTGTTGAAGCAAGTTCTGATATAAGCCAAAGAATTATAAGCATGTCAGAATGAGTGGGTGGGCTGTCCATTTATAAATACGTCCATCTAAACATATCCTGAAATTCACAGTGTGTTTTTATAGCTCCACAAGTCAAAATTAAATCTAGATATTTACATTCATCAAGTGTCAGGGTCCTAGTCAACACGATCTGAGGCAGGTCACTTTGACAGGAGCACGCCATGTTTAGATTTATGCTCTCTGGACGGGCTTCTGTGGTGAGGGGGCGGATTTTTTTGGTTCTATTGGAGAATCACGGGTCACGTCTGCAGCCCCAGGTGAACAAGTCAATTGCGCTCAAAACAAAAGGTGAAAGGTGGATAAAATGGGCAGAAAAGAGGTTAACTTTATAATCACTGCATTTTAATTTGCTTTAAAGGGACAGTTTGTAACTTGCTGGAGGTGCCATGTCACCTGCAGGAATATTTTCATAATATTTTCTATTCAGATGTTTTATGCCATACTGTGGAAGATCACAACCAATACAAAATTATAGAAATTTCCATGGATATAAGCAGGGTTTGTGGAGATGCAAGCATGAGCACAGTAATTACGTATGCTTTTCTAAATTTGTCAACATAATAAACATAACCAAATTGAAAAAAATGCTTTATTAAGGCTAATTGAGGTGTAGTCATTCTAGAGTGGTACCAAAGACAGTATTCCACAGTATTTTCACAAAACAACAAAATTCAATACAATTTCAGTTTTCATATACATTTTGATGGAAAAAATAAATCTCAAAAAGTGATAAAATAGGGCAAAAAAGAGACTGAAAGAGCAGACAGCCTTATTGGGCAGTAAAAATAGACAGTGTGTAACAAAGAATATAGCTGGATTTGATGTTTATTTTTAGAGCTGCTCAGTATTTTACACTTGTTTATTTACTGTCACCATCAGTGTGGCATCTATTACACACACACCACACTGTTACAGTCATTCACCTTGAACTTGTGGCAAAGGATGTGATAGATTTGTAATTTTATTTAATGTTTCCCACATTTACACCATGAACTTTAGGAGACTTGTTGGTAAGCAGAAGTCAAACCAATGGGCTAATTCTTTAGGCAAAAAAGCATACAAGTAGAAGTGGTCTTATTGAAATTGAAGTTACAAAAAAAAAAAAAAACCTGTCCCAAAAAAGTAGTGTTTGAAAAAAAAAAAAAATCATTAAAAAAATCTGTATATAAAAAATAACATAAAAAACAATACCAAGATCCTAATTGCTACTAAAAATATATTAGAAACTAGAAAATTAGAGCAGATCATGAATATGGAAAATTTTATGTTGCCAGTTAAATATTATTATTTAAAATTATGATTAAAATACTTATTTGGTGAGTTACTGGCATAGAACTAATTCAGTCTGTTAAAAAGCTGTTTTTACTGTGTGGTTAAATCACTATCCAGCTTTTTCCCCTTTAGTATCAAATTTTAGTATTATGACAACGCTATAATTATTTGAGAATAAGGGAGTGTCAAGTTTATTTAAGAGCAAATACTATAAGTGGAATAGAGAGCTGGTTTTCAGATGGTAGTTCCTTGTGGATGCTCATGGTGCCATTGTAAATAAACTCTTGCCCTAAAATGGAAGAAGTGGGCCAGTGCTGTGTGTGGTCCTGCTCCAAACCTCCTCCACGTGCCACTCTCCACACTCTGCTTCTGGGAAACACCAGAGCTGAAGCACTTCTATATCAATTTATCCACAAGCACTCAACTACTGTACGTTTTTCAGATATCGGTACACACAGACACTCCTGCTTGACGGTGAAGTGTAACAATAGCTATATTATTGTTTAAAAGAAAATGAGAAATGAACTGATAAAGGAAATGAAACTAAAATATTTGCTTGAGGACACAACAATATATAAACTAAAGGGAAGAGGTGCAGTGATTTCCAAATATAAACACAAACTCATAATGCCAAAACACATGCTTTTGCACTTGGTTATAATACACATTAAACTTAAAGGTCTTGTATTACGCAAAACTGACTCTTGTGAGCTTTTAACATGTTGTTACCTCCTAAAAACATACCTGGAGTTGTGGTTTGTTGAGTAATCCTATGTAAATTATTAAACTACTATCCTATATTAAACTACTACCCTTTTAAACTATGTATCTAGCATAAATTAGAATGTTTTTATTTCCAAAACGTGCATTCTTACCGAGTACAGATCTGGCCATGGAAACAAGCAGTTACACTATTTATAAAACTTACTTTAAACTTACTTTTTTCCTTTGGTTCTTTTGAATATAATAAAAAAAACTGTAAAAAACACAATGTGTTTTGAATCCATTTTTATAATAAGTTCTCTTAGTTCTCTTATCCAACCATAAGCCTTTCCCAGAGCACCAAAACAGCAGTAAAAAGATGATTAAACTCTGTCTCCAAAAGCCCTGACCTCTGTTACTCAATACACCCTCTTAATACCACTTATACTGTATCTATAAGTGATTTAGTGGTTTAGAACTTTATCAAGACATTATAGAACAGACCACTCTACTGTAAAAGCTCAAGAATGCAACTTTACGCCACTCCAAAGCTTCTAATAAAATGACTTGACTAAATCCAACTTCTTCTTGACAGGAAATCCTTCTAAAACACAAAATGTAAGTGGTCCAGAAGGCAGAGGAAGGCCACGAATGTTAAAGTTTACATAAGATATTCAATATGGCTTTAAATCTTGGCTAACTTTTTGGGAAAGTAGTACATAGAAGTAGGATTTAGTGGATTTAGTTTTCTGAGAGCCCAACAGTTTGCCTTTGCGTAACATAGGACCTTTAGTATTTGTTTTCAGTGGTGTCTTGATAGAAGTTTCGATGACTTTGCTATGGTACTCTAGGCGTCTTCAGTAATATTTTTTCTAACCTTTTTTGGACACACAGATGCTTTACATATTATTATTCAATCAGTCTCTTTGGTGGTAATACTTTTATTCTGTGCTAGTCTGTGCCATTGGTTTCTCACTTTCAACCCCATTCACACAGGTGAAGTGGGTGAAGTGTTTTGCACAAGGACACAATAACAGTAAACCTTAAGCCACCAACTCTAGTTACAACTGTACTACCTGAACCATAAATAAGAAGAAATATTGTCATTTTTATAGTGCATAGCTACAAAGACTACACGTTTTGAACCACATTTTCTCTCATATGTCATTTGCCTTCCACACCCAAAGAAACTCCCAGTTACCATCTTGAGGAAACACAGGGAATGCCCAACCACATGTGAACACAACAACAGCAAAGGGAAGGGAGGTGCCGTAGTGAAGCCCTGTTTGCCCATTTCCTTTGTTTTTCATTGTAGAATCTGTATGAACTCCTCCCAAACACTTGACATTCAAACCAGGGCTAAACACGAAGGAAACGCCCATGTTTTGTATAAATATCACGCTCCAATTACACATCCTCTATCTCCACAAAGACAAACGAAATCACATCTGAGGGAAGCGGTGCAAGAAACACACGCGCTCAAGTAATTAAAGGGCCCGTGTTACGCTGTTTTCTGATCTACTGTAGGTTTTGATGTTGTTTATTCATCACAAACAGACCTGGAATTATGTTTTGTTTCATTCACACATGTTTAACACACAAACCCTGCATATTTAGGCTGTGTTCTTCCCTCAAACATAGAACTCTGTTCCACCTTGTGATGTCATGTGTATGTAATGCAGGAAGTGCTCCACTGTGTTTTTAAATTCCATAAACCTTTACTAGAGAATCATTTGGATGATTTCAGCCCTGGAATTGCCAGTCTCTTCTGAATAAAAGGTAAAAGGAGCTGTTAACTTGAAAACTACTACCACATGACATCACAAGGTGGAACAGAGCATTTTGAGTTTTGGAGATGTAGACGGACTAATAATGCAGGATTACTCAAACATGTTTGAATGAAAGCGTGAAATGTTATTGCTTAAAATGTTTCACAAAGCTTTCTATCATCATGGAAACCAGGGGTGGTGAGGGGCCACAGGGGCCCTGGCCCTACCTCTAATCTGATTGGACCCTGAAGTGCCCCTGTTCTGTCAATCAACTGACAAGAAGAACAACCGGAGAATTCAATGATCACTGATGCAATTCCACCCCCAAACTCTTGGAGGCCGTAGACCTATTGCGTCAATACAACTTAATGGGAGAAGAAACAGACCTGAATACTGAATTAATCATTTGTGTGCTTGGATGTACCCTGTACTTGGCCCCTGAATGTAACATGTGGCCCCTTAACGGCCCCTGTTTCAGAAAAATCCTAGAACCGCCACTGATGGAAACCAAACCAGACCAAGTTAAAGGTCAGATCTGTGGAGGGACAACCCTGCTCACAGTCAGAATGCCTGTTTTTCTAGGTATTTTTGAGCAATAAAACCAAATGTAATTGAATAAATGTAAGATAGAGCTGGTTAATGTCATACTGTGGAACATTCGAAGCAGAGCAATGACACATCCATAGAAACAAGAAGATGACGGGGCACCTTCAAAGCTCACAAGAGTCAATTTTGTATAATATAGGACCTTTAAGGGTTTGCCCTTTTGCTCGGAGAGGAAATCCAAGCCAGAGGTTAGATCCCAGGGCCCGGAAGTGGAGGGAGGTGGCCCGGAAAACCTGGACTGACAGCGGTTCACGCAGAAGGAAACACGACAGGAAAAGTGTGACTGTTTTTGAATAACAAGAGGCGGACATGTCGGGTCACACGCAGGTGAAGAGCTGTGGAGAGGCCCCGCTCACTGGTGACTCACAAAACTCCATTGTAGTCGATAGAGATTTGTGAATTCACTGAGGATATTTTGAGAAGTTGAGGTGTTGCCAAAGCGAGGAGAGGACAAGGAGGCGGGACATAGCCTGTGATTGACAACTGTCATCAAAACTGTGAGGTCTATGAATGGGAGAAATGTTCAAACCAAAAACATGTGACACTGGTATATGTGACTAAGTTGTATATTATTGAAGTTTTTTGTATATAAAGAGAACCTAAAATGTCAGCATAAAATCATAAAACATTCTGTAAACAGAGTTGTTATTTAGAAATACTGGTTACGTACAGGAAATAATTAGATGCAGCAATAGTACTGTACTGTAGTTATTGTTGAAAATAAAATGAGAAATTAAATGACAAAGGAAATGAAAATAAAATAATTTGGCTTCTTGTCTCTGGAGCTACAACTTAAAACTATGAAAACTCAGCAACGGAAGCAAAGACCTTCACCAAGGCACTATGTCGCAATAAAAATCTTGTGCCCAGACCACTACTAATATTGTTTTTACTAGTTTTACATAGACATCGAAACCTTTTATGAATTTATGGTTAAAAATACAACAGTTTGAGTTTGACTGAGGCTAATGTATTAATGTAAGTCTAGATTCATAATTTAATTCAAAACAGTTCACAAACTTAAATGATTTCTTTGTTTTTACCAAGATGTTTTTCTGACCCTGACCTCCTCTATTCCATCAGGCTCTCATCATCAAGTAGAAAGGCCAGAGAGGTCAAAGGTCAATACAGCGGTTTTATAGATTTCCCAACACTCTGAATTACTGAACGAAAGAACTGTAATTTTAACCACAACAAGTTTTGTTTTGTTTTTTGTTTTTTTTCTCCCATTTCTTTTTTATGCATGGGTACAATTTTTATTTTTTTTTGGAAGGTTTCAGTTAGTCTACATGCGAACACTACACTTGTACTGGACTGAACTGGTTACTCTCTAGTTTGATTAATATACATAGACTCATTCCTTCTGACCTGTAACCATAGTAACTTGTAACATAGACTAATAAAGATGCACTGAGTAACTTTTCTCATGAAGGGTCTGTTACTTGCATGTCTCCATAGAGATGTTGCTTTGCATGAAATGTTACACCGTTGGCATTAAACTTATTTATCTCCATGAAAACAAGCAGACCAAGTTAAAGGTCAAATATAAGAGTAAGAATGCATGTTTTCTGAGATATTTCTTTAGGAATAAAAAGAAATAATTAAATAAAAAAAATATATATATACATTTAAATTTAAATTAAATGAATAAATGCAAGACAAGTAGTTTAATGCCACACTATGGAACATTCAGCAAAGCAATAACATCTTCATGGCATCTTTACCACCAGAAAAGTTATAGTACAACTTTTTTTTTTTTTAATTAATACTTTTTCTGCTTTTGTGTTCCACTGCTTGTATTTTAAACATCAGCATAATTCACATCCAGTCAGACCAGTTTTTGCTTCATTATACATGCGTCTGTGCGTTTCACCACACGCTCATTTACAAAGATGAATTGTGTGTCAGACTCCCTCAGCTCCACCAAATAAATATTTGACTTTTCAGAGGTATGTGCACACTGTTAAATCCACTCTTTGGTTTTGTCTGCAATCCAGCAACCTTTTTTTTTTTTTTTTAGAACTATAACACCATCAAAATGGCACCAAATCACATACATTTCTGATAAATTCTATGGTGTTTTGAAAATTGCTACCTGCTTTTTTCATGTTATTACTGTCTAAAGCAGAAGATTACAAGGGATTTACATCTCTATAGACTAAACAAGACTGAAAACACGTCTGCGATTGTCTTAAATGGTTTTGGAGTTACACATTTTAAAGCTACCTTAAAGAAAACAGAGACGTAAAAGATAAAGCGCTGACTGTAAAGGGGAATGCGCTAAATGAACTGTGCTGGCGCCATCTGGTGGTTGTAGAGAACATAGCGTAACCTTTATTGAACTCTAGGTAAATTGTATTAATCTGTCTCAAAATATATATAGATTTTTTTTCTGTATGTATTGGATATAAATATGTTATATGTAAACAAATAGCATTAACTGCTGTTAGGATCATTGTGTGAAGGAATAAAACTATAATAGCTGAAAATAATGTGATCAAGTGAAAAAAAAATAAAAAAGTTGCATTTAACTTATTTTGTTTGTTGAGATGTCAACTTACTATATTACTATATTCATCTTATTTTTTAAGTTGTTGTTTAAAATTAAATTGTGGAAATAATTTCCATTTGGCATTTTATTGGTTGCCATTTTTTTCTGAAAACAATCAATCAAAAAGATCAAATAAAATGTGCATGTTAAATAGAATATTAGTCTATTATTAGAAATATTAACTCTAAAAAAGTGACATCTATTTTAGATTTTAACGAGCCCCACTTGGTCTTTGAATAACACTGCTCTCTATACAACACTAGAGGGCGCCTTCAGATCACGCTAAAATCTCATTAGGCTCAGCCCTGCAAATTAACTACAAGATTATGCATTAAACATCACGTTTTAAACACATTTGATTTAATTCAAATACAAATTTGTTCTCTGAAACTGTCTTTGTTCTCTGAAACTGTTCCAATATTCCACACAATTTTCCAGTTTAGCAGGTCACATCTTGCCATAATTTGAATTAATTTGCAAATACTGTTGCTGATTTCATGTGTGTACAAGTCTATGTAGAAGCTTCCAACAAATATTAATTGTTGGACATCAAGGTTAGAGCTACAGAGATATAAAGCCTATTTACTACTACGGTAAAAGTACTATTACTTCATAAAATACTGGAGAAGAGAAAAAATTGGTGAGTAAAGAAAGCATTGAACTTTCTGTAATTTATTTATTCATTTTTGGATCCACATTTAGCTGACACAAAACTGCTGATGTTAGATTAGCATATTAGATTAGATAATATACTCTAATAAATCGAAACAGTTCCATACACAATTTGCATCAATAATACATTATATTTTATGTGTAAAATAATATAAAATATAACCTGGTCCTGACCTGCAGCATCACTTAGTATAAAGAAACAGCTCAATATTAATAATAATAATTAGATTCAGCACTGTTCTGGACACTTGCATCATTAATTTACTACTACCACTATTAAGCCAAAACCGCCCTAGTCCAAATGGAAATTGATCCAGCAACTTTAACCACTGAGTCACCGCTGTCCCACTGTGGCACTTGGTATTCTCCCATCCAGGTACTAACCAGGCTTAACCCTACTACTTACTCAAAACTGCTTCTGAAACCAGTTAGTATATTTTTACTTCTATTGTCTACTATTATTACTACAGGAGCTGGTACACCTCCATTAATTTCACAATTTCTACTTTTACTGTCCACTATTTTGTGATGTAATGTGAAGTAATGTCATGCAATGCGATTTCTGGAATGGACACCAAGAACAGCTATTACTATGAGCTTTCAGTGTTGACTTATTATATAACTTTTCTATCAAAATCAAAAAATACTCATTTACACACTGACAATATTTACTTGTTTTTTTACAAATTGAAAAACAACTTAATGGGCCTGTATCAGATTTTTTCCCCATGTCTTGCCTCACTACAGATATATTACCCTATTTAAGCAGCTCCTGAGGTCAAAATGTGTGTGTGTTAGCATGCTAGTTGTTGTTAGCTTTACTGTCAACTCTGCTCTAGAGTCTAAAAGTTATGAAAAGAGATTATAACTGTGTAAAAATGAACTACTTCTGTTTTTCTTTGTTTTTCAGACAAAGTTCAAATCAGGTACTCCACCTTTAAGTTGTATGAATGTCACAAATGTATTAAAATGTGAAATGTTTTATCTTTCCAAAAGGAGATTTGCATATTTTAGATGTGGGCAAATTACCATAAGAAACCCCAAAGCTATAGGGCCTATGTAAATATTAAAAACACCAGAGGCAATGTTAAAGATTACCAGCTTTTATTTATTGAAAAATAGAGGTGTTATTTCAAAAGGAGGAAAGTGAAGGTGAATATATTAATGTACTGTAAAACCAGAAGAGAGAAAAGGAAATACTTGGCATCGAGCTACCGCCAAAAGGAGAAAAAAAAAAAAAAAAAAAAGCTTTAGTTGCAGTCCAGTCATTGGGGCACTTAAATTCATTTTAAAGTTCATTTTGGTCATCTTTTCCCAGAATTCTCCCCAAGTACCATAAAATTTTACACATTTTTCATTTACATTTCCAGGTTCCATCAAAGTCCAACATACCCGCTTGGTTAAACACAATTCCTTTCAAATAGTTTGGCCACAAATGTACTATTTAGTGTTACAAAAGCCAAGGCATTCCTCACTGCCTCGTGCGCTGGTACCGCAAGGTCAAATAGCAGATAAAATAGTAGAGTATATTATTCATTCACATTGTAAGCTTTATAAACAGCTGTAAAAATGTATAAGGTTTTCTATGGTATGTACAAAGTATATTAAAGAATGGCAGCAGCTGTCTACACAATCTCAACAATCATAAGAAAACATTGTAAAATTTGGCCCATTACATCAAAATTTAAGACTGCGATTTCTATACATAAGTAGAAAAATAAACCCCAAATGCTAAAAATACACTTTGCTACTCTTCCTTGTTACTAAGTCCATAGGGATCTGTAGTATTTGACACCTACTTCAAAACTGTTAGCAGGAATCTTGTTTTTGTACACCACAATTACAGCTTTTAAAGAGGCATTGTGTAACTTTTCTGGTGGAGGGTCGCAGTATGGTATTAAACCTTTCTATCTTCATGGAGACCAAACCAGACCAAGTTACAGGCCAGATCTGTGGAGAGGCAACCGCGTGCACAGTCAGAACGCCTGTTTTTCCAGGTATTTTTGAGCGATAAAACCATCTGTAATTTAATAAATGTAAAGTAGAGCTGTTTAATGTCATACTGTGGAACATTCCAGACAAAGGAGTGTTATATATATCCATAGAAACACGCAGGTGACGGACCCCCAACCAAAAAGTTACATAGTGCACCTTTAACACAAAATGGAACAACCAGGCATCAATCGTTATAGCAACAAGTTGTGTAAACCGCTAATTATTGACTACCACGCGATAAAATGATCAGAGCTGTGTGCATCACAAGCGCACACCTGTCTTCTGCTCTTTTTTTTTGGAACCGTACCAAAGTCCGTTAACGGTCAGAAATTGTTTACTGGAAAATTCCTGTTGATTTAATTATCCGTTGCGTTCACTTTTGATTGAGGGTTGTGTAAAAATATCCAAATACAGTCCGCCTACTCCTTCCTTCCTGTCTTTGATGTTTTAAACATTTTTGAGCGACACATCTACCCTTAATATTTATTTTTGATGCTACCAGTAGAGCCACTTCAAATCACATACCTTCTGTCTATCTTTTAACTCGCTTCACTGATTCTAACGTTTGCTATGTGTCCGTTTTTATTTCACATTTTTCCATTTTCAGCAAAAGGTGCATTATGAAATATTTTCTGTTGGAGGCCTGCTTCCTGCTTTTAGAGCTTTTCCTGGAATGTTCCACAGTATAGCATTAAAAGGTGTCTATCTTGCGTTTATTGTTAAAAGAATACCTTAAAAACATGCATTCGTTTAGTGAGCAGTCGCCTCTCCCCAGATCTAACCCGTAACATGGCTTTGTAGCATCTCCAGGGAGAGGTTTAATGCTGTGAAACATTCTAGGCAGCGCAATAACTTTTCCATGGAGACAAGCAGGTGACAGATCTCCCCCAGAAGGTTACATAGTCCATCTTTAAACATGTCAGCTAAAATACCTTGACAGTGAAAGGAGTGTTTTAGTGTCAAGTAAGTGCCATGATATATCCATTATGCTGCAAACTGCAAACGTTTTCAAATACTACATTTTACATACAATTTTCCCTTATAAAAATGAGCATGCTGTTGTGGCTAAAGGAGATATGACTTTCCAGTTCAAATGTCTCCTATAAGTCTATAAACAGCATGTAGAAAATAAGGATATCCGCACTGCACTTCTTTTCAAATCTTAGTTTCACTTCCACTTCTCTGTAGTGTACAATGTCTTTTTTTTTTTTAACTTGACATATGACTTTTCGATCTCACCATCTCCATGTGGATTTCATGTGACAGTCCATCACAGTTCTTTAACCTTGTGGTCAAAAACCCTTTGCTTCAAATGATCGACTGTCATGGTAATATCCCAATGGCGTGTTCAAATAATGTCTCTCATGAGAAGGGCACTTTTTAAATACAAGATCCATTTTATTATTAATTAAAAAGAGAATTCTCCAAAGAACTAGATCTCCCTTGTGAGTAAGGCTTAAACAGATTATTACTGATGTCAAGATATGATTTCAAGAAGCAAGTATGACCTTTTTAAAGTCTTTCGAGGCCTGCAGATACTTCACAATGTCAAGTCTTTGTGCCTAATACATGTCCATTTAAATGTTTAGCTTACACACGGATTTCATCATCGTCGTCTTCATCCATAAAGGTGAAATCGCCATCTTCTCCGTGGCGTGGCGAGCTGTACTTGGCGCTATCCGTATCTTCGTGGATATACTGGCGTTTGTCATTACCAACCGATTCGGCGCTAGAAACCGAGTAGCTGTCGTCGTGGTTGTTTATGTTGTTTCGGGTTTGGATTGCGAAGTTATCAATACTTCTCGGAGGTCTGACCGGCGCCTTCACCTCTGCATCATCATCGTCAATATGTGGTATGTAAGATGGTGAAGCTCTACCGTCGCTAACTTTGTCTTCCTCAAATCCCAAATCGTCTTCTTCCCATTCTTTTTTCTCCATGACTCCCAAGATATCATCAAGCATGGAAGGCCCCAAGTCAATATGGAATGACATCATGGACTCTGCGTGCTTCATTGCGGTTGACTTAGGCTTGGACGGTGGTAGATCTGTTAGCTCGCCGAAATTACGCTCTTCGAATTCTGTGTCTAGCGTTGCCATAGCAGCCGCTCCATTCGCTGGTTTCATTTCAGCTTCTGATACATTCTTCATTGGGCTGGACGAGACGCTTTTTGGCATACGATTAGCGCTATTGCTGCTAGCTTCTTCGTTAAGATAAGGCAGGGAGATTGCGTTTTTGACATAGGGGGCTGATCCACTATTGGGTGCTGACATGTAGTTATCTGTGCGGTTTACGGATTGGGAACGCTTGCTGCTTCGGAAAGTACGAGATAATAGACTTGGTTTGGATCCAGGAGAACTCTGCTTGGTCTCTTGCTCCTTTGGTGGCTCCCCTGACCGTGTACTGAGGAAAGACGTGTCCCCGAATGCATCTCCGCCTCGTCCCACATGCATTGTGTGGCGAAAATCTCCCAGAGGAGCGCTAATCATCTCTGCAGTCAGGTCGGCACGAGACCGCCTCTTGGACTGGTGGGAGTTGGACACCAGCTGTTTGAGGATCGGCATGATGGCAGTCTTTTCACAGGAAAAAATCCACAGGAAAAAGGGAAGGAAGGAGATGCAGAGAGAGTCCGGTTTTGAATATGTGTGAGTTAGAGTTGTCAGAACAAGCAGAATCCCAGCAGGCCACGATATATATCCATTATGATCCACGAGAGGGAGATCTGTAATAGAGAAGAGAGCGATATTAGAAACTATACCAAATGCTTATACAAAGTGATTTTAATGCAATGTTATGTTAATTTTGCAGTTAAATATGGTATATCTTTAAACTCAATTAACTGCCACTATCTCAGGCTTATAATATAAATTGCACATCTGCATTTTGTGTGTGTAGTGTACAATCCTACACAGATATTCATGGGTTAACTTTTTTCCTAAATCGTGAGGGACCAAGTAATGAGAAAACAATTGTGAACTCCTTATAAGTCCTCATTCCCATCATATAATAGATCACTATCTCATGTAGGTGACCAACTTTATGAAGCTGAAACTTTGTGAAATTATGAATGGTATTTATTTTCTTCTCAAAATTGTGAAGATTGTTTAGTTTTTCAAAGAGAAATTAAGTTTTGTAAGCTGAAGAAAACCAACATTAATTTTTGTTTTTTTTAAATGTATTTTCTTTTGACTACAATAACTGGTGTTGACAGGCTAATCCATTTCCTTCTACGCAGTATAGGTCTAGACTTGATCCTTCAAACATCTTTCAGTCTTGTTTCAGTTTCTGTTGCTGTGGGCCTATTGAAAAAAACACACTGCTTAGAAATTAATTAAAAGAAATTAACAAAACATAAATGGACACTCCAGATGCTTTTACGTATTCACATCTCTTCACTTCACACTGAGACATAGAAATATTTGTCTAGCTTCCCAATAAGCCCTACTTGAGTGTTTTCTCTTCAGTAGCCTGTAAGGGTGTTATATAATGGCAAAGAAAAGCCCTCTAGGCTGAAGTTCACAACACTTCGAAAACAGCCAGTAGAAAACAACCAGAGTTGTGGTTCTCCATCCCATTCCTTTAATTTCTCTTCTTTAAAAACTTAAAATGCATTATGTAACTTTTCCCTTGGGGTCCGTCACCCTCTTGTTTCTATGGAGATGTCATTGCTCTTCTTCGAATGTTCCACAATATGACATTAAACAGCTCTACCTTACATTTATTCAATTACACGTGGTTTTATAGCTAAAAAATACCCCAAAAAACATTCCATCTGTGAGCGGGGCTGCCTCTCCACAGACCTGACCAGTAACTTGGCCCAGTTTGGCTTCTGTGATGATAGAAAGGTTTAAAGCCACAGTTTAAAACTGTGAAACATTTCAGACAAAGCAATAGCATCTCTGAGAAAAGCATTTGACAGACCCTCCACCAGAAAAGTTACACAATGCACCTTTAATATGTCGTTTTCATTTTTCCAAGTGGGCTATCACTACTGTGCTTTATAATGCGTTCAGGCCCCTCACTGTTACATAACCAGCGAGACACAGGATACCAGCAGTCTGAGCAGTTCATGCTGGCAGCAATGAAAGAAAACGGAGAGAGGAAAAAATGTAGCAGGACAGCATTTGCAGCTCAAGAGATTCCAGATCCTCGGCATTGTGTTGAAACCGTGCTATCACCAAGAGATAAGATTTCTGTTTGTTTTTTCAGCAAATATTTCAACATGTCCAGCTGAATATCGTACACCACTCATCACAATTGTGTCTGTTTTGTTTAAAGAGACAGTGCTGGGTTTGGGAAATGTGTTTTCCATTGATAGTGTTCCCGAAGGTAGTGCAAAGTCAGCATAGAGGCGTTTTATATAAACCTGAGAGGTGGAATAAGATAAGAAAGTATACAGAATGTGCTGTCTTGTTGTCTGGGTTGGTACAATAAAAACGAGGTTAATAGAAATCATCTGGTATTGATTTGAAAATCTTTCTTTTAGACAAGCCGAGATAACTAACAACTTTGACTGTGGTAACGATATTTTCAAACTAATTTATCACCTTTCCATTGCTTCTAGTTGGGCACTATGCTATTGACCAGCTAAGATTTTGTTAACTGTAACTTTTCTGAAGAAGGTCTCACCACCTGCTCGTCTCCACAGATGTTGCTTATTCTGAAATGTCGCACAGTATGGCATTAAATGCATCTATCTTACCATAGTTAAGTAATACCATGCCATGTATGTATTCATACCATACATTCTTACTGTAAGCAGGCTCGCCCCTCCTCAGATCTGATCTGCTGTAACTTTGCCTGGTGACGTTACCTGTTTTCCTCCATGGACACAGGTAAGTATCACTCAAAGCATAGCAACTGTATCTCCATAGAGACAAGCAGGTGACGGACCCGGTATTAAGAAATGTTACGTAGTACATCTTTAATGTTCAAAAGCATTAGCAGATACATAGTCCTAGACAGTAATGTCTGTTGTATTAAAGACTAAATCGATTGCCAATGACATTGTGGAGATTTGTAGCAAAAATCTTTAACAGCAATAAGTAACAGATGGATACAAAAATAAAACTCAAATTTAAATAAGACATATTGCCAAATTATGCCATACTAAAAAATACACAGCTTTGCCTCTGATAATAATGCCTTTAGCTGGTGCATCAGACCAATAAAGAACTCATTTCAGCAGGATTTCAAACAAGTGTCCTTAAGTCACCGATGACGTCATGCTCCTATAATTGAATCTATTGGAAACTCAGTTTAAACACCCACTGGCCTCGTATGTTACGGACTTTAACAAGGCTCTCTATTGTTGCATGCAGACAGCGAGACCATCCTTCAGCAGTATTTTCAAAAATCCCAGCCAGTAATACCCACACTCCGGGCCTGTCCGTGAATGAGCCTTCTTCAGTATTTTCAAAAAGCAGCAACATCAGCAGTGAAAACATTTGCATCCCCCCAACAAGACGCCATTGAATAGAAAAGGCAACAGTGGCACTAGAGGGAACAGAGGCTGGGTTTGAGAGACTGAGTGGGCCTGTGAGAACTGCATAATGCTCATGACGAGGGCATTGTTTGGCACTCAACAACTTCATTCAAGCGATCATCACGAGATAGGGCTGAAGTGTCATGAGAAGCTCTGTACTGTAAGTAGATAGTTGTGGAGTAGTCTATCAACGCAGTATGTAACAAGTGGGGAATTTAAATTAGCTTTTTCTATAGTCTTCAACAATATTGTCAGATATGCTTCGCTAATAACTTCGTATGATCCTGGACTTCGTGAATGGAGCCAAAAAGTAAAATAGTCGTTTACTGGTAGAGGGTCCATCACCTGCTTGTTTCTATGGATATGTCATTGGTCTGTCTGAAATGTTCCACAGTATGACATTAAACATTTATTGAATTACAGGTAGTTTTATTGCTCAAAGATACCAAGAAAAACAGGCATTCTGACTGTGAGTGGACTTGCCTCTCCACAGATCTGACCTGTAACTTGGTCTGGTTTGGTCTCCATGATAATAGAAAAGTTTAATACCAGACTGTGAAACATTCCAGACAAAGCAATAACATTTCCATGGAGAAAAGTATTTGACGGACCCTCATTTACCACAATGAGTTTAAAAGTACTTTTCACAACTTTTGCTGTCACAGTAATGCTAACAAAAAGGCAACAGTTAAAAACCCATCTCTTTAAAACCACCTTTCATTAACTTTCTTGTTTTTTCTGTTTGTCTTTGTTTGTCTCTTCATGTAAAGCGTCTTTGGGTATCTTGAAAAGCAATATAGAAGTGTATAAAGTACAACTAGCATTCTAACAGCATACCAGCCTTATTTCTTGTTTCACTGAAGATAGAAATGCCTTGTAATGAAATGCAGACAGCACAAAGTGGTTTCACGTTGACCACAAAAGCTAGTTTTAAAAAATATCTGTACTAGGGCATTTTTATTCCATGAAAAAGCACAGCCCCTTTGACAACAATATTAAGTGAAGCCATATGAAATAAGTATTATCTATGAGCAGAAGCAAGGACGAAAAGCTGATATGTTATGTTTGCTTTATAATCATTGTGTCTATGCACCAAGGGCATAGTTTAGTTTTGAGATTTGTGACCTTGCAGAAATCAGCTTTCCGTAATTTCACGAATTTCTTGCTTGCATCTTTCCTCCTCTTTTGACTGTTTCCTTTCCTATCTCTTCCGAATTCATTGAGGATAACCCTTTGTCCGGTTATCCAACATTACATTTTTAAAGGGCCCATATTAAACTATTTTCTGATCTCTGTTATTATGTTTGTATAATGTTAAACCTGGAGTTGTGTTTTGTTTAATTCACACATTTAACACATAAAGCGTGCATATTTAGGAGTTCTTTTCTTGTGATGTCATGTGGTAATACAGGAAGTGCTCCACTGTGTAGTGAAGGTGTATGGAGTTTGGAAAATTTCAGCCCTGGAGTTGCAAATATCTACTGAAATACAGGTAAAAGGTAGCTCTTAACTTGAAAACTATTGCTTCATGACATCACAAGGTGGATGGAGTATTTTTAGCTTTGGAAACCAATAATAAAAGATTACTCAAACATGTGAATGAAACAAAACATGACTCTTGTGAGCTTTAAGTCATGTTAAAATGTTGTTAACTCCTCAAAAACATACTATGAGTTTAGTTTGCGCGACATAGGACCTTTAATGACAAAAAACACCACTAAACAATAGGGATGCATTCAGAGGAAATACAAAACCAGCTTCCAACAGCATTATTGCATTATTCTATCAAAAGCTGTTTAGGCTGCTACACCATTGCCAACTTATAAGATTATAGCTTAGTCCAAACAGTGAATGCCGAGCAAGGCCCCAGGAGCAGATTCTCGGTAGTTAGATTAGCATAGAATCATCATTAGCAAAATCCCTTATTACTTAATGTGTTGTGAAACCAGCAATTAGTCTATACCGCACAAAGCTCACTGAATGTATGACTGACCGCTAAAGAAAGACCCCCTTTGGATGCATTGCCCCCTACTGGAAAATGCTTTGTACTTCTCTATGGCAACATGAGCGGTGTCACTGGACCAAAGTTTCCTGTTTCTAAGCTGGAGTGAAGCCAGTTTAGTTTTTTTCTTTTTGTCCTCTATATAACAAGCTTCAGACAAGATAGATTAACCCTTCGCGGAGACCACAAGCAGGGAGTCCGAAAGCTACTGTTACTGGGAATGCTTTTGAAGTCTCATCACAGGGGGGGATTCAAACTTGGAATAAAAAGGTGTTACTTGGTACTCAAATATCAATAGGTCCCTTTTGCAGCCAGGTTGTTCCAGGAGGTAGACGGTTTCAAGCCATTTGGGGCTATTTGCGTTTTGATGGGGTGTAGTTTGAAAGGACCCTCCCCATGGATCATCAAATCTCCAATATTGTGAGCATGACTAAAGATGAAGGATATCCCCGCAGGCAAATCCCCCTCATACTCACTCTTCACTTTTCAATGGACTTTTGAGACAGAGAGCCAATGTCAAGGGCAATACTGTTTCAAAATCGCACTGGCTTAAACAGCTTGGACTGATGGTAAATGTGCAACCATGTTTAGCATATAAAGTGATGCTAGCTTTAGGACTATAATATAAGGACTCTGTGAAGCAACATTTCAAGATTAGCATGCTAATTTACAGCTACTTCTGAAGGAGATCAAATGAGGTAAGGAGGTAACAGGCTATAACACCGCTGAAACCAGTGCTATCAATAGGCAAAGTCTGAACACAAACCAATTGTTTAAATGTTTTATACAGGGGAAAATTATACAGATCTTGAAGTATAATTGTTCATTTGTGTGTTTGATTTCAGCTATACGAACTGGCTGTGTTGTTCATACAAGCAAGAAACCCAATAATTTAGTGTACTGTAGTAGACTAGCAAGAAACGGTCAATTACTGTGGTTCCAATAGAGCATTACTTTTGATTTATGACTGATGATTATAGAGAACTGCATAAACCTAATTTAGACCTGGTTAAGTTCCAGCTTAGTTCTGATTTTCAGGTTTAGACCTAGATGTGGTATGGTTAATTACTGGTTCAGTAGTGTGAAGTGAAGTTTTAGATGTAAAATGAACCAAAAACAGAATCAATATTTGTACTTTTGTCATTTCCCCAGCCTTGATCTTTATGTAACTGAGATCTGAAATAGCAACACGACTCAGGTTCATAAATGATTTATAGCCGGCAGCAGTGACATCACCAGCTCAACTCATGTAATCCACAGCTTCACATACAAGACACTCGCCCCTCCACTGAATACACAGGGTAAACTGGCTTTGGCTATCGCCTAAGGTTGTCACAAGTATTGAAAATCAGATACTAATCAATACGAAAACAAGTGTTGAAACAAGATACTCATTTGAATCTTTCCTGAACTAGTATACACACATGGACCACTATGGAACATACCTAGACGACTGAGGGATTACACAGATGTATTACCACATGTGAATATATAGGAATGCACATATCCAATACTGGTATCGGATATCGACGCCAATACTGAAAAATATGCTTGATCAGAGATTGGCTCCCAAATATCGGTTCAGTCGATATCCTGGTTTGACAGATAATTTGATGTAGAAGTTGGTACAGAAAGTCTCATAATGTTTGAACTTTTGTAACACAAAGCTGTTCTGTAGTTACTTGAGGGATAAATAACAGCTACATAGCAAATTTAGATCAGTTTTGTCTTATTTTAGTTTAGTTTGAAGGAAATAAAAGTTGTTTTCAGTCTCTGCACTTGGTTGATTGGTTGATATCAGCAGATACTTAAAAAGCGGTGCATCCTTAGTAATTTAAAATAAAGTACAATTATTTAATGTTGAAAATCACTTTCTGTTGAAAGAGTGTTTATTATATAATTGAAAATCGAGTTAGTATCATGACAACACTACAGTACTATAGCTTAGACATCACCAACAGGGATGAGGCCTAAACACATCTGAATATTTTAACAGGAAGAGATGAGTTTATCATTTATTTATGCCATGTGGGAGACTCCTTACAACTGTGAAACTGTGTCAGGTAAAAGGTGCTTTCTGAAAAGTTGAGAACCGGTAAGAGCAACGGCTTCATATGCGCACATCCCCCGTAAAGGCCAACAGACACGCTCTTAGCTTGAAAAATTGAATACTGATGCTAAAAATAACTTGACACACTTATGTATCAGTTCAAATGGCTGCAAGAACTGGTCTCAAATGGTTTTAGTGCCCACGCTGGATTTTATGTTTCTATGTCATTTTTTTAAAGGTGCATTGTGTAACTTTTTTGGTAGAGGGTCTGCCACCTGCTTTTCTCCTTGTTTCACAGCATGTCCTCAAACCTTTTTTTCTTCATGGAGACCAAACCAGGCCAAGTTAGAGGTCAGATCTGTGGAGTGGCAAGTCCGCTCACAGTCAGAATGCCTGTTTTTCTATGTATTTTTGAGCAATAAAACCACCTATAATTGATAATACTGTAGTCCCAATTACTTCTGACTGATGATTGATGATTAGAGAACTGCTTAGACTTGGTTTAGTCCTGGTTGAGTTCCAGTTTAGTTCTGTTTTTCAGGTTAAGACCCAGATCTGTTACAGTTAATTATTGGTTTAGTACAGGTGTATCCAAGTGTGATTTGGTCAAATATTTACCAAGTTTGTTGTTAATTAAAACATTACAATCCAATGTTTTCAGAATTTATGCTTTTGGTAGAAGTTAAACTAGCCAAAATATATTTAAAAACACATAGGTAATATAAAAGTCTAATTATTGTTGCTTTTATAATTAACTGTATGGCTAATTATCACATTTGCCAGACCTTTAGTTAAACAATGCCCAACCTACCTCTGTTATGTAGATGTTTGATATACAAAACAAACCTGTGTCTGGCTGGTATCAAGTTCAAGCTCAAATCATGCTAGAAACGCCATGAACCCAGAAAAGCAACAACGAAACCAACATAGGCACAGGATCTAATGAAACCCTGCATTAACATAAGCCTATAAGTTAACCTTAACCTAGGGACAATCTCCTCCATTGTTAAGGTCCATAACAAAAGAACCACGCAGCCCCATCACCAGCACCATTGATGTGCTAATGAGTATACAAGTTAGCCTAGCCTCAGTAACATTTCATAATCAATTAATCAATGGGGCCAGCGTAAGAATGGAATATATGGGACAAAGACGAGGACAAACCCAATCAGGCACGGCGGTATGAGGCCCATAACCTCCAGACCAAACACAGGATTCTCACGGGGGGACGGGGGAAGGGAGATGAGCGCTCAGAAACAACAGAATCCAGTTAGACTATCAGTAAAATCTTCCAGGAAGGAGAGTTAACTGAAGACAATGTAAAACTTGTGCAGTTATAACAGAGGTAGAACGTTATGGGAAACTCTAGGCCCTACCTTTACTATACTCTGCTGTATATAAAATTGACTTGACTATGAGCGTGAAACCATGTCATGATGGTTTTCCCTCAATATTACCTTACTCAGAGGTGCTAATACTGTATTGCATGTATGTATGTATGTATGTATGTATGTATTTATTTTTGTGGTAGTAGTAATAATTAGACAGATGTCCTGCAGATGCAATCGATCAGAGTAGTCCTTTACATTGGCTGTTGAACATTACATAAAATTCATACATACCAGGGGTGAAAGAAAAAATAAAGAAACAAATGAGCACATGAACATGCAGCTGAATTAAAAAAAGTAAATAAAAAAAATAGTATTGTGTTGCACTCAAAGCTTGAGTGCAACACCCCCTGTACTTGGAGTGATACATAAGAGGTAAAAATATCACATTGCCATTTTTAACACTAATGGATGTTTCAAACTGGATGTTTGAGTGATTCTGTATTCTTGTCCTGCATTCAAGGCCTTTATACTCAGAACATTTCATTTTTCCCCCTGCCCCTGCCCACAACGCTGTACTTAAAGTCTGACTCAGAGTAATAAAAACAATTGTATTATACGCCTTTTCTTGTCTTTCTTATATATAATTTGAAAGTTGAGCAGACAGCCAAAAAACTTACATAGACTTTGCCCTTTTAAATTCTTCTCTCTTTTGCTTCCACTTGAGTAGCAAAGTACATCTTCTGCCTGTGTCTACCATTTCCTTTTCAAATTGAGTGAGTTTTGATTTATGCTTTACCATTTGCCAAATTAGCATGAAATTCCAACAGCGGAGCTTCAAAGTGGTGGATAGATAGGTACAACAAAACTAAAAACTGCTTTCAAGTGTTTTGGGAACCCACTCCTTTTCAAAAATGCAAGCTAGTGTGTTTCATTAAAGTTCTCAAAATCTCCCTTTCCCATGCAAAATTGAGCTAATCATTCTGAAGTTGCTGCTCAACGAAACGTGACAGTTATGTTCAAAGAAAATACGAGAAAGTAAAAACAGACTGTGGTACTTCCTGCTTTAAATAAAACCAGTTTAACTTGTCTAAGCAATTTCAACACAACAACTCCCAGGCTACGTCTTAGGTGACAAATGACACAAATATCTTCAACACAATGGCATCTGGTTCTTGGAAAAGATAGCACGAAGGAGCTATTTAACGCAGGTAAGTCAGGTTATTAGCAAACACAAATCCGCTGTAAACATCATTAGGGCGACAGGTAGTCTCGCCTGGGGCCAGTTTGAATATGCAGCACTCCCATCGTTTAGTCAGCACAGCTCAAATCTATTACATATTGTACTCATGACTGGAGCAGACATTCGATTACAACTGGTAATTTAGCATAATACGATATTAGAGGGTGTGTGTGTGTGTGTGTGTGTGTGTATGCTAGTGGAGCTGGGGAGTGAAGAGTTTTGATCTGATAATAAAGTTCCATGAAAAAAAAGACATTTTTGTGGATTGTCTAAATCCAGTCATGTTGGAGTCAAACAATGAAACTGTTTTTTCACCTACTTTCACTTTTTATTAGTATAACAATTCTTTTTTGTGTATTTTATGGTAAATGGTCACATTTTTATATACCTTCAAGGCGCTCAAAACACTTTACAACAAGGAACTACTCACTGGGGTTTAGTGTCTTGCTGAAATTGCACCGCCAACCTGTGGGCCAGACCGCTCAACCAGTGATGTTTACGTCGAGAGTGGGATTCGAACCACCAACCCCTGGATCAGTGGACAAATGCTCTAGTAGCCCATATGAAAGCAATAGGTCCGTCACCGTCTTGTTTCTATGGATATGTCAATGCTCTGCCTGGAAAGTTCCACAATATGACATTAAACAGATGTACCTCGCCTTTATTCAATTGCAGGTGGTTTTATAGCTCAAAAATTACAAAGAAAAACAGGCATTCTGACTGTGACCGGGGTTGCTTCTCCACAGACTTGACCAGTAAATTGGCCTGGTTTGGGCTCCATGATGATAGAAAGGTTTAATGCCATACTGTGAAACATTTCAGACAAAGCAGTAACAACATAACAACAACAGGTGTGTGACCAGAATTGTGAATTAGTGTTGCCACATCACAAAAACATTCTAATTTGATTTTGGTCAGGTGTCAGGTTTTTGTTTATTTCGTCTCCTCACGTAGGAATTTAAAACACATTTTTAAATATACAATAGAATGTAATTTTGAACACATAAGAAATAAGATTAACATAAGAAATAACATATGAAATATTTATTTAAAATGATCATGCCTTATACTAGTTCTGATTTAGGTGAAGTTCATTCTAAAACTATCCAATAACATTCTATTACTCTTGTTTAGAAACAATCAATTAGTATTTCGGCACTGACGTCTCTATTGCCAAAGTGGTTTTGGCCCAAGTTTTACACATGCCCTTTATGTCATTCCCTCCAGTTATGCTTGACTGGGAATACACAGAGTTGTAACCCTTGTATGCACCATTTTAAAATACTCCATGGTCACTTAGCCAATACTGTGTAACTTGATAAATATGGGCTGACAGGAAAAACGTCTCACTTTACACACATTATTTAACCCTGAAACATGCCTGAGGAGCTCTTGCACAAGGGTCAAAGGCGTATTTGGTTTACCACCTGACAGCAAGATGAACAGTTGCTGTATTGATGTGAAAAGGCAAGTCCTAACAGCTAAACCTGGCAAATATCCCGGCATCAGCAGTACCACGCAACTCTGTGTGTGTGCACACTGTAATGCACTGGCCTCCGGGGGCCCAGTGCCACACAGGCAGAAACTAAACCACACCAGGATTAAGGGCAGAGTGAGGGGTGGGAGCAAACAGGACCAGCGTGCCCGGGCTGGCCTCTGCTCTGACAGGACCGCCCCGGACACTAAACATACGCCAGGGGAATCTATCTGGCAATGAATCATGAGTGGCAACGGAGGTAAGTATTTTTATATGTTATGTAAGCATTTCAGAAGCAAGAATTCAAATACAGGTATATTAAAGTCAGAATAACATGTCAGGGGGGTCTATTTATTATGAATCATGACTAGTAAATGAGTGTAAGTATTTTTATGTTATTGTAAGCGTTTTAGAAGCAAGAATTCAAATGCAATACAGACTTAAACTCAGACAAACTGTATTGATCCACAACAGAAATTATTTGGACCAATAAAGTTTGTCTAAGTACTGGTATGTCTGAAGTTTGTCTAAATACAGGTGCATTATGAATAACCATATGTCAGGGGCATGTTTTTGATAATCCATCATAACTAATATAGGAGTACAAGTGTAAAAAACATAGTGTAGATGCAACAATTCATAACAGTCAGGTAGGATGCAATACTTCTAAATATAAATCACAGGAATGCTGAGTATAGATATTTCAAAATGAAATACTGAAGTTGAAGTACAAAGTAGTGGCACAAGAAATTTCTGAATTGAGACAAAAAAAAAGGATTTGCTTACAGTGCAGTAAGTAAAGTAACAAAACTTTTACTCAAGTAGGAGTACTATTACACTAAATATTACTCAAGAAGGAGTAAAGGTAAGGTGTCTGAAAACTACTCGTACTTAAATAAACGTACTTGAGTAACCTAAATGTAACTGAGCACTATCCACCTCTGACTGGAAGCAAATAAATCATTAAATGAATGAATGAAAATTACAAAATCATCAAAGACACCGGCGTCGTGATCCAGAGCCCCACAGTCAGAGTCTCTGTTTGCGTCATGAGTCTCATTCAGTCCTGAGGTCACACCAGTACATGTTCCTGCAGGTCGACTTCACTGCACTGTGGAGGCAGGAGTCACGTGACAAAGATGAAAGATGATTTAATCTGGTTCAATACTAGAAACACAATCTTACTCTCCTTTCCTGGTAACTCAAACTTTTAGCACAACGTCCAAAAAATAAAGTAATAGTTCAAACTTTTTATACTGACATACAAAGACGTGATGCATTCATATATTTTAATATATGACACTTTGCAACTCGTGTCATCAACATTCCCTGAGGGTATGATGCTAAATGTAGGCTCTGCTCTGTCTGAGGCTTCATTAGAATTTAATCTGAGCTTTATTTTAACACAATCTGACCATAAAGAGCTGATTTAGTTGGAACTACAACAGGCAAGATGATTTGTGCTGTTAAACAAGCCTCTCACACATAAAATTTGCTTTAGACAACAGTTTTCAGTTCGTCCCTCTCACCTTTTTTGTTCAAATCCAATCGTATTGATCACAGGCTCCTGGAAATGTGTGTTTAACTGTGTTTAATCCATTTAGTATTTTTACTTGAGTTTTCAGACAATCTTAAAACTATTTCGGCTGCGTTTGTTAATGTCTGCGTTGTGTCACCATGGTAACACAATGCCGACTTTTTTATGTATGTGTATGGCATTTCGCCGTACACATACAGCGTGATGTCAATACAAATATCAGTATCACCAATACCGATACATCTCTCATCCCTGAACAGCATTCCTGGCTTTACATTGTGTGCGGTTGAACATTCAGGTGCTAAAAATTCAAACTACATAATAAAGTTCCAGTTTTCTTTTGATGGAAAAATATCCGGAAGAGAAATATAAAAAACGCCACTATGTTTCTGAGGCAGTATGGCCGTTGGGAGTTCACAGAGAGGAACACACAGATGGAGGAAGAAGGGACCGGACCAGAGCCTCAAAGGAGAGAGGGTGACACCAGTTTTTGGATCCAATCTGTAGCGTCCAATGCCAAGCCACAGTGACAGACGCTCTTTCACCCTCGTCTGGAAAGAAATGTACCCAAATATCCTCATTAAAACTACAGCAAAAGGACTGCGCGGCACTGCTGATGGGGAATACATGTCTAATTAATCACTGCAGGCCTCCCAAGAGTTTTCGGACAAAAGACCAAGCCAATGTCCAACAGCAAATGGACATGACAGGGAGTAGTACTGCCCAGAAGGTTATACTGGTGGCCAGTTACAGTTTTACACCACAAGAAGAAAAAGTAGCATTTAACAAAATTTTCAAGAAAAAGGCAGTCAAGGATCCTGTAGTAGTAGCAGTAGTGGTAGTAGTAGTAGTAGAAGTAATAGTAGTAGTAGTAACGGTAGCAACAGAAATAGTAGTAGCAGTATTAGCAGTAGTAGTAGTAGTACAAGTATTTTGCTTTCTGGCAAGTTACTAAGTTTGGTAGCAGAATAGCCAAAAAAAAGTATGTTTTTTGTTTTAAGAAAAGTAAGAAATTAGTATCTGTATTAGTAGTGAATAAAGTAGTAGTAGTAGTAGTAGTAGTAGTAGTAGTAGTAGTAGTAGTAGTAGTGATAGTAGTAGTAGTAGTAGTAGTAGTAGTAGTAGTAGTAGTAGTAGTGATAGTAGTGATAGTAGTAGTAGTAGTAGTAGTAGTAGTGATAGTAGTAGTAGTAGTAGTAGTAGTAGTGATAGTAGTAGTAGTAGTAGTAGTAGTAGTGATAGTAGTAGTAGTAGTAGTAGTAGTAGTGATAGTAGTAGTAGTAGTAGTAGTAGTAGTAGTAGTGATAGTAGTAGTAGTAGTAGTAGTAGTAGTGATAGTAGTAGTAGTAGTAGTAGTAGTAGTGATAGTAGTAGTAGTAGTAGTAGTAGTAGTGATAGTAGTAGTAGTAGTAGTAGTAGTAGTGATAGTAGTAGTAGTAGTAGTAGTAGTAGTGATAGTAGTAGTAGTAGTAGTAGTAGTAGTGATAGTAGCAGTAGCTTGAAAAGTGGTAGCAGTAGTTGTAGAAGCAAGAAAGTAGACTAGAAGTAGTGAAAGCCGTTGTAGTACAGGCAACAATAGAAGTATAGCTATAGAAAGACTACTAGCAATACTACTACTAGTAGTAGTAGTAGTAGTCCCAGTAGTAGTATTTGGTTTTCTGGCTAGTTCCTAAGTTTGTCATCAGAATTACCCACAGGAAGAAAGTGTAAGTTCATTCATTTGTACTGGTAGCAGTCAGAGAGGTAGGCCTAGTAGTAGTAGTCATAGTAGTGGTAGCAGTAGTAGCTGGAGATGCAGTACCAAGAGAGTAGTAGCAGTAATAGTTTTTGTAGTAGTGAAAACAATAGAAGTATAGCTATACTGTAGTAATAAGTAGATCTTACATCTCTGGACTAGCCGAATCCACAATGAAGTCTGTATTTTGTCCTTTCCACATTATTATAATTTCTAATAGGTAAACCCAATGCAAAGGAATGTATATGAAACAAATACAAAGAAAAAAGTTTGCTTCTTTTTGTTTCAACTTCCAAGCTTCCTTTTTAGTTTTGAAGAAGACCTTATGGCAAACCAAACAGATGATAAGTAGCCTGATTCCTATGAGGCCACCTTTTAAGTCTATTTTGACCAATTCAGTGAGAGGTTTTTCATCACCTCTCTAAAAAGACACTGTGTCAACTTCTGAGCACCTTCTGGCCTTTTTTATTAGCACTGTCCCAGCTAAACGCCAAACAAACTCACAGCGGGCTCCAAAGCACTGAGCTAACAAGACCAGTTCATAAACTCCACGCTTGCAAGCTTTAATGAGCCAACAAGCCATGGCAAACAGGGGCCACTTCACACAGATAATAATGGCAGAAAGAGACAAAGATCAGGTCTGGAGCATGTCCACAAAGAAACAGTGTTAATGTAATTGCTTCCTTGTTTGATTTTGCATGACTTGACTGACACTGAAGGTGGAAGGAAAAGGTTATTGGCCATTAACCACACAGGTGTTTGGACACAAGCTAAAACTGGGCATGGATAATGATGTATGTATTAACAAGGGCTGGGTTATGTTACATTATTATTGCATCAAAGTAAAGCCATGTCATTTCAGTTATGAGTTTTACTGCAAAAATACATTGAAAATATAGCCTTAGTGTGAGTGCATGTTTATTTTTTATTTTTTTTTACCAGTAGCTGCAGATGTGAAATCTGAAAGAGTGATGCAAGAAACACAAATGTTGAAATCATCTAATATTGTCAACATAAAGTTTTTGTCACTCGTAGACTTACTCACAATGGGAAGAATAGCCAAACGTTTACTCAGGTAGGAGTAGTGTTACTTCCAAGGGCCCATATTACACTATTTTGTCATAACACATAATTAGGGGTGTGCAAAAATATTGGAATATCAATATATTGTATTGTTTAATGTGATGACACAGTACTGATATTGTGGGCTGCTGTATCGCTATATCGCCAAGAGTATTTTTTGTTATATTTTACTCAATTATTTTGTTACCGTGCTACAGTTTTGTTGCTTGTTTAGAGGAAGGAAACTCATTTATTTGACACATTTGACATTTTCTCTGTTTTGATGATTAAAAGAAGTGGTTTAACAAAGACTTTTAGTATCACAGCCATGATTTAGCCTTTATTTTTTACTGAACCGTATTGAATCGATTTGAAATATATCGTATTGAATCATATCTAATCGAAAGCTGACTGTATTGACAAAAAACACTCTGTTCCACCTTGTGATGTCATGTTAATACAGGAAGTGCAAACAAACAAAAAAATAAATAAATAAAAAATCAGCCCTGGCATAAACAAAAACAAAATAACTTGAAAGCTACCACTTCATGACATCACAGGGTGGAACGGAGCATTTTGAGCTTTGGAGATATAAACAGACTAATAATAAAAGATTACTCAAACATGTGTGAATGCAACACTGGGTATGTTTTTGAGGAGGTAACAATATTATAACACGGCTTAACACTCTTAATTTTGCTAATATATCTTTAATAAAAACATTACTGCTAGAAAATTACTCTGAAAAGTATGATTTCTTAAAAAAGAAAACTCAAGTAACTGCGAACTACCAACCTCTGATAAAAAAAAAATAAAATAAAAATAATAATAATAATAATAATTAAAAAAACAAGTCATTTAGTTGTTGTCACCCTAAATGACTTTGTGGGCCCGTTTGTGTGAGGGCAGCCTGGCGGGTCACATGTCTGGACTCTCATCATTCACCACAGATAGATTTCACTCTGAGCAGGAATGGAAGGGCATCAGGGTGACAGCATGTGGCAATCTGCTAAGCACTGCTCATTTACACATATCACAATGCTGACTCAACAAGACTACACCGCCTGGGAACATGAAGCCAGTGACGCAATGTCGTTTTTGTGACTATACGAGGAATAGGAAGTCAATATTTAGATAACACACGGCAAGTAATTCAATGTAAGATACTAAACTACAGGCTATCAAGATTATGAGTGCAGTTGCCAAATCAGGAATGGCAAAAATCAGAGTAATTGCACGTAACACCAGTGTATTTCAGATTCATTTTCCCTTACACAAGTACAATTAAGTTATTCTGAAAGAAAATATTTAAGTTAAATTCTCAGTTTCAATTTTGGTCTTGTTCACCTATTTAAACCTTCCTATGAATGTGATTTTCTTTAAAAGCCAAATTCACAGGACAAAAATGAAGCTGTATCATAACACCACAAAGACTAGTGTACACCCACGGACCACTACTGAGGGATTATAAAGACATAAATAAGGCCACATGGTAATATAAAAGGAAGTGCTATGATTTAATGTTCACAAGCACATTCTATTGTCTAAAGAAGAGAGTTTTTTTTAAATCATTGTAGTATTGGAACTGCTAAAAGTCTATTCCTTTGAATTGAAATCAAGTTCAAAATGTTTGTATCGTGGCAACACTACTTTAAAGTAATTGAACTAGCTGTATTCTTATGTAGTGTATGCAATTTTCTTGTCCAAACAAACTTTAATTTTACATTTTTTTACAGTTACCTAAAAACCTTTGCCAAATGATTGGTTCCTGATGTTTTTGGGTCTAGGGCTGGTTTATCAAAATAGAACAGCATACTCCATTTTTTAAAAGCCAGATTTAGCTGATTCATGGGTTCAGAATGATGAATTTGGACTGTTGCCATAGCAGTTACCAATTTAGAAAAAAACATCTTTTGAAACAGGAAAAAGTCCCACGTGTTGGATATAACTGGACAGTTAAACCTGTGAATAATGAAAGCTGTACTGGGGTTCTTGTACTATCACATCAAAAATCTTTTCATCTTCTTTTCTGGTCATGGTATTCTAAGTCAATAAATCACAAACCATCTGGATATAGTTTTTAGGCCTGGAAAAGTTATTTATTTCCCCTCCAAAGAGTTGTTCCATCTGCCCAACACAATACTCTACAGATATCAACAAGTAGCAGAAGGACTGGCAACTTTTGGGGCTTTCCGTACAACTAATCTGCCCACTTCACCAGGAATCCATCAGTATCATTATAGTCGTCATATGGTGGTGTATTTTTAAAGCAGTTTTCCTTTCATCATTGCCTTTTGGATTTGGCAGCAGAGTTGCTAATTCTTAGAAATGTTAAGTTTGGGAAAGCTATAGCTACAGATGGCCTCTTGTGCTCGTGTTTACATATTCAGAGAGAAAGCAAAACTGTCCATTTGTGGCGCGTTCAAAGTGGACATTGTTGCTTCATTTGAACTGTTGCCGCCTGCTGTTAAACTGACCGTAAATAGACTCAAGGGTCATCGGGGAGAGTTGGCTATTGTCCTCTCTATGTGTCACGATCACTACAAGCCAAAATCCAAAAGCAGTTAGCACAGAGACCGCCTGTTAGTGTTGTTCAAATGCAATTTCGATGCCAATTACTATATTTTTATATTTTATTTTCACTTGTACATATATATTTGTATAATTACACCAATCCCTTGCTAGTTTTGCTACTTATTTTGAATTTATTATTAACGTTTATATTTTTGCTCTTTGTTATTATAATGTATTGTGATGTTTGAGCTACTGTGTCCAAATAATTTCCCTCGTGGATCAATTAAGTTTGTCTGTGTCTAAGGCATACAGATTTCAAAACCATAATGATAATTAAAAAAAACAAAACACAAATTTTTAGACAATAGACTATTCAACACAAAGTAGTATCTCATAGACCTACTACTTCTGATATAGACCAAAACTACTCAGGACTGGTTCAGTTGTGTTACTTGTTCAAATTCTAGTTCTAGTTTTGATACCAGTTTTAGTATTGATTAGTATCTCGGTATTGATACTTCTGAAAATCCTATACTGCCAGAAATGCTAATTGAAAAACAAACTAAAATGACTTGTCAGATTTCAAATACACATATTTCTTTCACAAAGTCTTCTTTCAAAAGCTCAGTTTTAATACTATGACAAACCACATCATGCAGCTTAATTAGTAACAACATGATTTATATTTCTAATTCGTGCTATCAAAGTTAATATAGCTATTGTATTTTGTATTTTTTACTGTATAAATAATATTATACAGTAAAGTACAAAAGTAAGTACTATTACTGCAATTTTTATGTTGTTTTGTGTCCCTAAGCAAAACACTTCACCTCAAATGCCCACTCGAATCATTGCCAGTTACATTGGGGAGGGCATCTGGCATAAACATGTGGCAAATCACGCTACTGGTTAGCTGTAACAAAACTTGGCAGTGGAAGGAGCAGTTATATTATTGTAAAAATGAAAATGAAATCCATGAAGTGATCCTTTCTACATTTAGGTGCAGTACACACACATAACATCATAGTCCCAGAGGTTCGCAGTACTATAATACACAAACCTGTCACGCCAGGAACAACAAAGGCCAAAGTACAAAAAACAATGCCGTAGTACAGAGGAAGATGGACCAAACCCAACAGGCTGACGCCCAAACCGCACGCAGCCACGGCAACGCTTTGTACGCACAAGCCCACAGGAACTCGTGTTACTGCGATCATTCACTCATTTAATAAAACTACACAGGAGTCTGATCCTAATCTAAAGACGTATTGTGGCGTCAAACTAAAGTCCATTCATGACTCAGAAATCAGTGACCTGGAAATGTCCTTGTGTGGCCTCTTAGCAAAACACTGAAACAAAACAAAACAATGTGCTAGGTTACATATTCTTGCAACTCTTTTTGTCAATAAAAAATAAATAAAATGAAATAAAAAAAAACAAAAAATCTGTTTTTCCGCCTCAAACTGCAGTGATTCTAGTGCTTATTTAGCCTTTAACGTTTTATATTAAATGCCTTCCTTGTCTAATGAAGATGTTACTATGTTGACAGGAATATTCCACAGTATGGCATTACATGTATCGACCATTTATTTACAGGTGATTTTAGGACCAAATTTTACCTTGAAAAACGTACATTCTTGCTGGGAATGGGGTCACCTCTCCATAGATCTGACAAGTAATCTGGCCTGTTTACGTGCTTGTTGCCATGGATACAGATAGGTTTAATACTGTGAAACAATCCACGCAAAACAATAACATCGCCAAGGAGACAAGCAGACGGCAGACCCTCCACCAGTAAAGTTACACTGTTCACCTTTAAAATGGTCCAATGCATTTAAGTCAGCACTTTTCATTTACATTTACTTAATTTTGTATCTAAAATTCTCACATTGTTATAATTTTGTGTTTTTTTAAAATATATTGTGTATATTGTGACCTGAATAATGAGTAATCCAGATAATGTTGAGATCCCTAAACAGTTCCTTAGATTTTAGCGCAAAATAAACTGCTCATTGACCTGGAAACATCAGTGTGGGAACGAACATGTGTAAAGCAGACTTTGTTTAAATACAGACATTATTTTCAGAGGATTCGCTTTGATAAGTTCCATGATGTAGCTTTTTCCATGCTTTCACTTGCACGGCCAGAGGTGCGCGCGGTTAAACCAACAGTGTGCCTTTGTCTCTGTGGGGCATGCTTGGGTTAGACCACCTGTTCCTCTGCTGCAACAACAATGAGAGATTATTGGACCAAAACAGACCCAAACTCAAAAAAGAGCAGTGTGTTTGAATATGGGCTAAATCTGGTATCAGCTTGTGCCATGCCAGGTACAACAACAAAGTGTGATAAAGTGGTGATATACGATAATACTGAAATCAATTTGCACTAAATTCATGACGCAGTAACTGGGGATGCACCAATACAATGCTGGTATCAAATACTGGCGGCAATATTGAAAATTTTGATGGATCCGCTATTGATTCCAGTCGATATCACATTTTGGTTTATACATTTGTGTAATAAGACAATTTACTGGACAATGTAGGCCCAAAAAGCCTTGTAACAGTTGTCAAAGCTGCTCTGTAGTTACTTAAAATATTAAATAACAGTTACAAAACACATTTAGATTTTTTTTCCCCATACGCCGC
The DNA here is from genome assembly GCA_029959045.1 of Taenioides sp. WSHXM2023. Lineage (NCBI taxonomy): Eukaryota > Metazoa > Chordata > Actinopteri > Gobiiformes > Gobiidae > Taenioides > Taenioides sp. WSHXM2023. Next base: position 1,594,587 of record CM057104.1, read on the forward strand.
TTGTTTAAAGGTGAAAATACTGCATATTTTCAGTCTCTGCCCTAGTATTGGTTGAGGGCAGGTGAGAATGATATGGCAGAATTTGCTGAATTATCCTTGTTTATGGTTCATATCTGTGGGTTTAATGCTTTTGGGTATATAAAAATGAAAGAAAAAGTGTCTGAAAATTTGATTTCTCGGTCAGCAAATGAACAAAAATGAAATTACTGGTTAAATTTCAAGGCAGAAATTGGTGACATTGTTCAATCAAAGTGTCACTGTTGTCAGCTGAATGGAAATTTAGGAATAAATTTAACGTTGAAAAATTGTGGACAGAAAATGATAAAGGGCAAAACTTGAGTAAATCTACAAATGTTCCTTCCAAAAACTGTGAAGGCCAAAATAAGACATCAGGTTTTAAAACATCATGAACACAACCTGTTTAGAACAAGGAGTTATTACGGCAGTGCAATCAATCAAACTTTAATCAAGATTTGTAATTGTCAATGGTATTTTTGGGTCTTTTTAATCAGGACTTCTACAGCCAATCCTCTGTCAGTGTAAAAAATGAGATTTGGAGCAGAGCATCAAAAAACGTAATCCATCATTACAAGGGGAAAAAATATATTATATTTTCCACACTTCCACTTAAAAATACCATGAACACAACTTATTTAAAGGTCTTATTTTATGTAAAACTGATTCTTGTGAGCTTTAAATCATGTTATAATTTTGTTACCTTCTCAAAAACTTACCTTGAGTTTTGTTTTGTTTCATTCTTACATGTTTATTATTAGTTTGTCTACAACTCTGAAGATCAAAATGCTCTGTTCCACCTTGTGATGTCATTTAGTGGTAGTTTTCAAGTTAACAGCTCCTTTTACCTTTTTTTTTAATAAAGATTGGCTGAAATTATCCAAATGATTCTAGTGAAGGCGTATAGAGTTTAAAAACACATTAGAGCACTTCCTGTATTACTACATGACATCACAAGTTGGAACAGAGCGTTTCCAGTTTGAGACAAGAACTCAGCCTAAATACGCACGACTTGTGTGTTAAACGTGCTTTACGCAACTTTTTTGGTGAAGGGTCTGTCATCTGCTTGTCTCCATGGAGATGTGCCTAGAATGTTCCACAGTATGACCATAAATTTAATAATCTCCAAAATTACTGGTTATGTTTGTGGAGAGGCGACCCCACTTACAGTAAGTATAGATGTTTTTAAGATATTTTTGAGCAATAAAGAACACTTGTAGTTCAATAAATGCAAGACAGATTAGTTACACAGTGCACCTTTAAACATGTGAATGAAACAAAACACAACTCCAGGTATGTTTGTGACGAGGAAACAACATTATAACACAGATCAGAAAATTGTGTAACATAGGCCCTTTAAAACACGTAGTAGAATCTCTGGCTTTGTGGATATTGCTTGACTCTGACTGTACGGCAGACTGTAGTACAGATGCAGGGCTCAGGCAGCAGTGATTATACTTGGATATTGGATTTCAATAGAGCCCTACACCAAAGCAGAGCGGCGCCAAGAGCTTTGAGACATTCACTTTACACACCCAGATAAAACTGTACAAAGCTTAAGGGAAGATTTTCACAAAGCATTTCAAAGTGAGACCAAATGGCAACTTCTGTGATTTTGACTGTGAAAATTTGAGAACAATTTGTGAAATTTTAATGAATATTCTCACGGGGGGAATTATGAGTTAATGTAAGTGTGTGATAAATCTATCAATCATCTCTCCTTTAAAAAGGGTTTCTCAGGTCAGAAAATCAGTTGTTATACAGTAGTCCAATTTTGTAATAAAAGTTGAAGTAATTCAAAAATTGAATTGAAACAGACAAACCTTCGACCTGCGAGGTGGGTTAAGTGTCTTGCCCAAGGACACAATGACGGCATTCATCTGTGGGAGCTGGAACCACACCGCCAACCTGTGGGCCAGTGGATCTGACCGCTCAACCAATGATGTTTATGTCGAGAGCAGGATTCGAACTGCCAGCCTTCGGATCAGTGGACAAACGCTCTGTGTCTCAAAGTCACTGCTCTGCCTGGAATGTTCCATAGTATGACATTCAACAATTCTACCTTACATTTATTCAATTACAGATGGTTTTATAGCTCAAAAAACCTAGAAAAACAGGCATTCTGACTGTGAGCGGGGTCGCCTCTCCACAGATTTGACCTGTAACTTTCTTGTTTGGTCCCCATGAAGCTAGAAAGGTTTAATATCATACTGTGAAACATTCCAGACAAAGCAATAACATCTCCACGAAGAAAAGCATTTGACAGACCCTCCACCAGAAATGTTACACAATGCACCTTTAAGATTATTTATTATTATTAAGTTAACATTTTAACATTTAACATTTCAAGAAGGTGGAAACAAGTCATGGATGGGAAAATTCAAATGAGATAGTCTGGGTAAAATGACCAAAATCTGACCTACATGTCGCCCCAAAAATATCGACAGAGCTTAGAGGTCATTGGTTTCTCTGGATACTAAACAATCAGTATCGACCATGAAAAAAACACATATCAGTCAATCTCTAGTCCTTTGATGCTGGTTTAGTCCTGATTTAGACTTAGTTTGGTCTTGTTCTAGTCCTGGTTTAGTTCTGTGCGTCTTAGTTTACGCACATCAGTTCATCAAGAGCATGAATCACAGTCTAATTGATAATTGCAACTGTCTGATACTTAGGCAACTTGTAATGAGCAGCCCCATTCTTTTCTTATGATGCACCTTGACGTGTTCCCATACAGGTGACAGGCGTGACAGGTGCGTCAGGTGCTATGACAGATGGAGTTCCAATGTAATAACCTTAAACCGGAACCACATTCTGAGAAGCTTACACAGAGCTAGAAAATATGTCATTTACTTTCAAACTGTAGCTTTAACCTGTCAGTCATTGCTACCAGTTCAACTACTTCCACAAACTTATCCACCCCCTAAACGATAGGGCTGTAAGAATGATATACTCTTAGCAAGAATAATACATCCATAATAAATTCAAACGTACAGACAGTGGATTAAGTGATAAACGTATATTAACACAGACAAAAGTTACAGACTAGGGCATTATCAACCACACAATTGAAATGACTATGTTTTTGTCCGCCCCATAGGAAAACACAACTTCCTGTTTAACTGGTTATTTATCATTTCAGTGGTTGCGTAGAAAACAGCCCAAACAAACTATCTGTGGTCTAAAGTTGTTATCTGTTGCCCAAGGACTGCAGCGTAAAATCAAAAGAGTTTTATGGTTCAATTACAGGGAAAAGTTCAAGTGTTGGTGATACAGAAGTAGCAAATGTAGTTAGAGTTTGTCAAGTAAAAATATATTAAGTTCAAAACAAAATCCAATTATAAGAACATGAACAAAAGCAATAAAATGTAAGAAATAAGCTACTTTCTTGGTTCAGTTAGCCTTATATAGTTCACTTATATATAGTGTTGTTATTTATCATTATACATACTATAATACTGCTCCAATTCACTGTTCAGCCATATACAAAGAAGACAGACATTTCCACTGTAAAAACTCCAACAAAACTTACTTAAGTGGTCAATGCTATCTTCTTAAAATGTATTCAGACAAAGCCACACAATTTCAGCTGTCTTACAAGTTCATAATTTCAAATTCAAGTGAGTATACATTACAAAATCCAGGCTGCACTTAAAGATCAATGTGACATTTGGTCTAATTTTCACTTAAAAGCCCTGTATCTTATTTTCTTCAATATATTTCACCAAATTTGTCTTGCCTCTGTACAAATATATGGCATCAGGCACGGTTAGCATGCTAGTTGTCGTTAGCTTTACCACGACTGCAAAACTCCGCTCTGGCCTCTGAAAGTTGTGAAAAGCACTTATAAACTCATCACTGTGAACGGTTAATTAGCATAGTCTGAGTTTGCAAGCTAAGTGATGAACAACTCTGGACCACCGCAAACTGCTTAAAATGAAGTTCGGTTCTATTTTTGTTTTTCACATTTTTAAGATCAAGTACAGCACTAGTCACAACACACAGCACTTTTGTTTTAACTTTAACTGTGTGAATCAAATTATCTCAGTTGAAACTAGATTCTATTTCAGCGAAGTCAAAACTTTGGTGACGGCATCGAGCAGGAATTCACCATCAGTATCACGCACTGCAAGCTAGATACTTCAGACCATTTGGCAATTTTTTTACCAATGTGCTTTGACCTTTAGTATCAAACAGCACATAGTAAACTTGTTAAAAAAAAAAAATAAAAAAATAAAAACAGGCCCAAATGCCAAGGCTTTCCCTGGCTGTTCCTTCTGTGTTCCCCCTGTGGAGTTTGGGAGAGAGCTGGATGGATTAGACAAGCTGAGGATAATTTACATAGGCATTTCCTGTGGCATGAAACGACAGCCATTTACAGTTAAGACTGCATGTGAAACTAATGAGTGTTTTTCCTAATAAGTTGAAGTTTGCATCCCCTTCATGAAAGAACTACACAACACAGGATGGAAGGAAGTAAACAGGCCAATGGTTCTTCTAGTGGTACTCAGAAGAAGTCTCAAGTTGGTTTGTGCTAATTTTGAGTTTGGTCCAATTTTGAGTTTGAAGTGTAGATTTCTTCTCTGATAAAGCAAGATAATGGTGATTAGGTAAGAACTGATTTAAAATACCCTTCAGCCTCTCTTAGCCCTGTTTAGACAAGGTTTGTTATTACAATATTCCTGTTTTAATTGTGTTTCGCGCTTAGTTTAAAATTTAAAATTGTCACTATAAATACTATACTGTAATGCTGTTGCTTACTCCTATGGCAGGGCATTGTTCTATATTTACTTTATACCTTTTCAAAACCTATATACATCGGCCATTATTTGAACCACAAAACAGAATATATATGTTCATAACTGGTGCACTATGTAACTTTTTGGGTCCGTCACCTGCTTGTTTCTATGGATATCCCATTGCTCTGCCTGGAATGTTCCACAGTATGACATTAAACAGCTCTATCTTACATTCATTCAATTAAAAAATCCCAGGAAAAACAACCATTCTGACTGTGAGCGGGGTTGCATCTCCACAGATCTGACCTGTAACTTGGTCTGGTTTGTTCTCCATGAAGATAGAAAGGTTAAAGACCATACTGACCATTCCAGACAAAGCAATAACATCTTAATTAAGCATCTGACAGACCCTACACCAGAAAAGTTACACAATCCACCTTTATTTCCATATTTCCATTTTGTATTGTTGAACTGTACAACTTGGAACTGGCTTGGTCAGACTGTGGAATCACACAATCAAGAATGTGGAAATCAAAACATTTTCCAAAACAGTACATAGCATAACGTTTGAAAACCACAGCTATTCTAACTCTAATTAACCTCAAGCGCAGTACACTGTATTTCATGACTGTAAATGGACTTGCCTGTCTGTCCCCTCCCCCTCTAGTCCTCCCTTATTCCAATATAAAACAGGGATGACCTCATAGCTGGGCAGGTAGCCAGTTTATGTCCTACAGCAGTCTCCAGAGCGCACTAAAACTCCAGTATGATCAGAAAACCCATATGACACATACACAAATCTGCCCCCATCCTACCCCTTCTCCTCTCCCTTCTCTCTCTCTGCACACAATAGATCGTAACAGAGAGATTTGTGCCTGGTAACCAACGGCCGAGGCTCTCTGGCAGTGAATAGATATAGGACTATGTGTGATAATGCGCTACTGTGGCATAAATACAGGATATGGTGGAATACGCATGAGTCAGGGTGGTGACGCAAAGCTGAGTCTGCCCTTGGACTAATGCCTCTAGTTAACTTCAAGTCCAGCAACGACGTTTAAGAAGTGTACACAAAACTACTACTTCTCTTTCTATTAAATGTTTTGATTTGTTTGTGTTGCAATTTTAATGTCTTTCTTATTCTGTAAAGCACTTTGTGTACGAATAATGCTGTACAAATAAACTTGCCTTGCCTTGATTACTTGGCATTATGGTATTAAAAAAAACCCAATATCTGATACTGACTTGACTAACTGATACCAAAACTAGAATTAAAACTAGATACTCATTTGAAGAAGTATCAACAAAGAAAATAATTATCTAAATAGAAGAACACTGGACCTTTTCTGAAACGTTTTAGAATGGTTTCTTTGTGGTATCAAAATCAGTATTTAGTATCAAGCCTTTTCCTTAGTATGAAAATTGAGTTTGAAATGTGTGTATTTTAACAACTTTATTTAGTACACAAAAAATCCTATTAAGTTGTGGCATCACTGACTTCCTTCTCTGTTTCTTAACTGTGAAAACTTAATCCAGTGATATCCATGTAGCTAACTTAACCAAACAACAAACAAACCACAAATCTCACCTATACCACAAAGTTATTTTTTTGGATTAGTTGCACATTAAGATATTAGCTCATCGTACTCAGTCAGTCTTTTTTATCTTGTATGGGACATAGAGATTAGAAAATGCTTACAAAAAATGAATGAATGTTCTGAATATAAACACAGACTTAATAAACCTTGATAAAGTGAAATTTGGTTTAAAAAAATCTACATACAACAACATAGCAACACCATTTCCATGACAAGGAAGTTCTCAAAGAAGTTAATTAAACACTACGCAGACCAAGTTCCCTATTATCCTTGTTGTTAGTATTATTATAACATCGTCATAGTTACCAAAACTCCTAAGACTATAACATAAGTCATTGCTAAAAATAAGTTATTTGGAAAGAATGGAGACAATGAACCCAAGCATATTGAATTCTTAAGAAAACATGGTTTAGTCACTTAGCGATCTATGACAAATCCTGGTTAACTCCTGCTCTGTTGCTAAGGTGTGGTCATGTGTGGCATGGGTATGAAAGGTCAAAGGTCATAGGTCACACAAACAGACTGAACACATTAGGCACTTAAGCTAAAAGTGCCTCCATTTTACCACATGGATTGATTACAAGCGACAAAAAGCGACTGGTATCAAATGGACTATGAATGTTGTTAGTGAAGTACTGATTTCTGAGGGCCAATATATGATCTAGATGAAGAAGAGAAGAGGAGAAATTTGCTTTAAAAGAATAGAAATGATTTAAAATATCAAGTTAAAAATTATTTTTAAAAAAGTTATGAAAAAATAACAGAATTTCGCAGTTTAATCTTCAAAATAGAGATATAATGTGACATTTCTGCAATTACTATGATTTTTTACTGTCCCTTCATGTTTTAGCAAAACTTGAACTTCAACCAAGACTTTTTTTCAAGGATAATATCATATCATCATCATTATAGCATATTTCTGTTGTATAGTAACTATATATATATATATATATATATATATATATATATATATATATATATATATATATATATATATATATATATATATATATATATATATCATCATCTGATTATTTATATTATTAGGTAAATCTCCAAAAATATAGCTATTTTTGTCAAAACCACCGAAATTACCAAGAATAACTCTTGTATTAGTGTTAGACAAATTGGGCAGGTGCAAAGACTTGGCACCACTTCATTTTAAATTATCCATCTTATTAGGCAGAATGACCACATGGGGGAAATTACATCCAGGTTGTAGCCTATTTTAATTCTACGGAAAGGTGGTCCAATCCAATATGGTTGATGGATTGATGGTCTGAGCAGAGAAAATGATCAGATCGCAGCTGTAAAGTCGACACTGGCCAGTGACACTGTATCCGGGCTCGTATGCTTGGCCTCTATAGAGAATTATTATTACGTAACTCACTGAGAGAAGTGCAGCCTCATCCTCCATCTGTCTGATTAAGCCGTACACACACATAAGTATTTGGGACACTGTTTCAAGTAGGCCTGCCACTATAATCACTAGGGACATAATGATATGTAAATCACAGGGTACAATACAATTACAGCATTCATTTCACAATACAATATTATTGCAATATTGTGGAAATGCTAACAGAACTGCTACTTTTTCCTTTTAAAAAGCCTTGACTTGGGGCTGTATTAGTGTCAAAGTCCAAAGAATTAAGGTAGACAAGTTCTTTATAACAGTTATTTCTTCATGTTTTCTACATAGACCCTGATTGTTCTATTTCAATGCAGTTTCCTCAGTTTTTTAGCTGTTGCTGCAATAAAACAATGCATTTAAGTAAAGAAGCTTATAATTCAATACATTATGACAAGCCTCGATATTATTGTGAGAACTTTGACGATACTATATCCCTAATAATTACTATATTGACTTATCGTTCAGTATATGAAAGCTAGAACAATATATTTTGTTATTTTAGTTGTAATACAATGAGATTTGAGCTGTGGAGGGTTGAATAATTAACTTTTATCGCTAAATATTGGTTTATTTTATTTATTTGTTACAGCTCATGTCTTTAAATCATACAGTAGGCCTATATTTTAAAAAGTTTCCCTGGGATTTCCCTGCTTTGTTGTGTCAGAGGCATAAAGTAGTTTCAATATTAATGTATCTCTTTAGCAATATATCGTGCTTCAAGATTTGTTATCGTGACAGGCCTAGTGTCAAGCCAACACAATATGCCCCCACTGTTACTGAATATATTATTATTATACTGATGCATTCTGGAAGGATTTATGGAGCAATAAAGGCGTAACTGAGATGAAGAGGCTATAGGAGTATGTGGCATTAGTCAGATAATGTCTGTGTAATAACTATCTTCGGTGAATAAAAAAGGAGAAATAAAAGTGTATATGAATTTCGATGTCCATATTCAAAAATCTACAACTGCCATTTCCACAGTGAAGTAGTTAGTCACAAAGGGTCTTCCTTTTTTCTTCAGTTTTTTCTTTCTATATTAAATTAGCTATAAAACTATAACTATACTACAACTATAAAGCTATAAAATGGTTGTGTAATTACAAGTAAAGATGGTCTATTTGTCAATAATAATAATAATAATAATAATAATAATGGGTATAAACACAAGGTATATTATAATAAATAGTGGCTGTGTATTTCTGTTTACAAAAAAACGTTGCCCACTTAAACATGGATGCCAACTTTCCTTTCATTTTCCTGAATCTCCAGCCAGAGAAAAAAAAAACCCAAAACATTAATAGTTTATGGATTAGCAGCAGCCAGGCTTTCCAAGTTGTTACACAATGCCTGAGTTAGTTCTGTCAAGTGGCATTGTGCATTAGTAAAGTCTGAATAGAAAAAAATGAATTTGTCACAAGAAAATCTGATCTGCTCAAATTGATTACCCGTTATCTATCAATCTTTATTACTGTGATAAGCCAAAAGAGCGCGCAGATAAGACGTAAACAAGCCACGTTCCTCCTACTCAACGTGCAGCACGCGCACAGATGAGCCCCTATTGTTGATCCATATGGGGTGCCCCAAGAGATAGACTGGGGTTTGAAATAAGGTGCAGATTTGTACATTACTTTTTTTTTGTCTCAAACTTAAGTAAATACATTGGTAAACACTGTTTGTGTTGAAGAAATAATGTACAGTTATTGTTTGGAGCGTCAAGTTAACTTTGGACTTTTACGCACGCTGGTTAAACAATAGCAGATGAGTTATTTAAAAGTTACCTTGCTCTTGTAGATCCACGACAAAGTTCCAGTCAAAATCCCAACTTCCTGAAGCCTCTCCCGAATGTAAAAAGAGTCCAAACAGTCTCAAGTTTAGCGTCCTGGATGATCGCGGGCAGGGGAAGGTGTGCTTGTGCTCGGTGCGTATTTGCTTCTCGTAGCGCGACTAGTGTCCAAGTGGAGCACAAAGCAGAGGACCGACCGATGCCCCCTCCTCCTCCCCGGGACTCGCTCCCTCCTCCCCGCAGGGCCCTCCTCCCTCTCCCCGGGACAGCACCGCCCCCGCTGCGATTTAAAGAGCCAGTCATCTATTTAGGAATAACAATGGAGGTACAACTGGAAACATCAAACACAGCTTTAACACTTTGAAATGATTTATGGGGGACGGTGGGCACGGCACATATCCGCTGGTGGTCTCGGTGGTCTTTAATGCACTGTACTAAGTAATGAAGAGAGTATATTATCCGGATTCCTAGACAAGAACTAGGCCTATAGGAACTGCATGTTTTATAGAGCTTTAAAAGGGCTGAAAATTAGAAAGCTAAACCTTTGTCTAAATGGCCACAATAATAGCCTAAATGGGAAAATAAATGGTCTAGTTTATAATGTTTTTACTGCTGTTGGACAAGTTTGGAAATAAAACATTTTTTTAAACTTCAGTTGTATTAGTAGTATTATCGAATATAAATATAATTGAAGTATTACGTAGGCTACCCAAGTATGTAATGGACTTCAGACTTAGACTAAGACTTAGATTTTAAGAAGAAATATAAGCGACATAGGGCTGCTTTTTGTAACTTTTTATTGCTTTGCCTAAAATAGCTTTTCATATAAAAAAAAAAAGAAAAAAAAAACACATCTATCTGAACCTTTTATTTTTGAGTTACTTAAAATTAGTTTCACATGTTTATTTACACCTCTATTTACACCTCTTTTTGCCAATGTTCAAGTTAAGGGTCAGATCTGTGGAGAGGAAAACCTGCTCACAATAAGAAGGCATGTTTTTGCAAGGTACTTTTTTTTTATTATTAATACTTGTGCTAACTGTAGGCACTGCTCTGTCTAATCTAAACTTTATTTTAACACAATCAAATAATATTACAGTCACTTTTAACTAACACCTAAACAGGATCATGAATTCTCGTATAGACCGCAGGCAGGTGTTGTTTAAATCCTTTTTGTATTTTTCTATCTTCAAACTGTTTTGGTTCTCACTGCTAATGTGTGCACTAACGTCTAAACATTCTGCCATATACATACACGTAGAACACCCCCAGCGTGACGTCACTACAGAGTATCAATAAACCCTTGTAACTGAATTAAAGCAAGCTCAATAAGTGTAATCTCATCTTTAGTAGTAGGTATCCTCCAACAGAAGTGCACCTTTAACTCTGCTCGGGTCTCTCAGTTGTGGGTGCGTCTTGTGTTTCTCATGTGACTTCAGCCAACCACCTGTAAATAGCATCAGAATTCACAATGCAACACCATGGACCAATTAGCAGCACTGGTTCATGGATGCAGCTCTATTTGGGAACACTTGATCCACATTTTAACCGAGACTTTGACGGCATTTTCCCCCTCCTGGGCCCCAGAATCAGTTATTGCTTCCGTGTGTGCCTGTGTGTTATATAATAGGTACAGTGTGAATAGCCAGAATGAATTCAGGCCAGCGAAGAGCGTCTTTTGAAGATAAATTGGGTCAACTGTACGGAAAGGCTGCTAAAATTACTTCCATTTTGACGTTCAGATCACCCAAATCGCTGCAGAAGTGGAGATTTTTACTGGTGTGCAAAAAATCAAGGTCAGGAATAGTTGGCAATCTTAAGGGAACAGACATTTCATAAAAGAATATTGTCTAAAACTAGCACTTGAAGTGTTATAATAATAGTTTGAAAAGTATAAAGTGTGTAAACTATACAGACTTCAAAATTGGCCAAAGTAGTGTTACACAATAGTTGAATCAGTAGTGTACAAGAAGACTACAGGAGCAGTTAAGTAAATTGTACTTATTATTACAAAATGTATAGTTTATTGATTACTTTTTACTTAACTTTTTATTTTATGTAAGCACAGAGGGTTACTACTACTACAGAACTATATTATATTGTAAATGATTTGAAACAAACGAGTTTTATTATGAAGTAACAACTTGATGGTACGTTGGGCGAAGTTGTTTTTGTAGTTATTATAGTGACCTAGTTGTATTGTTATTTACACACTAGCACAAAAACTTTTTACTTCATGTTTAAATGTGCACTATGTCACTTTTCTGGTGAGGGGTCTGCCACCATAGTGATGTTATATTTGCCTAGAATGTTCCACAGTATTACATTAAACCTGTAACTTGACCTGGTGGTGCCATCTCTTGTCTCAATGAACACAGATTTAATGTCAGACTATGGAACATTCCGGGCAGAGCAATGACATCTCTATGGAGACAACCTAGTGGCAAACCCTCCTCCAGAAGTCACACAGAGCATTTTCTGATCTATGTCATAATGTTGTTTCCTCATCACAAACACACCTGGAGTTGTGTTTTGTTTCATTCATTCATGTTTAACACACAAATCCTGCAAATTTAGGTTCTTCTCTTGATCAGAAAATACTCTGTACCACCTTGTGATGTCATGTGGTTTCATCTTCACTAGAATCATTTGAATAATTTCATGCCTGGAAATGCCAATCTTTACTGAACTGAAGGTAAAAGGAGCTGTTAACGTGAAAACTACCAACACACGACATCACAAGGTGGAACAGAGCATTTTGAGCTTTGGAGAATGTGTGAATATAACAAAACACAACTCCGGGTATGTTTTTGTTGAGGTAACAATATTATAACACGGCTTAAAGTCAATTTTGCGTAACCTTTAAGTATAACTCACAATAAAGTTAAGCTTGCCAATATTTACTATTTGAGTACTATTATTTGTAAGTACTTTTAATTGAGTCCTTCTCTTTGCAATAGCTTGAAAATGAATGCAAATACACTTTATACAGTACTTGAGAAAGCACTTGGCGTTCAACTTCACTCCTGCTAACCTATGAGGCCTCGTACTTCCTCTTAGCTCAGACCCTCTGGCCACCCTCAGTGCAGAGCAGCTCAAATGAGGCAATTAAATCTGGACTTTTTTCATCTTCTGTTAGAATCCTTTAATTTCACTACTGTGGTTCTCAAAGCTAATCAGGGCCATATAGCACCCAGGGCACCCTCTTTTATTACAGCGACCACCGGCTCACTCTAGTCTGTGTCATTCATGTGAGGGGAGAGGCTGTGGAGAGGAGGGAGTGAGGGTTTTAGCTGTACCTTCTGTTGGAAAGAGAAATTTCCCATGTGTTTTCAAAAAAGGGATTAGAATTTGGATGTTCCCAATTCCCAGATCCCTTGCAGCTCGTCTAATCGGCTCCACTCTCTCTGCCGCCTGCCTTTAGTAGGTTAGCGCTGGATCTACTAGGCTCTTATCCAATTATCATCCAACGCCATCTGATATAAAGGCGAGATTACATTTTTACTTAAGTAAAATTTAGTGAACATTAGCAATATTAGTACTTCCTTTGCCTGATCAGCCAGTCCTTTCTACATTCTGTCAGAATCCAGAAGCGTTTGGAATCGGACCATAGAGTATAAGAAATTTCTAATCTCTAACTACAGCTGCTAATTTGTATCATGTGTCTCTCAAATGAGGAAGAGCTGAAAATTCTCAAATTATTCAGAACAAAATATATAACTTCTTATACCTGAGATCAAAAATAATGGAGAAAATCCATTAGTTACACCAATCTCAGCATGCACCTCTCTGATTGGTTAATCCATCTGTCAATCACACCCCCTGAAATCTGAGAGACAGGAATTTTTCGTCAAAGCATCGGGTTTTGGCTGGACTGGTAAGTAAGTAGTAAAAGAATTATGTTACAAAAAACACAATCTATATATTTGACCCACACTCTGGGACCTGTCTGCTTGTCTCCATGGAGATATCATTCCTTTGCTTGATATATTCCACAGTTTGGCATTAAACATCTTCAAGTGTTTTTGTTTTTTTTAATTGTATAAAAAAATACATAGAAAACCTTGCATTCTTACTGTAAGTAGGCCGCCTCTACCCAGATCTGACCTGTAATTTGGCCTGAGGTATTCACCTACTTGTGCAGCAAGCAAACATATCCATAGCGACAAACAGATAGCAGATCCTCCACCAAAATGTTACACAGTGTGCCCTTAGTATCATAACTACTTCTACTACTACTGTGTTTGTCATTTGAAGTACTCGTTTCACATGCTACATCTAATACAACGACAGAGCGTCTCTCAGTTTACACCCTGATGTGAAGGTGATGACTGTGGAGAGAGAGAACCAGCCCAAGGAACAAATAATGAGTTAATGAATAGTGGGTTTAGGAGCAGTTGGGGACAAGTCATGAGGGCACATTTGTAACCGGATAACAGGATTTCACAGCAACTGCACTCATCCAATTTAACCTCACCCTGAAAACTGCGCAAGGTTAGTGGTAATTTTATCATCTAACTAGCTAATTTCAGACCAGCTATCCATGGATTTCAGAGTGCGGAAAAATTTACACCGTTGCCATAGTAATTTGCGGTTCAAAACTACATATTATCTTCTGAATGTTGAGAAGTGCTCAAAATGGTAAACAGAAACGGAAATCCATGGATTATTGCGCATTGTATACTTTAGGGCAATTTGACATGATAACTACAAAATTTGAAATGGACATTGAAATTTTTTGTGAGTAATAATTTATTTTTCTTTAGATACAAACACCATGCAACAGCTCACAGATTTTTTTGAGATTTTCCTGGGCAAGGCAACATCAAGAATTCCTAAATTGAAGATTCATCTGCAATTTGAATCTGGAATAGCAGTACTTAACCAAATTCACAGCCTTAAAAAAATAAATTTGTTGGATATTGAGTGTTTCAGATAGATGATGCAGTTTTTCATATATTTGGTTATGTAACAGTTGCTTACCTTATACACTGCGTTCTTTTGAGACTTCACATTGCTTCTCGTTGGTGTGTGCGTGCATGTTAACGCATCGCTTATGTTCCAAACCAGAACCAGCTGGGCCCATGCTGTTCAGTGAGGAATCCAGCAGTATCCGACTTCCAGTTCACCTTTTTCATTTTCTGCAGAAACTTGTAATAGAGATCAAGACTGACTTCAAAAATAGACTTGTTGCATATTAGATCTGAGACGTGACGCAGTGGTGTTTATTTGCCCTAACAGTCTACCCCGTCTCATTACGTTTTAACACATTCTAAAACACACAGGCCTGGGACCCGAGACGTGACGGAGCTGATGTAAATGAGGCGTGAATTGTTGCGCTTAGAATTCTCAGTAAAAGCCTAATAATAACCCAGTGGATATTTTAACACATTAAAGGTGCACTGACAGCCTCCATGGAGATGTTACTGCTTTGCCTGGAATATTCCACAGTATAGCATTAGACTTTTCTTTCTCCAACAAGAAGGCGATGACACCAGGTCAAGTTACTACAGGTCAAGTTACTGGTCAAATCTGTGGAGAGAGGAGACCGTTCACAGTAGAAATGCTTGTTTTTCTTTTTTTCCTCAGGCAAAGCAAATACTTAAGCAAATACACCTAATATGGATAAGGTGGCAGACGTGCAACCAGAAAAGTTACATAGTGCATCTTTAACTACTTCACTTAATAATGATTCAAAAGTATTTCTACTGTAGTGACCAAGTTTAGTTTTTACATTATTTTGGCTAATGCATCTCTATGGACTATTTTCTGTCAACAGAGAAGGTTATTTTGTTTGATTTATCACATCCGGTCGTGATCTCATTATCTCTACCATCCAGCAGTGCAGTACTACAATACAAAGCAAACAGAAGGATCAGACGGGCTAACATTGAAAAATAATTTATTTCAGAAATGTACTGTGTTCATATATTCATTCAGATTCTGCATGATAAGCGTTGATGCATACAATGAAATCACTCCACGGAGAAAAAAGAAAAAAGTCAATGAGCTTTTTTTTTTTGTTCATTTTTAAGCACTGAAGTCTAGAGCACACCACTTTATTCTTCACTATAGCAATTATGAGCGCGCCAGGACCATGACTGTGCCCGGCCTCTAGATGGCGCTACTCCAGGCATGTTTACAATTGCAGCAGGACGTACTGGAGGTCGTATTCAAACCAGACACACAAAGAATGATCTATAAATCTCAGCCGCTCCTGACACGCGCTCTTTCACTAGCGTACGTTAGCATTGTGGAGTACAGTGATTGATTACACAAAGGGGGAAAAGAGGTGAGGCGTTTTGATGACATCATCTCTTGGCGCCAAAAAACACCACTGCGCGCCATTTTGAGGGCATGATAAGTGAACAGTTATACCGTAAGGAACAAAAGCAGAAAAAATCCTCTTACCAAGTTGAAATTTTGAGGAAAACATTGCGCAGCTTGTCCATAATTACTCCAATAGTTCTTAGGTTGGGAACTAAAGAACTGGAAAAACCTGGGATGTGTTTGCAGCCAGTTTTTGTCCGATTAAAATTCCTTGTAGTGATTGGATGCCGTAGTCAAAAACACTGGTTCTCCTTGTAGTGTCTGATACATAAATACAGTAAGTGTGACTATAGGCATCATTGCAGCACACTCACAAAGACATGTTCAGATATACAAGACTTCCTTATATCTCTTTACCCCTTCAGGCTCTGCACAGTCACTGACACTGGCCAGCACGGGCCTTTAATCGCCAGACTTCAGGCCAGAGAGAGCGGTTACCACGGAAACCCATGATTAGATCCTCATTGTTTGGCAAAGTCCGAAGCTCCCAGCCAAGACATCTGGAACAGTTCGATTTGGCATTAGCCGAGAGTGTGTCGTGACCTTTTTTACAACCGTGTTCGTATTTAAATCCAGGGAAATGTCTCTTTTGTACTCCACAATATGGCTCCATCGGATGATTAGAGTCTCCATTGAACCCCGGAGGTCTTCTATGTATACCTACTATATATAGTATATATTTATACATTTATATACTGTGATTCAGATTGGTGCCACTTTGTACAGAATCAAGAAAACCCTTAGAATGAAGAAAGCAAAACTGTAACACATTATAATAACAACACTTTAATTAGCCATGATAAAGCATGATTAAAGACTTCATCATTATTAATAAACTATTTATTGATATGAATTAAAGGAACTGTACAGATGATGATGATGATGATGATGATTATTATTATTATTAGCAGCAGCAGCAGCTCTTGAAGTCAAAATAAGTCAGCTGTGTGATGTCTGCATCTAATTATAAATTGTGTTATTGTCCAGTAATCAGGAGGTGCACTGTTAGCATGCTAGTTGTTGTTAGCATTATGTGACGGCAAAAAGTTGAGGAATGTGTTCATAAACTCATAAGTGATAATTTTGATGCTTAGAATACATAAGGTAAGTGACAAATAACTTTGGATCACTGCTAACTGTTTAAAATGAACTTTAAGACTCTAATCAAAATCAGAAAGTCTTTGTTCATGTTTTATTAAGGCTAATTAAGGTGTAGTTATTATAAAGTGGTTCCAGAAAAACTCATGCAAGACCAACGTAAACATATAAAAATGTTGCTAACAAAACATGATAGAAAAACTCAAACTCTACAGGAAAAGTGTAGCACAAAAACTAGGCGTATAAAACTACTGGTTGAGACAAAACTTAAAAAAAAAGAAAGAATGATACTGTAAATAAAACAAAGGCAAATGACTTGATTGTGTTAACTTCCCATAGACATTCCTCAGTATTCCCACAAACCTAAAAGTCCAAATTGTTGCTTTTCAAACAAAGGAGGAAAAACCGGCAATGGGTGCCCTCGAGCCGGGTGCTAGGCTGCTGGGTGGCCTGTAGAGGGTGCTGTGCTGGCTGGGCGGATTGGCGCTCTGCTGGGACGGGGTGGGAGTCCGGCTGCCTTTGGGTCTAAAGAGGGTGCCCTGGCCCTGAGGTTGCCCCTGGACCTGTGGCTGGGGGGGCTGGGGGGTGGGGGAGCTGAGCTGGGGGGGCAGAGGGGGCAGGGGGGGCAGAGGGGGGGGGACGCAGTGCTCCGGTTCTCCCGATTCGGATTCGGTGTAGCTATAAGCCTGCGCACGCGATATTCCCTTCTGTTGACGCCTCCATGAGTTGTAGTAAGTTGGGTCGCTGATGTAGTGGTTCACGAAGGAGTGGGTTTTTTGGCGGTTGGGGTCCACTTCGTACTCGCTATCGCTCCCCTGTGGACAAAAAGTATAGTTTGAGACAATGTTGTCGGCGAGCAGTTAGAATTGTCCAGTGTTTTCATATGGGACAGTTAGAAATGCTCCAGCTAAGCCCAAAGTTTGTGTTGCCCCCAGTCAACTACCTAAAACCTACAGGCCAAGTGAAGAAATGGTGGACAGGGAACTTTGTGATCAAAATAAGCAAGATTCAGACTAGAATTATAAATAAAGCTTGAAGAATTTGTGAACTGTAACTGAATAGGAAATATATAAATAAAGATTGAGGGGGAAAAAAGAATGCTAAATTTAATTAAAAATAATAAAATAAAATAACAAACAAAATTAAAAATTAACCCCCCCCCAAAAAAAAAAAAAAAAAAAAAAAAAAAAATCTTTCCAGTTCTACTTCCTGACAGGACAGTAGCATTACCAAAGAGAAGAAAAAAAAAAAACTCCCTTAATTTTTCTATCAACTTGTTTTGGGCTTAACTGTATAAATGCAAATGGACATGAGGTTACTGATGCTTCATTGAACCGCATACATTAGGGACACAGACATGCACACACACTGTCTTACATTTACTACACAACACGGGCACACATGGACACCCAATGGAGAAATGATGTAGGCATGACTTTAAACTGGAGCGTGCACTGCAAATGGACCATCAACACAAGATAGATCTACTGTTTCTTATCATTGTCAAGGGGACTTCACCCTAGTTACCCCCTGGATCACGTCACTATGGTCAGTACGTCTGTATCTAACAACATGGAGGCTTGCTATGGGGATTTTACATGGGAGTTTTGGAAAGGGGTTTGGTTTTGTAGATATAGGGAGGTACTAGGTATGGATTAACATTGAAAAGCAGGCAGCCACGGAACCTCACCAAATGCAGTGGAAGTGTATGTAGGCCACCTGTCCCATATGAAAACACCAGCGCCTCCTATGGGTGGACAAAACAATGGGATTTACAGTACAGAATACGTTTTAAATGTTGTCATGGTAAAGAAAGTGACATAATGACTTTAGGGGTTCAAATGTTAGAAACATGGAGGGATGAAGCATAATGGGACCAGTGTACAATGCAGATCTATGTAATATAATATTCTATAGCAATTTAACAGCTGTATGTTGCTTGACTGCTGGATTGGACTGCATAGGAGAACTTCAATTGTAAAAGTATACCAGTAGGGGGCGTTTTCAGCTCAAAAAAGGGACACAGACTATAAAGGAGGTGTTGCATGCTATTGGGAAAAATGCCCACAGCTCGATCGGAATGAGCTTTTGGTATAATAAAGTACATCTGAAAACTACATAGGAACCAAATTTAAAATGCCCGATTTGCATACAGGAAGTGAACTTTGGCCCAATTTGTACAAGAACTATTTCATGGCTACAATGCTTGAAAAAGCTAACTTTTTTTACATGTTTCCGGATTTCAAAATAAACAAATCTTATTTCTGTGATTTCAGGATGACCTTCGGCTCATTTTGGTACCAAATGCATATCCACAGACCCAATATTATCAAAGTTATGAAAGATTTATTCAAGAACTTAATGATTTTTTGCAACTTTTCTGTAAAAAAGTCAATTTGTTTTCATTGATTTCAGTAGGTTCCCATGCTTGCCCACCTAAAATTTTTTCCACAAAGTTGCGTGATATAGTGTTGTATAAACCATAAAAATTTCATAAAAATTTGAGACCGGTAACAGTGATCCGGAGATCCATACATCGCAAGAAGTGCCATTCATCAAAATTAGAAAATCTTGTATTTGTCCAATACTGGAGATTAGGTTCAGTTTTTGTCACAAAAATAGTTAAATGCTCTTTAATGTAAAATATATTGACCTAAATCATACTCTAATGCCTTATTAATTGTGCGGATGTATTCTGGATCATATTCTGGATCATGTCCAAAAATATTAATAAATTGAGTCATAATATAATTTGTGATTGTATATATGTTCACCGATCATCTTAAAGTGATAAAATACATGCATTTATGGCCTCACTTTTTTCATCAAAGGCCTTCAGGATCATTGTGGATTCCACTCAGAAATGTTATCATGTCCTAAATTCACTAAACTGAAAACACTATCTATAATATGTATGTAAGTATTAACCGTTGAAATTGGTGATGCGAACTTTTATTCAAATAGATATATGTTCCATCCAAAATCAATGTTACATTGTGACCATAAAAGGCCTTTGTTAAAATTGTATTGTGTGCAAGGGCATTGTCATGGGTAATGTGAGACGGACCAAGGTATTTTGGAACAACAGTGTTCTTTAGAGCCAATACAACTGTATGGTATTGTCTTGACAATGTTGTTAGGGTAACTTTGGAAAGTACAACTAATTGATTCCAGGATAGGTTTGTCTTGAGTTTCACCCAGAAGAAGAACAGAACATCTTTGGATGACAAAGACTCACACTTTGATAAATTGTCTTTACACAAATCATGAAGTTTATCAAATTGCTCTCGAGTCCAACCTGTCCATGCATGGCATTCATTGTCTGAAAGATCCTCATACCTTAGTCCAGGGTTAGTGTTGTTGGATGAAAGTTGGTCAATTACTTCTAAGAGATCATTGATAACTTGAGATGAGATTACATCATCAAGTTTGTCTCTTAGCGGTATCCTATCGTTGGAATCAAGGACAGTACAATCGTGATGAATATATTTTCCTATCAAATGTGATGGACATACTCGTGCATCTTTTGGACACCAGAGCTTATGATCTACTATGAGTGACAGGCGAGCTTGTTTGGGTAAAACAACACATTGGTCATTATAGGCTCTGCATATGGAACATTTTCGATGAGATGACGATGCATACATCAAATCATCCACAGTTAGACATGATGGTACAACATTTTGTTTGCTAATTGTCTCTTCATCTTTAACTACATTGTCAAGAAAACTTTGCTCTGCAGATAGTTCATCGTCGTTATCATCCTCGTTAAACACATCAGTGTCTCCACAAGGACGTTTACGCAATAGAGACCTGTAACATTTCTGACATAATTTATCACCCGCAGTGATTTTCAGCCCATCCTTTGACAGCATCTCATGAAGCCATCCTTTTGGAGATCCAACTAACCTAGCATCCTTACTTAACTTAGAACTATCCTTAAATCTAACCTTACAACTATCAATAATACACTTGTCAGTCATTTTCTAAATGCAATAGCTATCCGAGTCAAATGCTTTGATATAATCGAGACACTTCTTGGTCAATGTAAAGATACTTTACTTGTGTAAACGTGTACACCTACGGTATCTTGATGTGAGTAAAGAGTCACTCATGCTTGACCCAACTCAGCTCTGTTGAAGTCACTCAAGCGTAACGTCGCCACAGCTATGTACTTCACCATTAAGGGTCAACGTGTGTTATCTCTTCAGGGTGAAAGATATATGCATGTTACATTTTCAAACATTATGTTATCTTCTAATATACACACGTATCAATATAGGGTGTATATAATGTGTTTAACATATCATTCTAAATAGAAAATCATTCTAATTGGTGTCCATTTGGTGATTTGCAATCGCTGAAGTGTAAAAATTCTATTTATAGCTTATAAAAATAATGTGTGGTTAGTATGATTGTATCATTCTTTAAATCTAAAAAGTGCCATGTTTTTGCATTCTTATACGTTATAATGTCCATTTCAAATATGACACCAAAAAATCCACAATGATCCTGAAGGCCTTTGATGAAAAAAGTGAGGCCATAAATGCATGTATTTTATCACTTTAAGATGATCGGTGAACATATATACAATCACAAATTATATTATGACTCAATTTATTAATATTTTTGGACATGATCCAGAATATGATCCAGAATACATCCGCACAATTAATAAGGCATTAGAGTATGATTTAGGTCAATATATTTTACATTAAAGAGCATTTAACTATTTTTGTGACAAAAACTGAACCTAATCTCCAGTATTGGACAAATACAAGATTTTCTAATTTTGATGAATGGCACTTCTTGCGATGTATGGATCTCCGGATCACTGTTACCGGTCTCAAATTTTTATGAAATTTTTATGGTTTATACAACACTATATCACGCAACTTTGTGGAAAAAATTTTAGGTGGGCAAGCATGGGAACCTACTGAAATCAATGAAAACAAATTGACTTTTTTACAGAAAAGTTGCAAAAAATCATTAAGTTCTTGAATAAATCTTTCATAACTTTGATAATATTGGGTCTGTGGATATGCATTTGGTACCAAAATGAGCCGAAGGTCATCCTGAAATCACAGAAATAAGATTTGTTTATTTTGAAATCCGGAAACATGTAAAAAAAGTTAGCTTTTTCAAGCATTGTAGCCATGAAATAGTTCTTGTACAAATTGGGCCAAAGTTCACTTCCTGTATGCAAATCGGGCATTTTAAATTTGGTTCCTATGTAGTTTTCAGATGTACTTTATTATACCAAAAGCTCATTCCGATCGAGCTGTGGGCATTTTTCCCAATAGCATGCAACACCTCCTTTGAAGGATTACTGAAGCACGAATGAGACCTGAAACCAGCCGTATGAGGATTATACGACTAAAGATATAAAAGTACCATTTTCTTCTAGATCAGAAAAATGCCTTTTATTCCATACAGTCTACTACAATAGCTATTTGCGAAGAAATAAAAAAAATAAACTGAGTGATATTGCCAATACATTTCAAGAATCATGCTGGATGAGAACTTTAAGGAAACAACTCAGAAGGACAGACAATTGTATCCAAACATAGACATTGTGGAATGAGAACCGCATACAAACAACAGTATATGACTATCCCAGGTTGAGGTTTAACATCAGAGTGTGAGAAAAGGGCCATGTAGGCAGGGCTAACAGTTCATTGTGAAATATGTTTTTCACTCAGGGTTCTGAATCAGGTACAGCCCCTTTAATTTTGTATAAGATAGGCCATTGTCCGTTCGTCAACACATACAAAACTCATCAAAATACGCAATCTTTCGTTAATCACATATTAAAAAAAGTCTTTGGAGTGAAGTTTTCCCTTGAAGTTAATTGTAAAAAGCACATTGGTACTTCTTATTTCATGCTTTAACGCTCGCTAAAGTTAATTTGGTTTCCATTTCACCCGGGCACACACCGCTGGCACGCTCTGACCCTCCACCTTGCTGCAAGCTGCTGTAGAAACTCTATTGTATTCGTGTCAAGTAACATTCCATCTGTCAAACCCAAAGCATCGCCAGGCCTCAACACTTAGGCTAGCACCTCACGGTCAGCTAACCCCAGTGAAAAGAACAGGGCATACGAAGATTGTGTTGGAGATTAATTACCTGGTGGAGTAATGTGCAAGCTACAGTTTCATACCCTGCAGAAAAAGGTCCTTACTACATCGTCAGATCAGAAATTGTGTTTAAATTTTCATTGGTTCATTACTTTAGTTTTGCTGAACTTAAAGGTGCTCCATCTAAGTTTTCTGGTTACTTTTTCTAGTTATTAAAAAGCCAATTTCTTTCCATGTATTTGAGCAAATTTTGTCTTTCCCCAGTAAAAGTATATTATAAAAGCAGCTCCTAATGTCAGAATAAGTCTGTGTGCTGTTTGCATTTAATTATAAAGCGTTATATTGTAAGAGAATCAAGAAGTGCACTCTTTGCATTCTAGTTGTTAGTGTTATTGTGACGGTAAACTTCGATCTGGTATCTGAGAGTTGTGAAAAATGCTTAAAAACTCATCGTGGTGAATAATTAGGATGCTCAAAATGCATGAGGTGAGTGAGGATCATTTCTGAAATGGTTTGGTCCAATCAACTAGTTCTGTTTTTCACATTTAAAGACTATGTAACTTATACGGTGGGGGATTCGCTCCATGGTGGTGCCATTGCTTTGCCTGGAATATTCCACAGTATGGCATTAAACTAATATTTTGCATGCATTCATTTATATATGAATGCATGGGCCTGGGAAAGCCTACATTCTTACAGTAAACAGGTTCAAATCTTTACAAATCTGAACTATAACTTGGCCTTTTCGTGTCGCCTGCCTTTAACAACATACTGTGACCCAAAAGTAGTATGGAGTTTTGGTCACGTAAAGAAAGTTTTCACCTTCACGTCTTAGAACTAATCAAGCAATTTCAGAACTTGTTGAAATGGACCCTGTAATTGCCATTCTAAGCAACCATTTGTTATGCAGGTTATAGATATATCACTTAGAGACTGGCTCTGAAGTATGTGAAATACAGCGTGGCAATATGGCAAGATTTAATGAGTACAAGATGCCGTGATGCTGGGCAGATTCCAAGTTGGATTTCCTCTTTGTAGCATATTTCTTCATAAATAAACTTTCATGTTCATTTATTCATTCTGTTTTGTATTTTTTCAGTCCTGATTGTTGATTGTTGGCAGTCGCTTGAGTCCATCCGCAGTCTGTTCCTACCTCTCAGAACATATGTACTGCATATGGCTCCAGGCTCAGGTTTCCTCATTGTTCTTCATGTGTCCCCTATGCCAGTCCCCTATACATACTCTTTATAGTGCTGAGCAAGACTTCTGAGCAGTTCGACTACAAAGCTCTGTTGGATAGAAACATAGAAAATATGTGCTGTTTTGTGTATTTTAATAACTTTTTTCCTTCCAACTTAGTGAGTACTTTAGTGGACCATATTTTATATTGTGATGCATACTACTAATACTACTAATATTAATACTACTAATTTTGCAATAATTGAAGCTACAGACACTTGCTTAAAAGTACTTTAAAGGACACATATTACACTATTTTTATAATGTTTCCTCACCACAAACGTACCCGGAGTTGTGTTTTGTTTCATTTACACATGGTTAACACACAAACCCTGCATATTTAGGCTGAGTTCTTCTCTCAAACGGAAAACAAACTGTTCCACCTCATGTGGTAATACAGGCAGTGTTCCAGTGTGTTTTTTAAACCCAATACACCTTCACTAGAATCAAGGTAAATAAAGGGTTATTTAAAAAAATACTCAAACATGTGTAAATGAAACAAAACACAACTCCAGGTCTGTTTTTGAGGAGGTAACAACATTATAACAAGGCTTAAAGCTCAAAAGAGCACAATTTTGCGTAATATAGAACCTTTAATAACAACCATAACTACAACTACAACTATAGTTTTACTTAAACATACTTAAAAGTTAATACAACCAGAGCAGCTGACGGGAAGTGGGGATGGTTCTGTTGTCCCAGGCCCCAGGATCTTAGGGGCCCAGAATTTGAACCTCTGCCTATTTATTATTATTAGAGAGGGGCCCATGTGAGTCTTCTTGCCCCGGGCCCCCAAATTTCTTTCAACGGGCCTGGCTACTACTACAAATACTAGGCTATTTCTAATACCTGTTACATTTAACTGAAAAACCACAATGATAACTTGAATGGCTACTACTACATCTTCTGAGCTACTACAAGAGCTGTATTTCCGTGTATGTCTGTATGTATTTAATAACAGTGCTAAGTACTTTTTAGCACCCGAAGCCTACTGTATATT
The DNA here is from genome assembly GCA_029959045.1 of Taenioides sp. WSHXM2023. Lineage (NCBI taxonomy): Eukaryota > Metazoa > Chordata > Actinopteri > Gobiiformes > Gobiidae > Taenioides > Taenioides sp. WSHXM2023. The sequence continues at coordinate 1,619,880 of CM057104.1, forward strand.
CGACCACAGATGAAAAACATTCCATTCATGGCGGTGAATTTAGAGACAAGAACACAATAACAAGATCCTTTCACAGGCAACCCACAAGAAACCCTGCTCTACTGTGAGTGTTCTTACCTCACTCCAGAAGAATTAGCACTGCAGTGAGAAAGGGACCACTTATGTACAAGAGCGCCCCCAAGTGTTTACACAGAGAATGCCAGTCCTCGTATAACGCAGATGTCGGCTTCTCCAAGCTCTCTCCAATCTCAAACTTTGGAGCAAAACCAGTATTGGAAATTATAAACATCTCCACTGCAATAGGGGGATGAGTGGAGAGGTTTCACATGGGTCCTTTGAGCCTTGGAGATGGCTCCTTTGTTTTGGTTTTGCTTATTGTAGTTCAGAAATAAAATGTTGCCAATAACACTTTTTGTAATACACAGTTTGCTACCAGATAATAAGGTTGTAAAATGGGGTGACAATAGCTCAGTTGGTAGAGTAGAGAGTGAGCCAAAGGTTGCCGGTTCAAATCCCACTCTACATAAAACATGTGGCCATACTGGCTTGTCAAAGACTGATCCCATCAGATCTCAGAAGCTAAGCAGGGCTGGGCCTGGTTAGCACTTGGATGGGAGACCACTGGGAACTCCAGGTGCCACAGTGGGACGCCAGTAGCAAAAACTGCCGTTGTGTCCTCAGGCAAGACACTTCACCCACATTGCCTTGTATGAAAGTGGAGTGAGCGTGAGTGTTGGTGGTGGTTGGAAGGGCTGATGGCGCAGATTGGCAGCCTCGCTTCCGTTAGTCTTCCCCAGGGCAGCTGTGGCTACAATAGTAGCTTACCATCGCCAAGTGTGAACTTAATGAACAATGAACTGTAAAGTGATTTGGGTGTCTTGAAAGGCGCTATATAAATGCAATGATTAATTAATCATTGGTCGAATCACAGTGGTTAGAGCAGTGGTCCCCCACCCTGAAGGTCAGAGGATCGATTCAGGCTTGGACCAAGTTCTGTTGTTGTGTCCTTAAACAGGTATCAAAGCCCATAAAACGCATTACAAGATTCCAGATTCCACAGATGAATACTGTTGTTGTGTCCTTGGGCAAGACACTTAACCCACCTCACCCCCTGTGTGTGAGAATGGTTGAGTGGTTCCTTGATGTAAAGTGCTTCGAGTTTAATGAAGGTGATAAAGTGCTGTATAAAAATGTCACCATCTGTGATTTGCCATTTAAAATACAAAAATTTGAATTGGATTGTGTAATTGAGTTTATGTAATTTTTTTTTTTAAAGGTTCAATATTTTTTCCTTTTTTTAATAGCAAGTTTTTACACTATTTTTCCAGGGCACAAATTTAACATTTTTTTTTTTTTTTTTTTTTTTTAACAACCCTAACCCTACTTAAACCCTGGTAATAGAAGAGAACAGTTATATATAGAAGGCAAAAAGAACCCTGTACACATGACTGCTCAATAGAAGGAGATAGACAGTTTTCTTTTGTGGCCCACATATAATTCTTGTACACTGCTGACGGCGCTAGTCTCCTCAAATCCTATAAGACAAATTTAAATGGGCCTAGTTTATTACCTTAAATTAAACACGCGCAAAAGCCAATATACAACTTTGGATGGGCACCAGCAGAAAGAGATATCTCCACAGTAGCACAGGGACGCTTGGAGGTGAGCCATGTAGTGCTCATTGCCTCCACTCATTACAAGCTAATTACGAGCGCAGAAACTCAGGAAAAACAGCCTAAAGGCACAAGACACAGCCCTGCACCAGCCTCAGGGAAATCTACAGCCTATTTACTCAATATGAAGAGGAGGATGGACACCGAGAACACTGTAAGCATCAGTTACATTACGCTCTGTGTTATGGTGGAAAACTGGGCAGAACAAAAGTGAGGAAAAACAAGTCAACTAAGTGCTGGGTAAATAAATAAACTCTGTCTAATGGGTTGAATTTATCACTGACAACTACAATATACTGTGCACATTAAAAGTTAATATTTACAGCTACTACAACTACTACAATTAGAACTATACTACTACTGCTGCAGCTAATAGTTATTACAACAAGAACTACTACTACTTACTACTCCAAGTATTCGATAACTATAACAACTACAACTACAGTAGAACTACAATAACAGAATTATAACAACTTGTACAACTGAAACGAATACTACATTTTTGTCACTACTACTACCACAACGACTATTACTACTACAGTTACTACTTACTACACCTCTAGGAGAATTACAATGAACAGAACTACAACAACTAGTACAATTGCAACAAATACTACAATTTTGTCACCACTAAAATTACTACTACTACTACTACTACTACTACTGCTGCTGTTGCTATAGTAGGACAACAACTGGTACAACTCAAGATAATACTACTTCAGTAGACCTACTAGTAGACCTACTTACTACTACTTACTACTCCAAGTATTCTACAACTACAACAACTAGTCCAGCTGTGACTAATACTACTACATGAGTCACTACTACAACTACTACCACTATTCAAAAGTACCTGCACGTTTACAAAAACTTTATTTAAAAAGTTATATTGTGTTTTAAAAGTAGACGAAATGCAGATAGATACTTTCCACTGTGTTTTTACCTTCAGCTAGGCTACTTTATAATCCGTTATGAATTCTTTATATATGCCAATTTGGGAATGTATAAAGTATATGAGGGTTCTGGGGGATTGCGCTGAAAATATCCGTATTTTATAAAAGGCAGGTGGACTACATCTAAATAATACATGCTCGTGGCCACTGGCAGATGTCTTAAACCACAAAAATCAATGTCAGGTGAAATACGGCTGGATAGGGAATATTTGTATCACTTTCAGCTGCAACTTTTATTCCCTCCACTGAAAAACGCTGAAAACTTTTGTTCTAATACAAACTGTTCATGACTTTTTTATTTACAGAATTGCATCAACAAAGTCTGAGGAAACCGCTGTAAGAAATGAGACAGCAAAACTTGAGTGCAATTTTCTCAATGGAGTGTGCTGGCTGGAACTGCAAAGCGAATGTGTTTATGTCTGCTGGCACTCTGCATAGCTCAGGCTTTGATAAGAACCTCACACAACCCAGACCCAAAATGGACGCCCAAACTCCATCACTTTAAATGCACTTTTCCACCAGAGCAGGACATTAAGTGGGTCGAGTCAAGGTTGGGAGGTGTTTTTATTGCTCAAATGGGCCGTGGAATCTTAATACAATGGGTGTTAGTTTTCTGGTGGTGCCATTTTGAGGACTTTAGGTTAGACTTGTGGCTTAATGGACAGCGCATTTACCCCTTAACTGTATTTCTTTTTAAGTGTATTGTTAGCGGTATAGGGGAATGCCTTGGTGGAGGTCACTGCCAGTGCTTCAAAATGTAAGAAATGAACCAGCTACATATGTAAAACTTGTCAATTAGATAAAATGAAATCTTTCTTAGCCTGTTTGCCAATCCAAAAAAAGTACTTTACATTTGAGTCTATTTAAAATCTTCAAAATGATGTCACCATGTCTCACTTAAATGACATCACTGTTTATTCAGCGGGCCTCTTAAACCCTACTCCAGCCCCAGTGGTAATATGGCTTAAGTGGAATGAGATTGAGATTTGGTGTTTTGGTCAACTGGGCACCCATCCCCCTAAAATGAACCCATGCTCCCGAGGGTGACTCAGAGCGGGTCAGCCCTTTGTCCTGCAGTTATGGATTATTGCAAAGAAGGGGGGACAGAAAAGAAGAACAGGAGGGGGGCATGTGACGGGCGCAGCGACTAGCACTAGTATTGATTTAGTGGGCACAGCGGGGGTCCCACAGACAATAACAGTTTATGGGCAGAAGGGAGATTATAAAAATCCAGACACATTTGAGCGCACACATTTTTCAACTGTTTATCTCAGTTTGTAGCTCAAGAAAGAACCTTAGGGCCGGAGGATGAGCGCACTGAGGCATGCTGGGATATCAATTTAAAGTTAAGTTGGGTTTTTACTTGTCAAACTCTTCATCTTTCAACTCTGGCCAGCAGTGGGTGGTCTTATTTGGGTACTTATTACAAAGATGGATGCCGCAATACCTCCACAGATAGTTGTATGTTTCACACTAACTGACATTTTGAAGAAAAGGGAGTCACAACAAATCATAGTTATCGTGATTTGTAGTAGTGGATTGCTAGGAATTGTAACTGGGGAATATTTATTATTGATATTATCCAGATCACTGTCTAGATAAGTACTTTGTGCCATGATTAATCGAGCATGTAGCCTTCAACTAGAACTATTCTAAAAAGTACACTCCGAGTACCCCCAAACTAAAGTAATGATGCTTCTTTATAAGGCATTAATATGTTTTCCAATTAGTTTTCAGTTACTAGTATTGCTATTTTCTTTTTTTACAAGGATATTTGTTTAATATTCAAATGCCATCCAATTTAATAAACAATATACATTTCCAGTTTACACTTGAATTAAAAAAGTAGTTTTACTTGGTGCCATAATATTTAGGCAACTATACGTATACTGCAAGATGGAAGTAAGATCTTGATCATGGTATACCTTTTTTTCTCCTCACACAACCTCACAGCCCCAAAATGGATGCCCAACTTCACCACGTTAAAACCACTTTTCCATCAGAGCAGGACGGCAAGTGGGTCAGGTCAAGGTTGGGGGTGTTTATTGTTAAAATGGGCAGTGGAATCTTAACACAATGGATTTAGTTTCCTGTTAGTAGGTGCCATTTGAGGACTTTCGATTACTAAAAAAAAACATTTTATTTTTTGTTTTGAATTGTTAATTGCTATGGCAACAGTTTTAAACACTCTGTAACCTATGGATAGAACTGGTCCTCTATTCATAAATTCTTATTTGTACTTGGTTAGGTAGTATTTAGGCAATTAGTAGTATATATTGCAAGATGGGGGTAAGGCATTGGTTGGGGTATATCTTCTTCTCTAAGTTTTTCTAACTGGTAATGGGCTGATTTTCGTCAAGTTGTGTAATCACGTGTGTCTGTGAAATTTTAACTCACCCCTTAGTTTGACATGGTATGGGAGGTACATATTTACTTTATTTAGCATAGTGAGCTCTATAATGCACTGATCGTAATCGCAATGTACTTCATTGTACTTATATTTATATCTTTAGTCTGGAACAAAACCGCTATAGAACCTCTAGTTAGAACATTTTCCATCACAAAATCTAGTTCTTTCCCCCTCCCCATTTCACCCATTCTCTGTGATCTGTGTTATGTAACTCCGTCTCCCAAATAAACCCCCAATTTAATCCATTCTTGGGTACAATTTTCCTTTGCTTCACCCATGACATCATCACCGGTTGCTCAAACCAGTCAAAACAAAGTGCGCTGTCTGTAGCAGCTTTGCACTCTAGTACTATAGAGATCGATACAGTCTGTGCTTCTGCCAGTGAAGTTTGACAGACACAGGAGCAGATGGAGAAGTAGAGCATGTGAGCCAAAGCTGACACCACCATTTTTCTCTCCCTGAACGCCACTCCGCCGAGAGACAACCATCTACAATCCCTCCCAGACTCTACGATTAGATCATTCATCTCGACCCGGTTTAAAACGACATATGAAAAGCTGCTTGCCTCATGCCCGAAACCTTAGAGAGTAAAAATGACAATCTATCTATACTGTAAGAATGAGGAAGTCAATAGGGCTGTAACCTCCAAGGGGCACAACAGTAATGGTGGGCTTGTGATCCGCCAGCTGCTTGTCTCCATGGAGATGATATTGCTTTATCTGGAATGCTCCACAGTACCCATTAATATTTTACATTTCTTCAGTTATAGGTACTTTTATTACTGAAAAATCTCAAACTCATGTAAGAGCTGACGTATGACTTGATATGGTGTCGCCACGTGCTTGTCTCCATGGAGGTAGATACATTTAATACCATACTGTGGAACATTCCAGGCAAAGCTGTAACATCTTCATGGACACAAGCAAATGTCATACAACCCACTCAAAAAGTTACTTAGTACAGCTTTAAAGGTCCTGACTCTTGAGAGCTTTTAAGTATGTTAGAATGTTGTTACCGCCTCAAAAACACGCCTGGAGTTGTGTTTTGTTTCATTCACACAGGTTTGAGTAACCCTTTATTATTAGTCTGTCTGCATCTTCAAAGCTCAAAATGCTCTGTTCCACCTTGTGATGTCATCAAGTGGTGGTTTTCATGTTAACAGCTACCTTTTACCTTTGGTTCAGTAGAGATAGGTAGTTCCAGGGCTGAAATCATCCAAATGATTCTAGTGAAGGTGTAAGGAGCTTAAAAACACACTGGAACACTTCCTGTATTACCATATGACATCACAAGGTGGAATAAAGTGTTTCTGTATGAGAGACAAACTCAGCCTAAATACGTAGGGTTTGTGTGTTAAACATGTGTGAATGAAACAAAACACAACTCCAGGTATGTGGAAGATGATGTGGAAACAACATTATAACAGGTCAGAAAACAGCATAATAAAGGCCCTTTAAATACCCTGTTTTGAGTACAGTACTTTGACTTGAACCTGATACAATGGGATACTGGACAAACTTATCCACTAAATACAACTTCAAAGGGCATTCTTGGCTATTTTTTTGGACATTGACATGGCCAGTCGGGGGCGTCGCATTTCACTTTCTGTATCTTCAAAGACTTGTCATCAGAATTCGCAGGGAGCCATTATGGTCCCAAGCAGAGATGGGTAAGAGCCACAGGATCAAGGGAGAGTTTAACAAGAGCAAACGGTCAATATATGTCACTAAGAGGTGCCGATTCTTTTTGAGGCCGTGAAATCTTCTGTCACTAGAAATTCATTGTGTCGAGACTTTCATTTCAGCTAAGGTGCGGAGGGATTCGCGGCAAGGAATGTACTTTTTTAGCTAAAAGATTCTGTCAGATAATTTCAGGAAGCAAAAGAATTCCAGGATGAAAGAACATTGCTAGGAAACTGGTGGAATTTAATAGGACTCCAAATCCCAAAATGCTTTCGAGTCATTTCAGATAAAAACACAGTGAGTGACTACAGAAGACACAAAGGAACGGACTAGCATAGTAACGTAAACAAAACAGAAATAATACAGTGTATGTATGGACATATAAAAGCAGACTGGAAGAATCAAAGAGGATAAGAAAGATGATGTGGGTGTCATGTGTGGACAGAACAGAAGCGAGGAGAGTGGAGAGGAAAGCTATTGATCGCGGTGTGTTTGGATTTTAGAACGGTAAAGAAACTAAATGACGAAAGTAGCAAAAGGTGTCTGACCGCTGACAAAGATGGTTAGAAGAAAGTTGGATCACTGTGTAAAGAGTAAATACAAATAAAAGCAAAAGTTGTATATTTTTCTCTTTCTTCTTTCTTCATCCTACATCCGAAGTCGTGATCTTGTAGGTGAACATAACTACTAGACTTAAAGGTCCTATATTACACAAAATTGACTCTTGCGAGCTTTAAGACATGTTAGAATGTTGTTTCCTCATCAAAAACAAACCTGAAGTTGTGTTTTGTTAAGTTAACAGCTCCTTATATCTTTAGTTCAGTAGTGATTGGCAATTCCAGAGCACTTCCTGTATTACATGACATCACAAGGTGGAACAGAGTGTTTTCTGTTTGAGAGAAGAACTCAGCCTAAATATGCAGAGTTTGTGTGTTAAACATGTGAAAGAAACAAAACACAACTCCAGGGATGTTTGTGATGAGGAAACAACATTATAACATAGGTCAGAAAATAGTGTAATATAAGTTTTTTAAAGGGGCACTATGTAACTTTTCTAGTGGAGGGTCCAAAACTCTATGGAGATGCTGTTGCTTTGCCAAGAATGTTCCACTGTATGGCATTAAACTTGATCTATCTCCATGGAGACAAGAAAGTGGCGCCACTAGGCCAAGATTACAGGTCATAGTATCTAAGGAGAGACGATCCCAATTAGAATTTATTTATTTTTAATCACTAACAACTTGAACTGAATAAATGCAAGATATGGGGTTTAATGCCACACTGCGGAAGATTCCAAACAAAGCAAGTACATCTCTATGGAGACAAGTAGATGGTGGACATCCCACCAGAAAAGTCACAGTGTACTTTTAAACTGTTTTAGAGCCATCACTTTGTTGTACACTTTGTCATTACTACTACTACTGCTATTACTACTGTTCTTACTACTGGTTCTGCTGCTACTACTACTACTACTACTACTACTACTACTACTACTACTACTACTACTACTACTGCTGCTGCTGCCACTACTACTGTTTTGTGACTGAAGCTGAGAAGGGGAACTGTCTGTCTCCACTCTGGAAAATAAACTCTGAAAATGTCATTTAAGATAACACTACTACTGCCACTGCTGCTGCTGCTGCTACTACTACTTCTGCGACAGCTACTGCTACTGCTACTACTGCTACTGCTACTACTACTACTGCTACTACTACTACTACTACTGCTGCTGACTCTGAGAAGGAAACTGTCTGTCTCCACAGTGAAAAATAAAGTGTGAAAATGTCATTTGTTCAGAAATAGCCTTTAACAGCAGCAGCAGCTCGTGGATGTGGCTCTGGACTTACATAACGAGTGGTGTGACAAAACCCAACGGTCTGGATCTTAGGTGAATGTTTACGGATGGAGATCTTCCACAGGTCACTGACTGATGTTCCAACTGCCTCATGAATCATTAATCTCTCTCTCTCTCTCTCTCTCTCTCTCTCTCTCTCTCTCTCTCTCTCTCTCTCTCTCTCACACTCACTCACTTCTCTCTCCACTTTTTCCCACCTATCCCTTTAATTCCTCCCTCTCCTCTCACCCTCTCTCTTCCACTCTCCCATCAACCCTCCCTCCATTTCTCCCTCTCCCTATATTCCCCTCTCCCCATACATACATCCCTCCATCCAACCAACCCTCACCCCTTTCTCATCCCCTCTCTCTCGCCCTCTTTATCTCCTCTCATTAACTCTCTTTCTTCCTCTTTCTCCATCCTTCACTCTTTCTCTCCCCTCCCTGTTTGCTCTCTTTCTCTCTACCCCCCTCCATCCATCCATGCCTCTCTCACTTTCTTACACTCACCACTTCCTGCTCTCTCCCTCTTTTTCTCTCTAACCTTTTCTTGCTCTCCATCTGTCCTACTCTCTCCTTCCTACGCTCTTTCTCCAGCAACCTGTCCCTTTCTCCCTCTCTCCGCCCCCTCACTTTCTCTGCCTCCCTTTGTTTAACCCCCCTTCATCCTGACCCTCTCCTTCTCTTTTCCCTCTCTCCGTCCCTCCCTCTCTCCACCATGTATCACTACACGTGTGACGCATTACGGTGAGCGACTGAGAAAAGGACACCCATGTGAGACAGAGACAAAACAAGCCGACGATGCACGACTGAATTCATTTGGAGAATTCACAGAGATGACAGTGAGACATAGACTGGTACATACAGTAGAACGTGATTAGTACAGGCAGGGGAAATACGCAGTTATTGTAGTAAAAGTATATGTGTACATGTGTACCACTGTACCTGGGAGTCCGAGATTTCCGATGGTTTTTCCGTGAGGCTGCTGCTCTCTGCTGGGATGAGATCGTTGTATTTTGTGCTCACGTCTTCATCAGAATAGTGGAGACTTCCGGGGCTGGGTCTTGGAGGTGACCTGAAAAAAAATAAAATAAATTTAAATGTGGATTGTGTAACTTTTCTGGTGGAGGGTCTGTCAAAAGCTTTTCTTCATGGAGATGTTATTGCTTTGTCTGGGATGGTTTACAGTACAGCATTAAACCTTTCTATCTACATTTAGACCAATCCAGGCCAAGTTTTACAGGTCAGATCTGTGGAGAGGCAACCCCGCTCACAGTCAGAATGCTGTTTTTTCTAGATATTTCTGAGCAACAAACCCACCTGTAACTGAATAAATGTAAGAGAGCTGTTTCATGTCATGCTGTGGAAGCAGGTGACGAACCCCCAACCAAAAAGTTACGGAGTGCACCTTTATGGGCCTACTTTATTTTGAAAGTCTGCTGCGTGCTGTGTGCATCTAATTATAAAATGATATATTCAGGAAGTGCGAGTTTGCATGCTAGTTGTCATGGCAAAACTCTGCATGTGTCTTTGAAAGTTATGAAAAGCACTTATAAACAAAGTCACTGTAGTGCATAATTAAGATGCTTGGAATGGGTAAGGTAAGTGAAGAACTTTGGACCTCTGCAAATTGTTTAAAATGAAATAGTTTTTCATGGTTTTAAGACAGTAAAATTTTATTTGTTCGTTTTTCAAACAAACTGAAATAAAAAATATGTGTAAATACTAAAACTTCCAAAGATGTCTGTGTAATCCCTTCCAGGTAGGTTCCATAGCAAAAGGAAATTCAATTCTATCAACTGAACAAAAGACACTTTTGACCATTTTCTTTGGCTATAAAACTTCCTAAAAACAATGAAACAATAAAATGAATCACTTGCTGGTAGAGGTCAAAAATAAGTCTTATTATTTTTCTATCTCTGGACACTTCATATCTACTCTGACCAGTGTCAAAGTGGTTACAAGTGTAAGGCAATAAAAAAGAACACCACTTTGTACAAACTTTTATGATTCGCCCGAGGCCAAAACTCCTCTGCAAAACAAAACAAAAAAAAAAGGTGATTTTCAAGGATTACAAAACCAAATGTATTGATGTGTTTTGACTTTGCAATAAAGTTTGGACATATACCTAGAAACTTTAAAACACCAGTGAAAATGGAAAAAAAGAATAGTAAAAAAAATTTGCCCAAACTTTAAATTATGCTTAAAGGTGCATTATGTCACTTTTTGGTTGGGCGTCCCTAACCGAGTTGTTTCTATGGATATGTCATTGCTCTGCCTGAAATGTTCCACAGTATGACATTAAACAGTTCTAACTTATATTTATTAAATTACAAGTGGTTTTATAGCTCAAAAATACCTAGAAAAACAGGCATTCTGATTGAGCGGAGTTGCCTCTCCACAGATCTTAGCTGTAATTTGGTCTGGTTTGGTCTACATGAAGATAGAAAGGTCTAATACCATACTGACATTGCAGACAAAGCAATAACATCTCCATGGAGCATTTGACGGACTCTCCACCAGGAAAGTTACACAATGTACCTTTAATGTTAGCTCAGTGTTTCCCTTTGATTTTATTACGATTATGGTGGAACAAATTTTATTTATTTGAATAATTTAATCTAATTCAATTTGATAAGTATAAATGTCACTTACCGCTAATATTTAAACTTTAACCAGCCATTTTGACCAGTGTAGTCTTTTTTAAAGGTTAAGATAAAACAATGACCAACAAAATCTAATACTGTTATGCCAATAAAGTCCAGTCCAGGAGGAGAATTTTACACTATGAGGGGCCACTATATTCTCCTGCATTAAAAGGAAACAATGGCTAGCTCAAATTTAGGAAGTTTTGGTCATGCACTGTTAAATATTGCAAAACTTGCCTGCACAATGAGTCATGAGACTCATTGTGCAGGCAAATCCACTTACAGTATACTGATCTGGAAATAAAGAAGTGATGAAACATAGTAACAGACCAAATAAAAACATAGACTTTGGTGCCTGATGAAAAGGGAAATAGTGTAAACTTTAAAACGCGCAAAATAGTGATGGGACTTTCGGCTCCTTTGTGGGATCTGAATCTCAAAAGACTGTCTCTTTTACTTATTTATTGATATGACAGAAAGGCCATGGGAGAACTCATTTTATGTACATATTAGTCACAGAGAGAAAAGAAAGTCCAAGATTTGTTTAAAATGGTTCAAACTGAGTGGGAGTGTGTGTGAAATTATGCATAATGTAAATAAAACGTTGCAATACTTAAATTCTTTTTTTTTGTGCACAAAGCTCTCACTTGTGTTCCTACTGTGCTTCTGTGTTGATTCTTGTGTTGGTTCAGTGTTAATCAGTCGAAACATGCACAAGACTGAAATAAAAAGAGTCGGTTTGTTAAAAAAAAATTGAGATCCAATTCCAACTGTTCATGTTGGTGCACTATATGTAACTTTTTGGTTGGGGGTGCAACACCTGCATGTTTCTATGGAGATGCCTGTGTGAAATGTTCCACAGTATGACATTAAACAGCTCTACTTTACATTTATTCAATTACAGGTGGTTTTATAGCTCAAAAATACCTAGAAAAACAGGCATTCTGACTGTGAGTGGGCACTGCCTCTCCACAGATCTGACCTGTAACTTGGTCTAGATTGATCTCCATGTTGATAGAAAAATGTAATACTATACTGTGAAACATTCCAGACAGCATCTAAACATTTAACAGACCAGAAAAGTTACACAATGTACCTTTGAGGAATTGATCAAAAGCTTTGTTCAAAACTGCTAGAGCTAAATACTGATAGAAAAGTACAATATTTCTTCATCGATAATATAAAGTTTGATATAAACTCCATAAATTCAAAACCGATTGGGGCTAAAAACCACTAGCGTAAATGCTTAAGGCTAATTACTTGCTGTAACTTTTGCTTAGCCCCAAGAAATCCAAGTAGCCTTAAGATACAGCCATCAAATCCCACATCAACACAACCCAGAATATCTGCCAACTCCATGTATGCCATTAAAATCAATTTATCTTTAATTATTCACCCCACGTGTAGTTAAAATTCCTTTTAACCTCCTGCAGACACTAGCTAGTTTGCGGAGGGATTTCAAGTCTTAAGCCTGAGTGAGATTTGATTTTCCAATGCTTTTTTTTTCCTCTTTCAACTTTGCCTGGGCTGGTGTCTGTGTGTGTACCAATGTGTCCAGATCGGAATCACGGGACATTCATAAGATGGTTGCCGCCTACAGCCAGTGGAAGTTAATATGAATAATTCTCCCTCATTGAGAGCTCATTGTGGGTAGAGGAATGTAAAACGCAGTGCCCTTGTGACTAAATTATAATCTGTGGTGTTCTATCAGTCAACACACACACGAAGCCCCGAGCCAAGATGCTGTTAATGAAATCACAGAGGACTAAAGGCGGCTCGTGGAAGAACCAGGATAAAGTGCGAACGTCAGAAAGCGTGTGTGTGTGGGGGGTAGTGTTTAGTCAATTCAGGGTTTGTTGAGTCCAAGTTACGCTCAAGTTGCGTATTGTTTTGTTAGGTGCAGGGTTCATTTTGTCGACTTAAAGATTTTCCTCATAGTCACTAAATACTAAATAAAAACGAATGCATACTATAACTAATTTCATAAACTAAACAGTTTCCAAAGTGTTGCACAATACAAATTAAACTATGCAATGGGAATATAAAAAACTCCATTTAACTCCACTAGTCCTCATTAAGACAACTAAAAGTACAGATATTTTTGTCAAATGATAAAAACTAAACATAAATGAATGAAAGGTACGAGTGGAGACTAGTGTAAAAAACCAGACCGTAAGACCATAGAAACAAACCCATCTGTGCATGTCCCGTGAAGTAATGCAACACAATTTACCTTTGTTAAAATAGAAAATACATATTTTCTGGATTTACTCGACTAAATTAGCATGACATTTCTGATGATTAAAACTAGATTAAAACTAGACTAAAAGTTAGTTGACTAAATCTTGACTAAAACTAAAAATATATTTGACAAATGACTAAGACTACTAAATTAATACTTATTTTCACAACTTTCAGAGCGTAGTTTGCCATCACGCTAATGCTGGCAACAACTTTCATGCTAACGACACACTTCCTGAATCTCGGAAAATAAAACATCTCAGAATTAACATCGCTTTGGAATAATTCAAAGTTTTCAAAGTTTTCAAACATATAGGACTTTAAAAGGTAAAAATAAGCCTGGGCTATTTTCAAAACTGAGAATAAACATAATCACATTTGAGATTTTAAAATTCAGAGTTCAGGCATAAATTCTGTATATTTGGCCTAAAGATATCTCACTTTGTGGACATTACTGACCCCTTTTGTTGGAGTTAGAATTCCTGCTGAGCTCATAATGTGTTAATGGTTGAAATCATAATGAAGTCATGAATGAATCACGATGAACAAATGCATTAAAAGGTGTACCATCATTATAAAGTGTTACTGTCTCTTAAAAGAGGTTGGACATTACTATTCTGACTATATGTTTTAAGAGTTCAGATGTGCATATTTTAAGGTATATTGATAAAGAGATTAAGCAAATGTAATTTTTTGTGTGAAAACCATTTATCTATTCAGTATTTAAATAGCAAGCGTAAAAATAAGAAACACTGAATCTAACAAAGCGTACATGTGGAATAAAAACGTTTTTTCATATTGAAAAACAAATGAGAAAAGCCAAAATGTATTAATTCAGAAAACATAAACTATAAAATCCTGCTTAAATGTGTCCAAAATGGTGGCCAGTAGTGCTTTGTGTGAATACACGGCAGGGCTGTCCTTTCTGCCTGAGCTCTTCTTTCTTTTCACCATTCCCAGGCGGAATAAAAACCCTCCATCTGTTTGTGCTGATTGGCTCTGGTATGGCCAAAGGAAAAACACAAAATCCAGTCTCAGTCCCAGTGTCCAGTACTGTCCACCATTACAGCCAGTGCAGTGTTAAAGCTCCTATATTACGCAAAATGGACTCCTGGACGCTTTAAAGGTGCATTGTGTAACTTTTCTGATGGAGGGCCTGTCAAATGTTTTTCTCCATGGAAATGTTATTGCTTTGTCTGGAATGTTTCACAGTGTGGTATTAAACCTTTTTATCATCATGGAGACCAAACCAGACCAAGTTACAAGTCAGATCTGTGGAGAGGCGACCCCGCTCACAGTCAGAATGCCTGTTTTTCTTGGTATTTTGGAGCTTTGAATTCATCTGTAATTGAATAAATATATGGCTGAGCTGTTTAATGTCATACTGTGGAACATTTCAGGCAGACCAATGCCATATCCATAGAAACAACAAGGTGACGGACGCTCCACCAAACAAGTTACACAATGCACCTTTAAGCCATGTTAGAATGCTGTTATCTCCTCCTCAGACGTGGAGTTGTGTTTTATTTCATTCACACATATTTGAGTAATCTCTTTTTATTAGTTTATCTACATCTCTAAAGCTCAAAATGCTCTGTTCCACCTTGTGATGTCATGAAGTGGTAGTTTTCAAGTTAACAGTGACCTTTTACCTTTTGTTCAGTACAGACTGGCAATTCCAGGGCTGAAATTATCTAAATGATTCTAGTGAAGGTGTGTGGAGTTTAAAAACACAGCACTTCCTGTATTACCACATGACATCACAAAGTGGATCAGAGTGTTTTCGGTTTGAGAGAAGAACTCAGCCTAAATATGCAGCGTTTGTGTGTCAAACCTGTGAATGAAACAAAACACAACTCCAGGTATGTTTTTGATGAGGAAACAACATTATAACAGATCAGAAAAAAGCCTAATATTGGCCCTTTAAACACAGCTTTTTACCATAGCACATTTGCATAAGCATTTCAACACAGTACTAGATTCCAACAGTTAGCACAGCGGTGTTTTTATTTTTTTTAGGACGAGGAAAACATGAAAAAGTCCATAGGGAAATCAGGGAGGAAGTTTGCTGTAATTCTATTAGTCTACAACAAGCAGGATTCAGCCTAATTGACTTGAGTGGAAATTAGAGCAGACGATCATTAAAGAGATTATGCCGATTTATGGGCTCATAATTATGCTGGAATTTCAATGGAATTTATGTAAAAGGATCGCTGGCGGGCCTGTGTTCAGATTGGTGGTTGGTCATTGAATAGGACGCATTCATAAGACATCACATAGTTAAAAATGGAGCTGGAGGGCAAGTCAGAACTCTGTGGATTAATTTGGGTTTTAACTGTCAAATGCCAGATGTTTTGCTTTGGTTTATTGTTATTATCTCTGTAATTACCGGGTCTATCTGCAAAAAACAAAACCGATGCAAAGTTCAATGGTTTCTCTGTCAGCACGAATTATGGTTAAATATACATATATATATATATATATATATATATATATATATATATATATATATATATATATATATATATACTTTTTTTTTTTTTTTAACAATAGGTTCAGTCTTATAATTCAAATCCAAGCATGAAATGTTTGCAAATTGAAAGGACTTTAAAGGTACATTGTGTAACTTTTCTAGTGGAGGGTCTGTCATCTGTTTTTTTTTTTCCATGGACTATTTTTTGCCTGAAATGTTCCACAGTAGCATTAAACATATTTATCTTGCATTTTTTCAATGACAGTTATTTTTATTGCTTCAAAAAACATAAGTAGGTTCGCCTCTTCACAGATCTGACGAGTAAATTGGCTCGATGGTGTCACTTTTTTATCTCCATGAAGATAGATAAGTTTAATGCCATACTGTGGAGCATTCTGGTCCCATTACAGGTATATTGTATAAGCAGCACTTAAGGACAAAATACGTCTGCTCACTGTCTGCATCATTAGCATTTTATTTTCCAAGATTCAGGAAGTGCGTAGTTGGCATGAAAGTTTTTGCCGGCATTAGAATGATGGCAAACTGTGCTCTGGTTTGAAAGTTGTGAAAAGTGTTTATAAACTCATCACGGTGAATAATTAGGATGCTGGGAATGCATAAAGTTAGTGATGGATAACTTTTAAAATGAAATGAAAATATGGTACAACGCCTTTAAGTCAAATGTTTAAAATGACAAGTTTTGTATAAATATAAGTCTGGTTAAACAGATTTACAGTTTGGTAATTTTTTTCAAAACCAGTGAATATTTTCAGAAAAAAAATACATATTGATCACTGCAAATCTGAAATCTTAACTGAATTCACATTTCAAGTTCTTACAAGATTTATCAGGTCTACAAATCAATTCAAGACCAATGCACACACTGAAAAAAATTTGTAAAAATAGCAAAATTCTTGAATGCTGTGAGCCTAAATGCTGTGAGCCTAAATATTAATATTATAGATTTCATGCCATCTCCACTTTCTCCTCTTTTAGCATCAGCAAGTATTGACATTCTCAAAACATCCACACAAGTTCACAAATGCAATTTTGTTAGCTTCATAAAAATGTAAAAATCGACTTGGGCACGTCTCTGGAGATGTCACTTTTCACTGATGTAATCCCACTCTGTAAACTTCACAGCGAGATTTTAGCACAACCCTGAGATCTTGCTATTTACTTATTCCCAGAAGGGCTCTCCATTGTAACCTATGGCAACCAAATAAAGCCTGATATTATCGCTACCCCACTGGGACATTATAGTAAACACTGTGGTTTAAACAACATTGAGAAACGGCTCTGGCTCATATCACTGGCTCTCGAGCATGTTTGGTTTGCATTATTTATCAACGCTCGGGTTTAACTCTGGAGTGCACTTGATCCTGTTGTGGTTTAAACTGTTGACCGTTACACTGCTATAGCTTAAATATTATTACTCATTATTGCTGGGTGGTATATGGAGGTCAGTGAGGTGCTTCAAGAGCCCTGTTTTTAAAGGGATTGTAAATCAGATGAAGTGTATTGAACTGAGTGAGTTATAAAACGCATTTATACAAGATGAAGTGTTTATGATGTGAATGCTGATTAACATACAGCATATTGGTGAATACTGCAATGACATAAATGATATTTGTTTTATTTTTGTCTTTTGAGGATTCAGATTAATAGATTCACTATGCAGCTTTTCTACTGGGTGACTTGATTGTTTCATGGAGACATTTGTTTTGTTTAGAATGTTCCAGACTATAGCATTAAGTTTGTCTTGTGTGTCTTGTATTCATTCTACTACATTTGGAATTATTACCTCCACCAAGGAGGTTATGTTTTTCGCCTGAGTCTGTCTGTTTGTTTGTTTGTTTGTTTGTTTGTTTGTTAGCAAGATAACTCAAAAAGTTATGGACGGATCTTGATGAAATTTTCAGGAAATGTTCCTAATGGTAAATCCAACAGATGATTAGATTTTGGTGATGATCCAGAAGAAATCCTGGATTCTGGATCAGTTTGAAAACTGAGCTGCTTGGCGGAGGTCTGCGCTCTCTGAGTGCTTTTCTAGTTTTGAATGCAAAAATACTTTGCAAAACATCACCTGCTCTTCTCCATGGAGATACCATACTGTGGAACATTTTAGGCAATACAATATCTCTGTGGAGAAAAGCAGGTGGTGGACCCTCCATCACAAAAGTTACACAGTACATAGTTTTAGCGCTAATAACACCAACTAACTGTTAATAACTCAATAGTCCAGAGATATAAACATGGCCATAATATGAATACATATTATTAAAGGTGCACTATTTAACTTGGTCTGGTTTGGTCTCCATGATGATCGAAACTATATACCGTCACCACTAGTGCATTATTATTAACAAAATCAATCTTAGGATGGATATATAATTATTCATATTGATTGCAAAGTCCATTTAAGTGCAACATGTCTTTGTATAAGCAAAATGTACATGTTCCAAATACCCTTCACTAATTACCTGACCTCCTTACAGATCTGATGAACTTTATTTACTCTTAAATTGAAGTTTCCTCAAATACACCCCCGTATCTGCCCTTGCTTTCTTGCACACTATTTGACCCTGATATGGTGCTAATCTCTTTCCAAATTCCGACACAGGTTGGGATTAGCGCTCCGTACAGTGGGATGGCGAAGCCGTTTGATTCCTGATCCGGTCTAAGGCTCCGGAGTTGATCCTGCCTTTTGTGTGGGGAGTCTGGAGACCGGGGTGCAGTATTATTGGCTAATCACGGGCTCAGGTGTGGGATTTCTGTGTCTCTACTGTCTGTACGGCGCGGAGAGTTCAAAGAGGTAAGATTTGAAAAGGTACATCTGTGCATTCTTTCACTCCCTCTCCTCTATCGCGCGTCATTTCTTCAAAGTTGATGTGTAATTGGAAGCTGTCTGGAAGAATCTCAAAGACCAGGGAGTACTTTGATCAGCTCAAGGGCATCTTCATATATGATTAAAATTACGTATTGGCTCCAAATGTATTTACTACCTGAGATGGAACTGGTCAAAGGTTTATGTTAAAATATGCATGTTTCGTAAGATCACTTAAAATCTCACAAAAAGGATATTATTTGACTAGAAGTAAATTCACTGAATAAACAATGGCAAAATGACTTTAAAGTATAATTTGCTGCTACTGCTGCTACTATAACTACTACTATTACTACTACTACTATTTTTAATGCTGGTACTACTGTATTTACCTGAAGTTTTGCCACATTCTTGCCAAGTCATGACACATTTTAAGTAAAAGAATTTTGAGTAAAAGAAAGTAAGAAAACTCCAAAGTATATTTAAAAGTATAAAATTAGCTGCCGATATATCATCAAGAACTTTATACTATATCAAAGAGCACCTGCTTCAAAAATCCTATACTTTAGTTTACATTTTGTGATCCATATCTATGTCTTATGCGCCCCCGATGACAAACCATTCATAAGACCTCGAAGCTCGCTCAGAATCTAATCTAAGTTATAATGTTGTGTGGCTCATTTCACCCTTGATATTGCCAATCTACACTGAACAAAACAACCAAAAAGTTATATAGTGCACCCTTACGAACCCCTCAAAGTTCACCTGCTATACTTTTCTGTGATTCGTATGCCTTAACTCACACATTCGTCAGTCCTTCAAACTCACTCTAAAACCTACTCTCTACAAAGGTACACTTCATTTAAGACAAAGTTATGGGTGCAAACCTGGACTGCATTCTTATGAGTCAAACAGCTCTTCTCAGGTGTCAGTCAAAATGATTTGGTTTAACACACTGCTCGCATGTCTCCCAGCTACACATCCACCCAGTACAGAAGCTCATTAAAAAGATTCACTGCTAAGTCAACTTATTCCACTTTTAAATAGTGGTAAAAACATTCCTGGGATGACAATGTTGCTGGAGCTGTTAAAGCTCTGAGGCATGAAGAAAAGTTTCCCTGCAAAACACAATTACAGCGTCATATTGCTTTTTAATTTAAATTTCAAACTCAGCTCGCACTCTGTTTGTGAGTTGTTGTTTGGAGTGGGTTTTTGTAGTAATGGGATTCTGGGGTCTTTGATAAGAGACGAATCTGTGGAATCTGTTCATTTCCAAAAGCAAAATGATAGACTCATTTTTGTATTTAACATAAGAAGTCACCTTGGTAACTCATCCAGAAAGTAATCTCTGATATATTTCCGTACCAGTTGCTAATATATTGTTTATCCAAAGTTATGTTGTTTACATTTTTTATGTTTCATACTTTGCTATAGTGCTGGTTCTTCTGCTCGCCCAGTATTCATCTGTGAAAAGTCTGCTCAAAACCTGGAGATGGGTGCTGAGGGGCCCACATTGGTTTTATATTACACAAAATTGGCTCTTGTGAGCTTTAAACCATGTGATAATGTTGTAAGCTCCTCAAAACCACACCTGGAGTGTAACTGAGTAACGCTTTATTATTGGTCAGTCTACATCTCTAAAGCTCAAAATTCTGTGTTCCACCTTGTGATGTCACTAAATGGTAGTTTTCAAGTTAAGATAAGATAAGATAAGATAATACTTTATTTGTCCCACAATGGGGAAATTGCAGATGGGGAAATTGCAGTTACCTTTTAGCTTAAGTTCAGTAAAGATTGGAAATTCCAGGGCCGAAATGATCAAAATGACTCTAGGGAAGGTGCATGGAGTTTAAAAACACAGTGAAGCACTTCCTGTATTAGAGTGTTTTCTGTTTGGGAGAAGAACTAAGCCTAAATATGCAGAAATTGTGCGTGAAACATGTACATGAAATGAAACAAAACTCCATTTATGGTTTTGATGAGGAAACAACATTATAACATAGATCCAAAAACAACATAAAATAGTCCCTTTAATCGTTTTACCTACAGCACCCCTGGTCACTGTAAGAAATCGGGTAGAACTTCTCATCATCTCATCTCATAGTTGTATTGTGTTTGTACTGACCTGGTGTAGACGCCGTTCTTGCGACAGAAGGAGTTTTTGACCGACAGGCGGCGGTTGTTAAGTTCGAGGGCAGGGAAGCGTCCTTCGTCCAGGCTGACCATGTCCCCGTGGGTCAGAGCGTTACAGTTGGAGTTGTTTCCTGGACACATGTACAGAGACACTGTGTCACCACAGCAGGCACACAGGTGGACAGGGTTAGAGGTTATGGCGCTGAAGGAGGCTGGGTGAGAATAGTAATAATAATAATGTTTATCACCAAACCCCAGAACAAACCTACCCTAGGCTTACGCAATATTTGAGTGGTCATCATATTTGATTTTATTAAATGTGCACTGTGTAACTTTTTGTTTGGGGGTCCGTCACCTGCTTGTTTCTGTGGATACACCATTGCTCTATTTGGAATGTTCCACAGTATGACATTAAACAGCTCTACTTTACATTTATTCAATTTCAGGTGATTTTATAGCTCAAAAACACCTAGAAAAACATTCTGACTGTGAGTGGGGTTTCCTCTCCACAGAGCTGACCTGTAACTTGGTCTGGTTTGGTCTCCATGAAGATAGAAAGGTTTAATACCGTACTGGTAAACATTCCAGACAAAGCAATAATATCTCCACGGAGAAAAGCTTTTGACGGATCTTCCACCAGAAAAGTTGCACAATGCACCTTTAAAGCAAAAATGTAATGTTGTAAATTAGTAAATTATACATATGCTTTTTTACTGTTTGGCTGTCAGACTTGCTACTGTGAACTATATTTTTTATTAGGTGCTAAATAAATAAATACATAAATAAAAAATACCCTTTTTTAAACAGTTTAAAGCTTTCATTACCAAGTCAAGGTCACATAATTTGACCTCAAAGTGGTATTTAGAAGACCAATTCAATTTCAGTTTCTATGGGGAGTGAATTTCTCTGATGGAAGCTTTGAAGATGACAATTCAAGGACATTTTCTAAAGAGATAAAAGATCAAATGAGAATAATGTCACTTTTAATTCACTTCACTATTGAATCTTTTTTATCATTTACTTCTTTATGAATTCTGTATTTGACCATCAGCAAATACTATACGGTGTGTATGATGTTCCACAATATGGGATTTAACTTATCGATCTCCATGGAGACAAGCAGGTATACCTCCAGAAACCAACTTACAGGTCAGATCTATGCGGAGGAGTCCCCGCTCACAGTAACAATGTATTTCTTGGCATAAAAACTCTTCTGTAGCCATGAATGAATGCAAAATGGAAAAGTGTAATGGCATATTGTGGGAGTATTCATTTAATTTCCCAACAGAAAAGCCACTTTAAATGTGTATTCTTCATGAGAGAGAACTGGATAGCCATCAGTCACACAATAATAAATGATATAAGGACCTAAAATAAATTATAAGAACAGTTAAGGTTCATCGCAGGAAGTTAGACTCAAATTCATGAACTTCTAAACTCCGATTGACAGCTCGTATCCACCTACAAGTCTTCTTTAATAAAATATAGCCCTCTGGATGCATTCATAGCACTGGCCAACTATGAATTGAAAATAAAAAAATGAACTGGCGCTTTGTGTGAATATTGGGTACGAATCAGTCATAATATTGATCAGGTGTCTGGGCCTATAAAATGCAGGACAGGTCTTGAGTCTGGGTTGTAAAGTAGATTAATGTTTGGCAGAGCTGGAGCTGCACACAGGTTAAAACGACTGTCTGGGAGGAGAGCTACAGGCCGGGACCTCTGCTGTGGCAGCTACAGGGGCCTGGAGGGGCCAGTGCAAAAGCAGGATCAGTGCTGGGGAAGTGTGTAATGTATGGTTGCAAAGATTATTGTTGAGACTACTTAAATTTGTTTGTTTCTATGGATATGTCATTGCTTTGCCTGGAATGTTCCACAGTATGACATTAAACAGCTCTGCCTTACATTCATTAAATTGCAGGTGGGTTTACAACTCAAAAATACCTAGAAAAACAGGCATTCTGACAGTGAGCGGGGTTGCCTCTTCATAGATCTGACCTGTAACTTGGTCTGGTTTGGTCTCCATGAAGAAAGGTTTAATACCATACTCCGAAACATTCCAGACAAAGCAATAGCATCTCCACGGAGACAAGCATTTGATGGACCCTCCACCTGAAAAGTTACACAATGCACCTATACACCTAACTTAGTCCTAGTCTAATCCTGGTTCTTAAAGGTCCAACTTTTCTGTTTGTCTCCATGGAGATGTCATTGCTTTGACTAGAATCTTCCACAGTATGGTATTGAATATATAAGATACAGGTCAGATCTGTGGAGAGGAGACCCTAACTCACAGTAAGAAAGTTTTTAAGTATTTTATGAGCAATAAAAAATACTTGGAATTAAGGAAATGTTATATATATATTTTTATGCCATACTTTGGATAGTTCAGACCAATTTTTTAAAAGTTTAAACCAATTTGTGAAGGTATAATACTTCTGTACAGTCACTGCTTCTCTAAAGATACAACCCATTCATACTGAGACGAAACTGACTTTTGGTTATAAGAAAATTATTACATGCAATATTACATCTATTTTAGACATGGTTCAGTATTGGTTTATATCCTGTTTAGACCTTGGACTTGACCTGAGGTAGACCTGGTCAGTATTTGTCTGGATTTACTCTGAAAACAAAATAAAACATTTCTACTTTTCAATCCAAACTTTTCATTTTTCAACAGAACATGCCTACTCAGGTCAGTTGAGGCTTACACAAACACACTGTACAAAAGGGGGGACCCCAGCGGGATAGTTTAGGGTCCTGTCCAGATTCCTAAAGGGGAGACGGAGGCGGAGAGAGTGGGCTTTGTGAGCGAATGAGAGGACTTCCTTGTTTTTCCCTGTCCAGGCCGAAAAATGCGCAGTGACCCCAGGGACCCCCCTTCTCTGGGTAGCCACACAAATGCTGAGCTCGGGGAAATGCCTGCTGGTGTCAAAGACTGTACAGTTTATACAAGGCTCATTCAAGTCTGAACTGTCAAAGGCTGGATTTAGTTCAATAACAGTTACCCCCGGCAATAAGAACTTCCTGTCTTGAATATAGAAGTTATGAATCTGTCAAAATGTTGGCTTGGTAAAAGGAATTGTCTAAATGTAATTAGGCATGAATGGACTTGGATCTTATTTATTTCTATATAAATGTATGAATGGGCGACATAATACTTATTGTTTGATTTCGTCTTGGCAAATTTATCTGAAGTTGACAAAGCTGGTGTTCTCAAATGTGAAAAGTAAAAGCAGATTTTCTTTGGGATGTCAAAGCAGTCACCCTATTTCAAGAAGGTTGGTGGTCTGAATCCTGCTTCTTGTTTAAAAGTGTCTATGGACTTATTCAATTGCATGTGTTTTTAAATATGCATTCCTTCTGCGAGTGGGCTCGGCTGTCCACAGATCTGACTTATAACTTGGCCTTGGTGGCATCAGCTACTAAGATATTGATCCGTTTAATGCCATAAAGTGGAATGTTCTTGGCAAAACTATAATATCTCCATTGAGACAAGTACAACTGACCACCAGAAAAGTTACTAGAATACAGAATGTATTTTGGTCACCAAGATTAATATTTCAGGCTACGCTAATCACTAAAGAAAAAATAAAACTGCAGATTCAATACCTTACCATAATTATGAATCTCGGTATATATATTTTCTAACCCACTCATTACTTCCTTATTCTATATGTACTTTAAATTAGGAGTAAAAATACATTTCCAAACTCAATGTCATGAGCGTCAGTGGACGTGAGAGCGGGTAATGCCTGGTCTAATAACCCCGTCTCTTCATTGTGTATTCCGCAGCACTGGCTCACCTGACTCGGACTTCTTGGCGTACTTCTTGCTCTGGCCTCTTATAATGAGGATGAACACTAGCAGCAGAATAAAGATGAGTCCCACCAGTGCCACGACCACGAGAAACCACCACTCCTCGTAAAATGGAGGCACTTTTTGGGCTTAAAACAAACAAAAAACAAAAGAAATGTTATTAGCAAGTTATAAAATATACAGTTTTGGGTATTGGGGAGGGGTAGTGATGATTTTAACTTGAGGAAATTGCAGTGAAAGTACTAACAGTAGTTCTGTAATGATATATAACACTCAACTAGAGTAATTTTAGAGTACAAGTATTCTCAGCTTCTTTGTAATGAGTTCCCACTTAACTTTCTCTCATTTGCTGAACACCTCCCTCTATATATTACTGAAGTATCTAGTATAGTGATAATTATTACTATAAGATTTAAATGTTTTAACAAAATATCAAATCATGAAACAAAAACACCAATAAAGACAGAAAATGTACTTCTGATACAATAATACAGACAGAGATCCTGTTACCTTTTGCAAATCTGGGCTCTTGAGTACTATGTTTGGCTCTTATATCAAAAACATATACAAGAAAATATATCTTTTCTTGTTTTGTTTGATATGTTGCTTGAATCTTACCGGATATGGACGGAGAGGGCAGACTGGGAGAGCCGTAGCCATAGTCGTTCACTCCAATGACCCTGAAGTCGTAGCTGACACCTTGTTTGAGGAGGTCCATGTTAAACGTGTGTGAAGTGGCCTCTTGTGGGATGTCTTTAATCAGAATATCCCAAAGACCCTCATCTGGAAAAAGGAAAAAAAAAAAAAGTAAGATTAGGTTAGTTTTTGGTGTTTCGATGTGTCTCAAATCAGATCTAACCCAGGTCTAAATCAGACTATGACAGGACAGACAAAACCAGAGCTAAACAAACATAGTTAAAGAGGAAGTAAACCCACATGAGTACAGCTTTAAAGAATATATATTATTCTTTTTCTGGTATTAAGTAAAACCATTACAAATGTATATATTATTATTTTACATTTTGTTCATTGAAAAGAGCAAAACTGAATTAAAACCAAAACTAAACCAGGACTAAACCAGAACTAAAACAGGATTAAACCAGGACCAAACCAGGACTACACTCGTATTAAACTAGGACTAAACCAGGACTAAACAAGGACCAAGACAGGACCAAACCAGGATTAAACCAGGATCAAACCAGTGTAAATGCATCTTTAATCTCTACAAAGGTTTAATCCTGGTTTATCCCATTCTGTCAACAACTATTACAACTGATCTTGGTTGGTAAATTGTGAAACTTTCTAATTACTTATTTCCAAACCTGAATCACCGATCATCATTGAATCTCATGCATTTATGTTTGTAATGTTCAAGTTTAATCAAAAATAAATGTGCAGTGAAACAAGCCATTTTTTTCATATAACCATTTGGACTTTCGAAATATATTCTTTTAACAAGCTGTTTGTTTGTGTAATAAAATCCTCGCCCCCTGTCGCCAACTCGCAATTCATAATTCTTAGTGATATTACCCAATTCATCAATTTCACAGCTTGCGTAAAATTTACAGCCTCCAAATGTACATCATAAATACTTGTGGGGTCATATTTCAGGAGAACTAATGGCAGTTGTTCTGCTGCTGTGCTTTTTGGAGACGCAGCCAGAGTGCATTTATTACACGGGGGCGCTTGTAAACATCAATGTAAGTTTGACTGTTTTAATGGAGTATAGCCACATAAAGAGTTCATCTGTCACGGCCGCGGCGGACGACTTTAGAAACTTGGAAAAGCAGAAGTCATTTGATTTGGAAAACTACTGTTAAAAAGAGAGTTATTGCCATCTGCATATGATGAAATGAGCTGCGTGGGTTACGGCTTGTTCTAACCCAGATTTAAAACGACACAAAGTAGGGACGCACTGTTGACGTTTTGTCAAATGCAAAAACAGAATATGGGTTCACAAATGCTGACAAAATAAAATCCATTATAACAAGCTGGATTCTTCTTCTGTTTCACATTAAGAGACTTTCTTGATGGAGAAACTTAATTATGATAGGCCTACTGTATTTGAAGTCCCAGCTCGAGCACTGGTCTATGACGGTGGGTTTATTGTTCCGCTCTCTGTAGGTGCATTGCATATTTTAAAAACGCATATGTCTGATCTGTGGTGCAGTGATCGCCCGCTATTTCTTTTTCCTGTTCTCACATGACAATTCAAATGATTTCATACATGTATTTAGCCCTGATGAGGTCAGTTGGTCAAAACGCATTGGCTCCCACAGTGTTTCCCATAGATTCTGGGGAAACACTGATGGCACAAATAATTTAGACTTTAATAATTTAATTTTATACAAATTGTGGAGAATAAATGGCATTAATTGGCTTTATTTCATCTTAAAGCAGTCCTTTTTGCCCAGTATAGTTACTTTTAAATGTTTATGATAAGTCAGTGAGCAACAAATAATTATTTTGTGATGCCAGTGTATAATCCCAGTTGTTTTAGACTATGGGGGGCCACCATAGTCTTTATTATCCATCCTTCTGTAGTAAAGGATTTTAAATTTAACCAGCCAGAGGGCCTCCAGTTTGTGCCTGCCTATTCTGCACAACTAAGGGCTACATTGTGATAAAAGCCCCAGTTTTGTTGTCATTATGTATTTCCTCAATCACACACCATATTCACACAGGAACACAAACACACAGAGTGAAGTGTCTTGGCCAAAGACACAACAGTAATGCTGGGATCGAACCGTTCCATCACCTTCAACTTCGCTTTCAACAATTATGGCACCACTTCAAATTAATTATAACTCACATATACTGTAGTTCCCATACCACTGCGTTTAAGACTTCACATCACATTTTGTATTTACATTTTACACTCCCATTTCACTTTGTGGCTGTCACCTCCTCCAATGTTAATCCATGAGTTTGACCCCTTCAATTAGCCCCATGCGTAACTACTGACTCCCATCTCCCTCCTGAACCATAATGTCATTCTTAAGCCTTTTAAACCCGCCCCGGTCCTGCCAATCACAAACCTAACACAATAGCATTTGTCTCTATTGCCTCGCCACAATCAATACCCCATTAACATTCCAGGGACGCTAAAACAGCAGCCGATGACACCCTTTCCTTAAACACATCGGAGAAAAAAAGCACGCTGTAAAAGTCATTTGTGAGTAAAGAAGAGAGACTATAAATAATACAGAAGGAGTTGTTATTGTTTAAAAGTGAACTTGACACTCAAACTGACAGGGGTGGACATGTTGGTTTTATCCTTTAATGGGACCAAAGTGGAGGGTCAGTCCTTGTCAATTTAACTCCTCAGAATAAAAATAGATGAGTCGTTTTATCTGTCAATCACCTTAATCAGGCTAGAATTAAATCAAAAATTACTTAAAGCTTGCAGTCTCTCATTTAACTCCGTGCAAATCTCACAAATACGTATTGTCAGCCGTGCTTTTCTTCAAGTTCATATGCATTTCCCGATTACTGATCGGGTAATTGGCTTCTATGGTTTAAGATATATAGACAATAGGAAGTACATAACAAAATACGCCCAAAAGTATTCTTCAGTGCCAGAATTTACAGTATTTTTGAAGCGTGGGTTATAATATAGTATGATAATAAGTAGGTACGGTTTATATTGGGATTTTGACACTTTTAAAAACTTTTAAAAGCTATATATTATGTTTTATATTTTGTCTCATTTAACACTTGGAACTAAACAGTATTGAATCACATTGTGGCACAACAGCAAGCAAAATTAAAGTAAAATCCAAATAATTTCCCTTGTGGATCGATAAAGTTTGTCTAAGTCTAAGTAGAATATATCAACAAGAAACTTTACGCACACTTGTTGGCATCGTCCCTGTTTTGATCCAGATTTAGTCCTGATTCAGACATAGTTTGGTTCTGTTCTAGTCTTGGTCAAGTCCTGGTTTAGTTCTGAAAGTGTCTAAGCATAACTGTCATATCTCATGTCCCCTTTTCATGCTCCCCTTTTATTTTGTTAATTGTTCTATTTTAAATCACTTACCTTGTTTCTGTTGCATATTTACTTTTTTCCTGCCCGCCTGTGTTCCATCAGCTCTACTTTTTAGTCTGTGTGTTCCCTGCTTCATTTGCCAGATTGTCTCTTTTGTTATTTGGATTGATTTTGTGCCTGGGCCTTATTAAATCTGCTTAAATCTTCTTCCTGACTCTGGGTCTGTTTTGGAGCCATTCATTGTACAAACCTGACAATGACTGCAGCAGAAATGATCAGTACTCACCCGATGGGCGAGCTTCTATGACGTAGCGTGTGATGGGCGCTCTTCCTGGGTCTCCGCTGCTCCACTGAATCGTCAGAGCTGAACCATGACGAGTGATGAACGGCTCTCCGGGGGGTCCTGGGGCTCCTGATCAACAATTATACAAGTTTAGTACAATATTAATCAAGCATATTATATTAACCACTGTCAGGTCATTTGAATAAACACTGAATAGATTAGAATTTCTTTAACTTTTTTTTTTTGCATAATCGTCACAAGTTAGACCGAAGCTGGAAATTTGGGCCATCATAATAACTTTGCTTTGACAAGAGGCAAAAATCGGTCAGAATAAATGCTTGTTACTATGGAGATTCTATTTCTTTGCCTGAAATGTTCTACAGTATGGCATTAAACTTATCCATCTGCATTTATTCAGTTGCTGCTATTTTTTGTTGCTAAATACCTTAAAAACAGGCATTCAAATTGTAAGCTTGGTCGCCTCTCCACAGATCTGATGTGTAACTCGACCAAGCAGAGTCACGTGAACGAACTTGATCAAGTAGAGTCATGATCTCCATGGAAACAGTAGTGTGTAACCTTACAGGCAAAGCAATAACACCTCCTCATTGAAGACAAGCGAACAGCAGGACCTCTTCCAGAAAAGTTACTTAGTACATCTTTAATTGAGTAAATGTAAAGAGAGTACCTTCTCCTGGGCCAGTGGTGATGTTGGCTTCCACCTCAGGTCCGTAGATGAAGGTTTTGGCCCTGATCCTGAAGTTGTAGGTGACCCCTTCTGCCAGGTCTTTGAGTTTGAGCCACAGTGGGCCGGTCCCCTTCACGTCCACTGTCACTGTTTTACTGACCCCTGGAGGTGAGGGGGAGTGCAGGCAGTCTCCACAGCCCACTGAAGAGTCTGGACAAATATATCATAATGGAGAAGATCTTATTAACTGAGGCATGGTGGAAAGCTTTTAGAGGTAGTCATCTGAATATCAAATCAAGACGTTTCAACTCCTACCCAGAAGTCATTTTTAATTTGATGGCAGTGGTCTGATTTATACTGCACTGAGCTGAATAAATCCTGCACCAAATGGAGGAGTTTTTTTTTAATGATTCAGGCTTAGTAACTTAATGACAAACTCCTAACCTTAACCTTAAAGTGATAGTATGTAACTTTCTGGGGGTGGAAAGTCGTCTGCATGATTCCATGGAGATAGATAAGTTTCAGGCCTTACTATGGAATTTTATAGTCCGAGGAACAACATTTCCATGGAAACAAGCAGAATGCATGTTTAATGTGTTGGAATAAACAAATCCATAATGAAAAAACATACTTTTATTTTAGTCGTTTTTGCAAAAAAGTTACATACTGGGCATTAATTAAGTAGTTACTAAACCTGAATCATTGTTAAAATAAACTAGTTCATTATGAAGTCTTATTTCGTGCTTTATTAAGGCTAAATAAGGCGTAGTTAATATAAAACAGTACCTTCTTTATATATGATACAGACTACACTTAGACTCTTACATCATTAGTATTGGCATCAGTATCAGAATCCACAGATCTGTGCCAAAAGAAAACTCTGCATACACATGTGGAGGTACCTTCTATGGGGGTGGAAGGCTCGTAGATGAGTCGGTAGCCCTCGATGATGCCGTTGGGGTAGGTGGGCTCTCCCCAGGACACGTTGACCGAGGTGGTGGTCAGCTCACTGAAGTGAATGAAGCTGGGGGCACTGGGGGCTACAACATAACAGCCACAAAGTCACAAAGATTTTCAAAAGAAGTCACCATTCAGCAGTCTGATGGACTCCGCAAGGCCAGGCTCAGGTCACTGTCCGTTCAATATAATAACTTCACAGCATTCGATTTAATAGGGAGTTTAAAAAGTTTTTTGCTGAAAGACCAAGTTTGTGACTTTGACAAAAATCGCAATTCCGTTTATTTTGTGTAGCCCAAAGTTCCAGCAGCAGTCACCTCACAGGGCTTCACAGAACTGTTGATTTAACCAACAGAAAGTTAGAAAATCAAATAGTGTCATTGGTCAATAACAGACCAACATTACAGTCACTCTTGAGTTTAAGTAAGTAACGTTTACAGTATTTATAGAGCACATTTTACACTCAAAAGGTGTTTTACAGATTAAAAATATTCATACAAATAAAAAAAGAAACGCACAATACAAAAGTACAATACAGTCAGAAAAGGGCTTGTTAGCATATTGGTTTGTTAGTATGTTAGATTATTTTATTTAGATTATAAACTTATCTAAATAAAAAAAGAGAACACTTAAAAAGAATACATATATAGGAATGTTGATACCCAAGATTATGAAAACGATATTGAAGATTGTGTATCACTGCAATATTGGGGAGAGATTCTTGGAGGAGTTCACTAATCATGTAAATAAAAATCTGAAGTAAGAATAGAATCTGATTAGTAGTTCAGTGATGGAGTTGAAGTTGTATATGGTGCGTGTTTAATGGCAAATAAAGGACTATACGTTTTGATATTCCAGTTTGATGTTTAATTCATTATTTAAAGCAATTGCAATGTGTACTTTTCTAGAGGAGCGTCCACTATCTGCTTGTCTCAAAGGAGATGTAATTGTAAGTTTGTATGGCCAAAACACAGAGCAAAACACAAAAAATATACATTATTTCTATGAGCAAGGTCACCTATTTGTAGATCTGACCTGTAACTCTTCCTGGTCACACCACCTCGTCTCCATGGAGAAAGATTAGTTTGAATCCATACTAAGGAACATTCCAGGCAATGCGATGTAATCTCCATGGAAACAAGCAAGTGGTAGTCTTGGACCCTCCACCAGAAAAGTTACATAATACACCTTTAACTTTGGGCCAGTTGAAATGAGGTCACCAATCTTTTTGTAGTCTTTTTGTAGTTGAAATAGGAAAATACATGTAGTTTCACTAAAGATAAGAAAAACAAAAACTCTTTATACTTAAAATAAGAAACTAAAGCACATGTTGTTTGAATTAAGAAAAAAATACTAATTCCATTGGTAGATAATTTTACTTGTCAAATGATATCTACTCAAATCAAGTTAAATATTCTTAATTTGAGGAATTTATTTAGATATTAACTGTTGCAGTGTAAATAACAATCCAACATGTGAAATCGCTTAGTATTACTTCTCTGTTTAAAACCCATTGTGCAAGAGACTGGACAATAGTTATTTGTCTGGAGCTTTTACGATGGGCCAAGATTCTGTTTACGCTCATTCAATCATGGGTCATTGGCTTCCTTCCTCTTCTTACAGCACCAAAACAAAGCATCCTTACATGACCTAAACACTACTTTTCTGTCCATTTTTCAAACTCGACATGAGGCTGAGTGAAGGATTTGCTGATTGGAGAGCTGTGCAACACGTGGTTTTGCAAACGTCATTTGGCACGCTGACAACAAAATTAGCCTCATCTTTCCCTCCCACTAAACTCCCAAGGTTCTCCAAACACACACGCAAAGATGAGAAATGTATAAATATAGTGTAAGAAATACCACATCTGAGCAGACTCCTTATTCAGATTCATTTCAACATTCATGCATCAGTTTAAAGGTCCTATATTATGAGCTTTAAGCCATGTTATAATGCCGTTACCTCATGAAAAACATACCTGGAGTTGTGTTGTGCTTCATTCAGTCTACGTATGTGTGAATTAAACAAAACATAACTCCAGGTTTGTTTGTGATGAGGAAACATCACTGTAATAGTTCAGAAAATGGCGTAATATGGGCCCTTAAATTGTCCCTCCAGATTTCTTCATCTTGTATCAGTCCATTGATTCACTATATATATTTTGGCATTTCTATCACATTTTTCATCAAAACTAGTAATACATTTCGAAGCAGTTTGAGCCCACTAGTTGCCAGTCCACCAATATTCCTTCGTTTGGGTCTTTGTACAGCCTGGGAATACTGAAACTTGTAGATAGTCGTATTGCCTTCCTAATATCCTTGCTCAACTCCTCAGACTTCTTTCTCCTAACTCATTACCATTGAGGATCACTTTTTTACTTGGCCTTAAATATATTC
This sequence comes from Taenioides sp. WSHXM2023, assembly GCA_029959045.1. Lineage (NCBI taxonomy): Eukaryota > Metazoa > Chordata > Actinopteri > Gobiiformes > Gobiidae > Taenioides > Taenioides sp. WSHXM2023. The sequence goes on from CM057104.1 coordinate 1,652,887, forward strand.
CCAAACGCAAACCAAGACTAGAATTTATAATGTGTTTTTTTTAGTGCTGTCAAAAATATCGAGTTAATGCAAACCATTTTAATGGCATTCATTTTTTTTATCGCAAGATTAACGCTCTTTGTAATTAGCTAGTTTTTTCATAAGCTGTGGCCACCGCTAGTAACGTTCGAAAAACTAAAGGATCCGGCTGTAAACAGGAAGGAAAGCAATTTGTACCAAACTGAGAAGTCCCGGCTGGAGGAGGTTGGCCAAAGCACGGCAAGGCCGCCCATTCACGCGCACACGCACAACTCCACCACACAAGAGCCTGCATGTGCGCCGATGCCACCCACACGAGGAAAACACGAAACAAAGTCTGCGCCAAAACATACGACAAATCCGCGCCCACCCCCTGACAAAGCTACAGAAGCCCCGCAGCCTTTTTCCCTCGTGCCGCCACCACATCCACAGACCTACGGAGGAGCGCGCACCGCAGCAGGACCCACATCGGTCCCACCACTCAATAGACACCCCATGCCACTGGACCCACCCTCTCTGCCAAAAGCGCCAGCTCCGCCACACGACATGCAAACAAACAGTGTCGTGCAATGACGCCATCGGCTGTGGCCCGGTCACACAGGTGCGAACGCGGCCACAGAATCCCAGGCAACCGTGCCTGAGCACAGCACGGCCCAAAAGTCCCAGCGAGAGTGCGTCTCCAGTACAGCAGGCGTTGGTTCAGACAAACACAGTGGGGCTACTGGACGTCCCTCAGTAATGAAACTACCTCAGGGTCACAGCACTTTATTTCACCCACAGTGGGAACGTCAGTCGCTTTGACTGTTGTGAAAACAGAAGAGAAGCACTTCACTCACACTGATGCAGAGCACTTCATGAAAGAGGAACATGAGAGTGAAACATCCAACACAAAGTGTCTCACTGAAAATTGTTATGGTTTGCAATAAAAAAACATTTGCACAAATGTCCACTCTTCTATGTTGATAAGAGTATTAAAATGATTATTCAAGGGACAAAAATGTGCAATTAATTTACGATTAATTGCAATTAAATATTTAATCGATTGACAGCACTAATTTTTTTGTGTATCATGTCTGTGGTCATAAGGTTATGTCGGATAGCTGTATCTTGCTACTTTGCTTCATTTTCAAATAATGAAACGTCCTATATTATGCAAAATTTACTTTTTAGCCATGTTATAATGTTGTCACCTCATCAAAAACATACTTGGAGTTGTGTTTTGTTTTATTGACAAATGTTTGAGTAACGCTGCATTATTAGTCTGTCTACATGTCCAAAGCCCAAAATGCTCTGTTCTACCTTGTGATGTCATGAAGCAGTAGTTTTCAAACCTTTTTCGTACCATTTAACTTTTGTTTAATAAAGAATAGAAGTTATCCAAATGATTCGAGTTAAAGTGTATGGAGTTTAAAAGCACAGTGGAGCTCTTCCTGTGGTTCTGCATGACATACACCCAGCTTTAACCGAAGGACTTCCTTCAGCAATATACTTAACATTTAAAGGTCTTATTTCATGCATTATTGAGTTTCTTTAAACTATTTTAGACACTTTAGCCTTGGCATTTCCTGTAATATCACTAAGTAGAGTAATACCACTGAATAATTTATTAAATATAATTTATGTATCTAGATAACACCCTCTAGCTTTAGCTGGCCCTAGTTATCACAAAAGTTATACAAAATGCCAGTAAAGCGAACAATAGTTAAAGAGCCTATATTATGCAAATTTTGTATCTATATTGTAACTGAAAACACTCTGTTCCACCTTGCGATGTCATCAAGTGGTAATACAAATGCTCCATCCACCTTCACTAGAATCATTTGGATGATTTCAGCTCTGGAATTGTCAATCTCTACTGACCTAAAGGTAAAAGGTAGCTGCAGCTGAAAACTACCACTAGAACATCACAAGGTGGAACTTTGGAGATGTAGACAGATTAATAAACCAGAATTACTGAAACATGCGTGACTGAAACAAAACACAACTCCATTATGTTTTTGATGACAACATGACAACACAACAGCATTCCAACGTGGCTTAAAGCTCACAAGAATTCATTTTGTGTAATATAGGACCTTTGAACCTTGAACCATTTTACTTACGTACTGTATAGCCACTCTACTCACCTGCTTGTTGTGTGCGCCCTCTGGTGGGGGGGCTGCGCGGTCCGTCCCCTGCCGCGTTGAATGGAGCCACACTGATCATGTAGGTGGTATACCCAGTCAGATTCTTCAGTTTGACCCCTCCCTCTGGCATGAACAGCGTACGCAACCTCTCCGTCTCATTTTTACGCTGAAACTCCCAATAGTAAACCTATATCGGGAGAGACCACAGTACCACTAAATAAATATTAATGTTGATGTTATGGGACTGTTGCTACTTGTGTTGTGCAATAAATCTCCAGCCTATTTCTGTCTCCCTAAAGGCAAAGTGCTGCTATTCTACTCTATTCCCCATAAACTGCTTTAGAGTAATAGACTTTTATTATGGGCCCCTCTGGAAAACCACAAGGGCCGGATGTTTTTAGGTAAAATGTGCACTTAATTGTATTTGCAAATAAATATAGTCCCCACAGGGCTCAAGTGGTATTTATGGATAACAATATATTCCTATAGTGCAGTGTCTTGGGTGTTTTGTCTGCATTTGGTTAATGTAAGCTGGACCTTGTAGCCTTGGATGTCCCCGTTCTGGGCGTCCACTGGAGGGGGGTCCCACATCACGTCCAGCTGGGTGGCGGTGGCAGACTGGATGGCGACGTTCTGGGGCGAGGCAGTGGGCACTAAAGAAGAAAAAAATAATACATATATCACAGGGTTCCTCATGATTCGATACGATACTCGATACATGACTCATGGTACGATATTATCACAATATGGTGATGTAAGAGATAATCGATATATTACACATGCTACAATACTATTTCTTTGTAAAACCACTGTGCAAAGATAAAAAAAATACATCCAGTTTAATCATCAAAACAGTGAATATATCAAGTGTATTGCATAAAAAAGTCCCCTTTCCCTAAATAAGTAACAAAATTGTAGTACGGTCACTTAAAAATACCAAAAAACACCCTTGCCGATATATCAATACAGCAGCCCATGATAACGATACTGTATCACCAAATTTAATCTCACAATATATTGATATTTCAATATTTTTGCACACCCATAACATATATTGAAGCAGTCTTACTATGCTAAATCAACTTTTACATCTTTTAACCATGTTTTAATGGTTTCCCCTTCTCATTCACGTTTTCACCACCACTGGTATATGCCCACTGCTCTGTAATTTTGGCATAAATGAAAAAAAAAAAAGAAAAGAAATTTGCAGCTGGACAGCATGCAGCACTTTGTTACGATGACGTTTATGTTATCAGCTCCCAATGGGCCCCGCAATTTTCCACCTCAATCAGCTGACTTTTTCTTTTATTAAGGTGTTTTAGATCAATATTGTGATTTAAAATGTCCAAAATATAACATAATGATCAAAGCTGGCCATCGGTTGTAACTATATAGCAGACAGAAGCACAATATGTCTTCTTTAATTAAGGAATGACTTCCTTCCAAAACATTTAGGAGGTCAGATTTTATTATTTTCAAGTATTTTTGGCCCAGCAAAATTGGAAAGGTTGGGTTTGACTCTCATTTACACCTTTCCAGTGGCATATATCTCCATAATTACACAAGGCCTTAGCCTCATTTAGATACCAAGAGCCAATGACTCAAATTAGCTACCAAAATCTCCCATAAACCAGGCTGAATAAAACCGCATTTGATATATTTTTACCCAAGAATTTGTCAAAAAAGACCTTAAGGCTGAAAAGGTCAACTCAAAATTTGATTCTCATATTTTGAAACCAGGGAATGACTGATCTTCAAGTTTTCCACTACAATAGCCCTGGTTTATAGTCTAGTTTCATCCTTGTATAGGCTACTATGCAAAGGAATTACCTTTTTAGTAAGTATATGAATTAGTCAGATATTGTTGAGTATATAAATTAATGCAACATACATTTTCTGATACATTTTTTATATCTGCGTTGTATAATCGTGAATATTTCAATGCTTTGGGGAAAAACTCTCCTATCAATATGAAATGATCCAGAGTAGCTCCTAATGCAAACTTTGGCTTATCATTTATTTAGCTGGTATTTATAGCTTTAATATCTAAAAACCTTGAGGATGCTTGTTGCTCCTCTGTACATACCTGCTTCTCCGACGAAAACCTCGTGAGGGGGGCTGTTGGGCCCTTCTCCCACTGCGTTGTACACAGACATGCGGATCTCATAGCGCTTGTGCTTGCTCAGCTCTGCATCAAAAGTACACAAGATGTCTTAAGATACGAAGTCCACAACTTAGACTGTAATTTCCTGGTAGTATAACATAATAGAAAAGATACCAAGGACATTTTCAGTGGCAAAAACATCTCCAATGAGTATTAGTTACACTTAGCAAAGTTACAGTTTGATCAGCTGCTATGTCTTAATCCAAATACAGCCGTGTGTGTGAGCTAAATATGACAAAATAGTATGACTATTAACTTGACCTTGTTTAATATGTTTCTTTTAATATTTTGCAGTTAGACAGATCAGACATAACATTCCAAAACAGAATAGATTTGTTTTTGTAATAGCGTGGCATGTTTGAGTGAGGTCTGTATTAAGTAAAGATATAGAAAAAAATTAAAAAGTTGAATTATCATATTTATATCGTGCTTTTCTACCTTCAAGGCACTCAAAGCGCTTTACTGAAGGAACCACTCACCCATTCACACACACACATTCATTTGCCAATGTACTCAGACACTGTGGGTGAGAGTGTCTTGCTCAAGGACACAACAATAGTATCAACTGTGGGAGCTGGAATCGCACTGCCGACCTTGTGGGCTAGTGAATCTGACCCTTCTCCCAGTGCTGTTTATGCTGAGAGCGGGAGTTGAACCACCAACCTTCAGATAAGTGGACAAACGCTCCTACGAAATGAGCTACTGTCGCTACTGTAATAATTTTGAAAAGAGTCTTTTTTTTTTGTATTGACTGTTAATTCACTGTCCAGATTTTTGTAACATTGTGACCAAATTAAAGAGAAAATACGCAGAGTGAAAATTATTTATAATCTTTTTTCTTCCAAACCTCCTTCAGATCTCAGAAGCAATGTCTGAGATCTGAAGTGTCCTTAGGCAAGACACTTCACCTATATTTCCTAGTATGAAAGTGGTGTGGGTGTGAGTCTGGGAGTTTGGTAGTTGTTGAATACTTGGCACGCAGAGTTTAAATGCTTATGAAACAGTATTATTCAGGTCAACACATACAAAACAATATATGAAAAGTGGCTATGTTGTTAATGTAGCCATCTGTTTTTGCAGAATTACACTAAAACAAAATAATTTTCAGAGTCCAAGTTTCTCAGAGTGCGTCAGCTTTCCTTAGCCCTGCTAGATTGGTCCCATTATTGTGGTTTATTCAGCCAAATGTTTCTCTCTCTGCGATGCTTACAACATATGGTAGACAGAAAACCAGCTCATTTGGGAGAACTATTGTGCTTTGTGCTTTGAGGCGCTACTTACTGTCCAGCTCCAGTTGCGTCATTGTTGGATCACTCAGATTCCGGATGCTGTAAGGAGCTGTAGGAAGAAGAAAGTTATTAGCTTGTAAATAAAATGTATTGGGAAAGACAAACGTTGGGTTAATTACATTCAAAACTGTTCATAGTGTAAAACTGAGCTAGAGGGTAGAGTTCTGTGGTACAATTTGAGTTGTAATTGTCAAAATGTAGACGTTTTGACCTGGTTTTTAATTTTAAAGGTGCAATATGTAACATTTGTAGGGGATGAGCTGATACCTGCTTGTGTTCACGGAAATGTATGGTATTGCATGAAACTTATTTATTTCTGTGATGTCAGATCAGTGGTGTCGAGCCATAGTAAAAATACATGTTTATCAATGTATTTCTTGTCAGCCTGTGGACCATTCCAAGCAAAGCAGTAACATCTCCATGGAGACAAGAAGGTGGCGGCCCCTCTACTAGAAAAGTTACATAGTGAAACTTTAAGCAACAAGATTAATATGGGAAATTTTAGGACTCAACTGCTAAAAGAAAATATAGGATTCAACAAATGTGCATTTTCTATTGGTAATACATTGATTTTGAACAATAAAAAGTCACATGGTGATCTAAATATGTTATGTGTTAATAGTTAATACCCTATAGAAGTAAAATAGCCCCTCTTTGAATGCTTAAGGGCATTAATCAGGTCAACACATACCAAACAATATATGGATAATGTAGCCATTTGCTTTTGCACAATTACATTAATTATGGCAAATTGACCTAACTGCTAAAAGAAAAAAGGAAAAAAAAAAAAAAAAATTGTAACTGTGGGCTGCAGGCTGTTATTAGTTTTACTGTGTATCGCGGCGTGCAGTAACTGAAGCTATAATTTAGTCTGTGCTTGCATCATTCGTCGCTGAAGCGGTGATTACAGCGACTGTGTGGACTTAAACAAGGATCGTGCAGCTCTTATTAACAGTGAATCTATAAGGATGTATCAGATTACCTTATAAGTGCATTTTAGAATTTCATATGATAGTTTTGGATGAAAGCAGGTGTCTGTACAACTCTTTGGGTGATTCTGTGTTTTTGCAAAAGGAATAACCAAATAGAATATATATATATATATATATATATATATATATATATATATATATATATATATATATATATATATATATATATATATATATATATATATATATATAATGTAATGTAATCTGATACATCCTTATAGCTTCACTGTTAACAAGAGCTGCACAATCCTTGTTTAAGTCCACACAATCGCTGTAATCACCACTCCAGCGATGAATGATGCAAGCACAGACTAAATTATAGCTTCAGTTACTGCACGCCGCGATACACAACTCCCCAGTAAAACTAATAACAGCCTGCAGCCCACAGTTACTGATCTCAAGATGAAATGTTTTGCTGAAAAGTGCCAGGACCGCCGAGGAAATCATGGAAGGCGAATAAGGCTGTGTGAAGGTTGGACTTTGATGGAGATAATGGGGCCGCTTGACACATAAAGAGCCTGTGTAGGGATCATAATAAGCAATGATGAACCCTTACAACTATAGTGCGCAATTCTACAAATCACAAGTGTTTGAAACGAGTCTATTTGCACCAAAATACATCGTTATAGGAGCTGTGAAGAGAGAGGGTTTTCTCAAGTCTCACATCCTAAACTTTAATATGGGGAGATTTATTTAACATTCAATATTATGGTATTATATTACTATTGAACTTCACAGGATGTATAGTGTCTATAACAGATAAAACTGAGTAGATGTAATGATCTGTAGGACTCCAACTGACAACTCATTTTGGGACTGAATCAATATTACGGTTTTGTACGGCATGGAAAATTGTTATTTTTTTAAATATTTGAATCAGGTGAAGCTAAGTACACTTTATTAAAGGTGCAGTATGTAACTTTTAAGGTGGAGGGTCCACTACTTGCTTGTTTCCATGGAGATGTGATTTCTTCACCTGGAATGTTTCACAGTATGGTATTAAACATATCTCCCTTGTTCAATTACAGGTGTTTTATTGCTCAAAAATGCCTTAAAAATTGAATTCTTACCATGTGCTGACTTGCTTCTCCATAGATCTGACTATTAACCTGTCTTCATTGTGATTACGAAGTTTATTTCCATACTGTTGAATAATGAAGGCAAGTGAAGTTAATATGATTAACTTAGATTCAGGAGCTGGACCACGCCTCAACCTCTTCATCAGCCTACCACAGCTCATCTCGACCACGCCTTCAATTACCCAGAAGCCCTATTTATACAGCCATCCTGACATCACCGTCCACGTCAGCTCTCTCGACCCAGAGCTGCTAACAACCCGTTTCCTAGTTCCTTCCAGTTCGCAAATTCCTCATGCCATGACGGATCCCACCAGGATCCCATCCAGGGATCTACAAGCCAGAGGATCTTCCAACTCATGTCCGCTCCGCAGTAAGAATCGCTGGCCGGCATTCCAGCCCACGGCCCGTGCCGCCCCAGTGAACGCTAGAGGCTTGTGCCTACACAGTGGACCTCCGCCTCCAAGGCATACCGTGCGTCCACCGTCAATACCTTTGTAGCTGGCGGTATCCCGACTGACCCATAACGGGTCTCCCTCCTGACCGACCCACGATGGGTCTCCCGACCGACCCATGACAGGTCTCCCAACCGACCCACGGCGGGTCTCCCGACCAACCCACGACGGGTCTCACTGCATAATTCAACAATTCGAGCTGTGCTTCCTTCAACTGCAGGTTCCCATGCTTGCCAACCGCACCCATGCTGAAGCACACATATCAGCGTTATGATCACCTCCGACAACTATCCATGCCAGAGCGTGCAACCCCAGCATCTCCACTCCAGTGAAGGTCCAGCTCCTCCGTCAGGGAAGAAGACCCTCCATGTCACGGTCTCTCTACATCACTCCTGAGTCATTCTTCTTCATCGCACCTTCACGATGCAACTCCACTTTCTCCAGCGTTTAATCTCCAGCAGTAGTTGGCTTCCACGTAGCTTCCAGAGCCCTTGAGTTGGACAATTTGTCTTCAGCTTCATCAGAACTCTGCCCTACCATTCTCCCATTCTTTGGGGGTCTGACTAATCCAGAAGGGGCATGCCCATTAATTCTAACAATAATAGATCAGTCAACACCATCTACAATGTAATGCCTTTCCTCCAGCAATTGCAATCCTCAACCCACTTTAATCTCCTCGAACAATCTGCGATTCAAGACACTCCAACTCCGGGTCACTGAAATCCTATTGCCTTCTACCACCAGCTCTTACGAAATTATGATTCTTGACATCAAACACTAACTTCCATCTCATTCTGCCCCCGCAGTTTCAGCCGTCTCCTTCAACTACGTGTTCCATCATCTTAACACAGAAAGCCTTCCTTACCATCTCGCCTCACAGACTATCTTCTCGCAGTTCTTCACAAACATCGGCTCCTAATCTGTTCATTCAGCATCAATTCGACCCAGTTTTACGCTCCCTCAGTCCATGTCGTGAACCTTGTCCTCACGCATGTTCTTCCAGCTTAGTTTCATCAGTTCTCAATTCCCCATAAGTTCTAGTCATTTCAACTCCTCCATCAGTCCAAGGTTGTCCTTTCTCTCCTTAGTCAATCTCACCTGACTTGTTCATCCACTTTCCAAGGACCGTTCTTCAGGCAACATAATTCCTTCCGCCACATCAACCAGTCCACACAATCTTACACTCGTGCCTCTCCTCCCGGTTCACATCCAACTCCTCCACACTTTCCGACCAGTCCACTAAAGAGAATCCTTCAATTGGCCAGAATCTCCTCCTACTATTCCCACAATCCATGTCTGAGCTGCCTCTTCCGGCCGGACAGCCATTCCAAATCGTCGCGACCCTCGTCTGTCAGCCCTCTCGTGTCACCTTATCATACGTTCATCAGTCCTCTACCAACTCCTTAGCTCATTCCTTATTCACTCATCTTTTGGGGGTTCCAAATCTGCTGGGTGACCATTTTGGATTGGAGACGGAGCCTCCACCCTGAGTCTCCCCCAAGCCATCACATCTACCCATCATCAATAAATATCTTTATCGTATTCCATTGTTGCGGCGTGATCCTTGCTAGTGAAAACATTTCCATGGAGACAAGCACGTGGCAGAACCTTCAACAGAAAGGTTACACAGTGCACCTTTAATCCCTTGTGAGGAAAATGTATTCTCTGCATTTGACCCATCCTTCACCCTGGGAAAACCTGTCAGGAACAGTGGAACCTATTTCCAGATCTTAAACTAGGACTGGTCATGACTAGCTCAGTTGGAAGATTTTACCTATGATGGACCCACTCAGACACAGGTAGAACATGCAAACTCCATAAAGAAAGGGCTGGGCAAAACAGGAATCAAACCTGGAACCTTCTTGCTGTGAGGTGTGAGCACTAGCTACTCAACTACTGTGAAGCTAAAGTTCTTCTTAATAGACAACTAAATTGTTTTTTTTAGATTTTGTGTTTAGACAGTTCTCATGTGCAACTCTTTACCATTAAGTTCAGCCCAGGATGAGGAAGTGGCGATGCTACGAATGGAGTAACCACGGAGACGGTCGTACAACAGCTCGCGGTATCTGATCCGAAACCCGAGGAGAATCCCATTGATCTTCTCTTCTGACGGTCGCTATGGGAAACAAGAAACAATGAATTTAATGTATTTCCAAAAGATTACAGCACACATATGCCTCTAACAGTTTTAATTACATCAGGCTGTGTGACCCAAAACAACACTTGTAGTCACTTCCTGTACCGTGCTTTTTGTACTCGACAGCCCTTTACTGTAAATAGGGCTATAAATCTTTGAAATAATAACGCATCTTCTCTTCACAAGTGAATCAGACAGAATAAAACCCCTTTAGTTTAGTTTGTGAGCGTGCCCAGAGGCAACTCTTAGACTGAAAACACCAGTAGTTTTCTGTGTATGCATATAACTCTACAAGTGCTCCCATAAGCGCTCTGTTTTATGATCTGCTAATTCAGGAGCAAGACTTTTTATTACACTCCGATGATGTGAGTGAGAGTGCATTTTGTGTCATTGCAGTTTGCCATTATAGTCCGAGTTTTCATCTTTCTTTATATTGCTCGCGATAAATACATTTACCTGGCCAGTAAAAATGAGATATCTAGAATAATCAGGAAACTCAAAGATTAGACTTTTGATGTGTGTTTACATCACTGACTGTATAATAGAGGTGGAGGAAGAGAGTGTGAGGTCTCCTAAAGCATTTAATTGCAGCCAAATGAAGTCAATTGTGGCTAGCAGTTAAAGCAGCTAATTTGCAGCTGAGTTCCATATTTGGAAATCCGAGTACACAACCAAAGAGCCAGTAAGGAGCAGGGTTGTTGAAGGTAATCACTCCTTCTGGTTTGGCAGGGAGTGGGCGCTTGGCAACGGGCCGCGATAGCTGTCAATCAAACCTGTTGCTAGCGCTAGCAGAGACGACCTCAGGGAAAGAAGGCACCTCATTGGTCAGTTATTAATGTTCATATCTTGATTTTATGGACTAAACAGCAAAATAAAAACACCACAATCATGTAGAGTGTTTTAATGCAAATATTGTTCAGTCAGAATGAAGAGCCTCACAGCAGCAGTTACAGAGAGGGGCACAAATTTTTCAATAGAAATGAATTGGAACCAGAGCTCAAAGGAACCATTTTGCGTCCATGCTCATTTCCTGATTGGATTTTGGCAGCAAGCGGTCTAGTTATCTCCATTTATTTTTTTCATTATTTTCTTCATTTTGCATGTATTTCTTTCCAAGAAGCACACACACAATTCACAAGAAGTAAGTATACATACATTAATGTACATTTCACTTTTTTTTTTTCTTATTTAAGATTGTAAAGGAGTGGGAAGAAGAAAACACATTAAATCCCAACCCTGATTTATACAGTCTATACACAAAATTAATTTGATCAACACTTGGTGACACGTGTCAGTTAATTTGTGGATTTTTCTTGGATTAACTGTTCTTGAATCACACACACACACACACACACACACACACACACACACACAAAAAAAAACCCTCTTTGAATCTTTAACACTTTGTCTTTCATATTTGTCTTTCAATAAGTATTTTCAATCAAGTATTTTTTTTTATTTTTGTATTTCAATAATCTCCAGAAATCTCCAGAAAAGTAATTTCCCAAGTGCATCAATAAACTTTGTCTAAATTCAATTCTAAAACATCCATCCATCCATCTTCTCCCGCTTAATCCGGCTGGGTCGCGGGGGCAGCTCGCTGCCCATTACTCTGTGCACCAGACCCAGACCCCTATGAACCCCTCTGCAGGTGGTGAACCCCTCTGCAGGTGGTGAGCCACAGGAGGGAGGAATACCTTGACGGTCCTTGATGGTAAACTGTTCATAGGGGTGTTGCATGTTTTTGGTTGATGGGGGGAAACCGGAGTACCCGGAGGAAACCCATCCAGACACGGGGAGGAAACATGCAAACTCCACACAGAAAGGCCCGGGCGACCCGGGGATCGAACCCGTAACCTTCTTGCTGTGAGGCATGAGTGTTGCCACTCAGCCACCGTGCCGCCAATTCTAAAACAGTTAAAGCTTTTTTGATGTGCATCTAAACAGAAAAAAGATATCTGTCTGTTTGTATTATTATAACTTTTATTTTTTTCTTACCTGCCAGCGAATCAGCACAGACGTAGTTGTGTGTGGCGTGACAGAGAGGATGATGGGAGCTTCGTCGGGCGCTGCAGGAAATAAAAAGAGGAGGCGATAAATGAGCTAAATTGACCGGAAAATGTGCACGACTTAAGACGTTTAATCCAGCCGTGTGCACTGGCATTCATGGTACGTAAACAAACAATACAGAGACACAGAAGAGCCAGCCATTGTGGGTCTCTCCCGGGCACAAAGACACGGGCTTCAAAAACACAAATCAAATCTATAGCAACAAATGAAAGAAAACAAAACAAATGTTTAATTATAAAATGAGTGTTTAAAGGTGCTATATTACGCAGATTTGACTCTTGTGAGCTTTAAACCATGTTAGAATGTTGTTACCGCCTCAAAAACATGCCTGGAGTTGTATTATTTTATTCACACATGTTTGAGTCCTCCTTTATTATTATTAGTCTTCAGTTTTTAAACTCCACACATCTTCACTAAAATCATTTGGATTATTTCAGCCCTAGAATTTCCAATCTCTGCTAAATAAAGTGTAAAAAGTAGCTGTTAACTTGAAAACTACCACTACATGACATCACAAGGTGGAACAGAGCATTTTGAGCTTTGGAGTAGACAGAATAATAATAAAGAGTTACTCAAACGTGTGTGAATGAAACAAAACGCAACTCCAGGTTTGTTTTTGATGAGGCAACAACTTTATAACAAGGCTTACAATGCTTACGAAGCTCACAAGAGTTAGTTTTATGTAATATAGGACCTTTTAGCAATTTAAAACATAATCCTATCCTTTGGTTGGAGAAAAGTCCTCAAAATGTCGCCTATAACAGGAAGCTAACACACACAAATAGCTTTGCATTGTTTCACCCAACAAAACAAGCATCGTCCCCTTACTGTGCAACTACGCCTATTGTACACGCATCTAAAAATACCATTTAAAAAGCCATCAGTGGAGGCAGACACAACAGCTGGGAAGAACAATTATGCCGGGCCATGACAGCGGTGGGTAGAGCGCTCGGATTTGCCAAAAGGTTTTAGGCTCTCGTATCACAGCAACAGCAGATGGTGATCACACGGCATCACCTTTAGATCGAGCCAGCAGCGAGGTGAACAAAGGGTTGTGTCCTCCCAGCAGAGAGGGGGCGCTGAATGACCACGTCCTGAGCTGCAAAGTTAAAGGTAAACCACACGAGCGAGATAGCCCCAGGCATGGAGGTAAGGTGGGTCAAGCTGTTTAAATTTTCAGTATTTTCAGGGAGATATTTTGAGAAATGGGTGATGCAATAACGATGGCAACAAGATAGAATGGGGGGCTAACAACAAAAATAAGTCTTTTCTTCTTTCAAGGCACTCAAATCATATTACATGAATCCGTCCTTCACACCCACATTCATACACAAGTGCACACACACACTGGATCTGTGGCATCAACCTCCTATAATCAGTGGATCCAAACATTATACCAACAATATTTATGAGTGGGATTTGACCCGCTAACCTGTGGATCAGAGGATGAGCTCTACCAACTGAGCTGGGCTGCCCTCCGTAATAATGTGTTGACTTTAAGCAATACCAAACAAAGTACCTTCTCCCAAGAGTTTATACAGCATACATATTTTTACTACAATTTACTACTTTTCATAACGTGTGTCCTCATACCGTCCTGCAGAGTTGTGATGGCCTCACTCTCCTCGCTGTATTCACTGTCTCCGATGTCGTTGGTGGCTTTGATTCTGAACTGGTACGATGTGAATGGCTTCAGCCTGAGAGGAGCACATACAATATTACTGTAAACAAAATACATACGCAATAATATGATGTCTTTTTTCAGTAGGTAGTACTAACTTTATAATATATAACATTGCAATAATAATATGATCTGCTAGTTTTAAATCAGTTAATCCAGACTAAACTTTAAAGGTGTATTATGTAACTTTTTGGGGGTCCGTCACCTGCTTGTTTTTATGGATATGCCATTGCTCTGCTGGAAATGTTCCACAATATGACATTAAACAGCTCTACCTTACATTTATTCAATTAAAGGTAGTTTTATAGCTCAAAAATACCAATAATAATGCACATTCTGACTGTGAGCGGGGTCGCCTCTCCATAGATCTGACCTGTAACTTGGTCTGGTTTGGTCTCCATGAAGATAGAAATGTTTAATGCCGTACTGTGAAACATTCCAGACAAAGCAATAACATCTCCATGAAGACAAGCATTTGACGGACCCTCCACCAGAAAAGTTACACAATGCACCTTTAACACAACTTACTTTGTGACGAGGTAGGAGGAGGCTTCGTGGTTGACGGAGGCGGAGTGGACAGTCCAGTTGTGCTCGGGGAGTTCTCGGAGCTGGATGGTGTAGTATCGGACAGGGGACAGACCGTCACTGCCAGGCTCCCACGTCAACAGCACCTGTCGAGCGGAGACGTCCTTTTGGGGCACCCCGGGGCGACTGGTGGGCTGGGGGTGAGCTAACCGGGGCGGAGAGAGGCAGAGGAATGGGTTTCAGACATTTAATGGAATAATAGTTCTAATAAAGAGTGGTGAACTTTGAGCAGTCTTCTTGAAATTATTTGTATTTTATTATTTTGTTGATTTATTCATTCACAAAACATATACAAACATTAAAAAATGCATCTACCTACCATATTTAAAACTTTAATATATATAAGGACACTTTATTGATATAACAGATTTCAGAATGATGAAACATTAGGACAGTTGCCATAGCAATTAACAATTTAAAACAAAACATTCTGTCTTTTGAATGGGTTTTGAAAGTCCTAAAAAGTTGCATATAACAAGAAGCAGCTGAAACTGCTGAATACTTAAATCTAAGAGGAAAAAAAATCACTTACCAACAGTACCAACCAAGTACCAACACAAGAAAAAATGTAAAAGGTTTGAGAATTCTGCAATGCATGTGAAGTTTTTTTTGTTGTAGTTTGGAAATGCATTTTAATATTTCTGTCTACACTGAAAACATGTTAAAATAAGTCATAACTTTGGGTGGTTTCAAACATGCATACACACATCATCAAAATTAGGACTAAACTGGGACTAAACTGGGATTAGAACAGGACCAAACCAAGTCTACATCTGGACTGAACTGGTCTCATACAGGACCAAACCAGGACTTGTATGAACTCACCCTACAAATCGTTAATGAAGAGTCTTTCCATATACTTGACAGTACTAATAATTTCAACCAACACTCTAGTAATGCTTAAGTACATATTTGACTTCCTCTACCCACCTACGAAGAATGTTAAATAGAAACAAGGTGAACTCTGAGTAACGGAGGTCGGATAAGAGCAAAATGAAAAATGAGAACAGCAGGACACCATGAGATCAAACAATTCAATGAATGCAAATAAAAAAAGTTAGCAAAAAAAAAAAAAAAAAATGAAACTGAAGCCAGGAAAAGGAAAAGGGATAGAAGACCCACTATAAACACTTCTGAAAAAAGTGTTTTGTATGAGATTATTTACACTGAAAAAAGACCAATATAGTCTGTATATCGTGGACAGAAATGTGATCTTGATGAATTGAAAGTAGCGAAAGAAAAATGGAAGTTGCAGAGTAAACAATCTTGAACGTGACTGCAGGGGAGCCAGATGGATTGATTCATCCTCACAACAGCATCTGAGTGTTACTGATAAACACCTGTGGGGCAAAGAGGCTGCTAAGAAATACATTTGCGTATATCAAATTGTTCTCTAAAATGAACTAAGACCACTGAAGACTACAGATGTTGGAAAGTGGGTTTTTTGTTCAGATCTGCCACCTGTGTGCGCCATCAACAGCATATAAATAACTATGTATAGACCAGTACTGCGCAAAGGTCTAAAGCAGGTTTTGAAGAATGTTTAGGAAGAAATGTACGTCAATGTACAAAGAGAGAACATTTAAACTATAGGTATTGGGAAGGATGGTATAGATCACTGACAAGTAAAGTTTCAATGCCTTGATCTGTACTTAAATATTAGTTTTAAGGTCCTATATTACCCTAAACTTACTGTTATGAGCTTTATCATGTTATATGTTGTTACCACCTCAAAAACATACCTGAAGTTGTGTTTTGTTTAATTCATTCACACACACACACACGCGCACACACACACACACACATTCTTGAGTAATCCTGCATTAATCTGTCTGTCAAAATGCTCTGTTCCACCTTGTGATGTCATGTAGAGGTATATAGTAAGTTAACAGCTACTTTTTACCTTTAGGTTAGTAAAGATGGGCAATTCCTGGGCAAAAATCATCCAAATGGTACTGATGAAGGTATATGGAGTTTAAAAACACAGTGGAGCACTTCCTGTATTACCACATGACAACAAAAGGTGGAACAGAGTGTTTCTTGTTTGAGAAATCAGCCTAAATATGCAGTGTTTGTGAGTTAAACATGTGCTCCAGGTATGTTTTTGATGAGGAAACAGTATTATAACATAGATCATAGAATAGTGTAATAAGTCCATTAAGCCACAAGCAATAATTTCAATAATTTCTTCAATGTATAACTTGTGTTTAATGTAGTAGCGGAAACACCATTATAACACAGAAAATAGTGTAACAAGGCCCCTTTAAGAGTAAACCACAGAATCCTTGCTATAAACCTGTAACAGCTAATCATGTCTAATTACCTGATAATTACAGTATATTACCTCTCTTCTCAGTAGTAACCACCAGCGCCTCTGCAGACTCCCCCCAGCCTTTCCGGGTTTGTGCCGTGATCCTGAACACGTACACGGACTCGGGTTTGAGGCCTGTGACGGTGTACTGACGCGCGCTGGGGTTCAGAACATCCACTGTGGCTCCATTACTGTGGGTGGAGTTCAGGTGGTAGGTGATCTGATAGGCTGGAGGAGAGACACGAAAGAAAGAAAATATTGTACTTTATTTAATCAATCTCCAGTTATAATTGGAAAAAGTTATGTTGACTTAAATGCATTATTTATATCAAACATTATTTCTATTTCATTATGTGTTTTTACATCAAAATTACTAATATCTTTGTGGTGCAAGGAATATTGTGTCATTTTTAACATTATCTACAAAACTGAAAGGGCAGATTTATTACAACGTAGGACAATCATGTAATTTATCAAATAATACTTTTAGCACCAGTATATTTAATGCATTTCATATTTA
This sequence comes from Taenioides sp. WSHXM2023, assembly GCA_029959045.1. Classification (NCBI taxonomy): domain Eukaryota; kingdom Metazoa; phylum Chordata; class Actinopteri; order Gobiiformes; family Gobiidae; genus Taenioides; species Taenioides sp. WSHXM2023. The sequence continues at coordinate 1,670,311 of CM057104.1, forward strand.
GTGCAAGTGCAAATAGTGCAAAACAGTATTTCAGCACACAGTATAATAAATTTGACATTTTTGTGCATTATTCATTCTTTCCACACTTGGTGGTTGTAAGATACTATTGTAGTCACAGCTGCCCCCAACAATCATGCACTCACCACTTTCATACTAGGCAAGGTGGGTGTGGTGTCTTGCTTAAAGACACAGCAACAGTATGCACCTTGACTAGCCCTAGAGCCACTGCTGCCCTACTATGGCACCTGGTATTCCCTGCAGTTTCCCATTCAATACTAAACCAGCCTCAGCCCTGCTTAGCTTCTGAGCTCAAACGGGCATTCTCAAGGTGGTATGTGACTTTAATAGTTAAATGTTATTTTAAAAGTTTAAAATCGCTGTATATCTGCCATATAAAGAACAGTGAAAGCAGACCGTGGCTTAAGCCAAGCTTGACCTCATAATTTCACCTCTGCTCGTAAATCATCACAAATTGCACCTATGGGCCAAGGGCTGTATTAAAGTCCAATAAGAAAACCTCTGAGTATTCAGGCATGAGAGGTTTAAGAGCCTAACTGTTCTTCTAAGAATATAAAACCATACTAAAAGACTATAGAAGCTACATACCCAGAATAATGCCATTGGGTTGAGACGGTGACTGCCAAATGAGACGCACTGAAGTGGTCCTCACTTCAGGAAACAGGATCCCCACTGGAGGCCCAGGCACTGAGGGAGAGCCAGGACAATGCTTAAGTCATGAAGTTGTAGCAAAGAACTTTTCTGTGTTTTGCGGTATGGTTGCTTGTGAGGGGAAAATACAATGTCGAAGATTCTAAACTAATCAAATAATGTGAATCGTGATTACAAGGCAGTTACAGCAGCAGACAATCAATCAAAAAGTGTAAGAAATGTCGGAGTCTGTTATGAACACATCAGCAAGTTTGTCATTCTAGAGGTATTATTCCATGCATAAACATATAGACACTAAGACCATTATGAACACACATTTGTACTATTTACAAATTTTACATCTTATTTATGTGACCACTTAAATCAAATACACAAATGTACTGCAATGGGATGTATATTCTTCTATTATTTTGTGGTTATGGTGAATTTTTAAGTTACAGTAGATACCCTTTTTAGCACAGTCGTCTTTATTTTATTGAGGCTTGGGACTATCCTAAAGACTGGCTGACTGAGGGTGATTGGACGTTACAGTAATACTAGTGTTATATTATAAAGTAGAATTAAATAAAAAAACAGACATTATCCCTATAGTTTAAAACTGAATTCTATGCTTTTGTTTGTGGTTAATATTTCTGTAATTACTGGGCCTATCCACATGAAACACAAAGTTTAATATTTTCTCTGTGAGTATAAGATATTATATATATTTTTTGCACAATAGCTTTCAAAAGTGGTTCCATTATTCAACATTAAAAACGTGATGTTCGTTGAAAGACAAACAATTTAGATGCTTCTTTCAAAAACAGTAAGTCCCCCATCTGAAATTAGTTGAGTAAGTTATATTTTAGTTATAAAATATATACATTACTTATCAAAGTTTTAGTACTCCACTCTCCAATGATCTTTAACTAAATATAAGATCACTGCAACCCTATATTCTCCTACCATCATCCAGCGTCCTCTCTAGTATAGGAGGAGAGCTTGGTCGTCCATCTCCAATCCGCGTAAAAGCCTGGACCTGTATCTCATAGAGTACGTATTTTCCGAGGCCTGTGAGCTGGACACTGTGGGTGGCATTTCCTTCTACGGTCCAGAAATGCACCCCGTTATCTGAATCCTTCTCTTTATACACCACCTGGAAGAAAAAGCACAATTATAGTCAACTCCAAAGAAATCCTGCAACTGGTATACATCTCGGACACTGATTAAAAGTTACATGAAAGCAGTACACGTCAGACACAGACCTTATAGCCCAGGATAAGGCCGTTTCTGTCGGGTTCGGGGACTTCAAACCATCTCACCAGGATGCTGCTGGATGTAGTGGCGAAGGCGGATACGTTGGTTGGACCACAGGAGGGGACTGGTAAACAAAGATGAGATATGTTATGCTTTCAGATGCCATGTTTTTGTTTGCGGTTGAAGGTGGTCTTGAAGGAGAAGGAAGTAAAATAAGTTTGCAGAAATCTATACGCAAGAAAAAGGCAATAACTCCAAAACGCATTACTGAAGTAGAAGTCAGAAAAATTCTATGAAATCAATCATATGAACCATAAAAAGCAGTTTAAGTTAAGCTTCAAGCCATACGCCCTGACAGGTCGCTCCAGTCATATTGAGGGATGGTTCAAATGCATAAGAGTGCACTAAGAGTTATAAAACAGTCAAAAAAGTAATAATTAAGTAATAATTCAAAATAATGTACCAGATTTATTCCCATGTATTTGAGCACTATTTGTTTAAGCTGCTCTTGAGGTCAAAATATGTCCACTGCTGCTGTCTGCATTTCAATTTAAATGCATTTTATTGTTCGATAATTAGGAAGTGCGTGTAGCATGCTAGTTACTGCAAGCTTTACTGACACATAAAATTCCACACTGGTCCCTGGGAGTTGTGAAAAGCACTTACAAACTAGTTGTAGTGATTTATGCGGATGCAAGGAACGCATAAGGTAAATGAGGAAATAAAATAAAGAACTACTTCTGTTTTTCCACATTTTTAAGACAATAAAATCAGATACAGTGCCTTAAAAAGAAAAATACTTCTAGTACTCCTATCATTGGTGGCAAATAGGGAATAATTACAAAATGTATATGTCCAAGTAAAAATAAAACAGAAATACTGCAATACAAATATATCTCAGCTATATATGAGGTCTTAAGGAAATCTGCTATAGTAGCCGAGTTTATTAGCACAGTATCTGATGTCCCTGTCTGGTTTTGTGCTAAAAATTACTTGAGAATAGTCTCTTTCTTTGCCTGGGCGCTCTCCTGTACACATAATACTTTTTCAACAGCGAATAGGAAAAAAAAAAAAGCCTTGGAATTCAAACTTTGGTATCCATGTGTTCCTAATTTCCTCAGTGCCTCCATTTCTGCTACTTGCAGCGTCTGGCACCAGGGAAAAAAAAAAAAAAAAAAGGATGTTGAAATAGAGCCAGCAAACCCACAGCGAAGGTCCTCACAGTCATGAATAAAACATATGGGCCAGTCTAAATGATATGAGTAATAATTCAGACGAGTCAAGGTGTTAGCAAAGTAATAAGGTGGTTTTTTACTTTCTGAGAATCTGTGAAAGTAGTTTTGGCGGTAATTCAGGAGTTGGTCTGACTATTTGTAACAGCTCAGTTATAAATGTTGGCTTCAAGGATGTCGTTCCTCAAATGGGATGGGAAAAGTTGTGGACAGTGGAGAGTAGCTATTTTTTATTTCATTTACAATAGTATGGAATAGTAAAGAAAATGTGATGTTTTTGGAAATAAACTCAAATCTGTTTTCTGTTTCTGATAGGAGAAACAATACTGTAAGTCTGGAAGTAGTAGTAGTAGTAGTATTATAGTAGGAGAAGTAGGAGTAATAGTAGTAGTAGTAACAGTAGAAATGTAGAATTACTCAAGAACATATATTTCTGTTCACCTGAGTAACTGTTGAGTACAATACAATACTATGTTGAAGTGCAGTTAGAAGTAACGGTAAAAGAATTGGTAATAGAAAGTATTTTACTGTATTTTATTTGCTGTAAGAGTTTTAGATTTTTGTTGCTGTATTGCAGACTTGACTCACCTGACTCCCTGGTTCTGCCTCTGACCGGTTGGCTCCACGGTCCCGTCCCGATGCCGTTAATGGCCTGAACTCTGACCTCGTACTCGGTCCACTCCTCCAGGTCCTCGATGGTGAACTCTCGCTCCAGACGGTCGGCGATCACATGGGTCAGAGCGCGACCCGTTGACCCCGCCCGAGAGTACTGGATCCTGTACCCCACCAGCTCTGGGTTCCCATTGTACTCCCATTCAGGTAAAGGCTGCGGACAGATGATCGAACAAACAAATCAGCCAATAGAAAAATAAATAAATAAATAAATAACAACAAATAGGACAAGATTTACTATAAAAAAATTACTAAACACTGGTATTTTGCTCTGTTTTTTACTCATAGTTTTACCTTTCTATTTGCTCCTGTTTTCAGATTGTTTTGTTGTACAATTGAACTACTGCAACCAAAGAAATTTCCCTTGGGGATCAAAAAAGTCGGTGTAAGTTCAAAACATTCAGTCAGGTTCATAGTGGATCATTATTTACCATCTAAAACTTGTTGTTTAGCTATAGCTCTTTTGTGACCTTTGATGACTTAAAAGTGCACTATGTAACCTTTAAGTGGGGGTCCTTCACCTGCTTGTTTCTATGGAGATGTCATTGCTCTGCCTGGAATGTTCCACAGTATGACATTAAACAGCTCTACCTTTATTCATTTATTAAATTACAAGTGGTTTTATAGCTCAAAAAAACCTAGAAAAACAGGCATTCTGACTGTGAGGAGGCTCGCTTCTCCACAGATCTGACCTGTAAGTTGGTCTGGTTTGGTCTCCATGAAGATAGAAATATTTAATACCATACTGCGAAACATTTTAGACAAAGCAATAACATCTCCATGGAGAAAAGCAGATGATGAACCCTCCACCAGAAAAGTTACACAATGCAGCTTTAACTGATCATTTGAATGTTAAATATGGAGAGAGTCAAATCTTGTAAACCCCAGATTCACGTGTTGTCACAGTGAATGGCGTGAGACTAGCTATTGTGAGTCTGACATATGTTACCAATTTCACACTGGGGCTCCCATAATCATTTGTCATTTGTTGATGTCACAAAAGCTGTTGTCTGTGGAAAATGTGATGAATTAAAATATGTTAGGCATAAAATTAAGCCAAAATTACACCAAAATCTGTCCAAACTCTGGCTTTTCCACCTATCACTCACCCACAATGATGCTGTTCTTATTGTGGGTATTGTAATAAACCTGTAAACTCTACAGTTTGGCCACACATAAATGCAAATGGCATCATAGCAATTATAATTCAACTTTCAGCAATCTATTTTGGTTTAAACTGGGGTATTTTGGTCTTGTTAAAATTCATGTTATAATGTTATTACTTCATCAAAACATATCTGGAGTTGTGTTTTGCTTCATTCACACATCCTGTATTATTAGTCTGTCTGCATCGACAAAGCACAAAATGCTCCGTTCCACCTTGTGATGTCATGTAGTGGTAGTTTTCAAGTTAAACGTTACATTTAGCTCAGTAGAGATTGGAAATTCCAGGACTGAAATGATCCAAATGATTCTAGTGAAGTTGTATGGAGTTTAAAACACGTATTGTTAAACATGTATTGTGTGTTAACATATTGATTTTGTGTCTTTAGGCAAGACACTTCTCCATGGTTTGCTTGTGTATGAATAGATTGTTTGAGTTATTTGTGATTGCACACATTGTAGACTGGATAGTCAAAGAGCAACTATGGTTTCAGTTGTAACATGTAGGACGTGAACGAGTGTCTTTGTTTTACTTGGAAAGTTCCACAGTATGGCATTAAATGTATCCATCTCCATAGACACAACAAAGTCATAGCATCAGGCCAAGTTAAAGGTCAGATCTGTGGTGAAGCGGCCCAGCTTATGGTACGAATACATGACTTTCAGCACTACAAGATAGAAAAAAATAATGCCATATTGCTGAGCATTCCAGACAAACCCATACCATCTCCATGGAGACAAGCAGATAGCAAGCTCCCCATACATTTGTAAAGATGTGTTCTTACCATCCAGCGCAGCCACAGACTCGTCTCACTGGCTGTCCTTAGTGTCACATTCGCGGGCGCCATATCCGGAGGGGCTGGGAGCGTCTGGATTTTCCTGGAGGGCTGACTCGGAGGACTGCTTCCAACTATATTCACCTGACGCATCCGGAATCTGCAATAACACAGGGAAAAACATGACGAAAAATACCCTGAAAACAAAATGAAAGATGGTGAAAATCTGGCATGTCTTAAAGGACCCATATTATGTTATTTACCGATCTGTTATAATGTTGTTTTCTCATCAAAAAACATACCTGGAGTTGTGTTTGTGCTCCACTCTGTTTTTAAGCTCCATGCACTGTCACTAGAATCATTTGGATAATTTCAGCCCTGGAATTTCCAATCTCTACTAAACAAAAGCTGTTCACTTGAAAACTACTGCTTCATGACATCACAAGTTGGAACAGAGCATTTTGAGCTTTGGTAATGCAAGATTACTCAAACATGTCTGAATGAAACAAAACACAACTCCAGGTATGTTTTGATTATAACATGGCTTAAACCTCACAAGATTCAATTTTGCGTAATAAAGGACCTTTAAAAACCGGTGTAGAAGAACTGCTCACATGGAGCTTATGGGGTTTGAACTGCGATCGTAGCATGGGATCTGATTACTATTATGAATGCGTAGAGCTTATATGAATAAATCCGACTCGAGTGATTTAGTGAAATGTACGAGTTGCAGTCCCTTGGCGTTGGTCTAGAGGGAGCTAGCTTTTAGTGTAGTGTTAATTGGTTATCTTGAATCTGATTAGGGAAAACAAGCAGCCTGCTACAACATAAAAAGTCCTTCGCTTGCTGTAAAAATAATCACGTCATTATATGCGTGTGTTGGAATCACAGGAAGTAGTGAATATAGAGGAGAAGTCAAAGTGCTCCTGGGATACTGGTGCAGGAATACACCTAGCTGCTGTGTTAGCAAGTTGTTCATTCAGTTTTATATTAGCTGGTATTTTATTGGAAAAGTAATGAGTAGGCTGAAGCTGAAAAATGCTATTAGGAGTCTGAAATTGTAGTGTGTATAGGGTAATGCTATTTTAACTGTATATTTTCTAATTCATTAATTTTCTTTCATTTATTCTAATCAGATCTGGCAAGCAGCTAGAGCTGGTCCTAGTTACATATATTGGTTTTAATGGAGTAAATTTTTGAAAGCAGGCAGTTATTTTAAGAGCAAAAATACAATCTCATATTTATTCATTTTTTGGTATTTTGGAGGCTCTAGTTTACTGACGCATGCATACTAATTGAAGAGGTTAGAATGTTAGATGAAAATCTTGAGTAATATATGCCGGTCTCCAGATGTGATAAGACTTAAGTTCCTAATAAAATACTACTACCACCACATGCTCAAACTGCCACTATCTAGTCTCCTAAACTACATTTGGCAAGACAAGTTTATTTGTGTTTATTTGGCACAATTTGTACACAATGTAATTCAAAGTGCTTTACAGATTAAGAAAGACATTAAAATCACATTACAAAAAAGTATAAACATAAATAATCATCATAAAATGAAAATGAAAAGAGAAGACGGGTAATTCAACGACAATTATAGCACTAAACGGTGCATTCTAACTAATGCAACTAAACTGGGAGTAAACCTGAAATTACCAGGACTAAAACAATACACAGGATGAGTTCACATTTGCACATCAAAACTGTGATTAAACAGAACTAAACCTGGACTAAAACAGCACTAAAACTTGACTAAACCAGGACTTGAACAGGACCAAACCAAGTCTACATCAAGATGAAACTGGGCTCGCACATACTTTGAGTTAAACCTCATTGACAAGCACATACTTTACCTATAAAACGTGAAAGGGTTGAGTCCTGGGACCACCAAAGATCGGGCATCTGGTTCATTTGAAACCTGGTGCACCATAACCCATTCGTCATTCTCTCCTGTCGCTCCCACCTTAAAAAAACCCAAACACAACATACGTGACATCTATTATCTGGTTAAATCCATATTAAAGTGCATATGACACATTTTCCCCCAAACTATCACTTAACTGATGTAAAACTGCAATAAGTTTACTTTACGACCCGCTAAACAAGCAGTGTTGGAAGAACTCAATTTTGTTACTTAAGTAAAAAATACTTTTACATTTCAGTCCAGTTTAAAAACGTAGGGGAGTAGAGAATATAGATAACTGGTCTCAAATGTAGTGAAGTAAAACGTATCCTCTGTAAAATGTATGTAAGTAATGTAAAGATACTTATATGTATACTTAAAGTACAGTAATTTGTTATGTTCCACCACTGCAAAGAAAAAACAAAACAAAAAAACTCATCATATGCACTTTAAGCCAAAACTTGAGTTCAGACTGTGGTATAACTTTGCATAAGAAAAACAAAGCCGCCAGTACCTGCGCCTCCACCTGCCAGCGAGAGATGGAAGTCTTGCCATCGTAGCCGGGTTTGAACTGCAGGGTGACGGAGCGAGGGCCTGTGTTGGAGATGGCGATGTTTGTGGGCGGTCCGGGCAGCTCTGGAGTCACACAGAGGACAGAGGAAAAGTTACACTCAACTACTGCATGGAAGTGTACAGACAGAGGACGCTGCTAGTGTTAGTTCAGGCAGCAGGAATGTATTTACAACAGCGCTCCCTGGTGGTGGTACTGATAATGCACATATAACACATGTTCAGTGCTTTAAAGGTGGAAAGTGAGTAGTTTGTTTTTTTTAATATTTCATACAGGACACTATATTACGAAAGAAACAGCAATTTTAAAAAGTAAATCAGTGTGTTATATAAATAAGAAAAGGAATATTTGATAACAGAGGTTTCATACCAAGGCAAATAAATAGAATATTTTTCTACTCAGGTTTGAGTAGAGGTAGAAATTGTGAAGTAGCTGTAGTATGGTAGTAGTAGTAGTAGTAGTAGTAGTAGTAGTAGTAGTAGTAGTAGTAGTAGTAGTAGTAGTAGTAGTAGTAATGCAGTAGAAACAGTAATAGTCATAGTAGTAGTAGTAGTACTGGTTATAACAGTATTACTTATATCTTGACTGTTTTTTTTTATTCTTTCTCAACTTCTCACTCTTATTTAGTAGAAGTAGTAGTAGTACTAGCAGCAGCAGCAGTAGTAGTAGTTATATCAGTATTACTTATATCACATATGTTACTACTGTTTTTGTTTTTTGTTTTTTTTTAATTCAGTACTTTTTCAACTTCTCACTTTTATTCAGTTAATTGGGGAATGCACTAACAAAACAAAACTAGAAAAGCACTCAGAGAGCGCAGACCTCCACCAAGCAGCTCAGTTTTCAAACTGATCCAGAATCCAGGATTTCTTCTGGATCATCACCAAAATTTAATCATCTGTTGGATTTACCATTCGGAACATTTCCCGAAAATTTCATCAAGATCCGTCCATAACTTTTTGAGTTATCTTGCTAACAAACAAACAAACAAACAAACAAACAAACTAACAAACAAACAAACAAACAGACAGACTCAGGTGAAAACATAACCTCCTTGGCGGAGGTAACAAATCAAAAATATATATCTTTTATACTAGTATTATTTCTACTTATACAACTCCAACTCCAACTAAAACCAGTGCTGAACCATGTTGTATTTTTTCATCTTAATCTTAAATCAATTCCTTTGCATTACAACTTTTAACCAAGCCCACACTTTAATACTCCAACCACAAACACGCATAGCTCTCTTGTATTATTTTGCTCTTTTGTACTGCTCACTCGAGACATCAAAAGTAGATTATCTCCCAAAGTAAAAGACATGCTACCCCAGCAGAGACAACGCACTGAATACCAATTACTCTGCAGTTATCCGGAGATCCCTTTCAATCTGATATTCCCTGTTTATGCTCCAGCTCTGAAAACAATGAGCTCTACAAAGAATCCTTGGAGACACACAAACCTGGAAATTGCCTCTCCAAACTCCAAACCATTTTTCAACATTGCGTAAATATTTCTACGCATCTTGAATCGCGTCCCAAATCCGCCATCCTTCATTTTAATCCGTCCTTAAGGTAAATAATAATAACTTAAAATCCCATACTTCAAGTGTGCCTTGATATAGCTCAAATAAATCCTTACCGCAGATATTAATGCCAGTTTGCGTCTTGCGTATGTGGTCCAATTTACTATAACGACTCCCGTGGGTGCTATCACTTTTTTCCACACCGCTGCTTAACTGCGCGGGTTTCAAAACATAACAAAATGCAGATTGTACATAATATAGTTAAACATCTAGCTCTAAATCATTAGCATGACTGATAATGTAGGTGGCTTTTAGCTAAATTGTTTGGGTACAGTGGCAGGCCCGAGCACAATAGCTGTAATTACTCCAAACTGTGGCTGGCGAGGTAGCGGCCCTATCATTTCGCAGGTTTCTCAGATGTAAACAGGATGCGAGTGTTGTAATTAATGTGGAAAAGCTGTCTCCATTGTACAGTGCAACAAAATGAGATGGTTGGGCATTTGTTTTGAATGGACGTGTGGGTTTAAAGAGCAATTTGCATGTTTTCGTCGGAGGTGAAGGCAGAAATCAAATGCAGTAGGATTAGAATAGCATTGTATTAGTGAAGTTCCAAATATTACTGCTTAAAGGATCCATACTGAGCTGTTTTCTGAGCTATGTTATAGTGTTGTTTCCTTGTCAAAAACATAACCTGGAGCTGTGTTTTGTTTCATTCTCACATGTTTAACACAAACTCTTCTCTCAAACTGGAAACGCTCTGTTCCACATTGTGCTTTTACACTCCATACTCCATTCATAAGAATCATTTGGGTAATTTTAGCCTTGTAAAAGGAGCTGTTAACTTGAAACCTTCCACTTCATGACATCACAAGGTGGAACAGAGCATTTTGAGCTTTGGAGATGCAGACAGACTAATAATAAAGGATTACTCAAAAATGTGTGAATGAAACAAAATACTCTCTCTAATTTTGCGTAATATAGGACCTTTAAAGATGCATTATGTACCTTTTCTTTAGCGAGTGTTCGCCATCTTCTTGTTGCCATGGATATGTCATTGCTTTGATTCCATAGTATTGCATTAAAGGGGCTGTACCTGATTTTTTTCATTCAATACAGTAAAATATGTCTTGCCCCATTATACAGATATATTGTAAAAGCTCTTATAGGTTGTCTGCATGTAATTATCAAGCAGACAGTTTAGACAGGAAGTGTGCTGTTCGCTTGCAAGTTGTTGCTCGCTTTAAAGTGACAGCAAAAGCTACATTCTGGCCTCTGAAAGTTGTGAAAAGTGTTTATAAATATATAAAAATAGCGGTGCATAATTAGGGAGCCAGGAATGTGCTTTTAAAGGTCTGCTGCAACCTGTTTAATGAACTAGTTCTGTTTATCTCGTTTTAAAACTGTAAAAATCAGGTAGCATCTAGAAACTTATCTATTTGTCAATAAACTGTAGTTGAATAAAACATACATTTAATACTATATTGCGGAACATTTCAGGCAAAGCACAGCATCCCCATGGAAACAAGCAAGTGACCAGACCCTCCACCGGAAAAGCAAAATAGCATTCCTTAAAGATGCATTGTGTAACTTTTCTTGGTGGAGGGTCCGACACCTGCTTGTTTCTATGGATACGCCATTGCTCTGCTTGGAATGTTCCACAGTGTGACATTAAACAGATCTACTTTACATTTATTCAATTACAGGTGGTTTTACAGCTCAAAAATACCTAGAAAAACAGACATTCTGACTGTGAGCGGGGTCGCCTCTCCACAGATCTGACCTGTAACGTAGTCAGGTTTGATCTACATGAAGATAGAAAGGTTTAATACCATAATGTGAAACATTCCAGACAAAGCAATAACATCTCCATGGAGAAAAGCATTTGACGGACCCTCCACCAGAAAAGTTACACAATGCACCTTTAAAAGACCTTGAATATGCGTAGTTCTCTACTAATAAAAAAGTAAAGTTCTTTTTGTATTTGCACCCTAGTTAGCTACGGTTACGACGGACCATTTTTACAAGCACCTCACAAAAGTTCAATATAACCCAATAAATCTACTGAGGAACTAAATCTGAGGCTGACACACACACAAAGAATAAAAAAGTAGCAATATTTGTGCTTAGAAAGCCCTGATGTCTGACTTTTTCAGTTCATGTGGAGGAAAGAGTGGGATTTATAGATAATAAAGGTGGGTTTATATCTATAGGTTATAAGGATATGAGAAAGCAGACAAGATGGCTGACACATAAAGTCCAAAAAACTGTCTAGTTCTTCAAGGTGCACAGAAGAAAAGTTAGATGAATAAAATATCTCCCGGGAATAAGGAGAGACCAGGAAATGTCATTGTGATTTGGCAGGATCAGATCCAGAGGCAAGAAACAGGGCACAAGTTGACATAGTAGCCCACTACAACTCAAGTTAGGAAAATATTAGCTGTATCTATGGGTTTGTGGTGAAAGTGATGAATAATTTGTACTGTTACCATAGCAATTAAATGGCCTGTATCACGTTATTTTCTGATCTATGTTATAATGTTTCCTATTATACTATCAGCATTACTAATAATGGTGTGTATGTAGGCCAGTTTGAAGTAGTATTGCAATCTTTGCATCAAAGTTACACAGCTTTCTGTATAATATAACCATGAATCAATTATTTAGCCTGGGATGTGATGCAAGTGGATGTATCAGTCTCATTTGGTACAAAAACCTCACATATTTCTCCATCTGTGTTTGTGAATAGCCCGTGGTGTTACTGACCAGGTGGGACCCCTGAGGAGATGGTGGAGGAGGAGAGCTGGCCCTGCCCTTTGGATGTCATCCCGGCCACTTCGATGGTGTAGGTGGTGAGAGCCGTGAGCCCCGTGACCCGGTATTCCAGGGTCACGTTGGGCATGTAGTGGGTCACTCTGGTGTTGGTGCGGTTGAACTCTTCCCACGAAATACGGTAGCCTGGTAGAGACAAAAAGAGAAGTAAACTGAAGATTTATTACAATACATCTTGAAGTGATGAAACAAAAGTGTCTGGTATGATTATTGAAGCAACTGTTACTACTACAAACCAAATAATCCTAATGCAAGTACTAAGTGAGCTACTACTACTACTGCAACAAATACTTAGTGCGGAATGTATTGTAGTACTATCACTCCATGTACAAATCATCGATTTTAATTATTAGTCATTTTGCTACTACTACTACTACTACTACTACTACTACTTCTACTACTACACACTTACAGCAACACATACTTATTTATGTGGGATGGAGTAGTGTAGTAGAAGTAATGTGTGTACTATAAAATAAGTCTAGTCCTACCCATGAACATATCTTTCATTGTGGTACTATTACTTGTAATAATATGCTACAGTTACTACTACTACTACTTCTACAGCTGCTATTACTACAACTATTACTTATACTACTATGGAAACCAATACTTCTTTGTGTGGCATGTACATGTATCAATGTGTGTACCATAAAATGTGCTAGTTTCTACCCTTTTTACCATAGAACATACAACATATCCATATTTTAATAATGAATCATTTTGTTATTACTACTACTAGTATTACCTACTACGTACTACTACTACTACCTACTGCTACTATCTACCAATACTACCACTACAACATCCTACTATTACTGCTACTACTGCTACTACTACAACTACCACTACCACCTACCTCCTATTACCCATTATTACCTACTACTACTATTCCTGCTACTACCTACCACTACCTGACACTACTTCTACTACTACTACTACTACTACTACTACTACTATTGCAAAAGCTTCATGTGGAATGTAGTTCTATCACTATATGTACTATAAAATGTGTTTGTTCCTTCCCTGTTTACCTATAGTTACCACAGCTGTATTTTTAAGTACTTAAGTATGGCATTTTAAGTTTATAGTTTTGCCCAGACAAAATTCTCATTAATTGCACATCCAAAAATGAACCTGAGCATTTTCCCTTCAATATTTCCCACTATCATATCTATTCTCTAAGGTAAATTGGGCAGCAGTGTTACCACAATGCGACTCTGTCCTGGCACAGAAACAGAAATATTACATTAACTTCATCAAAAATTGAATATAGCAAATGAAATCAGGCTGAGATTACACCCGCCTTCTCCAGTCCACACACAAGCACTCACCCTCTCAAAGTTAATGTCATTTGCTTCTTGGCCAGCAGCTCTTTTCATGTGATTGCATAAGGCATTAGGCAAAACTCGCTGCCAAATCGATAATTTTGCATGGCGTCCGCACCACCGGTCTCTGGGGAGTGTGTGGCACTTTCGTATGCTTCCGTGACAACAGTCTTAACCTCTCTAAGCACGCGGATATCAGTGTCAACAATGGATCCGAGCATCTCTTCTCAGCCACGTTTCGCCTGTCACAAAGGATGTTATAACTCGACCAAAGCCTGAGTGATTTGAAGTTCAAGTGGGAAGGGGATTTGGTGCAAAAATCTTCAAGACGTCAATCATGCTAATCATATGAATCTAGCAACATCAAAAAGCATAAAAAACTGCATTACTCTGCATACTTTGTAGTGGTACGCTAGTACTTTAGCCATAGCTGCTCTGGAGTTGTATTTTGTTTCATTCACACACGTTTTACACACACAGACCCTGTTTATACCCTGAGTTCTTCTCTCAAACAGAAAACACGATAATAAAGGAAGTGCTTCACTGCGTTTTTAAACTCCACACACCTTCACTAGAATCATTTGGATAATTTCAGCCCTGGAATTGCCAATCTCTACTAAACAAAAAAAGTAAAACGTAGCTGTTAACTTGAGAACTACCACTACATGACATCACAAGGTGGAACAGAGCATTTTGAGCTTTGGAGATACGGACAGACTAATGATGCAGGATTACTCAAACGTGTGAATGAAACAAAACACAACTCCAGGTAAAAATATAAAAAGTCATAAAGGTTAATTTTGCATAATATGTGTTCTTTAATGGAGGGGGCATCCAGGAGGGGCAACTGGTGTAAAATCAGATGTAAATGAAAACATACCAGGGGTCAGTTTAACAAGTCCTTGAACTAAGTGGCAATAGAAGATTAAATAAAAGTAACAGAGCAGAGCAAAAGCTGTTCCCACTTGAAAATATTCCACTCTTCATGTGTAAAAATGGCTCAGATGAGTCCTTAACATGCACAAACGTTCACTCCTCTATGGACACAAATCGTCTCTTAGCAGGAAGCACTTGAGATATTTGCACTTTTGACCACATCCACTTGGCTGTTTATTTTCCCTGACAACCCGAGCTTTTAAGGCCTTAACAAGATGAGGCCTGCTACCATGTGTCTTACTTCACTTCATCTCTGCATCACTATTACAGAGAATCACTCTTCCAAATTGGTCCTCTGCTTAAAGTGCACCTCATACACCCCAGTGCCTCCACCGTTAACGGCCGCTCCACCGAACCTCACATCCGCCCGAGGCACAGGGTTGGGAGATATTTTATGAATTTCATCACACATGAGTATCAAGTGTAAACAGATCTGCAGATCTGCTGGAATGGATGAGCCGTGAGCCTGCTGGCCAAGTATATATATATATATATATTTTTTTTTTTGCTCTGGCTGCAGTAAACATGAGTGGAGGGTCTGCCACATGCTGGTCTCCATGGAGATGCTATTGCTTTGCCTGGAATGTTCCATGGTATGGCTTTAAACATTTCCATCTATCTTTTATTCATTACGGGTGTTTCTATTGGTCAAAACTACAATAATTCCTACTGTGAACGGGGCGACTCTCCACAGATCTGACCTGTAATGTAGCATATGCTGTAACCTGCTCGTCTCCCTCGTGATAGATAGGTTTAATCTATACTGTGGAACATTCTAGACAAAGTAATAACATTTCCATGGAGACATCACCCTCCACTAGAAATGTTACGCAGTGCACCTTTAAGGCTTATAGGTAAATAAGCCTTAAAGCCTTAAATAAGGTAAATTGATACTTAAATGTTCTGTGTTAGATTTAAGGTTGTTTTCCATATGCTAGGCCTGTACATGTTACATAGGTTCCAGCAAAAATGGTAGTAGTAGTAGTAGTAGTAGTAGTAGTAGTAGTAGTAGTATTTATAGTAGTAATTAAAGGTTGGCAGATTATCAAAATATCAATAATATTATGAATGCTGCTTTGAAGATAAGCAAATTTGGAATATCGAGTATAACAGTTCATTAAAAATTGATTAAAAATTTAAAATTGAAAAATGATTTTTGAGGATAATTTTAGAGTCACAGTAGTAGTAGTAAAAGTAGAACAAATAGCTTTAGCAGTAGCAGCAGTAGTTGTAGCAGTAGCAGTATTTTGTATATATAAAAGATTAGACATTACTCAGATGTGTGGTGTAGCAGGAATGTTATCTAATGTGTATTTAAAGAGGTCATATTAAACTATCTTCTGATCTGTTATAATGTTGTTTCCTCATCAAAAACATATCTGGAGTTGTGTTTTGTTTAAGTCACATGTTTAACACACAAACCCTGCATATTTAGTTCTTCTCTCAAAAACAGAAAACGCTCTGTTCCACCTTGTGATGTCATGTGGTAATACAGGAAGTGCTCCATTGTGTTTTAAACTCCATACACCTTCACTATAATCATTTGGATGATTTTGGATAATTTTAGCCCTGGAATTACCAATCTCAGCTGAACTAAAGGTAAACTGTAGCTGTTAACTTGAAAACTAGAAGAGCATTCTGAGTTTGGAGATGCAGACAGACTAATAATAAGGGATTACTCAAACGTGTGAATGAAACAAAACACAACTCCAGGTCTGTTTTTGATGAGGTAACAACATTATAACACGTCTTAAAGCTCACAAGAGTCAACTTCGTGTAAAATAGAACCTTTAAAATCATTGTAGACTAGGATTTTATTTACAAACAACTTGCTTACATCTTTACATAGTGTAACTGGTTGGTAAAAGCACTTAAACAGTGGGTCTATTGCCCAAAGGTTTGAACCCCAAACCTCCCCATTATGAGGCAAGAACCATGCCTCTCTGTCACTACAGCCCGGTAATACAGTCACTGAGGACAATAGTGATCTGAGTTGGTCCCAAAACTTTGTCCATTTCAAAAGTAATTTTCAAAAAAACTTGGCAGAGAGGTCGTAGCAAGCACCATTTCATAATAACTGTTTTCTCAGCAATCTCAGTACTACTACATCTAAACCCGTACTTGTACTTTTGGGGTGTATATTATAAAGCGTGTACCTGTGAGAACGCCATTCTTCTCACTGGGCTCACTCCAGCTGACTTTGAGCGACGTGTCCAAGATTTCTGTAAAACTAAGATGTCCGACCGGGCCTGGAGCTGGACAAAGAAAGAGGAGATTTAGTGTTAGCAGTGAGGCTTTTGAAGAACACCTTTGGAATAGCAAGGATGGACTACATTAGATAAGGAGCAGTTCATGTTTTGGGAAAAAAAATCTGAAAAGTTAAGTTACGGTTTAGATTAAGATTCAAAATGTACATTCACTGTACAGAAAAATATGCACATCTGCAATGTTTTTTGTTTGGTTTAGTTTTAATCAGATTTTTTTTTTACGATTTTTAATGGTAAATTTTGGTTTCAAAGAACAGGAAATATCCCAAACAAAACTCTCTTATACCAGAAAAAATGACTTTAAATTAAAGTAAGTAACTTTTAATTAAGTCACTTTTACCGTATTTTCCGGACTATTGAGCGCACCTGAATATAAGCCGCATCACCTAAATTTTCAAAGAATTTTATTTTTGTACATATATAGGCCGCACCTGTCTATAAGCCGCAGGTGTCCACGTCTTCAAGAAGTTTTCAAGTTCCGAGCATCTGCTTGTATTGCCTCTGAAAGCTTTTGTCGTCTTTTTGCATTGAGTCAGTTCGTCACGCGCGAGTCGCTCTGGCGCTCTACTGCGCATGTCTCGAGCAGAAAGAGCCGCTGTTCTGTCTGGGATCATGTCAGTGTCTTGTATCATGTCAGTGTCTTGTATCATGTCAGTGTCTTGTATCATGTCAGTGTCTGGGATCATGTCAGTGTCTTGTATCATGTCAGTGTCTGGGATCATGTCAGTGTCTTGTAGGATTTCAACAGGATTTCAGGCTCTCCCGGCGGTCGGGGTTAGTTGTATCGATCATGTATGAGTGGATGTCCAGCTACTGAAGTTTGAGACGTTTCGTCTCGTCATTTACGCCTCACCTGCATTTAACACATACGGGTCATTAAGACGTATCCCACTCACTAATGTTCATTTAGCAGCAGAACTTATTTTATCACGCAGCGATAAACTGTTTTAGTGCTGACAACAGCGCTAGCGAGTGTTCTAACTAACCCTAACCCATGTGAACCGCACAGACAGCGGCGCTTTCTGCACTCAAGCTGCGCGCGCATCCGCTGTGTTCATAGACGAATAATCCGTCCATATATTAGCCGCATCGGTGTATAAGCCGCAGGGTCCAAAGTGTGAGAAAAAAGTAGCGGCTTATAGTCCGGAAAATACGGTAATTTATTTTATTTTATTTTATTTTATTATTTTAAGTAACTTAGTTTAATTAAGTAACTTTTAATTA
This sequence comes from Taenioides sp. WSHXM2023, assembly GCA_029959045.1. NCBI lineage: Eukaryota > Metazoa > Chordata > Actinopteri > Gobiiformes > Gobiidae > Taenioides > Taenioides sp. WSHXM2023. Next base: position 1,688,649 of record CM057104.1, read on the forward strand.
AACTAAGTAACTAAGTACTTTTTAAACTAAGTAACTTGTGCCACTTGCATGTCTCTTGTTGTTTACCAGAACTCTTCCACAGTAAGTTACAGGTCAGATCTGTGGAGTGGATATGCATGTTTTTAAAGGTATGTTAAACGATCAAAAACACCTGTAATTGAATACAAATAAAATAAACATCATGCCATACTGTGGAGCATTCCAGGCAAAGCAATAATATCTCCTTGGAGACATGCAGGTGGCAGGTCCATCAAAAAAGTTACGTAGTACCTTTTAATTACCAAAATGACCATAGATAAGTACCCAAATTAGATAGAAAAGGACTGTATAAGAATAAGTATGCAAAGTTTCAAACTGGAAGCCAAAGAAAAGGTGATTTTATTGACATAAAGTTAAGAAAAGTACATAGGCAGAAACAGAGCCAGTTGTCAAAATAGTAGACAGCCTTGCGCAAACTTAGCATAAACTCATTCACCACTTTAGAGACGTATTTATGAACAAATTAGACAAAACAAGATAATTGCAGAGTCAAATTAGCTGATGACAAGCTGAAATAAATGACTTTTTTAGACCAATAATCTCCAAGGCAACTGTGAGCACCCCAATTATAGCAATCCCGGCTAGATGCTTGGAATCCACTTGTTCATTAACGCTTGTTCTACAACTCTGCATGAATAAAACATCTTGCCTGCAGGATGTGAGACTGCAATGACATTCCCCTTTTTACCATCATGAAAGAGAAAAATAATAAAAATTCTTACTGTCTTCGTGCGTTCTCAGGAGTTTGGGGTTACTTCGGGGTCCATCTCCAGGTGTGGTGAAGCAAAGTACAGAGGTGTAGTATTCGGAGAACTTCTTGAGACCTGTCACATACCCCACGTGTACGCTGTCCTGGAAGTTGGGTCTCACCGTTACCATGGAAAAGTCTTGCTCACTCCCCGGCTCCCAGGCCAGCAGCTACACCACCGGACAAAACAGGAAGACATGAAAGAACTGTGAACGAGTTAAAATGAAAAGGGTAATATGTTTTTCTGTAATCCAAAATGAAGTTATCCTTGACTCAAAAAAGAAGTTGTGATTTTGCGTTCTATTCTCCTGAAGTCAAATTGATGCTGATGTCCATGAGGCTATTTAAAAAAGACATATTGTGCTTGAACCTGCTCTATAGTTAATCTATGACACCCGTGGATCACTGTTAAAATCTGCACATTTTAAATCTCAATACTGATATAAAACAACTTAGTAAAAGAAACAAGACATCGCCGTAAAACTCCCACTGACAGCTGCAGATCACGCAAGTTTTGTAAAAATTTGTACCAAAATGCTTGTGCAAAAATCCTACATGCATCAAAAATTAAGAAAATAAAATTGGAGAATGAAGTAAATACAGAGCAGTGGGCGTATGCTGGTGGCAGTGAAAAAACAAACCTGAAAATAAGCGATTAAAGATTGCTCAAACATGTACAAATCAATCCAAATACAACTTCGAGAGGGTTTATGAGTTAGAGAGAAGAACTCAGCCAAAATATGCAGGGTTTGTGTGATAAACATATGTGAATGAAATAAAACACAGCTCCAGGTTTGCTTTTGATGAGGAAACATTATAACAGATCAGAAAATAGCCTGTGTGGGTCTCACTGCATATTTCATACATACCTGCCACGTTTACTGATGCAAAACTTGCTTAGTGCTTTTCTAAACATCAAGGATTTTTTCTTTTGTTTCATTTCACTTCAACTTTTGTACAGTGAAGCACTTTTAGCTCATAACAGCAAACCAAGGAGACAGAAAATGAACTGCCTAGAGAAAATGACAGCTGAAAACAGAGCAAACTAGTCTCTTTCTAACATTAACATCCACACTTTTTTTACTTTTTATACTTATTGTCTCTTGCATAACTGAACCACACAGGAGTTTCTTTGCAATACTGAATACATCACAATGTTTTTTTTCATAATGCTTTATGTCTCTGAAATGGTCTCCCTGAAGACGCTTTGGGCCGTGAGCGGTTGAGCAGTTTCGGTACAGATCGCAGAAGACGAGGGCTCGCCGGAGGAAGCCATCTTGCTTGTTATTCTAAGTATTTACAGTTGGGAGTTTAGGCCGAGGATGACCAATTAGGTGCTTTGCTAATAAGTCCCAGTGGTCTTTTATTCCCTGGATTTATGAGAAGTTAGAGCCTGGAATATTGTCTGGACGGTGGAAACTTTCTTGCCCAACTATCTCCTGAATCATTTATAAGTCTGGAAGTATATAAAGGCTGTTGTAAAGTAGTGTAAGTGGGGCTTGGGAGTATGGTAAATTTTGAGGCCATCACTTGAAAATGTAAGTCCAGTGTATAAAATAAGTTTCAGTTATGCATAAGTTAAAGTACTGCGGGACATTCCATATTCAGTCATTACCATGGAGACAAGCAGGTAATGGATCCCTTCACCATAATGCCTCTTAAAGACAAGAAATAGGCTGAAATAAAAGCATGTTTCTACATTCTGATTGTTTTTATCGCACTGAAAAACATGTGTCCTGACCATAGACTGTATGAAGAAGTGGACTAAGGGACTGTGACGTCATTCATCACGTTTGGCTCCAGTCAAATGAAGCTCTCTGAGGCTAGCAGTTATGGGACGAATCTGGAGACGGCTTCCATATTAGGAATATGAATTTATATATTTATAGACAAAATAGCAAAATAAAAACCCCAGGATCATGTAGAGCGGGTTGATACAAACATTTTACGACCAAAATGAGGAATCTGACAGCAGGAGTTGCAGAGAGAGGGACAAAGTTTTTTCAATACAAAGTGAGTGAGTGGAAGCAGGTTAGTTATGTCCATTTATATATACTACAGTCTATGATCCTGACTGTAGTTGGGCTTGCATCTCCACAAACCTGACTCTTTCTTGATTGCTTCCACAGTATAACATTAAACTTATCTATCTCCATGGAGAATGTTCTGAAGTATGGTTTTAACTTTCTGTTTCCATGGATTCATCCAGCCCTCCCTAAAGTTAAATAGAGTTGTTTTAAATAGCACATAGTTGCTCATAATTCCCTCTGGCCCTTTTTTATTTAACTCACCTAAACACAAACAGTGAAAATGGACCATATTTGATACCAGTGACCACATAATGAAGACATCCATCACCTGTACACTGCACACAGTCCCACACCATAACAAACCGCTGAAAAATGTTTGGGAGATAAAGACGAGTGCCTCAAACTGACGAATGGTTGGACATGGCACATTGTTCAGGTGAATATCTCCTGCCCCCCGGCGCCATGGATACAGCGCGTGTTTGATACTACAACCTCAGCGCTGACAGGGGCGCTGATGGTCGCCACGGTGACGGATACTCACCTTGTAGCCCTGGTTGATGCCGTTGATGAACTGAGGGTTTGGGGCTGTCCATGTAAAACGAATAGTGGTGGAGTTGACTGGTTCAGCTTGGACGTTGCCGGGGGCGATGGTTGGCACTGAGGTGAGAAAGAGGAAAGCGTATATATTTATACAGTGTTGTGGGAAAGAGACAGTTTTAAGAGAAGGTTAGAAAAGGGTCAAAGATCCAAAACTGCAAGAACTGAGTATAACAAAATGACATTACTACAAGAACAAAACAAAAAATGTTGAGCGACAGTGACAGAGTTTACTCATTAACTATCCATATCCAGTTTTAGAATGATGAAAAATTAGGACAGTTGCCATGGTGATTAGCAATTTAAAAGGCGACTGAAAGGGAAAAAGTCTTCATATTGCATAAAACAGGAAGCTGAAACCCATGGAAAGGTTTCCAGGTACCAAACTGAAATACAACTGAAATAAAAATATTTTCTAAAACCCTAAATTTTGATCTCGTCCCTGTTTACTCAATAAAAGACCAGAGCTCTTATTGTTGTATTTCTGAACTAAGGTTGGCAGTTTGATCCCCATTCCCACCAAGACATATTGCTTTTGTGCCCATGGGCAAGACATTTCACTTGTGCACTGCATAATTCCAACTTTATTAGATATTTGACCAGTGACACCAACTTCACCCAAATAACAATCAAAGCCTGAGCTCGTCAGATCTCCGAAGCTAAGCAGGACCGGGCCTGGTTAGAACTTGGATGGGAGACCGCAGGGAACACCGGGTGCCACAGTGTTGTGTCCTTAGGCAAGACACTTAAATCACATTGCCTAGCATTAAAGTGGTGTGTGCTTGTTGGTGGTGGTTAGTGGAGATTGGCAGCCTCACTTCCCAGAAAAGCACTGTATAAGACAAATTTAGTATTATTTATATTTTTAAATAAACATTTTGTGTGGTCTAACAGAAAAAGCATTAATAATCCCTGAACTAAACATGGGTCCAGAATGATTAGAAACTAGTAACGTTACATAGCAATTAACAATACAGAAATATATAGATTTCTTGAAAGGGCTCAAGACGTCGCATATAACAAGAATCTGAAACACATCCCAGGTATCGACAGTTTCCGTTGCTGTACATTTTGCTTTGTATGTTACACTGATACACCTTTCTTTGTCCACTACATTTCTTCAGAAGCGAAACCATTTTTCCACAATAGCGCAGATAGAGAAGTTAGCCGAGGTGAGCGTGTCTGTTTCCGTATCCATTTTGATGACAGTATTGATTGGTGTTGTACAGGTCAGGCCAGAGACACTGATCTGATGCTTTGACTCACAGTAAGAGCATTGAGAGCCCTGTGTATGTGAGGTGGTTATAGATCGGACAAGGATGTCGTAATATAAACTAGCTTTCAGACAAAACCTGGATTTATTTGTGTACAACGCCAATTATTGTGCAGTCTGAACGCATGTGTGTCAATAAGGCTTTTAAGGAGAGCTTTTAAGAGAGGGGAAAATGACAAGTCAATACTAAACACATCAAGACTAGACTAGCATCACAGACTAGAATATTGCTTTTCCGGTAATGTGAATTATATCAAGAGCTGTTTATAATATGTTGGCCATGTTTATTCATTTATCACCACTAATGTTGTTGAGTTACACAAAATAATTACACCTCTACTGGGTCAGAAAACCACTGTTGTACCAATATTTAATGGACAAAATGAAATAAACAAAATTAGCCATATCACAAGAGTACTTTTTTCTACATTTCTATATCTAAGCTTTTAATCTTCAGGTCAACAGCAAAGGTTTAACCGCATAAAAACCTATTTGAACATGGTTTCTGGCGTTAAAGGTGCGTTTAGGTGTAACTTTTCTAGTGGAGGGTCTGCCACTTGCTCGTCTCCATGGAGATGTTATTGCTTTGACTGAATGTACCACAGCATGGCATTAAACTTGTCTTGGGGCACGAGCAACCAATGTTACAGGTCAGATCTATGGAGATGTGAGTGTTTTACAATGTATATCTGAGTAATAAACACTCCTGTACTAAATAAATACAAGATAAATAGGTTTAATGCCATACTGTGGAACATTCTAGACAAAGCAATAACATTCCCATGGAGGCAAGCAAGTGTTGGACCCCTTACCAAAAAAGTTACATAAAACACCTTTAAAGTAGCTTAACTTTTTTTTTTTTTTTTTTTGAGTAGTAGTAGATTGTATTGTATGTAACATTACTTAGTTGCAGATAGTACTGTTGTGAAAATAGGATCTTTATTAACTTAAAAATAATGACCTCTCAGGTAAAATATCTAAAAATATGTAACAGATAACAAAAATAAACATGCCCTTATTCCACTTTTAAAGATAAACTATGTATAATATTTGATAGCTAAGACTGAAAACAAGTATCTCAATTAAAAACTGCAACCAATATTGTAAATGCATATGTTTTACTCAACCCAGTACATCGCTTTAACTGTACCATATTAAAAAAAAATGCCATTCCTATGCTACACTAGAAGACAATAAATTATAAACACTCACCTCCTTGTAGTGTCCACTCAGTCACCTTATGGCTGAAAGTGCCCAATCCTGCTCCATTGTACGCCGCTACTTCAATCTCATAGTTTGTCCAGATGATGAGATCTTCCAATAACAGGTTTGTAACTTCTGGACTGGTAATATTTTTGATTTGGTAGTCCACGGGCAGCCCTGTCAGACGATATCTGCAATACACAAAAGACATAATACTCACACCTACTGTATATACTAGTGTATGAAGTGAATTCAACTCTGCAGTACACTTCTGGCTCTTTAGGGGGAGACAATGCACCAGTCACAATTGAAACACATTACAGTCTGTTGCTTGGAGTACACCTGCTGTGGTTTTCAAAGTGAATAATTAAAAGCAAGCCTGAAAATCACACACTAATTACATGTTTTCTGCTATCATTTTGACAAATTTGCTGACTTATAATTTGAGGTTTTTGAAGTCTAAGTATTGCAATATTTTTCAGTAATGTTGTTCACCAACTCTGCAAGGCGTTGTGCAATTAATAAAACTTTCAGTGTGAGCTGAGATTTCCTTGAATAGAAAGCTGGTAAATTGTCTATGTATAGTCAAGAATGGGTTATATGGCATACGTATTTAAAGGTCCCATAATATGCTTTTTTCTGATCTATGCTATAATGTCGTTTTCTCCTCAAAAACATACCTGGAGTTGTGTTTTGTTTCCTTCACTCATGTTTAATACAGAAATAATGCATAATTAGGTCGAGTTCACTCATAATACAGGAAGTGCTCCACTGTGTTTTTAAACTTCATCCACCTTCACTAGAATAATTGGATGATTTCAGACCTGGAATTGCCGATCTGTACTGAACAAAAGGTAAAAGGTAGCTGCTAATTACCACTTCATGACATCACAAGGTGGAACAGAGCATTTTGAGTTTTGGAGATGTAGACAGACTAATAATAAAGGATTACTCAAACATGTGTGAATGAAACAAAACACAACTCCAGGTTTGTTTTTGAGGAGGAAACAATATTATAACATGGTTTAAAGCTCACAAGAGTCCACTTTGTGTAATATATGGCCTTTAAATAAAAGCACAAATTATTACTGTTTCACCATGCCAAATGATGCAAGAATATAAACTAACTAAACTAAAGTATATTGGATTGCACTAGAATGGCCTGCCAATGCTGCCAGTACAAGCACTTTAGAAAGATGAGACTGACCACTCCTGGCTATGAACACCAAATGAGAACTGCTTTTTTGGAAATGATCTGACCTGTCAAAATATGGATATCAAGGTTTCAAACAAATACATATAAAGGACAAAATGTTTATTACACACTGCATACATCCCACTCACTAACAGCTGCTTAAGATCTAATTGTAAAGTTAACTGTAAAATGTGATTGTATTGACATTTTTAAAACAGTTTTATCACAGCTGAACCTTGAGTAGTTTTCAGTTGTTTTGTTAGCCGTGTTTCAACAATAGCTGGTTTTCAATACCATAGACTATATATATAAATGACACAGCTAACCTATTAGCCGCCGTGTTATAAATAGGAAGTGAGCACGGCGCTTCTGGCTCCACTGACTCTGGCTTTAATTGACTTTATATTGAAACATTGTCACTGCTCTCTCTATAACTGCTGCGGTGAGCCTCGTCATTTTGGTCTTAAAACGTCCGTATTAACCTGCCCTACATTATCCTGGTGTTTTTATTTTGCTATTTCGTCTGAAAATCAATTCCTATTCTATATGGAACTCAGCTTCAAATTCGCCCCATAACTGCTAGCCTCGTGAGCTTCATTTGACTGGAGCCGAATGCTTTTGGTGACGTCACATTGCCTTATTCAACTTCTTTATACAGTCTATGATACCAATACAGGAACAATACTTTTGGTACCTATTCCTTTTCAATATTTTTTTTTTCTTTCAGTGACAATGCCTTTACAGTGCTCTCCCATAACACATCAGGCATCTTTTTTTTGTACTAGTTTTTTATGTATTTTTTTTTTCTTTTGAGTAGAATCCTTACATTTTTGGTACTGTACTGGTATCTTTTAACAACATCCTAACCGACACATATTAAGGACATTATATCATATAGGGAAATCATAAAAACATCCCCCATTCACTGCAGTTGTCATAATGTTATGGCTGAAAAGGTAATGCTTGGTGGTCCTATTACCTGACGTTGTAGCCTCGTAGGACGCCATTTTGGTGACTTTCTGGAGGAGGCTGCCATTGGATCATAATGGACTGGTTTGTGCGTCCGCTCGCGATTACGTTCTGAGGAGGAGCGCTCGGAGGTTCCTCTGGCAATGAGACTCTGTAGAGAAAACACAATATTAGATTATGATTAGTTTAATTTTTGTAGGTAAGCTATAAGCAGATCTCAGTAAGCAGGCTGTTTTTTGTGAAATGTAACTGACTGTAATAGACCTGCACACATTTCTAGGTATTTTTGTAGACTTATTATTTTTGTCAAACTCCATTTCAAATTTTATAAGCATAGGAACAGGCAACTGAGAGAAATTTCACAGCACAAGCACACGGTGCTGAGCTGTAAATACAAATATTACCAATAATGATAGCATAAAAAATTCACTTCACTGCAAAAGTGAAGTTACATCTATAATACACAAATGGGAGCGTATATTTAGCATTAATACATTAGTCTAAAATTGTTAATAATTAAGAATCCACAAGAGAAACAGTAAGTTAATATACCTCAGACTAATTAGTTCCAGGCCAAGACCAAAGAGTTATTTTCAAATATAACTTTACAAACTATTGACTTGACTTGAATCTCATCGGCCTAATCCATTCGTCAGTGATCATCATCGAGAGCTCTACCACCAGTAAAAGTATGTCGTTTGGAGGAATGCATTTAACTATAATTTGTGCTAAAATAAATAATTAAAAGCCTGTCTTGTTATGTTCATAAAAGGTGCATTGTGCAACTTTTCTGGTAGAGGGTCCGCTACCTGCTTGTCTCCATAGAAATGTTATTGCTTTGCCAGGAATGTCCCATGGTTTGACATTTAACATATCCATCTAGCATTTATTTATTATGAGTGTTTCTACTGATCAGAAATAAAATAATTCCTTCTATGAACAGGGGCGACTCTCCACAGATCTGAGCTGTAATGTAGCATAGTGCTTTACATTCCAGGTAAAGAAATGACATCTCCATGAGGCAGGTAGCAGACCCCACACCTGAAATGTTCCACAGTGTCACACAAAGTTGTGATGCCAGCGCTACATGACGTCCATCCATGATCCACTCTCATCCTTTGTCACTCACTCTTGACTCAAAGGATCAGTCAAAACGGTTGTCAGGGTAACGGATTGTGTCACCGCGATAACACAGACGAAGAGGTTTAAACTTTGCTGGCAGGTAGTGCTCAATTTTATTTTGACATTTTCAGCTTTTTCAAATTATCAAAGTGAAGACTGTGATGTACTTGAAGCAGCGTTACTCAGAACGCTCATCTCTTCACTCTTCAACAGAAAAAAATATTTTGCTTTGGTGAAATCTTAAGTAAAAATATATTATCAAGCATGTGAAATTTAAGAAGTGTTTGTATATTTTCTATATTTTGTATATTTGTTTGTATATTTTGTATATTTTGATACCTAACAAGCCAAAGAAACACACATTTCCCCAAAATATATTTTAAAACCAGCAGGACATATCTTAAAAAGTGAAGTACATCTCTTCTGGAATATTCTTGTAACATTCAGAACCAATATAGAATTTCCTTTACCCAGAAATAATAAAGTATGACCTTCAGACTAATTAAAAACCCGGGTACACTATGCATCAAGATCTCTATCCAAATGACTGAGACAACAAAAATACCTGATGCACTCACTTATAAAAGATGCAGTACTTTTCTGCTTTAGTATCTGCACATGTGTTGGGGGCTCACCTCTCTGTCTCTTTGCAGAACTGTCCCAATGATCTTCAGACTAATTAAAAACCCTGGGACACTATACATCAAGATCTCTATCCAAATGACTGAGGCAACATAAATACCTAGTACAGCACCATAAAACTGCAGTACTCTTCTTCATTAGTATCTGTACATGTGTGTGGGGGGCTCACCTCTCTGTCTCTTTGCTGAACTGTCCCTTCCCCACGTCGTTAACAGCACAGAGGCGGAACTGATATGAGCGTGCCGGGATGAGCCCGTTCACCGTCACCGCCGTGGACTCCGGCTCGATGTTCGCCAGCAGGATGGCCCACGGAGCGTCTGGGGAACAGATCATTAAGACAGCAGGTTAATTAAAGCTGCGCTATAAAACTGTCACTGAAATGTCTAAGTGGAATGTTGCCATATGATGCGATTTGTTATACAACTTTATATTACTAAAAGTTTGGACTAATAAATAGCTCAATAAAAAGCAAAAAGTAATCAACTGTCTTTACTCGTATTGTAATACATAGCAAAGAGGGAAACAATTCATACCACGATGGATTGCGTGAACAACACAACATGAAACGATACAGTTTAACTTAAAGGTGCATCATGTCACTTTTCTGGTTGCTTGACGAAGTGCTCTCTTCTATATTTATATCATGTCTCTCAAATGCAGAAGACATCTGCTCTTGAAAATTCTCATAACCTTCAACACAAAATATAACTTCTTATACCTGCAATAAATAACAGTTTAATGCTTCCCTTGTTGATTCTGCAAAAATCCACGCTGTTTCTCAGTCCTTTATGCTGTTTTTTCCCCTTTTTATGTGCAAACAGCCAAGAATTTTGTTTGTATTTGACGTGTAAGTAGCATATGTCTCTCTGATTGGTTAATCTGCCTGTCAATCACGCCCTCTGAAATCAGGGAGACATATCCACTCCAGATCCACTCGTGTTTGTAAAGTTTTGTCAAAGCGACTGGGCGACATTTTTGATGGGGTTTTCCATAGCCTGTCATTAAACTACTCTCTAGAATGTTTTCAATTGAGAAAATACATTAAACAACATTCATTCTCACTTGCTCCTCAACCTGTAACTTTAACGAAGCAATGCATTAACATCTCCTGGAAACAAGCAGGTAGGGGACCCTCCACCAGAAACTCAAAAGCCTTTGAACCATTTTACACCTAAATTATTTCTACATTCCAAATAATTTTCTTCTTGCTCTTCAATCCATGTTAAAACTACTAAAACTGACCTAGAAGTGAAAAACCTACAACTTTTACATTGAAGTCCAGTCGTTCTAAATTATGCAATACAATCTCCATGAACACAAGCACACAACCAACCCTTCACCAGAAAAGTTACACACTGTACCTTTAAAACTGCTCAAATGGACCTGGGAGCTAGAAAAAAAAAAAAAAAAAACTCCAACCAACCCAACTTTTCATTGAAGTCCAGCCATTATAAATTATGCAGTGTAGCCAGAGTACAGATGTGAGAGCAGAGCAGCCCTTGACACTGTGTAAATGGCTCCTTACTGTTCTCGGAGACCTCCAGGATGTAGCGGATGAGGGGGCTGTTCCCATCAAAAGGCTTGTTCCAGTTCAGGTCTATGGCTCTCTTCTCCGAAGCGCTCAGTACGGCCGTGGGGTTCTCCGGGGCATGGGGCAGCTGCCTGTGGGGGATACAACAACAACAACTGTGAGAATAAAGAATAAAAGAAACGCTATCTCTGTCACGGTGCCAAGGGCGTTCAGGACAACACAGGACTTTTGTTTGGTGAATATTTTATGAAAGAGATCCGGGTTGGATGGACAAGGAGAATGAAAGCAGATTTTAAAAGATATTATGGATAAATCAGAATCAAAATCAGTCAACACAATTTACAAATAAACATGCAGACAGGTTGGCAATGTTGGGCTGCTTGGTTAAGGAAACATTGTAATCATGATTATTTGGCTCATAATTTAATTTGTGGTTATTACAAATGATTATATCTATACTGTCAAATATAACCTGTAGAGAAAGTATATAAAGTTGTATTAGTAATGTTTTGTAAGACTTTTGTTTAAAACTCTATCGAGCTTAGCAGTGACCACCAACTGGTTCATTTTCCTCAGGCAAAAAAAAAAAAAAAAAACATCTTTGAAAGCTTCCCTGGGACTAATATTGTAAGGCCTATAATTGTATTTAAAATCTGGTTCTGAAACTTAAAAATAAAACACTAACTTAATACAATTTTCTATTGAATTTTCAGTTTAAACATGGACTGAAAACAACCTTATTATGGACGCTGGTCACCACATGCCAATTCTGCCTCCATTTTGTCTTAGTCTGGTTCAAAGTTAGGAATACCTATCTGGAGGATTATCTTATTGATACTTCACACTGGAGGTCTTCTACATGTATCACTATTGCCGGAATGTTCAGCAGTTACCATGGTGACCCGATGCACACATTAGGAAACACGAAAAAAAAAGTTTTATGAAAACTCAAGAAAAAAATACAAAACAAGATATTTTCAATACATGCATTCATAGTCACTGATTTTGAACAAAAAAGGTGAGAGTGACGAACTGAAAAACTGTTGTGACTGTAATTTTATGCATGAGAGATTTGATTAACCACACAAATCATCTCTTCAGTCGTAGTTCCAACCAGGTCAGCTCTTTCTGGCCAGACTGTGTTAAAATGAAGATCAGATTAAAGTCTTAAAATGAAACTCTGATTAAAGTCTTACTAAAGTCTTAGATTAAGTCTAACTTGAGTAACAGAGCGTCTAACAGAGCAGTGCTTTCAGTTAGCTTCACACCCCAAAGAAATACTGATGACATCAGCTGCAAAATATCAACTGTGTATTATTTGGAAGCGCTAACAACTTTGTGAAAAAAATCTATCGGCCTATAATAGTTTGTATAACACAGGTCGGAAAATAGCCCCAATCATTTAAACTCCCTTCAGAGTGACCTTGAAAACAAAATGCAAAGCTAATAAGCATTCATTTACTTCCATGCGATTCCAGATGTGCGGTTTGATAGATGCAGATAGCAGCTAGCAGCTCTGTCAAAAACCACGCTGCAACACACGCCGTGACAACATCAGTCAGCTCAAGACGCCAGGAAGTTAGACATCTCATTCATATTCAATTTAGCTTGAGATGTAGCGTTTCTCCGTGCGGCGAAACAGACAAAGTTAGACTAGAAAAAAGAGCATTGCAAATCACAAATGCAGTACAGAAAGCCAGAGGAAATATATGGGAACAGCTAGGAGTGTACAGGGAATAGAGAGATAGAAAAAAAAAAAAACATATATATACTCTCTAGTGGGTAGCAGGGTGAAAATGAGGACAGAGAAAGTGCGGAGATGCTGGCGTTTAGGTGGGAATGAGTCAGAGGTGTCTTGTTTGTTGTGGGTACAGAAGGGACATGTTGAGCCTTGTATTTTTGGACTGGAGAATGTAGTGGAGATTGGAAAAGACAGAGATGAGAATAAGACTGACGCCGAGTGAGGATTAGAGCTCACCAGGGGGTCATCTGAAATAAACTAGAAAAGGTGTATGTGTCATTCTCAAAGCAGATTCAGAGTGAAATTGTCATGGTATTAGATTTTGATATCATTCTATTTTATTCAGCGTTATTTTATATTTTGGACATTTTAAATCCCAATGTGTATGTAAAACAATTTCATGAAAGAAAAAAAAATTGAACAAAGTAAGTGAAAAGCAGTGGGCATGTATGGCTGGTTGCTGAAAATGGATTTTGGAAGCAATTAGCCTCTTGAGTGCAGGAAAATAATGATTAATCAGTGTTTAATGTGGTTTTTGGATTAGTGAGCTAAATAATGGCCCTATAATACTCAAAATTGACTCATATGAGCTTTAAGACATGTTATAATATTGTTTCCTCATCAAAAACAGACCTGGAGTTGTGTTTTGTTTCATTCACACATGTTTGAGTAATCTTTTAATATTAGTCTGTCTATATCTCAGCCTAAATATGCTGGATTTGTGTGTTTGTGTGTACAACATAGATCAGAAAATAGTGTAATATGGGCCCTTTAAAGTGATAATTAGTGTTAGCCCTTGGGCAAGACACTTCACCCACTTTGCCTGTGTAGGGCAGCAGCTGAAGCCAGAATGACGTGAATGAACGACGACTACAGTGTAATGTTTGAGAGGCTTGTCAAGCACAATATGCCATTCTTGACCCTCTACCAGACCTTCACAGGGACTTTTAGCACATTTAAGACAGACTGTCAAAATATTATTGGGAGAAAAAAAAAGTCAAACAGAAAAATACTGACATATTAATTTTGTCAACATCGCCCGCAGTCGGAATAAGAACTATAAAGTGATCATTTTAAAGTGGCCATAGCCAATTTAGTAAGAAATATGTTGTAAAAGCAGTTCAGTGTGCTGCCTGCGTGTAATGACAAATCTTTTTATCATTCATGAATCAGGAATTGTACTGTTAGCATGCTAGCTGGCTCTGCTCTGGTTGCTAAAAGTTGTGAAAAGTGCTCATAAACTCATCGTGGTGAATAATGAGGACGCTCAGAAGGTATAAGGTAAGCGAGGAATAACTTTGGATCACTGCAAACCATTTAAAATACTTTTCAAAAAAAGTTTCTGTGCCTGATTTTTGTGCATGTAGTGTTTTTTTTTCTTGTCCCAGTATATAATGAAACTGCATCTAACATCTGCTCTGTATCTAATGAGGATGCTCGGAATCTACGTACAATATAAAGTAAGTAAGGAATAACTTTGGATCACTGCAAACTGTTTAAATTGAAATAGTTTTGTTTTTCATGATTTGTGGTGGAAGAAGAACTCAGTTTTGTTACTAAAATAAAAGTACAGATACAGAAGCAAAAAAATATATATATATACTCAATGACATGACATGACATAAAACATCTACTTAAGTAAAAGTATTAAAGTACCTGTTTAATAATGTACTTAAAGAGTAAAAAGTAAAAGTATTTCGTGCAGATTTTGAGATCTAATAAAGCTTCAAATGTAGTGATTTTGATCAAGATTTGTGTTGAATTTTGTCCAACACACACCTGAAGTCTCACAAAATAATAAAAAATACTTTTACTTTTCAGTCCTGTTCAAAAATCAAAAATGTAGTGGAGTAGAAAGTACAAATACCTGCTCATAAATGTTCTGAAGTAAAAGTAAAAATCCATTTTAAAGTACAGATACAGATAAAGTACAGTACTTTACTACTTTTACTTTGTTACATTCTACCACTGCATTTGAGGTACAGCGCCTTTAACTCCTCATCTACAGTCTTTCTTCCTATTTGTAACATCTTTGAGTGTCCAAAAAAGTGCTACAGAAGTCTGATGTATTATTATTATTATTATTATTATTATTATTATTATTATTATTATTCATTAAACACAGTACCTGACTCTGAGGTGGGCACTGCGTGAGTCATTCCCTCCCACAGACGTGACTCTACAGGTGTACGTCCCGATGTCTCCGGACCAGGTTTGGGAAATATGCAGCGTCCCATCTGTGTCCAACTTCATCCTGGGAATCGACTGGACATTTATCGGCGTGCCCTCCTTCTCCCAAATGTGTCTGTGAATGATACAAAAATCAAAACACGCATTAGAACAACAGCAGTGACCTTTTGAGAGGAGTTTCCAGAAGTTTAATCACAACCTAATTGAAATTTAAATCGATGCAGTTAGCAAATCACAAGGTACCATAATTTCATACACAAACAACAAATATTCATATTGTACACAAAAAGCTACTAACCCTGTACAAACACGCTCTAAAATGCCATTCTTGTGTCAGTTCATATTTCAGTATTTTTGTCATTTCTTCCAGAGGTGCTGAAAATGTGAACTTTGGTCACATTTTTATATAACGCTTTTCCACCTTCAAGGCACTCAAAGCGCTTTACAACAAGGAACCACTCACACATTTGCACGCACATTCATACACCAGTGTACGCAGACACTGGGGGCGAGATGGGGTAAGTGTCTTGCCCAAGGACACAACAAAAGCATTCGTCTGTGGGAGCTGGAATCGCACCGGCACCCTGTGGGCCAGTGGATCTGACCGCTCAACCAACGATTTTAAAGTCGAGAGTGGGATTCGAACCGCCAACCTTCGGATCAGTGGACAAACGCCCTCCCAACTGAACACAATCCGATTATTAAAGGTGTGACTCTAGTGGGAAGCCTGGAATGTTTCACAGTAAGGCATTAAAATTCTCTACCTCGCGCATATTCAACTAGAGGTGTTTTTATTGCTGGATAAATTCAAAATCGAATCACAATCACACTGCTTGTCCGAAAAATTGCAATTAAGATACTGTTCCCAAATCGATCAGCCGTAGTTTCAAGATATGTATTGACGTAGGTATTTATTTCCCACTATAAAGTTTCCCGGGGTCCTTTTACGTAACAGTCAAGTGTGTTACAGTTGGAGACGAGGGCCAGTTAACATATGCAGATTTGTTCAGGGCACTGACTTAAAAGTGTCAAATCTAAAATTCACATGTTTAAATACTGGGTCAACGCTTTGTGAGAGGAAATAGATCACATTCTAAACAGGTCATGTCTGCATTTCAATTGGCAAAGTTATGTAAATTGTCTTTTTGCTGCCCGCAGTTATAATAAGAAGTGATGGTGAGATCTGTGAAACTGAATAAAGTACAAATGCAGCCTAAATAGTAGTGACGGGTGGACTGGAAACAAAATATTGACCTAGATACTGTCTTTACTGTCTTGCAATGCGTCATGTGGGTGAAAATCAAAGGGAAATGCTACTTTTTCCACTTTAATGGCTGGTTATGTGTATTTTAAGGACTGGTTTTGGTATCGGATATGGGCACAATACTGAAAATTTTGCTAGATCGACTTTCAAATATCGGTTCAGTCGACATATTAATTGATGTAATAAGACTTTTTTCTTTTGTAGTTGACCCAGAAAGTTTCTTAATGGTTCAATATTTATTTATACAAATTTGTTCTTAGGATAAACAACAGCTACATAACACCACTTTTGTCTTATTTTATTTTTGTATAAAGGAAATCCAATGCTGTTTCTCTGCTCTGGTCATTTGATATCGGGTATTGGTAGCTACAGTATTGAAATTATATTGGAACTGAAAAAGCAGAAGTGATGCATCCTTAATTTTAAACACAACTAATTCAAGTCAAATTAGTGGACTCACAATACAGTGTTCACAGACACTTTTGACATAGCGTAACCCCAGAAAAGTGGACAGATTGTTCTATCACTGTTAAAATGTAGCAGGCGAATGAAGGTATTCGAAGTGGGAACTAAAAGGTGGTATTAAAAGGTAAAGGTGTACGCACATCACTGGTGCTACGCTACTGCAGTGACCACAGAACGTGAGACAAAGCCCCGCACACTTACTCCCAAACTGCATTTAATGAATGACAATGTTTCGATCAGTGGATCTTCGTCAGGTCATGGTTCTCTCTGTGTGTCACTCTCATATAAACCTTCTGCCCACTGATTGGCTGGCCAGTCCAAAAGTGCCCACACAGCACAATACACACGTCATACAGTAAAACATTCAGCCATTACCCAAGTCCATCAAACATATGTTATCATCAGGCAATTAAATCACATCCGAAATAAATATAAGAAGTGTTTAATTTCATATTCTTGATTCACGATACTAAGGGCCAGCGGTTTTAAGTAACTAAAAGGTGGGAAAAAATCTAAAATAATATAATCTAAGCACACATGCTAATTTAAACTACTGCTTTTAATCAGTTCATATCACTAATTTACCCCAGAGGAGCCATTTAAGCACACTGAGCTGCTAAAATACAATTACTACTCTTGAAAATATGTTTTAAACCAGCACACAGCTAATTCTCATTTGTCCCATCTGATAAGTAAAGTGTAATATCATAATTTTCTTTGTAACACTGAGTTTGTAGCAAAACAGTTGGTTGAGTTTTGAGTGGGAGTCAGTGGGAGCAGGGCCTCTCCCAAATACATCTGCACAGGCTCCACTTTCACTGGGCCAATATTTCCACACCATCTGCTGACGGTGGGTGCAGCTGTGATCACCTGCACTGTGTTCTGGTATGCAAAGTTAGATAATTTGTATTTTTCTTACAGTTTTACAAATTTTGAAAAGTCTGCAGTAGTACAATCAACACATTTTGTAAACAACTGCTGTTTTTTCCAAATCTGTAAGGTCAAAGATATTACTTCCAAGTTAATTATACATACAAGTCTAATTATCTCAAGTATTGTACCCCATTCATAAATGATTTGTGTCAATTTCTTGCTTGGTAGCACTTACTATTGCAAGCAATCAACTCACAAATGAATTACACAATTTTCATAACACAATATGAGTTTGAGACGTCCAGAATTGCCAGTCAAATGCATTTTTGGTCTTCTGCAAAAAGACTAAAAAGCAACTCAAAACTCAAACTGAACTCAACTCAAAAAGCACTATATGTATTTTTTTTTTACCATTTTACCATTGTAATATTGACTCTAGTCACGAGGGGTCAGTAATTGAACAATATGTTTCAGTTAATTTCTTTACTGTGAGATGACAAAATGATTTAAAGCCCTATGAGGCAACTATTGGTTTTATATTGATACTTTGCAGATGACTGTAGGCACTGCTCCGTCTGAAACTCTGTTAGATTTTAATCTGAGTTTTATTTTAATACAATCTGACCATAAAGAACTAACTTAGCCGGAACTACAACAGGTGAGCTGATTTGTGCTGTTAAACATCTCTCAAATAACTTTACAGTCACGAGCAGTTTTTCATTTCATCACTCTCACCTTTTTGTTGAAAATCAAACTCTTCAACAGGACCACGAACGCTCGTATTGATCACAGGCTCCTGAAAATGTGCTGTTTAAATCCATTTTGTATCTTTCCTTGTTTTGTTAGACAACCTAAAAACGTTTCAGGCTGTGTTTGCTAAAGTGCGAGCTGTGTTACCATGCCAACTGCCTAACGTTCCATCATAGCCATACGTGTAGAACACCCCAGCATGATATCACTGCGCTACACACAACGTGAACTGAACTGACTGCAATGATTTTGTATGCAACGAAAATCCTAGTTTAATTCCAGTTCTCAGGTCCATTTGCGTTACCATGTTCTCTTATAAATTGAATCCTGTTTATTCAAATTTAACACCTTTAACAACACAACTTAGCCTTAGCAGCATGAACCAATGTGATTTAAACCCTCTGTATAAACTGTAATTGCTTTAGCTCCATAGCATTCTGTCAAGTCCCATTCTAAATATACCTGCTTACCCACCTGCTGGAAAATGAACAGCCAAATACATTATACATGACACCCACAGATTCTACTTTAATTAGTTTTGGCGTGCAATAATGACTTTGCACAGGTCTAGCTTGTTTCTCTCATTCCCATAATATGAATCGGACACAGAATTCGCTATTAGCTGAGTATTTTATATTTTCTTTCTCCCCTCGGTCTCTTTTTCGAACCCTAATACATCACAGCATGAATATCAGAGCCTCCTGATGTCTGCATATCAAACACTCTCAATGCTGCTCATCAAAACCGCACAACTCAAATCGCCTGCCTCAGATGTGGGTCCCTGTTCCGAATAGAAAGTGACAGAACGCTTCACTGATCACCGACGATGTTTGATAACAGTTCACCAGGATGAAAAAATAACAGTTTGTAGTTGTATACTTGTAGTAAAGGTTGTGTGGAAGTGTGTATGGAAATCGGTGAATCGTGTGTTCAATTGGCTCTGTGCAAAATGGCACCTGTCTACTTGGAGTTTCAGGCATTCAAACAGTTACAGCGGCCATTTCCGTCCTAATGATATCTCTGTGGGGTTTTTGCGGAATGTGGGAAAATCTCCAAATACTGACAGATCATGTGGACATTGAGCTGCAGGTGGACATCACTGACGGCATGTTGAACACTTCAGCAGATAGGTCTTAGTCATATACTGTATTATATAAGAGAAATGGACTAAGGGAGTGTGACATCCCCCACAGAGTTTGACTTTATCCAAATTAAGCCAATCAGGAGTGAGGTTGTCGGGCCCGGGGCGGGAGCTTAGCAACACTGTCAATAAAACCTGTTGCGAAGGCTCGCGAGAGCAACCTCAGGGAAAGAACGCTGTTATTAATGTTCATATCTTGATTTACGCACTAAATAGTGAAATAAAAACACCAGGATAATACCTAATAAATGCAAAATAACACCGCAAACTGAAATAATCTACACCTAACAGTCTTTACTAGCAGTTTACTTTGTAGTTTTGTTAGATTTTACATTTTGATAAAAGTTAGGATTAGCATTGAAACACATTGGCACATACGCTATTGGAAAACACTTGAAGATGTCGGGATAGGAAGGAATAATGAGGAGCTAGCAGTAACATGAAGAGTTTATGTTTGACGAGAGAAAAAAATGCAAAGAAAAAAGTTATCCAAGCATCATTTGATTATAGTCCAACAGTCCGTATAAGATAAAGCAAACTTTGTGTAAACACTGTAATGCATTTGATGTATTCTTTAGACGGCTTTTCAAAACTTAAGGCAGTGTGAACAAAACAGATCAACTCTTAATGGTGGGTAGATATGTAGACTCACACTATGGTTGAAGTTCAAATAAGCAAAACATCTATGGCAGCACACCAGGGCATTGCATATATAGCCAAGTGATTCAAGCCAGCCACACAACAGTAAGAGAAATAACATGGGCGCGCTGGAACTTTTTCTCTATAGATGTTATCACAACACATCAATTTATTCACATTTTTGAAGTCACTTTCGACTATTCAAATACTGCTGTTTACTCTCCATTAAAAGGCCCATATTACACTATTTTCTGATCTGTGTTATAATGTTTCCTCAACAAAAACATACCTGGAGTTGTGTTTTGTTTCATTCACACATGTTTAACACACAAATCCTGCACACGTAGGCTGAATTCTTTCTATCAAACAGAAAACACTATCTTGTGATGTTATGTGGTAATACAGGAAGTATTCACTGTGTTTTTATACTACATGCACCTTCACTAGAATCATCTGGATCATTTCAGACCTGAAATCGCCCATCTCTACTGGATAAAAGGTAAAAGGAGCTGTTAATTTGAAAACTACCGCTTCATGATGACATCACAAGGTGGAACAGAGCATTTTGAGCTTTGGAGATGTAAACAGACTAATAATAAAGTTTTACTCAAACTGTGTGAATGAAACAAAACACAACTCCAGGTCTGTTTTTGAGGAGGAAACAACATTCTAACATGACTTAAAGCTCACAAGAGTCCATTTTGCATTATGTAGACCCTTTAAATTGTTGGAGTCATCACTAAAATTCCAAACTGTAAAACCCCAAATCTGATGATTGTGACAAAGAGACTTTCAAAATTCAAACATGACGATGTATTTCCAATCTCGTTTCTACTTCCCGTTTCTTCTTGTCTGTCACTTTCAATCAGCCAATCACTGCATCCTACTTTCGCCCCACAGTTAATCAGCAGTTAAGATTTTTTATCCCTAATATTTTCACCCGCAGCCATAGAACTATACGCCTCTATAATGCAAAAAAAATCTTGGCCAATCAGTAATCAATATTGTAAAATAATGACTAATGCAACAATACAAAATTTGCTGCAAAATTTGTAAGAAAAAATAGATTTCTTTAATGATTTCTTAGCCTTGTTTTGGTCTTGGTTTGGTGTGTTAAGTTTTTATTTGAGCATTTTTGTTTTAATTTAATTGAACTTATAGTGGAAGGTATATCTTAATATTGCAGTAATATGGTTATTGGAAGAGAAACCAGATATCTCACTCTTTTCTTGTGAATACATTTGCCTTTTATATGTTTAAATCAAGATTCACAGTCCCGGCGCGTTAACATTTGATGAAAGACTGAAATATGAACTGCAAAAACTAATACAAGAATCCCACGCATTTCTGAACACGTTTGTAGAGGTCTAAACTACAGGGTTAGCAGCTTTTACACATCAAAAGAGTACATTAAGACCTGATATTTTCTTGTTTGTGCAAGATATTATAATGCTAAAAACAGCAGCCTGGGTCATATGCCAAAAGCTTCCATTACATTTAAGATTCAATTAACCCTGCATCACAAAATCCTCAAAGTATTTTAAAACCCTATTTCAAAATGTCCACCACACACAATTTTCTTTTTTATCTTGTTCAAACAGCTCAAACCTAAATCCCAAACATGGCTCCTGTTTGAAGACCCTGGCCTTAGATGTGTTTTATTTCTTCTTTCTGTAATCGGCACTTACCTGACAGAAACACTGGGGTCGTGGGTCACTCCGCAGGTCAGGACTGCTTTGGTACCTTTGATAACGCTCTGATCCTGAGGGGGGGTGGTGATTCTAGTTCGGGCTATGGACACACACAAATAGAAGAAAATATATCTCTTTAGAACGCAAAAACTCGGAAATAAAACATGGGGAAATGCGTTTTGAAAAACTCATTCCAGACAAAATGACATGCAGCGTTTTCAGTGATGGATTCTGGTTGTTGATCACTGCACGTTGCACAGAAGAGAGGCTTTTGTATTGAGAGGAATTGGCTTTATCATTGTATCTACAATAGTACAATTCCACAGCAGTTTAGAAGTGGAAGAAGTGGTGCTTAAAAACTGTATTCCAGTGCAGATACTACGTCAAGACTAAGAGTACTTGAGTGGAACTTCTCAACATGGGAATATATAAAGGTTCCTAATGTAAAGTGAAGGCTATCTCTTGAAACATCTCAGCTACAACATTCAGAGTTATAAAGTATTGTTACTGCTATTATTGATACTACAACTATTACTACTACTACTACTACTACTAGACTACTGACATTAGACTACTACAACTACTTACAACTCTCATATCCACTATTAGAGCTGAAACAGTAACCATGATATAAGGAAATTAAAATAGTAAAAGGGAGCTATTCTCATCCTCATCATCCTTTTTACCAATTCAGTGAAGATAACAAAGAACATTTTACTTAGTAGCAAAAACAGCACTTAACTTTTATGACACACAGTGGGGAAAATTACAGTGTTGCAACAGAAAAGTACAAGAAGAGACTAATACTAGTATGGTAATACTTTATAAGGACTACACTTTAACTAGCCTTATCAAAATTTTATTAAAAACTGGTACTACTTCTACAATTATGACTACTGCTATTGCTACTGCTACTAGTACTACTACTACTACTCCTACTACTACTACTACTAAGACGGTGTAATCCCTCCAAGCATGGTTCAAAGTTTCAGCAGTGCTCATCCGGACACTGTTTTTACAATCAAGACGTATCCAGAAGCCATTTAAAATTTGATGGTACTGGCTTGAAGCACTGGGATTTATACTGTTCTGAGTTAACTAAGTCAATCTCCAAAGGGAGAAGTTTTAGATTGAAACTGCCCTGCCCTTGTTAACATCATTAAGGGTCATTACATCGAACATCATTAAGGGCCATTACATCTTGACTGCAAAAATGGTGTCCAGATGATCACCGTTGAAACCTTCTCTATACTAACTAACCTCTTCAAATATCGTCAACGCCTTTATCATAGCAAGATTTTCTACAGCTAAAAACATTGATTACCACCGATCTCACCATCACTATAACATTTTAAAGACTCCTCCCTTCATACTTCCCCCTTTTTGCCGATTCCTGTCCCGCTCATCTGTCTAAAATCTACAACTACAACTATAACTACTACTATTTCAGCTAGTTCAACTACTACTACTACTACTATTACTACCACTACTGCTACTACTATTATTACTGCTACTCCTACTACTACTACTCTTATAACATCTTCAAATACAACATAACAACTACTATAACTAATAATAAAGCTCCTTCCTACCTTAAACATTATTATCAAACCTCTTCCTCCACCCCCTTCATACCTGCCCCTTTTTACCCCTTCCTGCCCCATTCATCGCTCACTTACCCCACACCACCAGGTCGGCAGAGGCCTCGTCGATGCCTCTGGAGTTACTGGCCATGCACGTGTAGGTCCCAGCGTCGGAGATATGGGAGGGAGAGATGAGGAGACTGCCCGACTCCAGCAGTGTAAAGCGGGGCAGCTGCACAGATCCACTGGCTAACACACGCTCACCTTCAGCCCGGGTGGAGAGATAAGAGAGAGAGGGGCTATTAATCACAGAGGACATCCGGACAGAGCAGGAGCTGTGACAGTAGAGCGCGATGCATGGTAAAGCAGGCTAATCAGGTTTATTTGTGTAGAGGTATTCATAACTGGACGACACTTGAATTTTAAACGTGGGAAAAGTATGAGACTGTAAGGGAAGTGGCAGTAACTTTGAAATTAAATGCAAGGTATGAAGCCTGCACTGTTGATGGTTTAAAGGTCCTATATTACGCAAAATTGATTCTTGTGAGCTTTAAGTCATGTTAGGATGGTGTTACCTCATCAAAAACATAGATGGAGTTGAGTTTTGATTCATTCACATGTTTATTTTTAGTCTGTCTACATCTCCAAAGCTCAAAATGCTCTGTTCCAACTTGTGATGTCATGAAGCAGAGTGTTTTCAGTTTGAGAGAAGAACTCAGTCTAAATATGCAGGATTTGTGTGTTAAACATGTGAATGCAACAAAACACAACTCCAGGTATGTTTTTTTTTTTTTGAGAAAACAACATTGTAAGTGATCAGAAAGTAGCGTAATATGGCCCAGAAACTGTAGTCACATTAGAACCTGGTCTGCATATAGAGAACACATAAAAGTTTTTCTCATTCTCAGTGTATGAACAGGTCATGTCTCAGAAACTCCAGAATTTACTCACTGAGCTGCAGATGCTGCACTAGCACCAGTTTAGGGAGTGACCATTGAGATCAGAGAGAGGCATTTTAGGTTTAAACCAACTTGATTTTTTTTTTAATCATAGGAAGTTGCAACCCAAAAGAGAGACTCTAAAAGAGAGAGACTGTAAGGCTCATTCTGCTTTCTGACTGAATAATCATCTAGAGAATTAAAACACCAAATTACAAGAAAAACAACTTTGCCATCATGGTAAGAATAAATCAGTATTGCAATTATAAACAGTAAATTGTATTGTACTGTATTTGGTTGGAACATGTCTCATAAGGACATTACGATCAACCAGAATTATGACACATATTAAGATGGTCAATAATAAACAGCACATTTTCAGAAAAGGAAATTATATATAATGCATGCCTAGGAGTTTGATTTTATACACCATGGAAGTGATTGGAACACCTGATTTCCATTATTTGGATGGGTGAGTGAATACTTTTGGCAATATAGTATATATATATAGTATAGCCTGCTCTATAGCCTGCTCTCAGATGTAGAGAATAGTAAAAAGTATCCACTAAATGTTCATAGGTTAAGTATAGATGGATACCTAAAGTTCAGTTCTTACTGGCAACCACTTATTACACAATATCTCTTTTTGCGAGTGTTTTTTCAATGTGGTTTTTGAACTACCTAACAGCAGACTGATCTTGATAAGTACTGTATATCTGTGGCCTAAGTATCCTTCATATTACAGATCCAGAGCAGATACCTTTCTGCCAGGTGATGGCCGGTCGGGGAGCTCCGGAGGTCTCACAGTGTAAAATGACGGACATCCCATCGATCACTGTGCTGTCCGAGGGTCCGGCCGTAATATTTGGAGCAATGCCTGCAGGACACAGACAAAGTGTGGTTAGGACAGAGGAGACAGAGGAGACAGGAGCTAGGGAGCCTGTGAAGTGGACTTAATAGGAGTCTGAGGAGAGATTAGTGTTTAGGTGATGTCTTTGTCACACTAATTCTTCTCAGATTGACGGGGATTTCACCTCAGAGTCTTAACTGACAGAAGTGCTGATGTTAAAGCTGTATTACACAACTTTCTATTATAAAAGATATGCATGTGAATACTAGAGCTGTGCCAAAGGGTTTGTGAGAGCAAGGAGCAAGTTAGATACAATATCAATTTACTTTTGTCAGTCAACTGATTGTCTCCATGAAGCTTTTTTATGACTTTGCATGAACGTCCCACAGTATGACATTAAACAAACATAAGCATTCTTTCAATTCCAAGTGTTTTTGTCATAAAAAACAAACTTTTCTTACTGAGAGCAGATTTGTAACTTGTCCCTATGGAGAAAGATCTATTTAATGCTAAACTGTGGAACATTCCAGACAAATAAATCAACTCCATTAAGTTGGTAGCGGGCCTTCCACCAGAAAACATACGTAATTCACCTTTAAAAAGTAGTACAAACTTATATTACCTAGGAAATATTTCAATTTTTGTTTTGAAGCCATATTGAAGGAAAAGTGCCTGTATGCTACAAAACCAGATCTATAAAGTTGAGCTAACATATGTCAGGGGAGCACTTAAAAAAGACTAAAGCAGTAACTTGCTTTTCTAAACATGGATCTACATGGACCTAACTGAAAACTGACTGACTAAACCAGCGCCAAAACAGCAGGTCTACAAGAGGACTGGGCGTAAGTCAGGTTTGATTAACTTGAGCGAGATATAAAAGTCCAATCTCGATCTTAAACCAAAACTTTAAAAATATGTTTTAAATAAGACAACAACATACAGCTATAACAGATGTGACAAATGGCAAAGTGCACAGTCTTATAGGTGAACTGCAATAAATCAAAGTTTATGGATCGTCAGAAAGGAAACTGTAAAAAACGTTGTAGCTCCCAAGAGAAAAATTGTGAAATAGTTGGGGAATAAGTCTGACACCAAATCAGGACACACATAGCGAGCGAGGGAAGGGAAGAGGAGAGGAGGAAAGGAGCTAGGAGCAAGGAGAGAAAGGCTGTCAGGGAGGAGAAGTGGGACAGAGGAGAGCAGAGGAATATCATGAATCCTGATAAGAGCCTGGAGTGACGGCTGAGGCAATACAGACAAAGTGAAGAAAATTAGATGTCAAAAAAATACCAAATTGGAGCAGGGTGGGTGCAATGATTATGGACAGTTTAAAGACACCGGGTTAGCTTAGCATATACAAGTGCATATAGACTGGGGAAAGTGAGAATGAGGTTGTAAAAAGAATAGTAGAGAACAAAAACATAGAAACATGAACATTTTTAGGCTGTGCAGTGTCATAATAATGAAACATATGGTATACTTGCTCAGTATTAGTAAAAAAAATATATGGTAATACTAAGAATGCAGTTGGCAATACTGTAAATGGGTCCATGTGTAGCTAAAGATACACCATGTACTTTTAGTTGGAGGGTCCAGTAAACCTATCACCACGGAGACAAGCAGGTAGAGCAACCAGGCAAAGTTACAAGTCAGATCTGCGGTGAGGCGAGCCCGTTCACAATGTATGCAATACGTGTTTTTCAAGGTTTTTTCAGCAATAAAAACACGTGTAAGTGAATAAATGCATTAGCGATAAGTATACTGACATACTGTGGAACATTTTAGGAAAAGCAATAACACATTCTTATTGTGGGCGGGGTCTCCTCTCCACAGATCTGACCTGTAGCTGTAATCTTACTGGCGACATCCCCTGCTTGTCTGCATGGAGAAAGATAAGTTTAATGCCATACTGTGAAACATTCAAGACAAAGCAAAGACAAACACATGGCAGACCCCCCACCAGAAAAGCTATAGTGCACCTTTAAGCACTACATTTAGGAAAAAAATACCATAAATAAAAACTATTCTAAACAATTACAAAGCCTAAAAGTTGGAATAGTTACAAACTTCTATCACTGAATATTTGTAGTGATATTAAAATTATTCTCTGTACAAATTCAATGTGTACTATTTTAACAACAATACCTTTACTTTACAATCTCTCTTTCTATATAGAAGTCTCAAGATGCTCAAACACTTTATGATGAGAGACAGTGCATCTTACCTCCTCCTGTAACCAGCTCTGAGAGTTTGAGTGTTTGAGTGTTTGAGTGTTTTGTGTTTGAGACTAAGTGAATAATGTGTCTTGTTCAGCAGCAGCAGTGGGAGGCTTCTATAACAGTTACAATGTCTCACCGGGAACCAGGAAGTGTCAAAACTAACTCAGTCTTCTCTCTTTCAACACAAGACTCAGCTTTTGTTTAGTTTTATTGCCTGTTACATGTTTTGCACTTTGTGTCAGTCATTTTATTGAAAAGAAATTCAATTAGTAAAAAAAAAAAATCCCCATTTGACATTTATGATTTGTGATTTTGGCCAATTACTGAAATCATGGAGAGTTTCTTTGGACCCCTGTGTAAAAATCATTACTTGTTTTAACGTTTTAATGGACACTATATGATATTATTGTATGTACTATTATTTTCAGTGATCCTTTATCCGCACTTGGGACTGGCAAATACTGGCAAATAATATTCTAATACTTCTCTACTGCTAGGCATAATAAAACCACTGACCACATATTCACTAATTATATTTCCCCCCACAAAATAATCTCAATAAACTACCCAAAGTCAGGTTTAAATCAGGTTTGAATAAGGTCAAGGTTGTGAGCCAGAACATACGAGTAAAGGTGTACTATGTAACTTTTCCGGTGGAGCGTTTGTCACATATTTGTTTCCACGGAGATGCTATTGTTTTGCCTTGAAAAATTCTTTCAGTGAGTCGGCTCGCCTCTCCACAGATCAGGGGTCTTATTTATAAATTATGCAAAAATATTACGTACGTGACTTTCCACATTAAGGTTGTCATCTATAAAAAGCCAACTTGACATGGAAATGTGTGGTTGTTTGAGGAAGTTTGAGGAAGTTTTTGTTTTGTTCCTCTATACACGTTTAGTAAAAAATTCTACTTTTTTTTTTTTTTTTTTAATATATAAATGAGTCCAAATACCTGTAACTTGGGCTGATGGCATCACCTGCTTGTCTCCATGGAGATAGATAAGTTTCATGCCATGCTGTGGAACATTCACAAAGCAGGGACATCACCATGGAGACAAGCAGGTGGCAGTCCAACCGTCAGAAAAGTTACATAATGCGCTTACACAACTACAAGGATAAGGAAGGAGCTAGTAGAAGAAGAATAGCCAGTAATTCAATCATGTCACAGTCGACTCTATTACTCACTTGTTACAGCCAGGTAGGTGTTGGTTTGCACTTCTCCGGCCCCATTTCGAGCGAAACATTGGAACATTCCGGTGTCGTCAGGCAGAAGGCCGTTCACCTGGAGACTGCCCCCCGTTAGCACCCTGTATCTGGGCGTCTTCACCGGGTCGATGGGTGCTGCGTCTTTGTACCACACCATGTCCGGCTGTGGGACCCCTGCGGAGAGGAAGGACAGGGAGCAGTCAAGACATGTCCTTCACAACATGGGCTAAGTACGCTGGAATGTGCTTTTAACTGAGGAGAAATTACATGGAAGAATATAGGAGAAGTGGAAGTTATAAATAGGGACACACCAATGATCTGATCAGCTCTCTGCAAATGTTTACATCTTTTGTTCCAGGATATCAGTTCAGTTATCAGTTATCGGCAATTGTTTTATAATTCAACACTTTTCCATATGTACTTCTATGAAAAGTAACAGTTACATAGAAACATTTGATGTTTTAAGAAAAGAAAAATCTCCTTTCAGTCTCTGCTCTGGTATCTGTAAATATAGAGCAGTGGTTTATAATGCTTTGCATTATAAAGGTTGTCTGCAAAAAAATGTATGATTAAATTGTCCACAATGATTGTGCTTTTTAGAGGGTTACACTGGTTTGCTCTTGCCAGCGACAACTGACAGTCTTTTCAGTGTTAAACTGAGTAAAATCTCAGCACCCCTTTATCCTCCTCCTCCTTTACCTCTGATATAGACTATATATACACAGTCAAAGTCTAAACTGAAGTATTCAGTTCAGTTTTGGAACAGGAAAAAGCTAGAATGGTGTTTCTCTAATTATAGTTGCTTATTTATACATTTTTAATATGCTATATGAAATATCAACTCCTATAACCCATTAATATAATAGAAATTCCTCTAAAACAGCTAAATGTTTTTCGATCTATACTTTTCAAGATATTATAAATTATATGTTTAATGATTAATAGTAGTAAAGTTTATATTTTTTTTGACAATGCCATATATTCTTGTTATCACTTACTGACAAGACAATGTTTGTGTCTTTTCTGTAGTCTGTGTGTATACAGCTGTAATTACAGACCACTATTTGAATGTTCATTTTGATTTGATGTCCATATATGTCAGACAACTCAAGAAGAAATGAAGGGGACAACAAGAAAACTCATTAACTGCTTTTAAAATGTTGTTCAACTGCTCATTTACAGTTATTATAGCTGTACCAGTGCAAATGTATGTGATCTGTTCTTGGAATTAACAACATTTCTGCCATCTTCACTATGCACGCTACAGATATATATACACACACACACACCTATATAATGATGTACTTTCTGGAAAACAAAAGAGCATTGTTTGTGAAGTGTAAAGACAGTTCAACCTTTATACAGCGTGCATATTAAAGTTAAGTTGCTTTCTTGAGATTTTAATGAGGTTTAAAAATAACACGTATAGAGCTAGAATTCTTCAACCATATCATCTACCTTTCTATTCAAACTTTTTAATCATCCTCAATATTATGAATTATATTGGATTTCAAGTGTCATATTTCAGTTTGTGGTGTTGGCAGAGTGATTCGCCCTCAGAATACATTTGATTTTGACACCAGCTCACAGCCAAGCCAGAGTGGAGCTTGTTATACAGAGCAAACCGTAGTGAATTCATTTGTTAAACTAGGCTTTAACATTATAAAATGATAGAAACATGCACATTGTACACCTTTAAAATGGTCTTGGTACTGTAGAGTGTAATGAAAATGTATAATTTATTTGGATCCATAAAGAAAATTCAAAGAAAATTATTAGTAAAAATGTAATTCCTTATTCAAAAAGGCAAAAACAAATTGTGCATTTATTAAATTACTGTAAATTGTAACTTGACATTGCCCGCGTGTCTCCATGGAGGTAGACAGAGTTTAAAGCATGCTGTGAAATATCCAGGAAAAGCAATAACATCTCCATGGAAACAGCATGTGGCAGAACTTCCAACAGAAAAGTTACTTAGTATTTAGAGGATGAATAAAGTGTGGGTAAGTCCGGCTCTCACCTCTGGCCTGACAGGGAATATCCACCACCTTCTCCATTTCCGCGGTGATGTGTTTCTCAGGCTCCTTCACAAACTGCGGTGGTTCTGTGGGACAAAAACAAAACAGAAACACACTTTTAATTTCACATTTGTTGATTTAAAAAAACACATATTGTACTTGAGCCTGTTATATAGTTATAATCTATAACACCCGTCTATCATTATGTTAGAATCTGCACATCTGAAATCGCGATGTTCATCTAAAACAACGAAATAAAAGAAACAAGTTCGCTGATTTCTGCATTAGAAAATGAGGGCTGACTGAGAATATGGCGTCTTAAAAATAAGCGATTAAAGATTACTCAAACATGCACAAATCACTCCAAAAACAACTTCGAGAGGGTAAATGAGAAGGAAAAACAACTAAAAGCTCTGAAAAATCGATTTTGCATAATAGATCTTCTTTACGAGTGAAGGGGTCAGGAGCTAGTAGTCCTATTAAAAAAAATACCAAATATCAAATCAATTTTGATATCTGACAGTTGAAATATTGATTGTACTTGGGTTATTTTCCCTTTAGTCGTTCCCTCCTGTCGCCTGCAGCTCCTGAGCCTCTGCAGTTATAAATACGCTGTTATGGTCTGTTATGCTAATGGTTACGCCGAGCCAATGACAACAAAATCAGAAAATCTCTCTCAAACATTCATTTACAATTGTAATAACAATGTCTGGGTTAATGAATGAACTTAAACTAATTATCTTTTTGGCTGAACACTTTCAATCTCGTTTTATTGCTAATTTTATGTCACATTATATTGTACATTACACTGTAAAGTACTGCTCACTGGAGAATACTTTGAATTACTCTGAGGTTCAGACATTTAAGGATAAATGGAACACAGCATTACCCTTCAACAGAAAAGTTACATATGCCCCTTTAAAAGTCCCATATTACGCAAAATTGACACTTGTGAGCTTTAAGGCATGTTATAATGTTACCTCCTCAAAAACATGTCTGGAGTTTTGTATTGTTTCATTCACTGTGATGTCATAAAGTGGTAGTTAACAGCCTTTTCTTCAGTAGAGACTGACAGTTCCAGAGCTGAAATCATCCAAATGATTCTAGTGAAGGTGTATATGGAGCACTTCCTGTATTACCACATGACGTCACAATTTACAACACAGTGTTTTCTGTTTGAGAGAAGAACTCAGCCTAAATATGCAGGATTTGTGCGTTAAACATGTGTGAATGAAACAAAACACAAGTCCAGGTGTGTTTGCGATGAGGAAACAACATTATAACATGCAGTAGATCCAAAAACAGCATGGTATGGGACCTTTAAATAGACTTTTTTAATAGCAAAACCTGTCGAATGCTGTGATACAATTTGAAACACAGCAACTAGCACACTGCACACTCACAAATTCATTCCTACACAGCTCCAACACACACAGCACACAGCATCTAGCTTAAGGAAATCTTTAATTACTTTTACCCAATACGTTTGCAGTTTGAAATGAATCCTTTTAACTCATTGTGATTGAGAAGCTCCGGTTAGTTCGGTGTGGTGCCCGTTCACTAAACTTGTGCTTTGAATCTCGTCACAACCTTGAAAACATCAAAGTCCCACAATGAAAGCGACTTGTGCTATGCTATTAAACAGTATCTTGAGGCCAACCATTAGTCTCCTCTTTTTAAATCAATAGCTCTTTTCCCCTTGCTGTTTTCACAACTGCGCTGCTATGGCTGTGACAACTTTGAGACAAATTATATTTAGATGAATTTTGAATCGATGTCGGAGTGGATCTTACACATACAAAAGGCATTGGGGGTGAGAAACAATGAACCTGTTTTCTGTAAAGATCCTTAAGTGAGCTGCTTTCTGTCTGTGGAGTGTCTCTGAGCTCTGGGGCTTTTTCAGGCAAAACAAATCCAAAATAGCTTACATAAGAGTGGCAATGGAGGATTTAGTGGATGGTGTTAAAAAGGTGGTTTTACAGTGTTTTGCAGTATGACTAATTAGTATTTTGTACCTGTTTTACATTTCTCTACATTTTAAAATGAATTAAAATGAATACAATAGTTGGATATGCATTTTAAAACAGTTAAAATCTTGCAGGAGTTTTTAATAAACAGAAGTATTTGGAAAGACTGAAATATAATAGAGAATTGGAATTTCAGCTGTCAAAATACTTCGATAAGTATAAGTTATGGCAATATTCACCGCCTGCTTGTCTCCATGGAGATTTTAAAGTTTTGCCTTGAATATTCCACAGTATGGAAATAAACTTGGTAATCACAATGGAGACAGGTCAATGGTCAGATCTATGGGGAAGCAAGCCTGCATATGGTAAGAATTCACATTTTTAAGGTATTTTGAAGCTATAAAACACATGTAATTGAACAAATGCAAGAGAGATACGTTTCATGCCATACTGTGGAACATTCCAAGCAAAGAAATAACATCTCCATGTAAAGTAAAGTAGCAAACTCCCCACCTTAGAAGCTACACACTGCATCTTTAAGTCTAAGTCTAATATACTGTAGATTTTTAGCAATTTCCACCTGTTTTGACGTTTTGTTTTTTATTTTGTGAGGTTAAATATTATTTTATCATTTTAAAACAGTTACAATTTTGCAGGTGTTATTAATAAACAGAAGTATTTGAAAAGTCTGAAATATAATGTCATAGAGAATTGGAATTTCAGCTGTCAAAATACTTAGATAAGTATAAGTTATGGTCATATTCTACAACAATTCAAAATAAACCACAGTAAAAATCATTGCAATAGAATTCTACACATTCTACATTATGGAAAGGGGATTAAACCTGTTGTGAGATGGACTAGTGGTCAGCCCATTGGTGCTGCAGTGAAACATTTTTTTTTTTTATTATAGACTTTCTCTCAGTTCAAAATTCTTCAGTTGTCTCAAAAAACAGTCTTTGGTGACACTTGCTCCTGAGCTCAGTCCATTAACTTAAAGACGCTGTACCAAATTTTCACCTGATCTTAAAAACGTGAAAAACAGAACTAGTTCATTTTAAATTGTTTGCAAAGGTCCAAAGTTATTCCTCACTTACCTTATGCATTCCGAACATCTTAATTTGTCACACAACCTGCAGCCTTGCATCATGTAATGGACATACTTTGACCTCAAGAGCATCTTATAATCTAGCCGTACTGGGGCAAGACACATTTTACTCAAATACAATTAAATCAAAATCCACTGCAGGGTAATGTTGAAACCTCGGGCTCGTTCTTACCCAGCACGTGTAGATAAGCTCCAGCGCTAACAGAAGGCACACTGCTGCTGCGGAGAATGGCCTCACACTCGTAGTACCCGGCGTCAGTCACCAGGGGGCTCAGGATGGTCAATCTGCGGCTAAAATCACTCAGACCAGTGTTCACGATTACGCCATTTTTCCTCCACGTGATGCTCAGTTTGATCAGCGGCCTGTGTCAAAACAAAGATGATCAAAAACGTTACACCGACAACTTGAAATTGTCCTCTCTGTAGTTTTCACAAAGTTTTATTTTTACCACAGACTTTTCTGCCAGTCTCTTTCAGATCAATTAAAACACAATTAACATGCAGTGATAGTGGCTCTTTGAATAGCTTTGATTCCCAATGACACATATCAATCAAACTAAAGACTAATTTGATGTTATTTCGCCCGCGTACTGTAATTGTCATTTACTGTCATAACAGACAGCTGGTGAGCGCCGCACAAATGTCCTATCAATAAAATCTGACATTGTGAGCTTGTGGTGGATATGGACAGAATGGCAAAGAGGATTCTGTGTTATGTTTGACAGTCAGGTACAAATACACAGTCAAAGTGGATGGTTAGATATGCGCTACAACCAAAACTAAGTATAAAGGTTCACTGTTCACTTTTTTCTTGTGTGATCTGTCACCTTGGAGATGTTATTATCTTGCCTGGAATGTTCCACAGAATGGCGTTAAACTTTTGTATCGTTATGTATTTAACAGGGGTTTTTCTTGTTCAAAAATACCTTGGAAAACATGCTCGCCTCTCCACGGATATGTTATGTAACTTGGCCTGGTGTCACCACTAGTCTCCAAGGAGATAGATAAATGTAATGCAATAACATCATCTCCATGGACACAAGCAGGTGACAAACCCTAATAGTTATAATAAGCTTTTCTATCTTCATGGAGACCAAACCAGACCAAGTTACAGGTCAGATCTGTGGAGAGGCGACCCCGCTCACAGTCAGAATGTCTGTTTTTCTAGGTATTTTTGAGCAGTAAAACCACCTGAATAAATGTAAAGTAGAGCTGTTTAATGTCATACTGTGGAACATTCCAGGCAGAGCAATGATATATCCGTAGAAACAAGAAAGTGACAGACCCCCAACCAAAAGTTA
Source organism: Taenioides sp. WSHXM2023 (assembly GCA_029959045.1). Taxonomy (NCBI): domain Eukaryota; kingdom Metazoa; phylum Chordata; class Actinopteri; order Gobiiformes; family Gobiidae; genus Taenioides; species Taenioides sp. WSHXM2023. The sequence continues at coordinate 1,723,942 of CM057104.1, forward strand.
CACAGTGCAGCTTCAGGAGACATACAGTAGTCCATATATTGGTTCACAACCTTTAATTTTCTTCATTATAAGAAACTTCTGTTCTCAAATTCTCCCAGCACGTGTCTACAGACTCTTCTACGACAGAATTGGCTGCCTGCCCAGAATTAGATCAAATTCCTTAGTGCATTTTATTTCTAAATGCAAGAGCACTAACCACTTTGCCAATGGGAAAACTAAGATCAGTTTTTACTTTTCAAAACATATTAAAATGATTCTAATTCCGATTCACAGATGGAGTTTGATTAAGGAAAAGCAAAATCCTCAGACGACTACAGCTTACCAGAGAGTTTGTGGTACCAATTCTTGCTTTTTCCAATTTTTGTCCTCAGATAATACACTTCACCTACTTCTATTTTGCAAATGGGAATGTTTGAAACTTTGTTTTTTATTCTGTGAAGTCAAATATTTGCAAGAAGATGTGTGAAACATAACAGACTCTAGAGGGACAGAGGAGTTCATTCTCCAACAGCTCCTACAGCTCAGATACAGAACTACATTACATTTCATTACAACTGTACAACAAATCACAACAACAACCCTGTGTCAATCACTATTTAATCTTTGCACTGTTTTTATATATATTTTTATTTTTCTTGGTCATATACAATAATTCTGATAATAATTTTTATCTTTGTAATTATAATTATAATATATTGTGATGTGTGAACTACTGTGTCCAAATAATTTCTCTTGAGGATAAATAAAGTCTGCTTAAAGGTGCACTGTACAACTTTTCTGGTGGAGGATCCACCGCCTGCTTGTCTCCATGGAGATATTACAGTTTTGCCTTGAATATTCCACAGTATGGAAATAAACTTGGTAATCACAATGGAGACAGGTCAGTGGTCAGATCTATGGGGAAACAAGCCTGCAAATGGTAAGAATTCACATTTTTAATTTATAAGCTATAAAACACGTGTAATTGAACAAATGCAAGAGAGATATGTTTCATGCCATACTGCGGAACATTTCAAGCAAAGAAATAACATCTCCATGTAAAGTAAAGTAGCAAACTCCTCACCTTAGAAGCTACACACTGCATCTTTAAGTCTATGTCTAATATACTGTAGATTTTTAGCAATTTCCACCTGTTTTGGGGGGTTAAATATTAAGACTCAGGTCTGTGAAACATATTCTACTATACATTTTTGAACAGTTTCTGTCCGTCTTACCTTGCATTGGCCACACACTCCATGGTAACCTCTGAAGTCCCTGTCACCACACTGGTATTCCTGGGCGGGATCACAATAGTTGGGGCGATGGGGTCAGCTGGGCCGCCAACATCTACAAATACAAAATAACAAAGTCTGAAATAAAACCAAAACCCAAAACTACATGTACTTGCAATGTAAAGCATCAAGCATTTCTGCTGATATGTTTGGCCCCAGGTTTGGACAGCGATGCCCCAAACACTTTATTTCCAGTGGGAGAACTCTCCATGTGTTCATTGACGTGAAATATTGAAACTGACCAGGGCACACACGGACTACCTGGGTCTTGAGTGGGTAAGGCAAAGCAGATGAGACAGTGCACTCGCTGTGTTTAATAAGATGCCTTTTACGGAAAAACAAAACCGAGGCTATAGAGAATGAAGGAAACCAACTTCTGACTGACCGATTCAAAGATCCATATGACAATCTCTCACCTTTTAAAGGTTCTATATTACGCTAAATTTACTCCTGTGAGTTTTTAGCCATGTTTTAATGTTGTTACCTCCTCAAAAACAGACCTGGAGTTGTGTTTTGTTTCATTCACATGTTTGAGTAATCCTTTATTATTAGTCTGTTTACATCTCCAAAGCTCAAAATGCTCTGTTCCACCTTGTGATGTCATGTAGTAGTAATTTTCAAGTTAACAGCTACCTTTTACTTTTTGTTTAGTAGAGATTGGAAATTCCAGGTCTGAAATCATCCAACTTATTCTAGTAAAGGTGTATGGAGTTTAAGATTTTCAACAAAAATGGTGGGTGTGAGTAACTGAAAAACTGTTGTCTAATGCTGGCTAGCTTGTAACTATAATTTTATGTGTGAACTTACTTGTTAAACTGTTGTAATTCCAGCTAAGTCAGTTCTCTGTGGTCAGATTGTGTTAAAATAAAGCACAGATTAAAGCCTCAGACAGAACATGCCTACAGATAGCATCACACCCAGAGAGGATGGTGATGACATCAGCTGCAAAGTATCAGTAGTATCCAAAGTAGTTTTCAAGTTAGTATAATGCATAATACAACACCACAGGGGTTAAAAGTATACTACACTTTTTTGTTTTTTTTCCTCATTGGGAGCTAACAGTCAGACAGGCCTGTAGCAGCATTAGGGCGCAGGCTTGTGGAGATGTGTCATATTGGTGATAAACTCGCACTGATACGTGGATCCAGTCTGGCCCCAGAGTGTGCCCATGGCTGCACATGTCAGACTGCGCTATGGGGCCTGTCACAGCTCAATCTACACCCATCCCAGGGCCCCTCAGTCAGTACACAGAGGCCTGGGGCAATGGAAACATGTATGTAAACAAGGTAAATGAGCAAAGCATATGGTTGATGTCAGCAAGAGGTGTCATTGTAATAGTGTTAGCAGTGTGGAGAATATGACAAGTTAGGCTACTCATTTCACTAAAACATAACTGTATACTTTTTACTAATAAGCTTGTTTTTTTCCATATTATCCATATTATTTATATTTTTTTAAGTTCATTATTTTATTTCCAGGTTGAACAAGGGTCAAAACTTGCCTAAATTGCTATGATTATTATTACAAATAATAGTAAATAAATACATGGTGATATCTTTATTTTGTTAAATGAAAGTTTAAACTGCCATTACTTTTTCCTGTGATGTGCATCATTTGTAGGAGGATTCAAATGACAGAGCAAGAGGAGCTCAGCTGGTGACGTGTTTGTCCACTGATCTGAAGGTTGGCAGTTCGAATCCCGTTTTCAACATGAACATCATTGTTAGAGACTGGTGGTGCAATTCCAGCTCCCAGAGATGAATGCTGTCATAGTGTCCTTGGGCAAGACACTTCAACTCGCCTCACTGTCTTTGTACACTGGGGGTCCACTGGTAAATGGGTGAGTGGTACCTTGATCTAAAGCGCTTTGAGTGCCTTGAAGGTGGAAAAGCGCTATATATACATGCCTATATATAGATTAAAAAAGTGTGCGTAGAGCATTTTGTTTTGAATTCACTGCTGTGGCACGAGTTCTAGTTTTTTATCATTTTAAAAGCTGGGATATGCAAAGAACTCTAAATTTACTGTAGGCTACATTATAACAACATTCACAGCAATATTACAACGCAAAAACTATAATGAAATATTGGTATAATTCTTTGTATAATGCATCTGGTACTAGCAATAGATTGGAGTATTGTTAGCCTATATTGTAAAACCATTGTAGCTACAAGGACACTGTGTAACACTAGCCATAAGGACTCTGTGCTTTGGCAATGGATGAATGGATTTCTAATAGTTATGATTCAGATTAACAATATGCTCTAGCTATTGCAAGGTCCTTCTGATTTTGAGTGGCTTTAATAATTAAGTCTCCACCGGGGAAATCATTTATAAAAACACAATCTTATTTCCACATCTTCTAGCGCTTGAGTGAACTCTGTACGAGGATGAGAGCGTATAGTGTGAGATGTTGACTTCCTTGTCCTTCACTCTTGTTGAGAAGCGGGCGCCAGGTATGCTCAGGGGAAACGCAGCATTCGAGGCGTCTCCACGGGAACAGCTGCTAGAGCAGATACTGACAGATACACACATATTAAAGCCAAGCGCGCTCTGGCAACACTCATCCGTCATCTCTGTCTTTCCCCGCACCCAACATGTGAAGATGTTGTGGATCTAAGGACCTCTCCAGTAACAAAGGTTTAAGATGGCTTTTATATATATCCTTTGGTGTTATTTTATTTTATCTACAGCTACTATTTAGGGCTGCAATGACAAATCAGAATCATTGTAAACTGTGACAACTGTGACTATAAAAGTAATTACTGGATATTTTAATAGTTTATTATTTGAACTAAAATATACACCATGTTTTATAGCAAGACAACAGCATTATTAAATCGAAATTACAAAATTACAAATAAATAAATAACAAATAAATAAAATTCATCCATATTATGTTTTTCTGGTGGAGGGACCATCAAATGCTTTTCTTCATGGAGCTGTTATTGTTTTGTCTGGAATGTTTCACAGTATGGCATTAAACCTCTTTATCTTCATGGGCCCCAAACCAGACCAAGTTACAGGTCAGATCTGTGGCAAGGCAATTCCACTCACTCATAATTCCAGAATGTCTGTTTTTCTAGGTATTTTTGAGCTATAAAATCACCTGTAATTTAATAAATGTAATGTAAAGCAGTTTAATGTCATACTGCGGAACATTCCAGGAAGAGCAATGTCATATCTGTAAGAACAAGCAGGTGATGGACCCCCAACTCAAAAGTTACATAATGCACCTTTAAATCCTAAATATTCTTTATGTAGAAGCCTTGTTTTAGAATAAATTTGCCTTTAAAATGGTTAAAAATGTCTTCTAGAAATCTAAATGTGAAAAAAAAATAATTTGACTAGTTGACGACTAAAATAAGATCCCTAAATCTTTCAAAATGATCAACAAGTGTGTATAGTGTGTCTCCTATTTTCATATATTTTGTTTTTAGATAATTTTCTGGTGTCTGTTTTTAAATAGGCCTTATAAATAAACTTGACCAAGACCTTTACATTACAAATACTATTAAAATTAAAAATGAGAAAGGCAGCGTGCACCTAATTTGCATTGGATTTCTTCCATAATTTCTCCATCAAACAATACTGAATTTGCGCATCACAGAGCCGCATATTATAAATATAAATATATTCACTCACAAAATAACCACCATACCTGCACTGGATATTAATGGCCCTGTACCTGATTTTTTCCCATGTATTTGAGCAAAACTTGTCTTGCCACAGTATAGATATATTAGCGGGTCTTGAGGTTGCAATAAGTCTACAGCGTGTTGTCTCTAAGTAATTACAAAGCATTTTATTGTCTGATAATCAGGAAGTGTGTGTTAGCATGCTAGTTGTTGTTAGCATTACCCTCATTGCAAAATTCCGCTCTGGTTTCTTGAGTGTTGTAAAAAGCCCTTATAATCCCACTATAATTAGGATGCTTGGAATACATAAGGTAAGTAAAGGATAACTTTGGATCACGAACGACGTTTTTAAGACAAAATCTGACACAGTGCCTTTAAACAGTTTGAGAATAAACGCATATATCACACTTAACATGTTTCTCAAAACACATAAAGCATTGTTTCTATGGAGATGGTTATGCCACAATTCACCTGGGACCATCGACTGTATATATAAATGAACATAGAGGTGCTTCCGGCTCCATCGACTCCAATTGACTTTACATTGAAAAACTGTCACACCTCTGTCTGTAACTGCTGCTGTGAGCCTCGTCATTTTGGTCTTAAAATGTTCATATTGACCCGCTCCGCTCTACACGATCCTGGTGTTTTTATTTCGCCATTTTGTCCGTTAATAAATTCCTATTCCTGATATGGAACTCTGCTTCAAATTCGGTCCTATAACTGCTAGCCTCGGTGAGCTTCATTTGACTGGAGCTGAACACTATGGGTGACATCACACTCCGTTAGTCCACTTCTTTATACAGTCTATGCTTGCGACAGACTGAAAGAAATGTGGATTTTATACTATAGCCAATTCAAACCATACAAACATATTCTTACATGGGTATGCCTTTCTATTCCTTGATTGTTTATGACTATACCTTCCTTGTTTTAAAGTAAGCTTCAGTATCTACTATGTGCCAATATCAGGGCGGTCGATTTTGAGTGTAAATGTAATGCAAATTCACAGTATTATTACCTGATACCTGTAGGGGGTAGGGCCTCCTGCTGAGTACCAGTTTCTAACCTGAACGCCCCTGTATAGCGTGTGTGCTTCCCCTGAATACTACTAGCATAATCAGCTAAGCCAGTGTTCTTCCAATGCGCCCCAAGCTATTTATGAGCCTTTGTCTTGTCTGCAGTAATATCTTCACCCATCTTCCTCCTCGTCCTCACTCAGAGATCTCCAGTCTTGCATGTCATAAGATGCTAGCTGTCCACTCTCTTCTTGCATTTCTCAGTATTGAACCCGTGCCAGCCAGAATTGGTCTGATTTGCAATGTTGCTTTTTTGCTTTTGTTGTCAAGGCTAAAGATGCTGTGCTGAATATTAACAACCACTTGGCAACCGTAAAGTCCAGTCTCGCCTCTTCATCTCGAGACATTTTGAGTTTATTTTCAGAGTGCAAGGAAATATAATATGTTCCTGACAGCAATGACAAAACATTGTGATGCTATAAAATTAATTGTGAAAGCTGTTTACTGTAGCGTGGGTGACCAGACTGGGAAGCACTCTTGAAATAAAACAGCACATAAACAAGCAATTTAAACTAACTTCTTGTGGTTTTATGGAATTGATGTTGGATAAATGGCATATAAAATGTTTGCTTGGTTTTACAGCTATAGTACATCATCTACCTACACATGAAAGTTACCTGCTGTGTGAGGGTTTTAAGTCTTAACTCCTCAGTCTGTACTTTTAGTTTGTATTTGAGATCTACTGACAATCATACTAGCATGATAGCTATAAATAAACACCCCCATAGTTCAAATCAGGGAAGTAGACGGGGGAAAAGGAGTCTGTTGTCCTGGGAGTTTTAGGGCCCCAGAACTAGACCTTCATCCTATTTATTTATATTACAGGGGGGCCCATGGGAGTCTTCTTGCCCCAAGGCCCCCAAATTTCTGTCGACAGCCCTGGTCCAAGTGAAACTCTTGTGTCTGAGGCCTGTACTACGAAGCTGGATTAGAGAGTTAATGAGGTAACTTGACCCTGGTTTACTGGTACTACGAAGTTGGATGATTTTCTGTTGGAGAAGATCTCCATGGTAACAGGAGCTGAACTCATATCTTACTCCAGACCTGGTTAAGTTGGTCACTTTGGTAAACAGTCACATTTTATGAAGTGCTTTTCCACCTTCAAGGAACTCAAAGCGCTTTACATCAAGGAACCACTCACCCATTCACATTCACATTCATACACCAGTGTACACAGACGCTGGTGTATCAATGTGGGAGCTGGGATTGTACGTCAAGAGTGAGATTTGAACCACCAACCATCAGATCAATGGACAAACACAGCTACTGTCATCCGCATAGATAGATAGAAGACAGCTCTTAAGTTTGACCAATGAGATGAGAATCCAGCTGCTGTAAAATGAAGAAATGAAGAGTGTGCGGAGAGATGGAGGGCGGCTCTTATTTCTTGTATCTCTTTAAGTATTTCTTGAAAATCCACATATGTAATGGTGGGTATTCTTTTATAACAATGCACAAAAATTTATAACAAGGAAGATATTTAAACATATTCAGTTTATGCAAATGATTCCTCTGGATGTAGCCATTGTTTAATCAGTGTATTACGCTAACGTGAAACAGCGTGACAGAGCAAAATGTGATTTGTAGTAGTGCTCATCCAGAAGCTCTCATATATGGGTTAGTCAATCTGGGAAAGGGAAATGTATCCAGGATCATTTCAGGGCTCTGCTGGAGACCAAAGGAAAATAATGATTGAGAGAGAACATTTATGGACAGTGGAACCTCAAGGAGTCATCCAGGAGATACACTTTTTGATAATACTGATTAACACAGGCAGTGTTAAATAGCAAATGTATTCTTCCATTCTTTTTCTATTTCATGGTTAAAGTTGCATTGTGTAACTTTTCTGGTGGAGGGTCCGTCAAATGTTTTTCTCCATGGAGATGTAGTATGGTATTAAAGCTTTCTATCTTCATGGAGACCAAACCAGGCCAAGTTACAGGTCAGATCTGTGGAGAGGCAAGCCCGCCAAAGGTCAGAATTTTCAAGGTATTTTTGAGCTATAAAACCATCTGTAATTGAATAAATGTAAAGTAGAGCTGTTTAATGTCATATTGTGGAACATTCCAGGCAGAGCAATGACATATCCATACAAACTGGCAGGTGACGGACCTCCAACCTAAAAGTTACATAGTGCAGCTTTAAGAGTGAAAGAGTAGGAGCCAATGCCTAGTGACAGAAGCATGTAGTAGTAAAAGCCCATGTTTCACTTACTCTCCACAGAAAGGGTAATGGGCTGGCTGGTCTTATTCTCTCCGTTCTTGTCGTTTACAGCTTGGACATAGTACCGTCCTGCGTCTGGAGCCACCGCAGACAGGATGACCAGTGTGTTGTCCAGTGTAATGGCTCTGAAAAACAAAACACAAAACACCACTTAGCTTAAAGGGCATGTGCTTTTATATCTTCTATTTCAAGAAAACGCCCTTTACGCCATGCATTATATAAAAAAAACAAAAAAAAAAACTATTTGAGGGAAAAAAAGAGGGACGAAGAGATGATACTGCGTACTTGAAAAGACATGGATGAGGATCATAAAGAAGCAACTACCAGAGAAAGACAATTTTATCCAATCAGTGACTTTTCTGGATGAGTACCATGTGTAAACAACTGCCTACGACCATCCCAGTCAGTGGTTTCTCTGTCTTGGTTCCACATTAGTGTGAAGAAGAGACTAAGGTGGGCATATTTTTATTAGAATATAATATATATATATCATATTTTTTTAGAATATTGGAATATTTTTTTCTGAAAGCTGTTCTTCAAAATGCAGGGACAATTTACATGCAAGTAACACATTTCTGACAGTTTAAACCCTCATTTAGCAAAATAAAATAAACAACAATGGTAGTCAGTTTTGTTACTTAAGTAAAAATACAGATACTGGAGCAAAAAAAAGTATCACATGAAACTCAAGTACTACTCAAGTAAAAGTATTAAAGTACCTGTTTAAAAATGTACTTAAAGAGTAAAAAGTATTCCACATAGATTTTGTGGTCTTATAAAGCTTCAAATGTATTGTTTTTAATAAAGATGTGTGCTGAATTTTGGTCAGTAGAATTGTTTTTCATTTGTATATTTTTGTTTGCTCTAAATACAAATGTGTTAAAAATAAATCCCTCAGTCTTTTCAGGAGGTCTCACACAATAATAAAAAAAAAAAACACTTTTCAGTCCTGTTAAAAATGTAGTGGAGTAGAAAGCACAGATACCTTCTCTCAAACACCTACATTTTTTACTTAATTTCTACTTTACTTTACTACTTTCACTTTTGTTACATTCCACCACTGTTATGGAAATACATCGATTTATGTCATATCTGCCCATGTTGAAATATCATAAGCACTTTAAAGTTCTATAGCTAATGTTTTAAGTGAATGCATTTAGTCTACAGATTAAGCCTGGGGAAACAAACAATTACCAAACACTTTACAGGGCTTTGCCAAGATCAAAACGCTAATAGAAAAAAAAAAATGATTGCATGTTCATCCTTCAAAGTACAACTTAATTAGCTCTAAATAAGACTTGTTATACGTTCCACACTTGATCCCACGGCAGTCCCAGGCATTAAACATTTTAACATTTTAATTAGACTCTTCAAGCAGCATTAGGTGTATCGATTTACAATGTGTAAACAATGTGCAGATGCTGAGTGTGCAGGGCAGAAATATTGACAGGCTCCTCTGTTCACATAGCTCCTTATGGCCGAGGCTGAAATATGATAGCCTCGCATAATTACCCATTGCTTTTTAATTGGATCTTTGTACCTCGCTTCACGTACTCTGCAGCGTTTTTGGCAGTGAGAGCTTCTGGCAGGAAACAATAATGGCTTCCCTTGTTCACTGCAAATAGGCGCTCTGCCATTTTTCAGCAGGCAATCCAGAGGAGATCATTTGGAAGGTGGATCGCAACGCCGACCCAAATTAACCAATAACATACAAGCATGGAGACTCAGGGGGGAAACTGGGAAGACATGTAGAATTCATACAGCAGGGCCTTTGAGCTATTGGCTCTTATTGATAGTTACACTACATTTTTGAACAGGACTGAAAACTAAGCATTTTTATTAGTGTTTGAGAGGGGATGGGGGATCGGATGTTTGAGAGCAAATTCGTACATCAGGGCTTTTGAGCTACTAGCCTAGCTCTTGGGTCGCAATAAAAGCAGTCTTCTTCTGAACATGGTGTAGATATATTTAACAGGATATTAAACCTAACTTCATTCCCAATCACTGCTGAAGATGATTTCAAAAGGCAGGGCATCTGGCCAGAAAAAGGCAGCCAGTTTGCAAATGTCACTTCGTCACTAACCAAGCAGCTTTTAAAACAAGCAACAGTTGTAAATGACATAGGTTCCCTGGTTCATCTAATCCTAAATAGTTTTACATTTAGCACAACAATGTCTTTAATAATAAACACAAGTTTTTTTATTAAAACAATTGTATTCTTATGATTTTATTTCTTTGGTTGGCAAGGCAAGTTTATTTGTATAGCGCAATTCATACACAAAGTTATGTTTTTTATATTCTTCCCAGACTTACATCAACCATATTAGTTTGTAAGAAAAAAAACTGTCTAAATGTTTTTTTTTTTTCATTTTTTCCATGTTCAAGTCCATGGTCAACATTATAATGCTCTTTACTCGGTGACCATTTCCTCAGACATCAAATATCAAATATTATCTGTTTTGAATTGCCTTCCACACAATACAATACTGTATGGATCTAGTGCTGCGCCTTTCCTTTTGTCTCAATCAAACCTTCCTGTGGACTTCCCATGTCAATTTAGCGCCCACTGAAGGAGAGAGGCCTCCTGCTGCCTGATGTTACAGCCCCGACAATGTTTACAATCAATATTTTCCTATCATCTGAGCCTGCTCAACAATCTGGAGGTAGATTGTCCGTTCCAGCTGAGTGCCCTGCTCCACTTATATTTCTCCTACAGTTTGATCACATCCACCGAAGCCTTCCACTGCTCTGCTTTACTTCATATTTTTGTAACTTTTTGGTCCGATGTCTTTTCAAATGGAACAAGTATTATGGAGCCTTGGACTGAACGTCAAAAACAATCGTTACCATGGAACTCTGGCATGTTTCTGACAGTCGTGCAAAATGTCCATGGAGGTACATTAGCTTAAACAATAGAATAAACCGATGGGTCACTATGGGTAAATATGTATCAATCAGACTTGAGAGCTAGAGCAGACATACAATGGAAATTCAACTTGGAATTTTTAAACAATTTATAGTTGTTTTCCTTCACCATTTACTCACCCGAAGTTGTATTTGGAGTGATTCGTGCATTGCTATATTGCCCATCAATCCCCGTTTTCACCGCCACCAGAATACGCCCACTGTTTCGTTCTCCAGTTTTATTTTCTTAATCTGTGATATGTGCATTAATTTGGCAGCGTCACATAGTCATTTTGGAACAAATGAAAAAAATCTTCTGCTCGCTAGTGGGAAATGCAGCTATCCTCGAGATGCTGACTCTTTTTTATGACGTTTAAGGCGACATCAGCTCCCGTTTGGGCCCCACAGTTTTCAAATGTGGAAGTCAGTGGAGTTTCTTTTATTCATTTGTTTTAGATGAATATTGGGATTGTGCAAATTATAACATAACGGCCCACGTGTGTCATAGCTATATAGCAGACACAAGCAAAATAGGTCTACTTTAAGGGGTAAATGCTCTCTCCACTGTTAAAACATCCTCAAAACTCAGTATGGTAGATAAAGTACACTAAATAGCCTTTCAAATGACATTATATTTAAATTCTGTTGCACAGTGCACCTCTTTAGTACTAGACTCCTCCCTGGGCTCATTAATGTGGTTTGACCTTCGTCTCTGCTGGGGGGAGATCTGAGCCTGCTGTGCTGTATCAAGGGTGCGAGAGTGTAAAGGAGAAATCATAAGTAAAACTAATTTAAATAAGGATGTTAAAAAAAAAAGCACACTTGCGGTCAAATTTACACATAGATGAAAGAAAAGCCAAACCACAGGCACCAGGACTGCTTCCTATACCGCATCATTTCACCATTAACTTTTATCATGAACAGCTCGACGACTAGCGAGATGTCTTTACAGATTGATTGAGTTTCAAATATGTGTGAGCTAACTGGTCTCCGGGCTCATTTGGGATTCCTGGCGTGGGGCTACGACCAAAAACAGACTTCCTTAGGAGCTGGCAGGGCTGAGTGGCTGCAGCTTATGATCTGCGGTAAATATTTAATAGTAGCTCGGTGGAATGGTGACATCCTGGACACATGCCGATGAATTATGGATGCCTTCAGGGACGCAGGACGGTGGGAAGTGTCCAAAGCACTAAATGAATCCCAGGTGGTTTGCCAGGACACTTTCGGAAATGCGTTTGAGAACGCTCTTTACCTGTCCAAATGAAATGGAGATAAATGTGTCTGTTAGCATGACTAGCCTGAAGCCAGTAACCAGGGCTACCATGACCTGCCAGCAAGTGCATTTGACTACGTAAGAATATGTTTTTTTTTCCATTTAAAGCTGCACTATGTACATTTTCTTACGGAGAGCATAAAAGAGGGCTTCAAACTTCTCTTTCTCTATAATATAATATAATGATATGATTTCTTAGCTTCTTTTTTAACAGGCCAGTGTGTTGTTTACACCTTGACACATTTCAGATGCAGAATAGCGGGAATAATGCCATCTGCAGTCCGATTTCTCCAGGACAGCATCCCAGGTCCTTGAAAGTGGATAGGACCCTCGTCCCTCTTTACTATCCTGTGTGCCCAGATTTCAGCAGCCTCCTTAATCCCGTGTTTGTGTTTGTAGTCCTCCATTCCTCTACCACTGCAGGAAGGAGAATGACATCAAAATCTGTATAAATCAGCTGGACGTGTCACCGTAACATATTGTGATGTGAAGAAGGATGCAGACATCCGAAATATGTCAAGGTATGTGCAAACAACACACTGGTGGTGGTTGGCTACTATTGTGGTGACAGCTGCCCTGGGACAGACTGATGGAAGTGAGGCTCACAATCTGCACCATCTGCCCCTCCGACCATCACCACTCGCACACCACATTCATACTCGGAAATGTTGCCTAAGGACACAACCAGGCCCAGCCCTGCTTAGTTTCTGAAATCTGACGAGTTTGGCTACAAGTTATTGAGACACACATGTAATACCTTCAGGCCAAGTTACAAGTCAGATCTGTGTGAATAGGTGACCCCTCAAATAGTACTAAAGAAATATTTCATCATACATACTGTATATTAAAGCTGTTATATGACCAAAACAAGGAGAAGCAAAATGCATGTGTGTCCGATACATGAATCCATTTACATTACATAGGTACAGAAGATAATGTGCGTCTTTGAGTGTCCAAAACAACGGTATATAACTGATTTATTATTATTTTATTTTTGGGCTTTCCATAAAGCAGTTTTGCAGCTTATAAGAACTAAAAAGACCTATACTGGTTGAATAATCGTCACCAAGTACCCCAATTAACTGACTCAGAGATGTGTGACGCAGTATAACAAGCTTTAAAACCCCTGCAAAAGCCGGCCTTAAAAAGATCTGAAATACCAGCATAAATAAATATTGCGTCAACCCAACTTTGTGCGCAGTCCTGATTTGAAAGCTTGAGGTACTTTAGCTCTGTTCGCTGATTTGAATGCGCTCTCCTGCTGCGCTCTCCGCTCTTGGCTGGTAATCAAGACTGGGCCCATGGTGGGTCACATCTCAACTGTGTTACGGAGCCTAAGGGATCACACAGCACAGAACACCAGGGATGCATTTAAATTAAGCCAATTATGAGAAAACAACTTGATATTTGTATCACCGGGACTGTGTTCAAATGAGTAATGCACCCAGGGTTTGGAAACAGTGGCGTTCCAGCATTTGTGTGTGTTTAGTTTTACTAGAAACATGGTCATGGTCTACCAGTGGGTTGTTCTGGGTCATTTAATTCATTAATAAGCCAAGCAGTGGGAGAGAGTTCAACAAGCTTAAGAAATAGTGTCCAGTGATACTGATTAGGATTATAAAGCAGCATTTTAGTTAGAGTCAAAGAAGACATTATGCAGAATTTACTTTTAAACGGCCGATATGATCTATGTCCTAATCTATGTCATAATGTTGTTTCCTCTTCTGAGTTGTGTTTTGTTTCATCCACACATGTTAAACACACAAACCCTGCATATATCGGCTGAGTTCTTCTCTCAAGCAAAAAACGCTCTGTTCCACCTTGTGATGTCAATACGGGATGTGCTTCACCTTCGCTATAATTATCCAGCTATTTTCAGCCCTGGAATTGCCAATCCCCACAGAACAGAACATAAAAGCTAGCTGTTAACTTGAAAACTATAAGGTGCAACAGAGTATTATGAGCTTTGGAGATGCAGACACACTAAAGGATTACTCAAACATGTGTGAATGAAGCAAAACACAAAACACAACTCCAGGTCTGTTTCATTATAGCATGGCTTAAAGCTAACTGTCACTACTGAGTTAATATAGGACCTTTAAAAATAAATCAGCATTACAATTGTTATCAGTAATACAAATATTTGATTTTAACAGCTACATTGTATCTGGACAAACAGGTCATGTTTATAAAGTCAAAATAGGGTTGCTTTAAATTTTCATTTTCATTACAAAGTTCTCATTCTTGTTGCCTCTCTTCTCCGTCTCTTTTTCCTCATTCTCCAGATTCTGACACAAGCAGCTGTCATACGTTTTTCTCGTAACGACTTCTTAGCACGTAGCCAGCCTGATGTGGAGATTTATCATGCCACAGCACTGCAAATTCGGTCAAGTCAGATATGTACCGGCACGTCTCCTTTCTATCTGCGTTTTATGGCTGTGTCTTTCTCTTTTAGTCCGAACCAATTTCCTTTCCCCATTATTATTCTCCCAAAGATGTAGCTGTCCACTGGAGAGCCTGGCGGGCCGGACAGCTGTTCAGAAAAGTCTTGGCCAACTGCGAGATTCATAGACAAACCCAGAAGCAAAACAAAATCACCATCACATGCAATTACTTTCTCTTGGATCGATTTATTTATGTTGCGATCCAGGGCTAGTTTTAATGACTGCCAGACTCATAATGATTTTGTAGCACTTTTATTCAATAATGATAAGAAGGATTGACATACGAGTGGAGTGGTGCTGTTTTTAAAATCATTTGCCCACGAGCTGTTTCCTTCATCTGGTTTTATTATTATTGCCACTTCACAACTAAAGTGTAGCTGTTATCCAATTCCATGTTCATTGCGAACTATGATGGCAATTTCGGTTAGACACCTTGCTGAATTTGGGCATAACTGAATAAAAAATACTTGTGTTTTTAGATTTACCAGTGGGTGTCTTAGATAAACAATGTTACACAGAAAGGGACATTTTTAGACAAGGGAAATTATTTGGACACACATCACAATAATTATAATATGCAAAAATCGTTAGGGGCTAGTGTCAAATAAGGCATAAAATAAAAATACAGAAATATAGTAAATACATCCAACATTGCCTATATTTGTGACTCCAGCCTGTTATAACAAGATAAGGATTCATCATTCTATTATCACTTGAGATTGAAATCAAATGAACTCAATATTCAGTCAATGTCATGCACCAACTGGCTACAAGAAACTAATTATTCCATCCAATGTGATTAAGAAAACACAATGTCATTCATACTCACTCCTGTTACATGCAGGACTAAACCCGTTCCCAAGGACAAAGTCTAAACTGGAGCATTTGAACCTGAAAGACCACCAAGGTTTTCGGTGCAACGGAAAAAAACTATTACATTCGGACAGATTGGTGCATTACATAGGCCTGTCACAATAACAAATTTTGAAGCATGATATATCACTACAGAGAAATATTTGGATAAACTATAATACTATATATAATAATCGATGGCGCAGATTGGCAGCCTCGCTTCCGTCAGTCTGCCCCAGGGCAGCTGTGGCTACAGTAGTAGCTTACCATCACCAAGTGTGGAATGAATGAATAATGCCCTGTAAAGCGTCTTTGAGTGTCCTGAAAAGCGCTATATAAAACTGATGCATTATTATTATTATTATTACTGAAAATACCTTATGCCAGTGACACAAAACAAGATAATGCCACTAAACACATTTTTACTTATGCAGCATCATTAAAAAGCCTGAGCTGCAATCAGATCAAATCTTAAATTGTTCAAAGTACGTGTGAATGGGTGAGTGGTTCCTTGATGTAAAGCGCTGTGTCTTGAAGATGGGAAAAGTGCTATATAAAAATGTTACCAATGTGACCAACAGTAAGTCCATATAGTAATTGTAGTTTTGACTACACAGAATCACATCCACTATTTCCTTCCTGTGCTCCAGCCCTGACTCTAAATGGCAGTCTGAGGCACACGGGGAGTGTTTGGGGCTGTGTCTGTCCCTCTCCATTGGGCCGAGAGGTGCCTGACCTCGCCCGGCCGCCCTCACGCCTCCATTACACGCAGACAAATGGCCCCTGTGAGACGGCGCTCCTGCCCCAGACCCCTCCTGAGAGACAGAGGGACAGGTCACAGGGGCAGGAGGCTCACACGGCTGCCAGTGAGTAACAGAGTCCACACGGAGTCCACACGGAGACCAGACTGAGTGCAAGCTGGAGGTGGGGTTTTGTGATGTAGTCCAATGTAGTGTGTCTGTGTTTAGACTTGGTTTAGACTTTGGTTCATTTCAGCTCTGCTCCTGAGTTAGACCTGGTTTAGTTCTGCTTTTAAAATGTAATGGTTTAGTCCAATGTATAGTAAGTCCTTGATTAGTCCTTGTTCAATTCTGGTTTGATACTGGTTCAGACCTGGTTCAGACCTGGTTTAGACCTGCCTTAGTCCTGCTTTATAGTGGTTTAGTCCAGTGCAGAAAAAGTTCTTGTTTAGACCTGGTTTAGTCCCAGTTTAGACCTGGTCATATTCTAGTCTAATTCTGGTTTAGACTCTGTACCCAATTTTTCTTCCACGTTATTGAGGAAAATTTGTCTTGCCCAGTACAAATATATTAGAAAAGCAGCTTCTTGAGGTCAAAATAGATAGATGGATACTGTCTGCATCAAATTATAATGTGTTTTATCGTCCGAGAATCAGGAAATGCACTATCGGCATGCTAGGTGTTGTTAGCATTACCATGATTCAGTAGTAACGCAATGGATAAGATCGAGAGGAATAACTATTAACCTCTGCAAAGCATTTAAAACTTAATTTAAAATTTGTTAAAAGTTTTGTTTTTCACATTTTGAGACGGTAAAAATCTAGTACAGCGCCCTGTGTTTGTGAAGTCCATTACTTACCTACCCAGATAGTGAAATACAGAGGAAGGCTGGGTCTATTTCCTGGGCGTCTTGACTAATGGCGAGTCTGTAGGACACTGACAAGAGCCCAGGGTCTGAGACAGGGGACATTAATTGATCAGTCTCTGTGTCAGATCACTATGGCAACAGAGCTGGACATGTCAGGCCTGTCCTCCCACCCAGTCCTGAGGGTCAACCTGGAGCATGTCCTGTCTTCCACAACATTTCAACTACAAGCTTGTATTTTCAGACCGATAAATCCCTACGCATACGTCAATCGACAGATCTCTGGAGGGGAACAAGTGGTACAAGTTGGAAGTCAATGTAAAGTATAGTTTTGTTTTCATTTTACAAGGTTTTTATGTCAGATGCCCTTCCAAATATGACCTACAATGTACTAACTGGAATAGGCAATGTCAGTGAAGTGTCGTGCCCAAGAACACAACAACAGTAGACACTTTGTTAGAGCAGGAATTAAACCTGCAACCAGCTGTAAGTATTCTTCCTAATATGAGTGAAATGTCTTGCCCAAGAACACAACATTTGACATTTGGTCAGAGAAGGAATTAAACCTGCAAACTGCTATAAACTTAAAAGTGCTCTTCCTAATATGACCAACAATTTATTTTGACTGGAACAGGTAATTGAGTGGAGTGAAGTGTCTTGCCCAAGAACACAACAGTAGACATTGGACTGAGAAAGAATTAAACCCACAACCTTTGTCAGGGGAAGGGTTTGCGATCTGCGTGTTGTTCCTTTGCTTGGAATGTTCCACAGTATGGCATTAAATATACACTATCTATCTCCATGGGGATAAACAGGTAGTGTCACTAGGCCATGCTAGAGGTCAGATCTGTGGAGTCTATAGGTAGAAGTTAGAAAAGTTACATAATCTACCTTTAATTTCTACGTCCAATCTGAACTATTCCCACTTCTAATCAGAAAAATATAGGACATGATAGGGACTTTTGAGCGTACTTTGAAAACTGTATTAAACTGTGCCAATGGTAAGATTTAATACTTGAGTTTATCAAGTCTGTTTATGGCCAGAAGTCTAGACCATGCAAATGTAATGCAAATGCATGGACTAAAAGGGCTCTATTATACACAACATTATGAACTCAAAGTAACCCAACAAATTACACATTTCAATGGGTACGGCTCTGCCAAATGCTTTCCTATTCATTACAGGGAGAATAATGGGCCTCGATGTAAAAAAGTTTGTTCACTTCTTGCATTGTTGGACCGTTAACATTCAAAAGTCATTGATAATTTGAGAAGAAGTTGGATCAAAGCCTGAAGATATACTGATCGAGAGTATAATTATGGCCACAATGCACTCCAATGACTTTTCCTAGTGTAGTGTAGTTTAGTTTCCAGGATCATTCTACATAATCCTGGTGATTTTATTTCACCATTTTGTCCGTAAATCAATTTCTATTCCTAATATGAAACTCGTCTTCAAATGCGCCCCATAACTGCAGCCTCGGTGAGCTTCATTTGACTGTTGCCAAACACTACGGGTGACGTCACACTCCCTAAGTCCACTTCTTTATAGAGTCTATGGTTGGATTATTAACTTGGATCAGCAACTCGGGCAACTCTTATTTACTCTTATATCACCTTCTTTGTTTCCCTTGAGAAATACTGTGACCACTACAGCTCAGGAACAGTCCACAAAACAACACTGTGGACATGCTTTGACCAATTTATCAAGCCCTCAAAGTGTGACCCTTGACAAACTCCTTTAAACCTCGTCTGAGTCATACACCACAACTTTGAAGACAAAAAGTTCACCTGGGGCCACAGTGATGGGCTGATAATGGTTCAGTTTGTTGACCAATATGAAGGTTGACATTGTTTCCTTGGGCAAGACATTTCCTTCTTCTTTGGCTCCATTATCTATGCACTCTGTTTGTGAGTGGGGATGTGGGACCATGGCTGGACGTTAGATCAGGGTGTTAAATGTGGCGTTTACATGTACTTAAAAGAGCACAACAGAACTTTCTGAATGGGAGACTGCCACCTGCTTGTCTCCATGGAGCTTGCATTTGCCAAGAATGTTCCACAGTATGGCATTAATTTGTTTGTCGTCTTCAATTACAAGTGTTTTTATTACCTGAACCATCCTTGAAAAACATGGATTCTTACTGTGAGTGGGCTGGTAGTGTCTCCTGCCTCTCACTGGAGATGGATAAGAAAAATGCCATAATCTCCCAGGCAAAACAATAACAACATCTCCATGGAGACAAGTAGATGGGTGACCCCCCTCTACAAAGTTACAGAGTGCACCTTTAAGTATGTCATGCGTCGTCAATAAAACAGACTATTCGAACAAAATAAATACCTATATACAAGCAACAAAAGGATTGGTTTCAGATTCTAGAAGGTGGGTTTCATAATTCCAGTTTTTCCTATAGATAACACTGTATTTTGCTATGAAATATCCAAAAGGTAAATTCACAAATGTTATATCTGAACATTTTACAACATTTTCACAACATTTTGAACTCACTGTAATACAATAAAAATCTGCTTTCATGTTGGGACATAACCTGAAACATACAGCAATACGGAACAAAAGAAATTATTATCCGAGGTACACAAAAAGAGTCTAGAGAAAGTTCATCTTCACATGTCTCAGAGTATGAGCCAACCAGAGCAGCTGCGAGGGGCCATGGCACAGAGGGAGCGGTGACAGAGCAGAGCCAGACTGTAGAGCGCCAGAGGGAGACAGCAGCGGGAGCAGAGAGAGGCAGACATTTATCTGTGCGTTCATTATACAAGCTGATTTACACCCTGTTCACAGGAGATAGGCAGAGTGACAGGTTCAAGTCTTCGGGTTTAAAGTGCATAGCAGGTTTTCACGTTTTTCTAGTCATTACTTCGTGTGGTGGTTTAGTGTTAGTGGTAAATATTTAACGTTAAACTCCATGCACCTTCACTAGAATAATTTGGATGATTTCAGAACTGGAATTGTCAGTCTATACTCAACAAAAGGTAAAACTTAGCGGTTAACTTGAAAACTACAACTAAATGACATCACAAGGTGGAACAGAGCATTTTGAGCTTTGGAGATGGAGACAGGTATGTTTTTGAAGAGGTAACAGCATTATAAGATGGCTTAAAGCTCACAAACGGTACATTTTGTGTAATATAGGACCTTTAAGTGGCAGCTTGTGAAAAACGTTTTTTAAAAATTACAGGAAGGAGCTGTGAGTTTGAAAACAGACTTCCTCTACAATATGCGCAAGGAAGGCATTTTTGGCAGTTGTGGTGTTGTCATCCATTTGTATTAGCACTCAGAATTACTTTGTGTACGATTTGTGCTATACAAATAAACTTGCCTTGCCTTAGTTTACTCATAATTATGGTGCAATTTAATTTTGGCCTTTCTTAATATTATGATTGCAATGACATTTATAGAATTACCTCTTTGTATATAATATCTTCTGCCCATGTCCAACCAGGAAGTAAAATTTGAAAAGAAAAATAAAATAAGCGTATCTTTTTGGAAAACCAATTTCAGTAATTCAATGCAAACCCATTACCGTACAAAACATACTTATTTCATGAACTGAAATGAAAATGTCCATGTCCATCTACAGAACACAAAATTATACCATTAATTCTATTTCCAGCTATTTCCATCTCACAAATCGCTGCTATGTTTACACACTTAGCAACCTTTTTCAATAGGGAAACAACCACCTATTGTGCAGTGCAATCATATCTGCATATTTTTAACTGTATGCTTGTTATCCGCCGCGCTATATAAGAGTGAAGGAACCTGGGTTAAAGCTACTAAATAAACAACAGACACAATCAAAACACAATCAACAGGCCCTAGCCCAGAGTACACTTCAAGCTGCTTTCTTTTTCACCACTGCCGGGAAATTTGCACAAACCCACAGAACAAACCGAGCTCCCCACCGCTGCTAAGATCGTCAAAAAACAGCTTTGAAGCAAAATGAATGGTACAAAATAGCATGTAGAAAGTTGCGGGTATGCAAGACTTCATTTCTCAAAAGTGGTTGTGTTGCCAAATATTTTTAGGCTATGGGTGGCATTTAAATTTTTTTCTTCCGTGGTTGAGATGTGATTAAGCACGAAGCAGAGAAACAGCGAGGTAGACCCCCGGTGAGATTGTCGATTAAAGTTATGACACCCGAGGAGGAAAAAGGATGTCTGTATAAGTTATATAAAATGGTATGGCGAAGGTATAAGTCTGTCTATCTTACTGTCATAATCATAATCAGTTCAAGGTTTGAGGATGGTGAGAGGTATTGGAGCTCTTGGATAATTATGAGAGAAATGTTGGACAAAATGTGACCGATGTGTTTGTAAGTTGTGGTAAGGTTTTGCAGTTTTATGGTAAGTTGTTATAAAAAGGTTGCCAGGCAAGTCCAAAATGATATCTCTCAGTATTTTTGATACAGATTTCTATCAGTCTGGTCCTCACTCCCTTCGTCATGTCTCGAGTCTGACCAAATGTGATTGTGTAAACAGTTTTGTTACGCAGTGACACTAAGGATCTCACTGGTCAGCTGTCATTTACAAACAGACATTTCTCTCACCTCAGATTAATATAGTTAATCCTATATTTTTTCTTGTAAGCAGACTTTTTTTTTTTTGATACAGACAGACCCTGCGTGTCCCTGATTGGCTAGTCCCCTTTTCAATTACATCAGTCTGAACAGGGAGATTTACTAATTTACACCAGACTCACACCTTCAAGTGTATTCTGGATCCCAGGTAAGTAAAATGGGGGAATGTAAAGTAGTTTACAGTATTTTTCTCTCAATGAATGTTTCTTTTTTTCTCTTTCTTTTTTTTTTTTTTTTTACAGCTGTGAAGTGAAAACCATTTCAGGAGACTTCATCATCAACAACAACACTGGGAGATAGCCAAGGGTTTGCAGCACTGTTAGCAAAGCAAAGGGTGAGGATTTGAATTAAAAAAAAAAAAAAGTAAATATATATATATAAAATATTTAATTCAGTTATTTCACTTTTTTCTTTGCTACATATTTCCATATATCTTGCTTCTTATATTTTATCTATTTTTGTATGTATCCAAAATGTAGACAGTATTAAAAAAAAACAAAAAAACACTGAATTAGAGGGTGTGTCCAGACTTTTGACTAGTATCTCAGCTAGATAAACCAATTCATTGTACAAAAGAATTACCAAAGTACAATCAAAGTACTATAAAAGCAGGTTCAGAACCACTAGCTGGACCAGTACTATCAGTATTGTAATCCTTCATAAAAAATGGTCACTCACATATACACAATTCTGCACTCCTTGTTGACAAAGCAGACTAAACCCTATACTCTATCAGCGTAAACATTCACAGCAGAGCTTTTTCTCTCTATAAACTCTCCCCACGAGTCAGACTTTGATGCCTTTGCAGAGTCGCCGCTCGTGGCATTAATCAAATTCAATTAAATGATTTTCAATAAAAACCTTCGTCTGTTATCAACCGCGCACATTTGCACACACTGACCTTGGTGAGAAATTTGCATTCTCAGAGCTAGAGGCGACTAAGAGAGGATGAAGAAAGCCAAATGATGCACAGCGGGGTGTCTATTATTGAGAAAAGAGGAACGGAGGAGAAAAAAGGTAGGATAGAATATATATATATATATAAAGGGTGGATGTGGCTGGAAATCAGAGTAAGAGCATAGAAGAAGTAATTAATGTCAAACTAGAGCTGGAATATTGAAATACTCAGATAACCCAGTTCTCAAGCTGTTATTCTGTCTTTTGAATACAATAACCTACTTTAAAGAACACATATTATGCATTCTTGTGGCTTTAATTCCTTTTTAAACTTTATTTTGTTCACCTTGGGATAAATATTTGAGATTTTCGAACTTCTAAGTTTTAGAGATGTAAACAGATGAATAATAAAGGATTACTCAAACAAAACACAACTCCAGTTATGTTTTTGCGGAGACAACAACATTCTAACATTTCTTAAAATTCACAAGAGTCAGTTTTGTGTAATATAGAACCTTTAAAGCATATTGGGTGTATAATTCTTGGCATAGTTTACTACAAATGCTGCAACTAGTCCAATGTAACTGCTGTACAAAAAGCAAAGATTACGTAAACCTTATATACTTCTGCTACTCAATGTTACAAACTGGAATAACACATGAAGATAAAAGATAGTGGCTGAAATGACATTTAAGGCCCTAAAAAAGAGATCACATCATTCACTTAAACCACGACAGGGAAAAAAAATGTGACTGCAAAATGTTAATTTTCGAATTTTCGTTTTGTGGATTTTTGCAACAGCTGAAGAGGTGTCATACTAACATTGGCGACGATCTTAATAGCAGTTCATTTCTCTTTTAAAACCTTAATTCAGTCGGAATGATTGAGAATGCTAATACTTTTGGCTGTATAAATATCTAAACATTTTCACTGAAATTGACTGTAAGTAGTTTTTGAGTTTTTAAATTTTAATATGAAAACTTAAGAGAAGTGCCATTGGGATGGAGTGGAAGTTTTTTTTTAAAGTATGAAGGCTTCTCATGCAGTACTACTGAAGCCTTAAGAAAGAACACAGAGCAAAATGAACTTTAATTGAGGATTAAAATGACTATAACCATCCTCCTCCTACTGAAATAGTGCAAAGTTGCCAAGTTTTTAAACGGTGCCTGTGGCTTAAGCAAAACTGTAGGGATATCAAAGTTATTCCGTTACCCGTAATGAACAGTAATCAGAAGAACTAAATAAGCAAAATTGTGTTATTTCAATTCAATCTATAATTATCTTTATAAAAGTAAACCAAACTTGAAAATGTTCTTTAAAGGTGCACTGCACAACTTTTCTGGTGGCGCTGGCAATACGCAAAACATTATTCATTCACTCCACAGTACGTAGTACTAGTGCAAGACATAAAAAGCCTGGGACACCCTCAGTCAAGCAAGATATTGCACTGTGTTAAATATTGCACTCAGTCAAATTATTGCACTGTATTAAGTATTGCACTGTGTTAAATATTGAGATCAGGGGATAGAGGGATAGGAATGTGGGGTCAGTCAGTGCATGTGTGTGTTCAGAGTGGTTATGGCCCTTGGGAAAAAAAAACTGTTTTGAGTCTGGTGGTCCTTGCTTTGATACACCTGTAGCGCCTCCTGAGGGCAGCAGGTCACACAACTCAAAGCCAGGGTGGGAGCTGTCCTTAATAATGTTTTTAGGCCTGCTGAGGCAGTGGGAAGAGTAGATGTCCATCAGGGAGGGGAGAGGGCAGCCGATGAGCTTCTGTGCTGTCTTGACTACCCTCTGAAGCCTCTCCCTGTCCCCCAAGGTGCAGGTAACAAACCAAACTGTGATACAGTACGTCAGCAGGCTCTCAATGGATGCGTGGTAGAAGGTCAGTAGCAGGCTGGGGTCCAGGTCTTTAACAGACGGTATGGCCTCTTGTCATAATAATTATAGCATTAAAAGTTATTTGTAAGTATTGTGTGTGAACCTGGGCTTGTGTATAGGCTACATTCTATACATCTGTATTAGTCATTCACAGCATTCATATACAATAGCCTAACTTTTTCTACAACACATTGATATTGTAGATGAATGATTAAAGTATGATTTTAGTAGGACTTTTTTTTACAACACTCCCACTTTACAGTCCAACACACCCTTCAACTTTTTTTTTTTTTCATGGCGGCGTAAATAATCTGATTAGATCATGAACTTTCCATTTTCCCAGTGAAAATGAGAAACCCACATCAGGAAGTGGAGAAATAAAGTGTCTATTTGAACCTGGAGCGAACGCCAGCTCCCGGATCCTCAATCAGGCCCGGACAGCGGCGCTCTCATTGTCATTCTGGGTCAGACGGTGATTACTGATGATGAGGAGCTGATAAGGAAGATTCAGTCTAACCCAGGGCAAGGTCACCTCCCACTGCGCAAAGATGCAGATGTGATGAGGGACGGATAAGAGCACAAACGCACAAACCACACACACAAATGCACACACACACATATACACAAATGTGCACACACAAACACACACATGCATACACACACATATACACATAAATGTACACACACACACACACACACACACACACACACACACACAAATGCACACCTTGAGACGGAAGTAGTTTTTCACCTTGGGATGGAAGAATACAAGTAAACTCCTGTAAAAAAGTTGAAATTTGGGCCTATAGATACTAAAAACTGAGTCAAAAAGAAATGCAGTTTCAAAATGTTCTGCTAATATTGACTGACCAGTTGCAAGAAAGTAGAACTTTATACACTACTTTGTTTCTCTAAAGTCTTTGTTATTTTATAATGTTAGCCAATGGTATAAATCAAGCTCCCATCTCGTGGATAACCCCCAGCACCATCACCAGACAGGAGAGCACCTTCGGGGACAGGCTGTTGTCCTTGTCCTGCTCCACGGACACTCTCTGGAAGTGTTTTGTCCCAACCGCCATACATCTGTACAACGCAATGCTATAAATGCAATTAGATGGACTGCTATATTATTATGTTTGTTTCATTGTTGCTGCTGTCGGAAGTTGAATTTCCTTCGGGATCTAAGCCTATATCAGCAATATTGGAAGATTTTCTATTTTTTTGTGTTTTGAGTGTCAGTTATTCAAGGACAAAGTCAAACTACAACATGTGCAATGCTGATCACGATCACTGAACCATCTCCCTCCTATTTAGTGGGATGAACTTAAAGGCACACTGCGTAATTTTTTGATGATGGTTTGTCTGCATAGAGATGTTATTCATTTGTCCGGAATGTTCTACAGTATGACATTGAATATATTTAGCATTTCATTCACTGTGGTTTTGTTTGTTGCTCAAAACATGTATTCTTACTGTGAGCAGGGTCACCTCTCCATGGAAGTGACCTGTAACATGGTCTGGTGGTGCTAACTGATTGTCAATTGCTTGCCTTCATGAAGATTCAGAGAACAGTTTAATGCCGCACTGTGGAACATTCCAGCCAAGGTGATCAGAACAGTTTTCCAGTTAATAGCTACCTTATACCTTCCGTTCAATAGAGACTAGCAATTCCAGGTTGAAATTTTCCAAATGATTCTAGTGAAGGTGTATGGAGTTTCAAAACACAGTGGAGGATTTCCTGTATTACCACATGACATCACAAGGTGGTTTTCTGTTTGAGAGAAGAACTCAGCCTAAATATGCAGAGTTTGTGTTAAACGTGTGAATGTAACAAAACACAACTCCAGGTATGTTTTTGATAAGGAAACAACTGTTTAACTTAGATCAGAAAAAGGCGTAATATGGGTCCTTTGAGGCAAGTGGCAAGTGCCTGGAGGAGTTCAAGTATCTCGGGGTCTTGTTCACAGTGAGGGGAGGATGGAGCGTGAGATTGACAGGCGGATTGGTGCAGCATCGGCAGTGATGTGGTCGCTGTATTGGACCATTGTGGTGATGTGGAAACTGAACCGAAAGGCAAAGCTCTCGATTCACCGGTCAATCTACGTTCCTCCCCTCACCTATGGTCATGAGCTTTGGGTAATGACCGAAAGGACAAGATTGCGGATACAAGCGGCCGAAATGAGTTTCCTCTGCAGAGTGGCTGAGTGGAACCCTATCCCTTAGAGATAGAGTGAGGAGCTCAATCACACGGGAGGGGCTCGGAGTAGAGCCGCTGCTCCTCCACATTGAGAGAAGCCAGCTGAGGTGGCTCGGCATCCACTCTGGATGCCTCCCTCGGGAGGTGTTCCGGGCATGTCCCACCGGGAGGAGGCCCCAGGGAAGACCCAGGACATGCTGGAGGGACTATGTCTCTCGGCTGGCCTGGGAACGCCTTGGGGTCCCCCCCCGGAGGAGCTGGAGGAAGTGTCCAGGGTGAAGGAAGTCTGGGAGTCCCTGCTTAGACTGTTGCCCCGCGATCCGGTACCGGATAAGCAGAAGAAAATGGATGGGTGGATGGGTCCTTTAGTTGAGACTTTTTACGTAGATTCATTTATCAACCAAAACATAACTTTGGACGAACAAATAATTACATAAAAAAGATGATACAATAGACTGCCATTATTTCAGTCTACAAACTTTCTTATATCACATATTGTTAACTCTTTTTCATTGTTATTCAGTTGAAGTGTTGATAAACCCTTAACGCTGGCCTCCTGGAATGCCCTTTGAAACCACGGCAACCGAAACAAGCCAATTTTCCACCACGCCTCTCAATTTAGCCCTCTTCTCTCTAAGTACAGACAATAGCAACAAGAACAACCATCCCATTTAAGTCTATAGTCCCACCAGGCAGGGACACAGGTGACCCAAGACAGCTCAAATTCTCCAAGTGAATTAGGAGCGAAGGGGTGAAGAAGACGACGCGCAGGTAAAATTGGTCTGTTTGGGTTTCAGAGGATTCTGGGAAAACAAAAGGCTGGAGACATTTCACGCAGTGCCATGGCTGCTTTGATGTGGAGCTTGTTCAGTGAAAGGACTATCCAATTCTGCAGGAAACAAAAGAGACCAAATGAGGATTGATGATAAACACTAGGACTCAAATCAGGATTTAAACGGATGGTAAGAGCTAAGAATAGTGCATGTGTGTGTACACCTGGTGAAGTCAACAGTTGGGTTTAAAATAGGTGAATGTAGGTTTTAAAGGTGCATCAGACAAAGTACTTCTGACAGGTGATGAGTACTGTAAAAAATCAGATCAAATTGAATTATAAATGTTCTTGTAGTTGTGTGTAACTAGAAATACAAATGCATTTATATTATAATAATGACTAAAGAGGCATTACATTTCAATACTCGGTGGTACTGGCTTGGGACAGACTGACTGAAACAAAGCTGCCAATATGACCAACACCAGCTTGGGCTGCACCAATACGATACTGGTATCAGGTATTTGCACCGATATTAAACATTTTGACTGATTGGATATAGGTTCCAAGATATCGATTCAGTCAATATCCTATTTTGGTCTGTAAATTAGTGTAATAAAACCGTTTTCTATGTTGGCCCAAATGTCTCATAATATTACATTTGTGTTTTGTAACTACAGAACAACTTTGTAAAAATACATTTGGATGATTTTTTTACTTTATGTGGTTTGTGTTGAAAGAAAATTTTCTCGTCTCTGTTCTGATATCGCTTCATATCGGCAGATACTAAAGCCATAATATCGAAATCGTTAATACCATACCATTGGAAAAGGCTGGATCATTGGATCCCTATCACCAACACTCACTCACACAAAACATTCACACCAGGCAAGGTGGGTGAAGAGAACAGAACTTGGCCCAAGCAAAAATCAATCCTCAAAACTCGTTGGTGGACAAGTGCTCTAACTACAAAATGTACAGTCAACCTTTTGTTTTGACAGAGATGTTAAACTTAATGCCAGTTTTTGTTTTATGTGGACAGGCCCAGTATTTACAGAGACATTAATCACAAACCAGGACAAAACATGTGGAATTCAAATTCTAAATTCAAATTCTCATCTTCTTTTCACCCCAGTTTTAAGTCCTGGCTTCACATATTTGGATATTTTTGTATTAACGCAGACCATTTTCTGTGTTTGGGCCTTCACACAAACAGATTTTTACGTCATACAACTGATTATTTTATTATTCTCAGAGTATTGCAAAGTACAAGGTCTGAGTTTTTGTGTCTCAGCTGTTTCGGATCAAACATAGAACTATGCCAGAACTTTGGAACACAGGAGGAGTTTAGAAGAGAAACTGGAACAAAAAAAAAAACAAAGGAACTGAATATATTTTTTAAAAATCTAGTCAAATAAAGTCAAATCAAATTCATGAATTCAACTCTATACAAGTTACTGCAGAGGATCCAACATAAACAAGTTAGCAAACCATTTAGCAGAGTTTAAATCATTATCTCATAGGCGTCACATGACCTAAACCAAAATATGGACCATTTCACAGGAGTTTGTACACAAAGGCTGATAATTGTGATACAGCTGAAACTCAGAAAAGTCTATCACACCAAAATATAAAGCTTAGATATGGAAATGTTGTCTTATCAGTGTAAAAACAATAAACAATGATAGTAATACTTTAATACACTGTGGCAACCAATAATTCAATAACAGCCAATATCGTCGTCATTTTGGCCAAACCTCGAGACAAATGTGTGTGCGGTGTGTACGTAGTATCTGGGACTTACATGCGGCTGCTGGGGGGGATCTTGCGTCCATCTCTGTACCATGTGACCTGGGGCTGTGGGTAACTCCGGATCCGTGGGGCGGGGATCACTGCTCCGTCGCCCTGGGAGACGGACTGAGCACGCTCGCCCTCCTCAAAACTGCCCATGACTGCAAACCACACGCAAACACATAAAAGATGAAGTTCACAATAAGATCTATATTTGACACATGCAAATTGTGTATACTGGTAGTTTGTTTGAACAATATATGAACTATTAATATAAAAAGAATATAAAAATGGATAATCAAACGCAAAAAAGTACTGTGTTTGACATTTTTACTGCTGTCACAACTTGTACCATAATAATAATAAATGGATAAAATAATAATGGAGGACTTAACATCTATTTTTCAAACGAGAAAGGTTTTTACTTCATTCTTCAAATCAAGGTGCACTACGTAACTTTTTGGTTGGTGGTCCGTCATTTGCTTGTTTTTATGGATATGTCATTGCTCTGCCCTTTAATGTTCCACAGTATGACATTAAGCAGCTCTCTCTTACGCTTATTAACTTACAGGTGGTTTTACTGCTCAGAAATACCTAGACAAACAGACATTCTGACTGTGAGCGGGGTCACCTCTCCACAGATTTGACCTGTAACTTGGTCTGATTTGGTTTCTATGAAGACAGAAAGCTTTAATACCATACTGTGAAAGTTTCCAGACAAAACAATGACATCTTCACGGACCCTCCACCAGAAAAGTTACACAATGCATCTTGAAGTTCTGTACTGTCAAAGATTCACTATTAAAGTATATGATTCCGTTATTGACTATGTAGGTCCCCTCTTTTTCTACATTTTTACTTTTATTTTTATGACAGTAACTACATGCAGTACTGGTCTGAAATGAAGACAGTTAATGATTTCTATAGGGTGCGTTTTGAAGTCCCTCTATAGAAAGTACATGTGTGTATCCCTCAGTTTGGTGAATGACCAGTGGTGCTGCTGCGTTCTATTACCTGCTAATATCCTTCATTTGTTACACAGGTGATTTACTCTGTCGCATCATTATAGAGCAACAGCTGGTGCTAAATACTGTGACCATGTTTATATATTTATTCATTTAATTATAAAAACTGAAAATGTTCTATTTAAATATGTTTTGTTAAAGGTGCACAGTATTGCATTAAACTTCCATGTACGTTTATGGAGACACGCAGGAGATGCCACACAGTAAGAATGCATGTTTTTCTATGTATTTTTGGGCAATTAAAACAAACCAAAGCTAATAAGGTTCACTGCAACTTCAAATTATTGAAGTATAATAATTTTTTATTTTATTTTTTTTCAAAATCTATGTATTCGTCTTCCTAATCTACCGCCCTGCTGTCCTAGTTGCATATAGCCAAAATTAGCCAAAAGGTTATATATTTTCATAGAATATTTAGAGTCTGCTGAATTAATTTGTACCACATATTTTTTACATTTTGGAAATCTGAATGGGCCCACTACATACTACAGTAAACGTTCTCAGCACAGAGCTATGTTCACAGGTAAATCTCACATCAAGTTAACAACACAAGCAAGCCTCCGCAGCTAAAATGACATGTTTTTTTCCTCCATCTATGAGACATCTGTTGTTGACAAAGAGTGTGAATGAAATAAGCAGCGGTCATATTTAAATGAAGCAAAGTTAAAAACAGCCACGGAAAACAATATGAATCTAACGAGGACGCTGAGTGGACCAGCTGTCAGGTTGGTGCTGCTCTTGGGAAGGTGCACGTGTGTGTGTCACCCCTCCAGCAGATGGCGCTCCCTATAGGCACTCAGGAAACAAAGAGACCACACTATGCAGAAGTCTGTGTGGTAAATACAGCCTTAGAAATACTGTTTTCCACTTATGGGATACTATGAAAAGCACTACTTCAAAACTGCCCAGGGGAAATTACTTGACTCATTCTGTCTTAAAACGAAAGTAAAACTAAAAGCAAATTACTCTATTATAATCAAATACAACTATAATATACAGTATTGCTACTTAAACTTTTACTTTTATGCTGCTATTATTGTTACTAGGAAACACATAAACTTCTGAATGCAAGGCAGGCAATTATCTGTAATTGAAATAATTATTTTGGGAACAAACAGTGGCCTTATTTTAAATTATTTTTGTTACATTTTGAATATTTTGTAATAATTATTAATTATAATTATTATTAATAAGAATTACAAGTTTGAAAATGTCCTCTTTTGCAGATCAGTTCATCATTCAGTATTATTCAAATAGCAAATCCAGTAAACAGGACACTGACATGGCATTCTCTTTACTGTCATATAAATTAAAGTACACTATGTAACTTTTCTGGTAACAGGTAACCACCTCTAACGTGGCCTTGAGGCACCACCTGGTTTTCCGCATGGAGACAGATACATTTAATGCCATACTGCGGAATATCCAAAGCAATGCAATCAACAACATCAACATCAACGTCACGATAACAATTTTTGAAGTGTGATATACTGTAGTAAATATGGACTAAAAACGATAATACTGAAACCAAACCAATAAATCAGAATTATCCTCAAAAAGTGTTCTAAATGTGAAATAAATAAAATAAATAAATAAAACATGAGCTGCAATAACTAAATAGCAAAATGCAACACTTTAAGATTAGTTTGTATCTATAATAAGTCATAAATGCTATTTATTCAACCTTCTGCAGCTCAAATCTTATCATATTGGCAAAAAATAACCACAAATATCCCACTACTGCAATGAAAATGTACACACTATAACTACTGACCCCCAAAAAATATTGCTCCAGCTTTCATATATTGAACGATAAGTCAATATTGTAATTATCATGACAAGAAGAAGATGGAAGTCTGCCATTCAGAAAAAGTTACATACTGCACCTTTAATTTCTCTGTATATTTAACCAGCTGATACTCACATGCCACTTGGACTTCCGTTCGTCTCTGCAACAGCGCCCCCACCCTGTTCCTGACGATGCATCTGTAGAACCCAGCGTGCGAGCGGTCCAGAGAGGGTATTAGGTATCTTCAAAACAAACAAAGCAAAACAAATGATTAGCCATTAGCAACGCGCTAATTAACACCAAAACACGAACCAAAACACATATTTGCTTTAAAACCCAGGTCCACAACATGTACTCAGTTTTATCTAAAATAACAAGGGCAGAAAGGACACGGAGCTTAGCCAGTGTTTATTCCAATGATAACAGCCTGCTAACCCTCCAAAGACATACTTAAGACAGGAACAACAAACAGCAGATCTACCTATCCACACACACATACACAGGTAATCCCCATAGGATAATGTCTGGAGGAGCATTCACGTTCCATGACCTTGGAGGTGGCAATAGTGTCGCTGAACCAACAGGGGGCAGCACATGCTATGGTGAAACGTGCAGGCACATCTGGAACAGCAGCTGATGCCAGGAGCGTGAAAAAGGGCAGGTAAAGATGGATAAAGCAGCGAGAGCTAATTAGGAACAGTGCCAGTGATGCTAATAATGATATAACGTGTTGAGTCAGGAGACGATCTGTTAGCGAGAGTGATCAAGGGCCACATTTGCACTAGAGAGAGTTGATTTTTATTTAAAGATGCACTACGGAACTTTTCTGGTGGAGCATCTGCCGCCTGCTTGTCTCCATGGAGATGTTATGGCCTTGTATGTTTACTCTATGGTATTAAAGTTATCTACCTCAATGGACACAATCAGATGACACCACTGGGCCAAGTTATAGGTCATATCTACGGAGAGGCTACCCTGCTCACAGAGAGGATCCATGTCTTTCAATTTAATTTTATTTAGTTAAACACATTTATATCTAATAATAGGCAAAAACTAATATAGAAAACGTTATAAATATAGAATATATAAAGTTAACATCTCCATACAGGAAGGTGCACAATTAACTGGGTAAAATTAATATAATGTATCTGCATTATGGACATTTATTTTGGCTATACTGTATTTATCAACATATCGGCATTGCACATTAACAAAACATCCACAATCACATCAGTCACATGATTTTTAACTGTTGTGGATGTAATAAGAAGTGTCAATTAAAGGTGCACTGTGTAACTTTTCTGGTAGAGGGCCCGCCATTTACTTGTGTCCATGGAGATGTTATTGCTTTACCTCCAGTATTCCAAAGTATAGAATTAATCTCCATAAACACAAGCAGGAGCACCACCAGGCCAATTTACAGATGAGATTTGTGCAGCGGCGACCCCACTCATAGTAAGAATGCATGTTTTTAAAGATATTTTTGAGTAATAAATACACCCAAAATCGACTAAATGTTTAATACCATACTGTGGAACACTACAGGGAAAACAATAGCATCTCCATGGTAGCGGACTCCTAACCTGAAAAGTTACACAGTGCACAGTGATGGAGGGTGGAGAAGCCAAGGGGAGGTGGTAAGAATGTAAAGTATGTGCTTATTTGTATGGCCGTGTGTTGTTTTTAGAGTAATATTTGAACAATGTGAACTTATAATATCTGCTTAATTGATTGGTGGTCAATTTATTTATATACTTTTAATCTATATTTTCAGTATTTCCACCAACGTGCTCAGGGACTACATGTTTTTTTACTGTATTAAATGTCTTTTTGTTGTATTCTCATATTTATCTGACCTCAAACCTCTCTTAAAGTAGCCTAATAGAGCAACCTTGAACTCTGAACTTCTCTCCTTGTAAATTTTAAAGTAGTTTAACCTGAGTTTTGCTGGCAGTTGACTGAGCGCTGACCTCCTTACAAGTCTTTTCAAATATAGTTCTCCACTGCAAATGTCAAGAGGAAAGAAACCACCGAGACTTGACTTTTTCTACAACTCTAGCTTCTTCCTTCTGGGGCGCTAAGAGCAAATCATCGGCCTCCTGTGTGCGGTGATTCTCATATGAATAACTTTGCTTAATACAGCAGAGTGCAGCTTTAGAGATACACTGGCAGTTACCTCACATCTTAGTTTCAAATATCAAATCTACTGACATTTATAGAAACAGTAGCCTTCCAAACACTCAAACGGCTATTTAAGGCCAATAATAATAAATAAATCTCTACCTCAAAACGTTCAAAAACTTTTTATTGAGAAGGAAGGGGTTTATACTGTAATTTGAGAGGTAAAACAAACTTCAGATCAGTGAGCGTAAGGACAAATAAGAAAAGATTTTATGCTTCAGTATTTGGAATTAGGCTATGGAACAGTTTGTGTGAAGCGTAAATATCTCGATCAAATGATAAAGAAACAGAATGCACAGTTATTTAAAGGCGCATTGTGTAACTTTTCTGGTGGAGTGTCCATCAAATGCTTTTATTCATGGAGATGTTATTGCTTTGCCTCAAATGTTTCACAGTATGGCATTAAACTTTTTTATCTTCATGAAAACTAAACCAGACCAAGTTACAGGTCAGATCTGTGGAGACGCAACCTCGCCCAAAGTCAAAATGTAGGTATTTTTGAGCTCTAAAACCACCTGAGTGAATAAATTTAAGGTAGAGCTCTTTAATGTTCTACTGTGGAACATTCCAGGCAGAGCAATAATATCCTCATAGAAACAAATAGGTGACAGACCCTACAGAGAACAGAGAAGTTACACAATGCGACTTTAACACCGGGGAAAAGGGGTGGGAACAAATGAGTTCATACTTCCATCCACTCCTTTTTGAACACGTATAAAATTCCTTGTATATCAGGACTACAAATTAATGGTTAGTTTTTATGCTTTTTGTTGTTTTGATACTGGTTTTTTAATACATGTTCAAAATAAACAACAACAACAACAACAACAAGAAAATATAAAAAAATAATATTCATTCATAATATTGACAATAATCATTACTATTGGGGGTGCAGTGGCTCCCCTCAATAGAGCATTTGTTCCATTTGTACTTCACCTAAAATGTTTGACAGTATGGCATTAAACAGCTCTATTAGTATATCCATAATAACAAAGTGGTGCCACTAAGATAGATCTATGGAGAGGCGAGACAGCTCACTGGAAGAACCCATGTTTTTCAAGGTATATTTTAGCAATAAAAACACCTGTCACTGAACAAATGCAAGATAGATAATTTAATGCCACACTGTAGTACATTCCAAGCAATAATATCTCCATGGAAACAAATAGCTGATGGACACACAGTGCAACTTACAAAAACCACATTAACAGAAGTTTTGTCCAACTTTTTGGATAATAAGAACTCAAAATTACAATTGATGTTGATTAAGAATACACAATAAGCAAGTCCTAGATTTACTGTCGAGATATTTGTTTATCCTAATTGAAATTAAAACCAAAAAGCCAAAAGAACATAACCCAAACATGAATTGAATCCTTTCTAAATGCACACGAGCGCAAAGGGAGACAGATAAAACTGACGATTCAAAGCCTGCCTCAGATGAAATGTTAGATATCACTGAATGCAGGAATGAGCCTAAAGCTACTTGTTTAATTTGAATGTTTCTTACGCAGCCTTGTCAAAACAGATCCTTGTAGTGGGAGGTGAAGCACTTGCCACCGTTTGCTGTCTCTGCTGCCGTCCCACATGTTCAGAGCAGAGAGCCTGTCTAACCTGCAGCCAAGTTGTTCCGGTTTCTATGGTAACCACATGCAGTTTGTTTGAACACGTTTTTCTTTTGTTTCAGGAATACAAAGTTGGAAGAGGAGGATACGGTGATGATAATGAGTCAAGTAGGGGTTTTACAAGTTCAAAAAAGTTGTTTGGGAGTTTTTTTAAGGCTCAAATAATTCAGATTGTTTAAACAGGATCTTATTATTGTAATGAGTGAGCTGCTGTATCCAAATAATTTCCCGTGTGGATCAATAAAGTTTGTCTAAGTCTAAGGCTAAGGCTAATAAAAAGAAGATGCTACCTAACTATTTTTGCCATACAAAAAGAACTATTATTATTATTATTATCATTTATTAAAGGTGTATTGTGCAACTTTTCTGGTGGAGGGTCTGTCAAATGCTTTACTCAATGGAGATTTTATTGCTTTGTCTGGAATGTTTCACAGTATGGCATTAAACCTTTCTATCATCATGGAAACTAAACCAAACCAAACCAGACTGAGTTACAGGTCAGATCTGTGGAGAGGCAACCTCACTCACAGTCAAAATACCTGTTTTTCTAGGTATTTTTGAGCAATAAAACCAAGTGTAATTCAATAAATGTAAGGTAGAGCTGTTTTATGTCATAAGTTACACAGTGTACCTTCTATACATATGTATAGAAGGTACACTGTGTAACTTATGACATAAAGAAGAAGATGACTTAAAGAAGACATATTATACTTGAACCTGCTGCATAGTTATAATCCACGACACCGGTGGATCGTTATGTTCTAATTTGCAGATTTTAAAACAGCTCAATAAAAGAAACAAGTCCGCTGACTTCTGTGTGCCCAATGGGAGTAAACTTCATTTCAACAAAGAGTCTGCAACTTCGAAGGATAGCTGCAGATCATGGTAATGAGAACCTGATTTTGTTTTTCATTTGTACCAAAATGACTAAGTAACACTGCCAACTCCTACATGTATCACCCATTAAGAAAATAAAACTGATAACACACAAGTCCAGGTATGTTTTTGATGAGGTAACAACATTATAACATGGCTTAAAGCTCACACGTGTCAGTTTTGTGTAATATTGGACCTTTAAATCTGTTACGTCTATTATAATTTCCAAAACTTTCCTCAAGCTAATTCTTAAGGATATAAAACTTACTACAAAGCACATTACACATTCAAATAGCATTCACTGTAACTACTTTTTTAAACATCCCTGGTATATTGTTCCCGTGTCACATATTGAGAAACACTGCACCAACAAGCACCAGTCTACTACACTGCAGCCTAATTAGTAATGCTTATGTCCCAAACATTTTGAAACGGCTCCTATATGAGGCTATTATATCTTTAATGCACACACAGCTTTACCCTTGTAAGCAGATTCACACAGATATAAACTTCCTAAGGACGTGTGGGTGGCTGTTAATATCGACAACAAAAAATAAAGCTATCAAAGCTCATTAGCAGCAGCGCGGGGCAGACCCAAGGGACCACACCGGGTTTAGGCCGAAGTCTGTGAAGGAGAAATCATCTGTCACCATGGAGACGTGTGTGTCTGTCATATGCATCAGGCTAATTAACATGATTATAGAAATGTGAAAGCATGGGCGGAGAGAGGAGAGCGGTCAAACGGTATATAGGAGAATGCTGTTTTTCTTTCAGATATGAACATGGTATTGTAATAAGTGACCAACTACAGATAAAAGTTTATAAATGAAAGCTACATTACATATCAGTGCATTATGCTTTGCTGTTTTATTTGTTATTACTTATTTTTATTACTTATTTTACTTATGTCAGCTGGAGGTCAGGGGTCAGTTAGGGCTCTGGTCTTTCAGATTGGTGGTTTCTCTTCCATTAAATTATATTCCAGAAGTCAAAAGAACGGCTGTGAGTAGTGTCTATATCTCTAACTGTCTGCCCTGAAACTGAATGGGCATTGTCCATTGTCATGCTCTGGATTAGATTACACTGACTGCATTAAAGGTCCCGTATTACCCAAAATTGACTCTTGTGAGCTTTAAGCCATGTTATAATGTTGTTAACTCCTCAAAAACATACTCGGGAGGTGTGTTTTGGTGCATTATTAATCGGTTTATATCTCCAAAGATCAAAATGCTGTTCCATCTTATGATTTCATGCACTGGTAGTTTTCAAAGTAACATGTACCTTTTACCTTTGATCAGTAGAGATGGGCAATTCCAGGTCTGAAATGATCCATGATTCTAGTGAAGGTGTACTGAGTGGAGCACTTCCTGGCTATATGGTGTTGAAAATGCTTCTTCACACCAGGTTAATCCAGTTAAACACATTATCATGTGAACCATATGGATGAAAGGACCGTCTCAAACAGTCCTTTCTCTATCATAGTGCATCGTTAGAGTGAGAAGAGGGACTAAATAGACAGAGCTAAACTAAACAATGTTCCTCACTCATGGTTCAGAATCTGGTAGAGGGCCTTTAATGTGTAACCTGTTTGAGTCTAGGGTTGCTCAGGGCGACAGTTCTCTGAAGCCAGAAACCAAAAACAGCATCAAGAATGAAGTTTCACTGCTGCCTATTGATACATGCCCTACAAACGTGTAACCCAGTATCTGTATAGTTTTGGTTTGGGTAAAAGACAAGATATGTTTTTTGTTTTTTTTTGTCTCTACTGAACTACTGCTTGATGATATCAGAAGGTGGAACAGAGCATTTAGAGCTTTGGAGATGTAGACAGACTGATAATAAAGGGTTTCTCAAACAAAACACACTCTGAGGAGGTAATATTATAACATGGCTTAAACCCCGTAAGCGTCAATTTTGCGTAATATGGAACCTTTAAATTCTTGTATAGATCAGTATTGTTCTCCTTCTCCGACAATCATTAAACCAAAGCTACACAATGTAACTTTTCTAGAAGAGGGATATTATGTTTTGATTGGAATGTTTCACAATATGGCATTAATGTGCAAACTGTTTGAGTCCAGGGTTGCTCAGGGCGACAGTTCTCTGAAGCCAGAAACCAAAAACAGCATCAAGAATGAAGTTTCACTGCTGCCTATTGACACATGCCCTACAAACGTGTAACCCAGTATCTGAAGTTTTAGGTAAAAGACAAGATCATATGTTGTTTTGAAGCATGTATAAAGAAGTGCCTGAAACCAAGTTAACTAACCTCTTAAAGGCGCTGTACCAACTGTCTGAAAAATGTGAAAAGCAGAACTAGTTCATTTTAAACTGTCTGCAAAGTCAAAAGTTATACCTCACATTCTTAAAGGTGCACTGTGTAACTTTTCTGTTGGAGGGTCTGCTACCTGCTTGTTTCCATGGGGATGTTACTATTTTGCCTTGATTATTCCACAGCGTTGAAATAAACTTGGTAAGCACAATGGAAACAGGTTAATGGTCATATCTGTGGAGAAGCAAGCCTGCACATGGTAAGAATTCATGTTTTTAGGGTATTTTTGAGCTATAAAACACCTGTAACAAAACATGCAATGTTTAACGCTCAAATATGGAATATTCCAGGCAAAGAAATCACATCTATCTATGGAGACAAGAAAGTAGAAGACGGATTACGGCACTTCAAAAATTGCAGTCTTTGCGATTTGCTAATTGTGTCCATTCAAATTGTGATTTTGATTCAATTGCGATTGAAGGGCTCCTGTTTCAGCCCTGGAACTGCCAGTTTCTACTAAACAAAAGGTAAAAGGTAGCTGTTAACCTGAAAACGACCGCTTCATGACATTAAATGAACAGAGCATTTTGAGCTTTGGAGATATAGACAAATAGACAAATAATAATGGATTAATCAGTCGTGTGAATGAAACAAAACACAACTCCAGGTGTGTTTTTGCGGTGGTAACAACATTATAACATGGCTTAAATCTCACAAGAGTCGATTTTGTGTAATATAGGACCTTTAATCTTGGAGCCCTACTTTATTTTATCTGTACTGCTGCAAGACAACTTTTATTTTATTACATGAAAATATCTGGTGCAGTCACTTTAACAGCACAAGCTCAGGACTGAAATGTTGTCTGCTCATAAGCCGGTATCTGACAG
This sequence comes from Taenioides sp. WSHXM2023, assembly GCA_029959045.1. Classification (NCBI taxonomy): domain Eukaryota; kingdom Metazoa; phylum Chordata; class Actinopteri; order Gobiiformes; family Gobiidae; genus Taenioides; species Taenioides sp. WSHXM2023. The sequence goes on from CM057104.1 coordinate 1,764,022, forward strand.
GTGGTCCTCCTAGCCCTGCATTAACCTCTTTAGGACCTAGGGACAATCCAGCCCTCAGCTCTAACCTTCACAGTGACTTTACAGCACCCCCCCCTCTCTCTGATGCTGTCCCGTATATAATGAATACCATTAACCTTTAGCGGAGATGGCGCGCGCTTGCAGCAGGTGGGAGGAAGGGGGAGCCGAAGAGCGAGGGATGGAGAGAGGGGAGGGAGAGAGGGAGAGTGTCCGACAGAGATTGATTGATGTTCCCTTGGTCAGCGCACTCCGTCAGATCCCCTTTAATTAGTGGGCATGATGAGAAGAGGAGGTGAGGGTCCGAATGGTATGGAGAAGGAGAGGGGCGATGGAGAGGTTGTAATTGAAGGACGGAAAGATGAAGAGATAGAGCGTGATTGGCAACAGTATAATCCCTTGGACACAGCTAAAGTGCAAGAAAAAGAGAGAGAGAGGAGGAGAGAGCAGGAGAGAGGAGGAGAGAGGAGGTGCGATACAAGTAGAGGTGGGGCCAAGGTTAGCGCCTACATAAGGACAATGGACCAAGATGGTAATCGCTAACTAAAATCGCTAAATTGGAGAGATAAAAATGGGGTATTGTTGTATTATATGGCGGTGTGAAAACATTCTCTGAGATTGTAGTAACAAAGAGTTGTATGTAAACGTGCAGGGATGACGACACACTAGTTAGCATTGAGGATGTTCATTTAAAGAATACATATTGTACTTGAGCCTGCAATATAGTTATAATCAAACACCCGTGGATCTTTGTGTTATAATTTGCACATTTTTAATCGTAATATTCATCTATAACAACTTAATAAAAGAGATAAGTCCACTGACTTCCACATTAGAAAACTGCAGTGCCGCCATAAATGTCATCACAACTAATAAATAAATGATAAATGACTGTACGACGCTACTGAATCCAAAGTATCACTGATTAAGAAAATAAAATTGAAGAACGAAGTAAGTACGGTGGTGGTGTAAGTGAGGGCTGATCACCAACATGGCATCTTGAAAATAAGTGATTAAAGATAACTCAAACATGCACAAATCACCCCAAATACAACTCTGAGGGGGTAAATAAGAAGAGAAAACAACTATAACATGGTTAAAAGCTTTGAAAAGTCAATTTTGCTCAATAGGTCTACTTTAAATTCTTGTATAGGCCAGTATTGTTCTGCTTCTCTGACAATCATTTCAGTTCAACCACACTGAAACACGTGCACAATATAACTTTTCTAGAGGAGGGTCCATCACCACTTTTTTTTTTTAACAGAGATGTTTTGCTTGGAATGTTCCACAATATGACGTTAAACTTGCATATCGTCATAAAGACAAGCAGGTCAGATCTATGGAGAGCGAACCCCACTCGGTAAAAAACACATTTTATGTATTTTCATAGCAATAAAAACACATGTCGCTGAAAAATTGCAAGATATAGTTTGAAAAGATACAATGGGACATTCCACAGCATCTCCATGAAGACAAGCATAACTGAACTCACATCAGAAAGTTACTGCACCTTTAAGATTAGATAAGGGGGAAAATATTTATACTGAGGCCACACACTCAAAATCGTAATATATTTGACATTCTAATTATTATCATTGTTTTTTATACCCTTAAAATAATTATCTATGCGCCAAATTTCATAGCTATGCTTGATTATTCTTTGTCATACGCTGTTAAACAACGTTTTCAATATTGGCAAAATCAACATTATTTACCCTCTGCATTTCCATTTTTGATTGAACCATACTTGATATTTCTGACAGCTCCTCGTTATCACAACCAAATCAATAATTGCGTGTTTTAAGGAGGCCTCTTCAGATCTGATTGTAGAGCCCTTTTCAGTTCCACATGATGAGGGACCACCTTAAGAGCTGCTGTCTGCTTACGGCTCTTGTCTGGTAGAAAGGCGAATGTCTGTCCAGTGGAAATCGATGTCCGGTAATTCTGTACAGGCCCAAAGGGACACAGCACATGCTATACGTCCAGCAGTATGTCCACACACGACAGATGGGAGCCGGTGGACAGGGAAAGGACCTATGGCCACACTCTCTTTTATCACGCTTCACACTTGATTTGTTCCTATTGTGTGGCTCTGAAGAAGGCTGGGGATCAAGGCAGGCGTGTCTGTAGATTGGGAAGATGTACAGGCATGTACTTACTAGAATAAAATGCAACTATGTACCTGGAAATTTCTGCAGTAACTACCAAATGAATAAACACAATACCAATTCTGAAACTACATCCAAGGATTTTAAAATTATTGTTGACTTTAGAACAGCCATTTTGAGATTTAAAGTGACAGTATGTAACTTTCTGCATAATTCCATGGAAACAGAAAGTTAAAATCACACTTTCTCCATGAGAATATACATATTTTATGCCACAGTGTAGAATATTATAGCCAAAGAAACTACATTTCCATGGAAACAAGCAGGAAGAGGCCCTCCACCAGCCCAAGTAAGAGTCAGGTTTGTGGAGATGGAAGCCCGCTCACAGTAAGGATGACGTTTTTCTAAGTTTTAACAGGTTTATAATGAAAAAAATACATATACTTTAATTTTAGTCTATTTTTTAGTCTGTTTTCTATTTTATCCTGATATACCTTCTTTACACTATGAATATAAAGTACATTGATATGATTTGCATTTTAAAATGTATGACACATTCACCCAATATACTTTACATTTTTGTGTTTCCGCTCGCCAACCTGCTTTTCCCCTTCACTGTTGACATCAGGAAAGTTGCATTATTTACTACATTTGTATAAAGCACCTTGAAATTACATCGTATTTGAATGTGCTTTTTGTTATTGTTTGTCAGGTAAAAAATGGAATAAACAAAATGTATTTTAAAGAGCCATGTCGAGGAAGATGGCAGCCAGATTTCTCAAAACCAAAAGCTATTATCTCTCATTTTAAGTTTGAATAAAAGTGTCAATCCATAAAGTACTGCATATTTATCTCAATTTAAGCATATTGGTGCGTACACTCCCACACTCCAATCACTATAACAACACTACAATGACATTCTATTATGCCGCCTGTCAGAAAGTTAATCTAGTTTTCTCTGTTTTTCTTGTAAAAAGGGAAGGTCAAATCAAAGGCACTGCTTTTGTCGCAGGAGTATAAAAGGAAATTATCTTTTTCATAATTTGACAGAGAGACAAGTCATTCAGAGCAAAGTGGCTGTCAGTGTTGTCTCATAATAAAGTGACAATTCTGATGATTTATTGGGTTCACTCATGTATTCCTGACATGTACAGTCCTTTACTGTATCAGGGCCGTGGTGAATGGAGTAACTATGGGCTTACAGACAAGGATAAATTGGCTTTAAAGGTGCACTGTGTAACTTTTTTTGGTGGAGGGTACACCACTTGCTTGTTTCAATGGAGATATAAATATAAACTAAAGCTGGGCTTATACTGTGATTTTGTACAATTCACACTGTGCAGTGGAATCACATATGAGGGGAGCCCAAGCTCATGACGGGAGTGTGACTAACATTTGTGTCAAAACCAGCCTGAAAAGGGCCCAGTGAAAGCCCTGCTAAATCATTATGCATTTATTCAATTACAGGTCTAACCACAGCAAGATGGATTTTAGTGATATTTGTGAGTTCACAAACTCAAGAATCCATCTCGAGACACTCCCGCTGTGTGGTTCAAATTCTCCGAACAGCAGGTGGACCAATCACAGATCAGCACTGAGGTTTGTGTGGAAGTCAAAGGCGAAGCCCCCAGTCGAACCAAAACAAAGTTGGTGAAGCAGGGGGACGTACTCCAGCCTATATCAGCAAAAATGCTGACTGTTCCATTTGTGAAAAAGATCAGATTCAAATAATCGCCATGACATTCTGCCTTTTCTTGATCACGTTCAGCAAGAGCCCTTCCAGATTGATAAATCTGCAGAACTCAATTCAGAGAGCTGCACATATCAGTCTGTGTTAAGTTAAGTTAGGGTTATCTCTACACAGATCTAACCAGTAACTCCATGGAGATCTATGATTAATGAATCCTGGAGATTCAGCAAAGGTGCTAAGCTAACCAATGTGCTCCAGTCCATTCATACAATCTTCAAAGTATTTTCTTTTTATATCACATTACAATGGTAGTGTTTTATTCAGTGCTTAAAGTCCAGGACAACCAACACAACTAAGTGACAAGCAAAGGCACTGGTGAGGACTGCTTAATAATGAAGTCCCTTAATGAAGTTGTAGAGTTAATTGGCCAAGAGGAGAGAGGGAGTGCGTCAGGTAACTGCCCCTGAGGGCTCGTGGTCGTGTGACCACGTGGTGGAGGCATGTTTAGTGTGCAAAGTCTGTTTAATTAATCATCGGCTGCTTAAAAAAATGAGTAATTAAAGAGAGATTAGAGAAAGAGATAGCACATAACCCTTAAATTAAGAGAAGGTTAAATTTAGAAGCAGTTAATTGGGATGTAAATCAGCAATGCAGCTAATTTAGCCGCAATTAGTATGTATTAGAATAAGTCTGACCGTTGTATAGGGGAAGTAGTTAACACACATATAAGGTCTTCATTAGAGGTGAGTATACTCAGATGTAATTTGCAACGTTTATGTGAGTAAAACAAATTGTACTTCCCAGAGTAGTTTTAATTCTACGCAAGTAATATATTTTACAGTGTAACAGTGAGTAAAAGTTTTGAATACTCTTCCTATTAAATCTACAACTGGCAAAAACTTTGTTAAGTCTTCTTTTCTCATTGTGGTGGTTTATCCTAGATTTTGTGCAATATTTATAACATGTCCTTCCAATTATATCAACTTGAAATTATAATTCAGATTGTTATGTCCAGCAGTTCCTCTTAGAATTACAAAGTCTTGCTTGAGTTGTAGTTGTTTTTCCTTCACTTCAGTAATTTATTTAACCACTTTGTACTTCTACTGGAGTAGTAATGTTATACTACAAAGTACAATTTTTGGCTACTCTACCCATGATCTTCATACGAAAAGTCTGTATGAAATCAAACTTTTTAGTGGATGTTACATAGCTGTATATACTGTAAGACACTTTTGATGAACTTAAAGGGCCCATATTACACAATTTTCTGATCTATGTTATTTCCTCATCACAAACAGATCTGGAGTTGTGTTTTGTTTCATTCACACATGTCTAACACACAAACCCTGCATGTTTTCACTTTGTCTTTAAAGATGAAACTTTTGATTGAAAACCTTGCAAACACGTCACACAGAAGGTTAAAAAATGCATGTTTCTTTTTGCCAGTCGGAGCGTTAAACCAGATTCAGCCAAACGTGTGTGTATCCAGCGATAAAATGTGTCAGTCCACATCACTTCCCTCTCCGCGGATCAGCCCCTCGGCATCATGGGTAATCGTAATGCCCACACACAACTCCCAGGATCGATGGAATGCCAGAGGACATAGGGTCAAGTCGCGCAGTGTCAATATTTAAAGCTGCTCTAGACACCAGGGACCTGTGCCATGGCCTCATTAATATGGTCTATACGTATACAGCACACACGGGCTCCTGCTCCAGACGGGGAGGACGTAGGACCACTCCCAAATGTGGATATAAACACTTTCAGACAATTATAAAGCAAGGGGTGGAGTATAACTATTGACTAGTTTTGGCCATTCAGTAGTCAATTGTAGAGCTGCAGTATACGTTAATGCAAAACAACAAGGCTATCTGCAAATTAAAAATGTAACACAATTTGATGTTAGTTAAAGAAAATTAGTAAAATTCCAAATAGTTTCAAACTGTGAATATTTTGGAAAATTATAAAGCAGGGTATGGAGTATAGGTCTTCTACTGGTCAATTGTAGAACTATACCTCATATACACATATACATCTTTAAAAGACGTCAATTTTAACTTGGTTAAATGGTTTCAAAAACAGAAGGATGTAGATTATAAATAAGGATGTATGAAAATATTGAAAAAGTATTAACCAGGGTGTAGATAATGTGTCTATAGTCTGTTCTACAACTGTTGTATTTAAATATTACTATTCATCTGTGAGAGGCTGGAATCACACCACCAACCTGTGGGCCAGTGGGTCTGACTGCTCTACCAATGATGTTTATGTCTAGAGCAGGATTCGAACCACCAACCTTTGGATTAGAGGACGAACACTCAGCCAACTGTAACCACCAACTGAGCAAATACTTCTCCTCGTTGCTCAGGTGTAGCGTGGTATTGTTGTTTTGCATTGGTAAAACAAATACCATCATTATAGGGATAATAGCCTTTTATTCATATAGAGATTTTATTGTGAAGCACTGTAAAATGTACTGTTTAAAACCATCTGTTTGAAGGAAGTGGCAAATTGACAAGTTTAAGAGTTTCTATTCAGTTTATTCAGTTTCAGAATGACAGGATTGAACACACCCACACAATCACACTGTAAAAGATCTACATAATATAGTACGGCATGGGATTGGGAGAGAATCAATACAGACAATTTGATAAAAGGGAAATTACTGTCATCATAAATATAGATTCAGCATATTTACAAAGGGTGTGAGTCATTTTGAAATTCACCAATCATCACAGACTGCCTATACTTTTTAATATGATGTTAGCACTTTTGAGAAATAAGAGGATTTCATATTACCTACAACTTTATGTTATCATTTTTACAGGCCCTTTAGCAGTGTAAAAATAGAACTACTTGCATTGACATTTGTATAGCAATATCAGCAGTAGTATACACCGCATTCCAAATTATTATGCAAATTGTGTTTAAGTGTCATAAAGGTCAAATGTTTAGTTTTCCAGTGAAACTCATGGATGGTCTTGTGTCTCACACACATGTGCCAATGAGTTTGCCCGGTGCGTCCAACTAAAGGAAAAACGACTGAAGAAGGACGTTCCACATTATTAAGCAGAGCACCATTTTCAAGCAATATGGGAAAGAAAAAGGATCTCTCTAGTGCCCAAAAGCGTGAAATAGTTGAAAACCTGGGACAAGGTATGAAAACCTTAGATATTTCACGAAAACTTATGCGTGATCATCGTACTATTAAGAGATTTGTAGCTGATTCAGAGCACACACGGATTTGTTCAGATAAAGGCACAATGAAGAAGGTTTCTGCCAGACAAATACATCGGATTAAGAGAGCAGCTGCTAAAATGTCATTACAAAGCAGCAAACAGGTATTAAAGCTGCTGGTGCCTCTGGAGTCCCGCGAACATCCAGGTGTAGGATCCTCCAGAGGCTTTGCAGTTCTGCATAAACCTTCTATTTGGCCACCCTTAAACAAAGCTCACAAGCAGAAACGGCTCCAGTGGGCCCAGAAATACACGAAGACTAATTTTCAAACAGTCTTGTTCACTGATGAGTGCCGTGCAACCCTGGATGGTCCAGATGGATGGAGTGGCGGTTGGTTGGTCTGGCCCTTTAGGGTCCCTGAAGGTGTGAAAATGACCTCTGTGTGTGGAATTTCTGACTGACCACTTTTTTCCATGGTACAAAAAGAAGAATTGTGCTTTCCGTAGCAAAATCATCTTCATGCATGACCATCTCATCTCATGGAGCATCCTCAAGCAAAAGATCTATGAGGGCGAGAGGCAGTTCACATCCAAACACCAGCTCTGAGAGGCTATTCTGACATCCTGCAAAAAAATTCAAGCAGAAAGTCTCCACAAGCAGAAACTCTCCACAAACTCACAAGTTCAATGGATGCAAGAATTGTGAAGCTCCTGTCAAATAAGGGCTCCTATGTTCAAATGTAACTTGACCTGTTAAGATGTTTTGATTGAAATAACTTTTGATTTCAGTAATATGCAAATGCTTCTAATTGAAAAATAAATAAATGACCATTTTCTTTACAATAATAACATGATTTGAAAATAATAATTTGGCATTTTAAGTTTTGATTTTTGAAAAAAATACTGTTATCATTGGGAGGTTTGTTCAGTAACATTCAAATTGTACTCTAAAGGTTGATGACTTGAAAATTATGATGACTCTTTCAAATTTCAGACTTTAAAAAAATATGTTGTTGTTCTGAATCATTTTATTTAAAATGTTGACCTATGGTACTTGCTCACATTTTTATGTAGCACTTTTCCACCTTCACCCATTCACGCACACATTCATACACTAGCGTACACAAACACTGGGGTTAAGTATCTTGCCCAAGAACACAACAACAGTATTCATCTGTGGGAGCTGCAATCGCACCACCAGCCTGTGAGTCAGTGGATCTGATCGCTCAACCAATGGTGTTTATGTCGAGAGCAGGATTCGAACCACCAACCTTCGGATCAGAGGACAAACGCTCTACCAATTGAGACAATGTTACCCGTGTCGCCTACGTCATAGTACCCTGATATTGAAGTATCTGATATTAGCGCCCCCTAGGACAGGTTGGAAAGGCCTTGTCCCTCATCAAGAACAACCTCCAGTCTAGAACATTACAGCGCGGATCAGCAAACTCAGCTCTGCTCCCAATCCCCCTACAGGCCTATCACCACCTCTCAGGCTTCGCTGTCTTCAAGATAAGACCTATATATTTACCACACGATCACTATCTTCACCATTAAACCCTCTTATCGCCACATCTAACTGTTCTTTTGCTTGTTTTGCTTGTTCTCAGCTCTCCACCGGGGCTGATAGAGGTCACCAAGCCACTAGGGGGAACCGAAGAGGAAACAAGGCAGAGAAAAGCACAAGAAAAATTCAGAGAAGAAAGGAGATATTTCTTCATTGTGCGTTTGGTGAGCGATGACAGGTTTGGTGTGAAAAACAGAGCGAGAAGTATTATGACAAATGAAGGCGACCAAAGGTGCAAATAAACCGGTAAAATGTGTAGGAGAGGACAGCTAACCTTTCATGGTAAATGTGTATAAATGAGAGCCGATCCTTCTCATATACAGACGTTTTTAGGGTTTGCAACAGTATTTGAATGGATGGCACTTCATGTTAAAATGTCCCATATGGGGATATTTTACTATTGGTCCTAAAAATGGCCACAGTGAATGTAAGATTTTCCCATTGTTTGTCTTTGAATTATAAATAAAGTGATCATAGTCATGTTGATGGATTTTTAAAAATCTTGGTTAAAAATTAATCTTTATAACACCTTGGATATGTTAATTGTATCCAGAGTTGTCAAAAAATAAATACCCAGATACTAAAACATAGTATCAAAATTAGAGAAATATTGTTTTTGGAAAGTATAGTCTAGATCTATAAGTATAATGTTTTTTATAATGGTTTTAATTATCATTGAAGTATCAGAATCTATATTGAGTATCAGTATAATCAGAGGGGCTGATGGTGTTATAGTGGATGGATAATGCTCTGTTAAGCATTTAGGGTGTCATGAAAGGCGCTCAGACTAAACGTCCTTCTCATTCACGTTGCTGCATTTAGCCGTTAGCTGCTTCTTACCTGTACTCCAGTGAAAAGCGCGTGAGCTCAGTGTTGTTGTGGATCCACTTGAACTCCAGGGGCCAGCTGCCCTCTGCCATACAGGTGAGCACCAGCCTGTTACGCTCCAGGTGCAGCTGACTTCGCACCGGCTCCGTCTTAAAGTAGGGGGGCACATCATCTGGAAGAAAGAGAAGGAAAAAATTGTAAATATATAATTTAAACACGTGACAAATATTTGCATTTGTTTTATGCAGTAACATTAAAGGTGCACTATGCAACATTTCAGCTGAAGGGTCTGTCACTTTTTTGTTTCCATGGAGATGTTGAGCTTGAAATGTTCAGCTTTATAGAGACAGGCAGGGGACACCACTGGGCCAAGTTATAGATCAGATCGGTGGAGAGGCAAGCTCACAGCAAGAACACATGTTTTTCAAGGTATTCTAAGCAGTAAAAACACCTGTAATTGAATATATGGGAAATGGATCATGTTAATGCCATACTATGTAACATTCAAGGCATCAACCCTCCAATAACATCTCCAAGAATGTAAGCATGAAGGTAGCAGACTCTCCACCAGAAAAGTTCCATAATTCACCTTTAAATCAAACTCAAATTGAGAAAGACCAGACCAGCTCTCTTTGTCAAACAAGACGTAAACTACTTTCTAGAGTATTCTGACATTTTTTTTAGTGTTAGAAAATACTTGAAAACAGTTTACTTTGTCAAACTTGGCCAACACAACTAGGCAACTTGAAGAGACGGGGAATTAGCTGCTCTGTGCTTCGTAATGGACTATATACACAACCAGATGCATCGATCCATTTGAGACTAAGTAAACCCTTGTGTTAGCCTATTACTAATAATGCAAACAACTCAAGCTCTATTGAAAGGTTCAGAAGGTAAGAAGTAAGATGAACTGGCCTTGGATATGGAGGTGTCTTTCTGTATAGCACAACTTTGACAGGAAGGAGGAAAAGAAAAGCATAAAATTCATTCTTCACTGTACCACCTACACACTGCTACGCTACATCTCTCGCTCAAGGCCTGGGTGATGATAAGTGCAACAAGAAAACTACCAAGCAAATGTACCAAGCAAGCCATAATATTATAACAATGTGGAGTGGGGAACATAAGTATGGATTTTAAACATGTTGATAAGCTAGAAAAAAGGATTATAGTATATAGGAAACTGTAGTATTTGTGGATTTTCCAAGTCTACACTCGACAATATCGATCAAATGTACTTCAGTAAGGTTGTTACAGATGCAGATAGCAAGAATTTTGATTATAAACATGAATACTTTAAAGGTGCACTCTGTAACTTTTCTAGAAGCGCTTTGGGTGTCTTGAAAGGCGCTATATAAATGCAATCATGAATGGATTAAAAAATAAATAAATTTTCTGCCACCTGCCCTGCTTGTGTCAGTGGATATGTAATTACTGAAGCCACCAGGCCAAGTTACTAGTCTGATCAATGGAGAGGCGAGTCCACTGACCACACATATTTTTTCAAGTTTTATTTTAATTTCTTTGAGCAATAAAAATATTCATAATGAAAGAAATGCAAGATAGGCTTAATGCCAACTTTCTCCATGGATAATTTATTGCTTTGCCTGGAATGCTCCATAGTATGGCACTGAACTTATCCATCGCCATGGTGACAAGCAGGTGATGCCAAGTTACTGATCTCATCAGTGGAGAGTAATGAGCTAGATATATTAATACTATACTTTTTCAGCTGTAGTTTCTTCAAATATTTCTTCATTCTTAGTTCAGTGATTTCTCAGACCATTATTTTAATTCTACTTGAGTATTTTTTTTATTTTTTTTTTGTAGTAACAAAACTCTTACTTGTGTAACATTTTTGGCTACTCTACCCACCAATGCCAAAAAGCCACATTGCCATTAACCATCACAGCAGGATCAATTAATCAATGAATCAATCAATGAATCAATCAATGAATCAATGAATGAATGAATGAATCATTAACAGACGGGTGGTCGTAACGTTCTGGCTGGTTCCATTATAACGCACCTTTTGTACCTCTATCTCCAACTGTCAGGGCGCTTTGAGGTGCTAATATCTCAACACTGATGGAGGAGTGAGGAAAGTGAAAGGGCCCTTCTGGATGCTCATTGTAAATATAGCGCACATTAATTGGATGGTTGGTTAATATAATTATCAGATTGGATGATAATCAGTAGTTGGAATTAAACTGTCAAAATGATCTATAGCTGTGATATTTGGCTCTTCTAACACAGATCTGGCTTTGGTGGAGCTTTGAAGTGTGTGCGAGAAGAGCCGTGTGGATGGAGGTAAAGAAAATACACACCTACATGAAAATAAAAGTTAGCTAAAGAGACGAGTTAAAAAATAAATGGTGGACAATACATTATGTTTTTATATTCCACCATCTTAAACAGATCATTTCATAAAACATGTGGATCCTTAAACCTTTCTCAGCATTACAGCTATAGAATTTAGACAAAGACTTTCTTTTAAAGCTGCATTGTGTAACTTTTCTGGTGGAGTGCACTTTTTAGTGCATCAGTTATCGGCCTTAAATCTCCAGCACAGGCCGATATTTTGTTTTGGCCGACCTACAGCCTAAAGAGTGCACACAAAGCTGTAGTTGAACACAAATGTAAATAGATAACTGCTCAAAACACTTTCTTGGATGGACTCTAGGTGAGTTTATCATAATTTAAAATGACATCATTTGGCAAAAATATTCAAAATTGGTCCTACATATAGGACAAAAAATATCGACAGAGCTCATTTGCCCTCGGTTGAAATGAAAACAAAATAGCTGGCTTTCAAAGATGCATGATTGTATAACAGGGAATCTGGAGAGTTTGTTGCTTAAAATTGAAATTCCAATTTGGACTAAACTTGAATTGTAAGTTGCAACCACTCCATCAAATATATTCCGTAGAAAACAAAAAATCCAGCTGTTTGTCGTGATGCTTTCATTACACAAATTTTGTAATCATCCAAGGCAGTGGAAACCAGCAGCACATATTAAATCTGAATTTTACTAGTAATTTTGAAACTATCTTGACAAACAAATCAACCAGTGTCAAGGGGTTCTTTAAAGCTTTGAAATCAGCATGTAGGTTCCTCTCAACCACTTTAATAGACAGACATGTTCCCAAAAATGCAGAGAACAGTGCTGTGTAGGGCTGCTAATCATTGGAATAAGTCTCCTCTGTTATTTAAAGCTGCAATGTGTAACTTTTCTGGTTTTCTGGTCTGCCATCTGCTTGTCTGCTGATAATTAAATCAATGCAACATAGATGACTTTAATGCCATACAGTGGAACATTCTGGGCAAAGCAATAACATCTCCACAGAGACAAGCAGGTGACGAACCCTCCACCAGAAAAGTTACACATTGCACTTTTAGGATATAAAATTAACTGCTCAAAACACTCATTATTTTCCCCACACACAGAACTCCTTTTTCTACAACTGCACTGTTTTAATTCACTTTTCACTCAGATGGTACTGTTCTTTCTACTAAAATCCAATTCCTCATCTGTGAAACCGAACTAAACCTCAACTTGGGCACACAGCTAATCAAAAAGTTACACACAAACCAAAATCTCTCCAAGAAGAATTCACAATGAGCCTAAGAAAGCATGTAATCTACAGGTTAAGCCATTAAACTATAATGGAAAATGCACTTGAACTGATGAATAGATAAAACGCAAGGGGTTTTAAGAGAAGGTGGATGAATAAAAAGAAAAAAAATGGTGCTTTAAAAGTGAGATCTGAAATATGACTGGACAAAAAGGACAGGGCTAATTTTTCCTCTGTGATAAAAGATTTGGTTTAATTTTTGAGATTTGGGACTGAGAGGGAGGTAAAAATTGGTTTGAAGTGTGCAAAATTGTCCTTTTCCTTGAATAATAGCACATTATCATATAACAATGAATAATTACTATAATGCACTATGTTTTTTTGTTTTATTTAAGGGTCCTATATTTTAAGCCACTTTTAAGCCATGTTATAATGTTGTAACCTCCTCCAAAACATACCTGGAGTTTTGTTTTGTTTCATTCACACATGTTTGATTAATTCTTTATTATTAGTCTGTCTCCAAAGCTCAAAATGCTCCATTCCACCTTGTGATGTCAAGAAGCAGTAGTTTTCAAGTGACCAGCTACTTTTTAACTTTAGTTCAGTAGAGATGGGCCGTTCCAGGGCTGAAATGATCCAAATGATTCTAGTGAAGGTGTGTGGAGTTTAAAAACACAGTGGAGCATTTCCTTATCACCACATGACATCACAAGACGGAACAGTTTTCAGTTTAAGTGAAGAACTCGGCCTAAATATGGAGGGTTTGTGTGTGTGTGTGTGTGTGTGTGGTAAACATGTCTGAATGAATGAAACGAAACACAACTACAGCTTTGTTTGTGATGAAGGAAACAACATTATAACAGAGAAATAGATGAGTAATATGGACGCTTTAAGCATTGTAGGTGGCTCTCATGTCTCTGGCCTGTCTCTGCAGTAGCTCTGGTTTATCGGGCTGGTTTCCCCCCTCTGCTCCTGATCCACAGATAGCAGTGATGAGCTCTTGTGCACTTCCTAATGAGGCCCGCTCTGATCCTCATCGCTGTGATCAATGCTGTCTGCAGAATCACACTACTCTACCGGGACACTCCAGTATTGAGTACACTATTGGCATTTACTTTGAGTGGGTTTTTACACAGGGTACAGGGTGGTAAGAGTTTTAGATGCGTTCACCGTCAGCATGATGACTTAAGTTTAACGGGTCTATATTACACTGTTTTCTGATCTGTTATAATGTTTCCTCTTCAAAAACATGCCTGGAGTTGTGTTTTGTTTCTTTCACACATGTTTAACACAGAAATCTTACATATTTAGTCCTTCTCTCAAATAGGAAACACTCTGTTCCACCTTGTGATGTCATGTGGTGATACAGGAAGTGCTCCACTGTGTTTTTAAATTCCATACGCCTTCACTAGAATCATTTAACTGATGCCCTGGAATTGCAAATCTCTGCTGAACTAAAGGTAAAACGTAGCTGTTGACATGAAAACTACCACTACATGACATCACAAGGTGGAACAGAGCATTTTGAGCTTTGGAGATGTAGACACACTAATAATGCAGGATTACTACATGTGTGAATGAAACAAAACACAACTCCAGGTGTGTTTTTGATGAGGAACCAACATTATAACATAAACCAGTGGAATATGGACCCTTTAATACTAAATACATCTTCTTTAAAGGTGCATTGTGTAACTTTATGGTGGAGGTTATTGCTTTGTTATTGCTTTGTCTGGAAAGTTTCACAGTATGGCATTAAACCTTTCTATCGTCATGGAGATCAAACCAGACTAAGTTACCAGTCAGACTTTTTTGAGCTATAAAACCGCCTGCAATTGAATAAACGCAAGGATCTGTTTAATGTCATACTGTGGAACATTCAAGGCAGAGCAATGACATATCCATAGAAACAAGCAGGTGATGGACTCCCAAACAAAAAGTTACACATATTTGTGCCAGTCAGAATTAAAAGTTACAAATGTGCAAGTGAAAAAGTGAAAAATTATTACAATACTGTGATTCAACACAATGTAGAAAAATGGATAAGAGGAATTTTAACATGTATTATATTATCTGTTTGTATAAATAAAAGTGTTTAAGTTGTGAATTCAATTTGAAATCAAGAAATACAAAAAGATTAGCCTTGTATAAGCTACGTGACAAAAACATTTTTTGGCTCCCACGCACCAATTAGAAAACACTGCTTGAAAAATATATCCTTCATTTCTTCCATTGTGTGACTGAACTTGAAATCTGAGCCTTTTCATAAATTTGGCACCAATGTAGAAACAATTAAACTTGTAAACAACTAGATGTCATTGAGAATTGACATAAGCTTTCAAAACTATAATAACTGAACTCTATAACTGAAGTAGACATATTTGTATTTTTACTTGTCAACTATCCTTCACAAACCTATTGCTTTTGACTTTTCAAGGACTATCACTTCTGTAATATAATGGTAAACATACAGAGACTATTGGGTATACTGCTCGTGGGGCCTTATGAAGCAATTACAGCATGGATATGGGGCGACTCATTTACATATAGCACATTTAGCGCTCCCTTGGGTGCTGGTCCCAGGTCGACGCTACTCTATGGTCCACCTCCAATTTAGTGTGCACATTCCAGCTGCCTCATTATAGGAACAGTGCCAGGTACAAATGTGTGCCTTGGAGGTGGAAATTCCTAATTGAGAAGAAGTCCTAGAATTGATTTTTACTATACTCCAACTCCAACTATAGCGAAAGGGAGAGACATTTTGCCAATTTTCAGTTTTAAGAAGAACAAATTTAAAGGTGCACTGTGTAACATCTCTACTGGAGGATTCGCCACCTTCTTGTCTCCATAGAAACGTTATTGCTTTGTCTAGAATGTTCCACAGAAAAGATTAAATCAGGTTACAGCACTACGCTACGTTACAGTTCAGATCTGTGGAGAGTCGTCACTATTCACAGAAGGAATTATTATATTTTTGAGCAATAGAAACACCAGTAATGAATAAATGCTACATGGATATGTTTAATGCCATACCATGGAACATTCCAGTCAAAGCAATTACATCTCCATGGAAACAAGTAGGTAGCAGACCCTCCACAAGAAAAGTTGCCCAATGCATCTTTAAGGCAGGACACTACAGGTGAAAGGGAAAAAATAATACATTTAGAGATATCAATAATAATAATAATAATAATAATAATAATAATAATAATAATAATAATAAAAAAGACAATTTATGTGTAAAAACTGAAAAACTTACATTTTTTGGGACATTTAAAATAAAAATATGAAAAGAGGCAGGTTTAAATGTTTGTTGACATATTAGATATAAAAATATATACAGAGGGGATTTTGGATATGTTATTTAGTATTTGAGTAAACTAGATCTGACTGAAAATTTGCTTTAAAATTCAAATTTCACCTCATTCACCTCATTTTGGAGTAAAAACTTTAATAAATCAAACTTGGAATTATATATAAAAAAATCCTTCTGTAAGTATCACCAAAATATTGTTAAGTACAAGACTGGAATGTTTGGTGTCTGTAGGTGCTACTTTAAAGGTATATTGTGTAACTTTTCAGGTGGAGGGTTTGTCAAATGCTTTTCTGAATAAATATAAAGTCAAGCTGTTTAATGTCATACTGTGGAACAACATTACAGGTATAACAATGACATATCCAAGTTGATTAAATTCAATATTAAAACATCTTTGAGTGCAGTTATTTCCACATGAAGGCGTATATGCTCAGAGAACAAACTGACCAAAAAACTAAAAAAAAAAAAAAAAAAAAAGTATTGCCTGCAGTGTCTCGCCTTAAATTCTCATGATTAATTAATGGTGTTTCTGATGAGAAACTTTACAAATGAACATACTTCTGTAAAAGAGCATACCTTATAAAAATTGTCATTAGATTCTGTCACTTCCAGCGACCTCGATTTAAATGTGTCTATAATTGCTATGTTTGTATTCACTTTCAGGCCCTTTATGGCGGGTGACTGATCGACTGTCACTGAAGACTAACAGTGCATTTCAATCACCGCAGAAGAAAAGGATAAAATAGTGCAGTACTGAAGGTGCTTGAGTAGATTTAAAGCTGCATTGTGTAACATTTCTGGTGGAGGGTCCATCAAATGTTTTTCTTCAAGGAGATGTTATTGCTTTATCTGGAATGTTCCACAGTATGGCATTAAACCTTTCTATCTTCATGGAGACCAAACCAGACCAAGTTACAGGTCAGATCTGTGAAGAGGCGACCCCGCTCACAGTCAGAATGCCTGTTTTTCTAGGTATTTTTGAACTATAAAACCATCTGTGATTGAATAAATTAACGGTAGAGCTGTTTCTTGTCATACTGTGGGACATTTTGGGCAGAGCAATGGCATCTTTTGACAGACTTTCCACCAGAAAAGTTACATAGTGCACCTTTAAAACAGTGAATTGGCCGACCCAGAAGTTCAGCATTGTCCTTGTTTGGTCCTGGTTTGAGATCAGTTTTTTTCGGCTGTAGATTTGGTTTGGTCCTGTTCTAGTCCTCTTTTAGTCCCTGTCTAGGTCAGATTTAGTTTAGGATTTAGTCCTAGTTTAGTCCCAATGTTTTATGTGTTGTTTGCAACAGTGAAGTCGACCTATGAAAGTCTGATCTGTATAAGTCTTGAAATTTCAAAGTGTTAGTTGGCATGGTTCATTTGTCCACATAACACCAGCAGAGGGCACTAAGACTGCATCTGTGGGATCATTGAAAGGTCAATTATTGTGTTAAAAAAGAAAAAAAAAATTCTGAACAATTATCTGAACAATTTTGGTATGTGGAGTTTTAAAACCTGCTCAACGTTGTGTTGACATTTGGACTTTTTATTCAGGAAAAGGGAGACAGATTATGGCACAATGGCACAACCCAGATATATATTTGATGAGCATACAACATTATGAGAAGGTTAAAAGTTCAAAAAGTCAGTTTAACATGTACAAGTCCTTAAAAATGCATGGCTGGAGGTCTCTCAATACTTAAAGGGCACTATGTAACTTGGCCTGCTTGTTGCTTTGCCTGTAAAGTTCCACTGAAAAGTGCTAAGCTTATCTGACTCTATGGAGAGAAGCAGGCGACGCTTGTAGGATCAAGTTACAGGTCAGACAAACCTCTTTGTCAAAGCCTGAGCTCGTCAAACCGCAGAAGCAAGGCCGGGCCTGGGTACTACTTGGATGAAAGACTGCTTGGAAAATCAGGTGCCAGATTGGCAGCATTGCTTCTGTCAGTCTGTCCCAGGGCAGCCATGGCTACAGTGGTATTTTACCACCATAGAGTATGGAGTGATTTATGTTATAGTGTTGTTATAAAGTTATAATGTTGTTCCCTCACCACAAAAGGTAAAAGGAGCTGTTAACTTGAAGACTACCACTTCATGACATCACAAAATGGAGCAGAGCATTTGAGCTTTGGAGCTGTAGATAGACTAGAAATAGAATAATAAAGGAGTACTCTCACTCTCTCTCTCATATATATAACAACATTCTAATATGAGAGCTCACAAGAGTCAGTTTTGCATAATATAGGCCCTTGAAAGTGCAGCTTTGTTAAAACCACATATATTGCTGGTACATGTATCTTCTATCGTTCTCAGGGAGAAGTATCTTGTTTTTCTGCTTGTTCAGAACACACAATATCTTCACTCGTGACACATTTTCTCCGCCCAGACCATCTCCACACTGTATTTACTGTAGAGTCCCGTTGCCTTTACACAGACACATACAGAGTCTACACTTTACCCGCTCCCTCAAGGCTCCAGTTTTGCTTATGGAGTGAGAAGACAGCACCCTCCCTCTTCCTCTCTCCTCCCTCTCTCCCCCTCCTCTCCCCCTCTCCTCCTCCTCCTCTCCTCTTCCTCCTTTCCCCTTCCTCTTCCCCTCTCCTCTCCCCCCTCTCCTCTTTCCCCCCTCTCCTCCTCCTCTCCCTTCACTGTCCTGAGGGGCTCTGTGCTTCTTCTGGACCAAAAATGCATATTTCATCAACAGCCTACGGGCTCCGACTCTGCTACAGAAATAACAGGTGACTTATTGTGGCGAATTCTGGACTAAACAAGTTTATTAGACACAGCTTCATGCCAACTGACAGCTGAAGGGAAAAGGGGGACAAAGGGAATTTTTGGGGAGAATCATATGAAAAGAAAGGATATGATAAGTTACTTCAAATCCATTGAGATAAAACAAAAAATATTCACAATCACATACAGTTCTTGATAGAAATAATGTCATATCTTTAACGTGAGAATTTTCTATTATAAAAAGGTATGCAATGGTTAGGTTATTAGTCCTGGATTCTTGTGAGCGCTAAGCCACAAGAATCAAAAACACAACCCCAAAAACATATTTGGGGTTGTGTTTTGTTTCATTCACAGTTGGAGTAACCCTTTATTATTAGTCTGTCTACATCTCCAAAGCTCAGAATGCTCTGTTCCACCTTGTGATGTCATGCAGCGCTAGTTTTCAAGTGAACAGCTCCTTTTACCTTTGGTTGAGTAGAGTAGCAATTCTAGAGCTGAAATTATCCAAATGATTCTAATGACGGATGATTCATTGCTGCTTCAGGATAAATAATCTATCTATCTGATGGTGTATGAAGTTTAAAAACACAGTGGAGCACTTCTTATATTACCACATGACATCACGAGGTGGAACAGAGTGTCTTCTGTTTGAAAGAAGAACAAAGCCTAAAATAAGCAGGGTTTGCGTTAAACATGTTTGAACAAAACAAAACACAACTCTAAGTATGTTTTTGATGAGGAAACAACATTATAACACTTTTTAATCTTTGTGGTATCAGAACTAGTACTGAGTATGGAGTCTATTCCTTAGTGTCAAAGTTTGAAATTTTAGTATCTTAACAACACTAGAATCTCCAATTCTTCAGCTCTTCTCTTTTTTCCAGTCAACAGTGAAAACTAAGTATACACATAAAGTTCACAGCTGATTCAACAAAGAAATGACTGCCTCTCAAAAGAAACCAATGCTAAAGTTGTAACAGAAATAAAAAATAGTATATTAGACAGGTGAGGTTATGCCCGGAGATGTCTAATGGGACTTTAGTTATGGCTGTCTGTCTTTTACTATAGACATAATAGTTGTTGGCTGTGACTGGTGGTGGCAGGTGTCTGCTTGTGTACTGATGAGGAGAGGAGTTTGTAGCTGGTCTAACTGAGCAGCTAATGACCCCGCTGGGTGAGAAAATCTGCTGTAGTGTCTGTCTTTATTTAGCGCGCTGCTCCCGGTGCATGGGGATGTGTGCTTTCTGCTATAAGGATTGATAATTGTGTTTGCAAGATGTAAATAACACTGCTTAAAGGTGGCACGTTGCTGAAAGAAGGTCCTTTGTCTGTAATGTTCCACAGTATGGCATTATACGCATTCAGATCTTGTTTTAATCGGTGTGTAATGTGTAAAAGGTTTTGTGAAAGCTACAGACACGTTTAAAGAGAGTCCTATATAACACAAAATTAACTCTTGTAAGGTTTAAGCCATGTTATGTCGTTACCGCGTCAAAAACATACCTGAAGTTGTGTTTTGTTTTATTCTAGTGAAGGTGTGTGGAGTTTAAAAACACAGTGGAGCACTTCCTGTATTACCACATGACATCACAAGGTGGAACAGAGTGTTTTCATTTTGGGAACTCTAAAAATATGCCTAAAATAGTCTAATATGGGCCCTTCAAAGGTGCACTGTTACTTTTCTGTAGTGTGGTGATTGGTGCGTTATCTGAAATGTTCCACGGTATGACATTAAACTTATCTTTCATTTATTCAATTACAGACGTTTTAATCACTAAAAAAACCCTTAAAATATGCATTACAACACAAAAGGTTAAAAAACACATTTAAAGAGAGATAAATACAGACTTCCTCATTCTGTAAAGTGAAAATTAGCCCATCTTTAAGGCAGAACTCCTCAGAATCTCCTCACTTTGGGTTGCCAGATTGCACTAATAAAACTATCCCCCAAAGCACTTCCTATGCTACGATATAGTGTTGGTTTCTGGATATAAGTGGTGGAGGCGGAGAATGTTTAACCTTTTGGCATCTGAATAGTGAACATAGTCTTTTATATTATTATGAGAACTGCCAGTCAGTTTCCCACAAGAATAATATAATAACATGGCTTTTTCAAACAGTATACAAAAAACAGTTGTACACAAAAACTCCCACTCATCTGTGCTCGTCTGCTACAGTTTAATCTCACACACATATGTTTACTTGCAACTTGGGGACATTGATTTGAGTTATATTCATTTCTGGGAGACTGATCGCAACCTTAAAGCTCCTATATTACACACAATTGGTTCTTGCGAGCTTCAAGCCATGTTATATTGTTACTTGTTATCAAAAACATACCTGAAGTTGTGTTTAGTTTCATTCACACATTTGAGTAATCCTTTATTATTAGTCTGTCTACATCTCCAATGCTCAAAATACTGTACTCTGTTCCACCTTAATTGAAGTTTTCAAGTGAACAGCTACCTTTTACTTTTTATTCAGTTGAGACTGGGAATTCTTATGGTTTTGATTAGGAAACAACATTTAAAAATAGAACAGAAAATAGTGTAATAAGGGCCTTTAATTACTACCCACCCAAATCTAAACTTTAAAGTGCATATGCCAGATTTTCATGTTTTGTTTTGTGGTAAATATTTATGTTAAGTTAAATGGCCGTTTGTGGATAAAAGTTGAGAAGAAAAATACAAAAAAAAGTAGTCTACCTATGTCATTAACAAACAAAATTCTCAAGACACAATTTACAAGCAAGGAACACATATTTTTTTTTGACTGATTTAACAAAATAAAGGTGTTGTCATCTATTTTTATTTAGGTAATCATAACTATTGTGTAATTTAGACAAGTTTTGGACAAAAGAAAAAAAAAAAGAAAAAAAGTCAAACCTGTCATATGCACTGTAAATCATATTATTGATTACTGATGTACAATTGATAAAGGATTTCCAGCACGGGGACCTCCATAAATGTGTATACAGATTTTAGTCCGCACATTGTAATAAATCCCCGCCCTCAGACCCACACAGTACACTCACATTACACTAACCCTCGGCTTTGGCCAGTCTCCAACTTATTACTGTCAACCCGTTTTGTTTCATTCATGGCTCAGTGACGCCTCCTTTAGCCCGCAGCATTTCCCATGAGGCCCTGCTGCTGCTGCCGCCTGTACATGCTCCAGCCCCGGCCCTGGTCTGCTCCTCTGTTCAGTTAGGGAGGTTTCTGAAGCGCAGCCCCTCAAATGTCCACCAGGGATGTTCAAAAACACAGGAGTAATGAACAGGGAGTGTGTTGATTTAGGTTTGCTCATCAGAGGTAGCCAGTGTTGGTTTCTATGCAGAGATACAAAAAAAATTCTGCAAAGTATGACATTAAACTCATCTATGCATTTATTAAATTATAGCTGTGTAATTGCTCAAATATATACCTTGAAAAGCACAGCAGGATCGCCTCTCCACAGATCTGACCTGTAACTTGGCTTAATGGCGCCACCTGCTCGTGTCCAAAAAGGAATAACATCTCAACGGAGACAAATAGGCCAGTTACTTTAATTCTGCTTTAAATGTTTAATACATCAAGTTTGGTACGAAGATTCATTTAAAATGCTTCTAAAAAGTAACTAGTAACTTATACATTGGGGTATTTTTTTTAATGTGAACTTTTTACTTGGAAGCAGTACTTATACTTGTAAATTAGTACAGTTTCAGGACTCTTTTCACCACTACTAAAAATACTTTTCTGCTCATGATATTACAAAAAAAACCCCCAAAAAACAAATAATTAGGGTTGAAGGGAGCCATATACGTCGAACAAGAAAGTTCTGGGTCCAATTCCCAAGGTGGGGCATTTCTGGGTGGAGTTGTACACTGCCCCTGACAGGTTTCCCCAGTGACAGTTAAGGATGGGTCAAATACAGAGGTAGCACTTTCTTTCAGATAAACCACTGCTCCTGACTTTCAAGGATGGGTCAAATGCAGAGGTAGCATGGCTCTTATAGCTCAGTTGAGTTTATTCACAGACAGCGGTCCTTTAAATATGTTTAAATCATGTACAATATTGGTTTTCAAAATCTGAAAGTCAAACTGTTTATAAGAAGATGTTATAAATATTGTTTTGTTAAATGACATGTCACAAATAAAAATGCAATGGGCTGATTTAGCATTTTCTTTGTAGGTTAAAGGGCCCATATTACACTATTTCCTGATCTGTGTTTTAATGTTGTTTCCTCATCAAAACATACCTAGAGTTGTGAGTTCTTCTCTCAAACAGAAAATACTCTGTCCCACCTGAACTCCACACACCTTCACTAGAGTCATTTGGATGATTTCAGCCCTAAAACTGCCAATCTCTACTGATCTGAAGGTAAAAGGAGCTGTTAATTTGAAAACTACTGCTTCAAAAGGTAGACCAGAGCATTTTGAGCTTTGGAGATGTAGACAGAGTAATAATAAAGGATTACTCAAATGTGAGAATGAAACAAAACACAACTCCAGCTGTGTTTTTGATGAAGCAACAACATTCTAACATGGCTTAAAGCTCACAAGAGTCAATTCTGACCCTTTAAAGTCCACTTACGCTTCAAAGTAATATCTAGATATCTGACATTACGTCGGTGTATACAACTCAGATTCTACGTCCATCTCTTCCCCTCCATTGTTCAGCTCTTGTCTGGAGGTTACAAAGCGCCGTCTGTCCACAATCAATCAGCGTGGCTCAAACATTAAAAGTGTCTGGCTCTTTAAACAGGCAGAATGAGAGAGGGACCACCGCCATAAATCTATACGCTAACCTTTAGCCACGACAAGCTAAGCTCTCAGCCGGCATGCTGGCTTTTATCACTTACACCTCTCAGCGAGCAATCCATCCACACTTCCAATAATGACTGCAAAAATAGCAACACAGATACTTTCAGCAGAACATACACATGGGCCTGAGGGAAAGACATGTTCAGTGGTGGAAGAACTACTCAGTTTTGTCAGTAAAAAAGTCAAGATATCAGAGCAAAGAAATCCTAAAGTAAAAGTAAAAATATCACATGAAAATGAAATCTTTCGACCTTAATGGAGACCCAAACCAGACCAAGTTACAAGTTAGATCACAGTCAGAATGCCTGTTTTTCTATGTATTTTTGAGCTGTAAAACCACCTATGATTGAATAAATGTAAGGTAGAGCTGTTTAATGTCATACTGTGGAACATTCCAGGCAGAGCGATGAGCAGTGTACCTTTAAAGAGTAAAAGGTAAACGTATTTCACGCAGATTTTGAGATCTTTAACACAGCTGAATCAATAGTTGTTGTTTTTTTTCCCCCCTAGCTGTTTTTATTCGTATATTTTTGTTTGCTCAAACTACAAATGTGTTAAAATTAAACCCCTCAGACTTTGCAGCAAGTCTTAAACTATAGTAAATAGATCTAGATTATAGATAATTTTCAAGTGCAGCTACCTTCTCTCAAATGTAGTGAAGTAAAAGTAAAAAGTATCCACGTTAAAATGTACTTAAATAAAGAACAGATACCAACAAATTTTAGTACAGCACTTTTTTTCTCTTTACCAAATTTGTATGTTTAGAATACATTTTTGGGATAATTCTGCTAATTGAGGAAAGTTGTAGGTTTGGTGGAAAAGGTTTCAGAGGAGAGTTAGGCCTGTCACGATAAATACTGTATCATCTTATTGTGCAATACATGACAGATGGAACAATCATTTTTTAGGAGTAATATTTATCGTGGTACTTTTTCTTTGTGC
This sequence comes from Taenioides sp. WSHXM2023, assembly GCA_029959045.1. NCBI lineage: Eukaryota > Metazoa > Chordata > Actinopteri > Gobiiformes > Gobiidae > Taenioides > Taenioides sp. WSHXM2023. The sequence continues at coordinate 1,788,765 of CM057104.1, forward strand.
TAGTGAAAAAATGCTGGTTATTTTTCTGCTTTATGATCAAATCTGAGCTGCAAAGGATTAAATTATGAACTTCTATGACTCATTATAGAGACAAACTCACCAACACTAGTTTCGGGTTGGGTTTGCAGATTTTCAGAGAGAAACAAGCGACCAAGCCTTTGAAAATCCCAAAACAAGTGTCCACATAATGATAACAAGTCTATATTTAAATGCATTATTAGACTGTCTACATCTCCAAAGCTCACAGATAACAGATATCTTTTACGTTTAGTAGAAATTTGAATTCCAGGGCTGAAAAAAGGTAAACATCAACTCTTAAAGATGCAGCTCTAAAGAAGCAGACTTGGCAACTCTGTTTTTAGGTGGTTTCGCTCAGTTCTCTGCCAGCCGCTCACTCACAGCTGTTGAGTGATGGATTAGCATTAGACTCATTTTGTTTAGATCAAGGTTTGTGGAGGCTATGCAGTAAATTCTAGCTTCTAAAACCAGACTAGACCAGATTTCAGATTTCCTTTTCCACCACTGAACACTGAAAGAACTAGGGACTACATCAGCTATAATCAATGGTGGAATGTGACAAAAAAATACTGCACTTAAGTATACATTTTAGGTATCTGTAAGTAAATTTGAAAGTGATTTCTTTTTACTTTTACTACATTACATTTAAGAGTAGGTATCTGTACTTTCTACACCACTACATTTTTGAACAGGACTGAAAACTAAAAGTATTGTTCATTATTCTTGAGACCTCCTGAACAGGCTGAAGGTTTATTTTTAACATGTTCATAGATCAAACAAAAAGGTACAAATAAAAACAGCTGGGAAAAAAACATTCATTCACTTGTTTCTGTTGAACAAAATTCAGCAAAATCTGTATCAAAATCACTACATCTGAAGCTTTATTAGATCTTCTTTTTACTCTTTAAGTACATTTTAAAACATCATCATCATCATGTGATACTGTTACTTTTACTTAAGTATTGTTTCGCTGTGGTATCTGTACTTTTACTTAAGTAGCAAAATTGAGTACTTCCTCCACCACTGGCTATGAAGTTTTAAAAAAGAAACAAATACAATAAAAGTGAAACAAATACTGCAAAAAGTACATCAACTTAATGTCCATGTCTCATTTTACTATTATTTCAGAACAGTCAGTACTTCCTTATTTATCATTGCAAGGTTTTCCCATACCTCTACTATTTTTTACTTATATATGTCGTTTATAGAATTATTTTTTAACAGCTATGGAAAAAGTTATTCATTTTCTACTACTGTATCAAATCTACTGCCCTTGTGAATCAATAAAATCTGTCAAAGAAAGTCTAATATGACAAAATAATCATAATAGTGTTCGAAAATGAGTAGCTTTTCACCTAAAATCACCTCTGTAATGTCAAAACTACAGGCGTTGGGACTTTGGGAAAAATACCATATGCTAACATTGTTCTTTTCATCCATTTTCTTGATAAGCTGTGTGCAGAGGTATGTGAGGCTGTGTGGCGGGGCAGCAGGTTTAATTTCCCAAAAGATCCCGAAAGAAAAATCTCCTTGGCGGTGGAGAGAGCGATGCAGTGCACAGAGCCTATTATGCTATTATGTTTATAGAGCCAAATCAATTCAGCCATTATGGGACAGAGTGAAGCTTGAGTCATATGTCTGGATCAGCGCTCATGTTAAAACCAGTCAAGAGGCAAGTTTTTACAGCTAAATGGACTTCTACAAAGAAAACAACCCAGGATATATTTTTGAAACTGAAGAAACTGGATACAAAAAAGAGAAAGTTCTGAATAAATTGTGTGTGATGAAATTACGAAGGTTTTCAAACGTTTGGAGAGTCTCAAAAGCAGATAGTGGGGTTGATAATATGCTTTACAAAGGGACAAATCATTAGTTTGCAATTTAGTTATCAAGTTAATAGAGCAAATTTGCTTTTTTAAGTCCTGCTGGGTCACATTTCACATAGTTTATTATTGGAGTGGCCATGGTAGAAAAGGTTTAAAAGGATTTCAAAATCGAGACGTTGCATTCATTTTCACACCGAACTCTTTGCGGAGGAAGGCCTGCTTGTTTCCATAGAGATGCAGCTGATTTGTTTCTACTCATCCGTAATATAAACTTGACTTTAAAGTACAGATCCAGCACCTGGTTGTGTCCATGGAGATATGTTACGGAGATTGGTTTCCCTTCAGTGTAACACAGTATGGCATTAAACTTGCTTATGGGCCTTCCTCTCCACAAATCAAACCTCGAAATAAATACGTTTAATATCATAATGTGAAAAATTCCAGGCAAAGCAACAACATCTCCATGATGGTGGACCCCCCCACACACAGAAAGTTGCACAGTGCACCTTTAAACTGCATACGACAAGTTTTGTGTGACATAGAGACGTTTTGTTCAGTCATTTGCGCTTTAGAAGGCCCGTGGGTGGCGAATCATGTTCTATCAATGTTGTTGTTCTTCCCATTACATTCAAAGGCAACCTACACAGACCTTTTACTGACAGTGAATTTTAAAGACTGGTCATCCTTGGCACGGTTGAATAGGTGGACACTCTGCACGTGAACGCATCCTTCAGATCTGGGATGAAAATCACAAAGCAGGTTCATTCAGGGAGAACAAACCAAAGGGTGAAGTCAATACACTGCCACTCTCGACTTAATTAAAGGCAAAAGGTAGCTGTTAACTTGATAACTACTGCTTCATGACATCACAAACTGGAACGGAGCATTCTGAGCTTTGGAGACTAATAATGCAGGATTACTCAAACATGTGTGAATGAAACAAAACACAACTCCAGGTCTGTTTTTGGTTAGGAAACATTGTAATAGATCAGGAAATACCGTAATATGGGCTTTTTAAACTGTAGCAGCTTCCACATTTCCCATAAAGTTATATAGGCCCTTACACACCATCTAATATTATGACATCATCAAATTCTAGCCAATGCACACTATATTTATATGCATGGACCGTTCTCTCCAGATGCCCTCCCCACACCCGGGGCACTGGCACTGAGTCCGCCTCTGCTCTGCGACTGCTGAAAAATTAACACCACAAAAAACAATGTTCTCTCTTTCTCAATTATGTATGGCCGGGTTATAGTGTTGCCAACAAATATACAATGCAATTTCAATACTTGCTTTTCCAATTCATTATTCACAACGCTCTAGCCATCACACTGTATAAAGGGGATGCATAAAATAAACTTCAGATCGACAGCTATATTATAACGGTATAACGGTATTCTCTTATTGTTTTATATATATTAGGATTGATTCATGGATGTATGAGTAATCCTGGTCTGTCTTGTACTGTCTCAGAAAATCTCTGGTTTTTCCCCACCCATGTTTCTGTAATTACTTACAATTATTCCAAAAAATCCCTATTACAAAGCCATTTTTCAACAATGAAAGATGTAAATGATTTTCATTTGCTGCTTGATACAGAGGTGCTGAAAACACTACACCTTGTGATGTCATGTGGTGATACAGGAAGCGATTCACCGCGATTTTCAACTCCATACACCTTCACTAGAATCATTTGGATAATTTCAGCCCTGGAATTGCCAATCTCTGCTGAACTAAAGGTAAAAGGAGCTGTTAACTTGAAAACTACCAGTTCATGACATCACAAGGTGGAACAGAGCATTTTGAGCTTTGGAGATGCAGACAGAATAATAATGCAGGATTACACAAACATGTGTGAATGAAACTCCAAGTATGTTTTTGATGAGGTAACATTATTATTATTATTATTATTATGTCTTAAAGCTCACAAGAGTTTTACATAATATAAAACCGTTAAACTGTGCTGTAATATAAACAAATACATATACATATAAAAAGTTAAAATTACACACCAAATGGTAATCCTTTTCAGAAATATCACAATTCTAATTACAAAAAAAACTAAAAAGAATCCAACAAATTATCTTCAACCCACTGTAATAACCTGGGGACTTCTTTATTAACTTTCAGATTCACTTTGATATTATTTAGCCTCAACAAATCTGCTCTTGTTTCTTCATCAAATCTGTGTTTTTAGTTTCGCCAAGACTTGTGTCCGCCCCTGCAGACAATCTGTGACCACATACTGTCTCTATACTGGAGATGACAGGAGCTAATTTTGAGACGAGCGCTTTTTGGCGAGCGGAATTTGGGAGATAATTGTCTAAATGAGCACTTAGCGGTGATGATTAACCAGGGTCAATAGAGGAGGCGCTGAGAGCCGAGGTGGTCTGAAGGAGAAGTCATTATCCACACATCTCTGTCCTGAATCCTGTGAACCACCCCTCGCTCCTCTATGGGCTTGTTAGACACCTTTTAATATACAACAAGGTTTTTCTGTGTATTTCCCACAAAAATATGTTTATTTTTCAGTGCCACATGTGAAACGAAGGAGCTCATGATTTACAAATAAAATCAAATTAGCCTCACCTCTGATCAAAACAGTTCAGAGCTTTGTGTTGTGGATTTGTGCATCCCCTGCGTAGTTTTAACAAGGACACCTCCAGTTCATTAGTGACATTTCTCTGTGGTTTGCTCTGGCATCATCCAACTATTACAGAGTTTGTCCTTCTTTAACATGATCAGTTTCCTTGGTAAACTCGTCTCAGAAGCGGTGCGCTATGCTCTTCTCATTTTATCTTGACCAGCTTGTCTCCGATCCGCCCTTCTTCGCTCCTATTTAAACCTCCTTGTGTGGAAGAGTCTCTGCCGCTGTACAACTCTAGGACTTGTTAGGACAACACTTATTTTCCCAAACACTGCAGACATGCACAGATTGATTCTGCAGACATCCACAGTTTTCCAGCCCCCTGTAATATTTTTTTCATCCATTTTTCCTAATATAATGGACCATGCATGTCCCCGATTGGCCAGTCCACCTGTCAATCACACCCCTGTTGAAAGCGGAAGAATCTTTCAATTCTTCTGAGTTTGTGAACTATAGTTTTTTAACCGAACCTACTTCAAGATCTGTACATAGGTCCAGAAATTAAGTTACAATAGTTATAGTTTACATTTGTGTCCTTCTTTGACCCAGAAGTCTCCTGTTAGTATAATAACACAACATTTAAAAGTCAAAACTATGTATTAAAACAGACTCTTGCCTACAGAGGAAACAGTGGAATGTTTAATTACTGACAATAATTATTCAACCTGAAGTGAAAACAAACGAGGAATGTGCAAACAGGAGTGAATGTGATCCTGTAGTGTGGCTTTTAGAAAGTGTTTAGGGGATGTGACATAATGCATATTCACAAGAGGCGAGAACAAGGTTAGAGCAAATAGTCAACAGTCATTTACATGTTTTAATTAAAGTCCACTGTTTTAATTACATTGTGTATTAGAATAAATATATTAACTTTCAGAGTGTATGCAACAGTTAATAATGCTGGATATATAATGCACGACTACAGATGGAAATTAGCATTTTTGCTATAATTTGGCATATTTACACTGCATGTTGTAAATGTTCATCAATATGCACTGTCCCTATTAAATAAAAGAATAAATAAAAAATAATGATGTTTCAGTACAGGTTGATACAAAACCCACAGCTCATCGTCCTATCTCACTTATTTTAAAGAAGCACTCTGTCACTTTTAAAGGAGCACTATGTCACTTTTAAAGAAGCACTATGTCACTTTTCTGGAGAGGGGTCCTCCACCTGCTTTTCTCCATGGAGATGTTACTACCTTGCCCTGGATGGTTCAAAACTTATCTTTCTCTATAAGGACGGGCAGATAATGCCACTAGGCCGAGTTACAAGTCTCATCTGTGGAGAGGCGACCCCCGGTAGACATGTTTAGTGCCATACTGTGGAACATTTCAGGCAAAGCAATAAGTAGCCCAGTTAGAGTGCTCTCCTCTGATATAAAAGGTGGAGGGTTCGAATCCCGATCTTGGTATAAACATCAATGATAGAAAGATTGTAGGACCCAGTGGTTTGCGGTGTGATTCCAGCTCCCACAGATGAATGCTGTCATTGTGTCCATAGGCAAGACACTTAACCCACCTCTCTCCCAGAGTCTGCGAATGGGTGAGTGGCTCCTTGTGTAAAAACACTGTGATTATGTATCTCAGTGAAAACAAGCAGGTGGCAGACCTCCCATCTGAAAAGTTACATAGTCCACCTTTAAGTTAAAAATGAAACCAAATACAAAAAGAACAAACGTATGCAGACAAACCAAAAACATATGGACCATTACAAATGATTAAAATCAGAATCACACCAGGATCACTTCTACTTGGTGCAAGTCTACAGGGATAAGCACAACAAAACCCACACGGTGCAAAGAAAAAAGTACAAAACCACCTCAAGGTCTCCAGGCTCTTGTCACATGCTTCTTCATTAGGCCCAAATCCAAAACAAACGACTTTGTCTTGTAATGTAATCCCTGTCCCAAACTCTCCCTCTCAGTACAAAAGTGATCACCCTCCTCCCTCTGTCCGCCCTGTCCCCCTCTGTCCTAATGAAGGGCAGCTCTAAATAAAACCATGGGAATAGAGGAGACCGAGACTATGCAGGTTGCTCAGAGTTCAGCCAATTATCTCTTCTTACTCTTAGACAAATACTTAGCCTCCCCTGCAGTTTTCGTTCTCAGTAATTGTGAGAAACTGTAAAAAGAAAAACACTGAAATTTTTATAGACTCAACACTGTACTTGTTAACGATCTGTGAAGGGGAATTAAGTATTAGTTTCCCTGTCTATGTCATCAACAGTTTTCTTAAAATCTTCAATATATTAATTACAAATGAGTAGCATAACCTGTACTATGCATTTTCAAATAAATACACTTTTCTGATAGTAGGTCCACCACCTGCTTGTCTCCATGTGAAGGTTACGTCGGGACCATAGACTGTATAAAGAAGTGGACTAAGGGAGTGTGAGGTCACTCATAGCGTTTGGCTCCAGTCAAATGAAGCTCACGAGGCTAGCAGTTATACGAGTGAATATGGAGTCAGTTCCATATTAGAAATGTCCAAAATATGTCAATTTATATCAGTTTAGGGTCTGGTCTTTGGTAGAAAAGTCCAGACTCTGGTGACACAGGTAGTCATTTTTGAAACTGAAACATTTCAGCTGCGTTCTGGGCGTCATTTTCGATGAGGGATCACACCAACTCATTGCCTGGACTGAACATTAAGCATACACATATTCATTTGCAGGGGGTTTAGGAGTAAAAAAACAACAACTCACACAGTAGAACATAGATTATTATGACCACGCAAACGATAAATCTCCATGGAGACAAGCAGGTGCACAGACCCTTCACCAGGTTACACAGTGCACCTTTAAACCATTTTATATCAATGATCTAGATACCAACTGTAGTAGTAAATAGTTGCTGCAGTAGTAGTAGTAGCAGTAGTAGTAGTAGTAGCAGTAGTTCCAGTGTCATGGTAGTAGTTGAATGCACAAACAAAACTCTAATTTCTCATGAGTTCAGTACTACGCCCACTCACTCCAAATAGCCTCTTTTCACAAACCCACTACTAACACACTGAATTCAGAATGATCCTTTGGCCATCAATAGAACCGAATGAATAAAACTGTTATGTCACTGCTGTGTGCACCTCAGAACAGCTCATTTCTGTTTATTTTGGGACTTGTTGATATTACAGGTCACAGCTTTTTGTCAAGGATGACGTTAAAATAAGTACACAAAAGCCTCGCCATAGCACCTTTCTCTTCTCTGAGGTCAGTTCTGGCTTCGTTTGTATGGTGTTTTTTGTGTTAAATAAAGTCTATAATGAGTTTAGAGGCAGACTATAATCTTCCAGTAATGAGATCCTAATTTAGGCTTTATTCATGGTTTGGTGTACAATACAAGCTGACCCAGGCCATTGGCAACACAAAGCATTAAAAAGGGGAGCTATAACTACTTAGTGGATTGAGTTAGTGAGGAAAATAACTTAATTTACCGCATATAAAGTCTTAATAAAAAAGTACAGACATAACACAAAGCTAAGAAGAAGTACCAGCTAGCTAAAAGTAACAAACTTTTATAAAAAAATAAAAAAATAAAAAAAATAAAATAGGAAACATATTGTGTAAAGTCCAAGCAATTAGCAAAGTAAAGAAAAAAAGTTGTCAGATATTTGGCTAAGGTGCTGTTGCAGAAGTCTTTTGAAGTAAAATATGAATTATATTTTGTGTTTATTCAGAAGTTGTAAGAAATGCACTGTAAAAATATGTTTGCTTTTCCTTTGTGTGCGAATCTTCACTTCTGTTTGTAGTTTGTGGTTTGGCTTGGTAAGATATGTTTTTCAGGTGCAAATAATTCCTGCCAATTTGCTATTTCAGTTGGAACTTTTTTTTTTTATTTATAATTATTCCAAGCACGTTCTTAAATACACACGTTAAACTGAGCAAGGTCAGACAAAGTAAAAGTAAACCACATATGTTTGGCAAAAGAAGACCTACATGTATTCACAGTTCACACAATCTTGATCTTAAAGGTGCACTATGTAACTTTTCTGGTGGAGGGTTTGCTACCTGCTTGTCTATCTGCATGGAGAAGCTTTCAGAAGCTTGCACTTACTGAAAAAATATCAAAGAACAATTACTGAGGAGAGATGCCGCTCCACAGGTGTGACCTGTAACTTTGCCTGGTGGTGTCATCAGCTTGCGTCCATGGTGAAAGTTAAATGTCATACTGTGGAACATTACAAGCAATAACATCTAAAGTTGAGGTTAAAGGTGCACTATGTAACTTTTCGATTGGGCGTCCATCACTTTCTTGTTTCTATAGACGTTCAAATGTTCCACAATATGACATTAAACAGCTCTACCTTGGATTTATTCAATTACATGTGGTTTTCCTGCTCAAAAATACCTTGAGAAACAGGCATTCTGACTGACAGGGGTTGCTTCTCCACAGATCTGACCTGTAACTTTGGTCTCCATGAAGATAGAAAGGTTTAATCCCATACTGTGAAACATTCCAGACAAAGCAGTAACATCTCCATGGAGAAAAGTAGGTGACGAAACCTCCATCTCCAGATCTTGAGCTGGTCTTGATCAGGACTACCACAGCTGTAAAATTTGACCTTTTGTGCCTGTTTTAGATAAATATGATCGAACCCAGAACCTTCTTGCTGTGAAGCGTGAGTAGTAGCACATATTTGATGCTTTCAGATATATATATATATATTTTTTTACGAGAGCCAAATTCTAGTGTGAAAAGCTTGTCTATAACATACAATTTCCTCCATGGGGTTTGGAATGATGACTAACAGTATTGTTGCCATAACAATTTAAAACAAAATATATCTTTTGAATAGCAAAAGCATATAAAACATATAAAAGAACAATTTAACAAAAGAAAACTGAAACTCGCAAATAGGCGTGAATGTAATATATGTCAAATTTTGTAACTGTATTGAAAAAGACCTCATTTAAAATAGTAAAGACACTGGGCCATGTTTAAAATACAAATCCTGCAGAAATGACCTTCAGCTGTACACATAGGGATAAGTTCATTGAGCTGTATCAAATGAATTAATTTGTTTTTCTCTAAATCAGGTCAAAAGATCATTACAAACAACAGATCGCATAAGAAGTGTAAGGAAAATAATGTATTAGCATTAACTTTGGGTATTGATTTTTCTTCTCTCAAATTTAAGCTCGCAGAATAACTTAACTAACGGAAAGGTCAAGTGCAAAAGAGGAGGTGTTTAAGGTTGAAAGAGTAAAGTTTAAGCACAAGAACATGCATTAAAAGACCTACTCTGAGAAACTTTGGTCTAATACTTACTTAGAAATTGAAATTATGAATAGTTTTTGTCCTGTGCGTGGTAAACTTGGTAATTGTTGTAAAAAATAAGTACAATAAACATTTGGCAACTCATTTTGAAACTAGAAATTGTTTCTATTTATTAAGCCAAAAATATTTATAGTTTACAAAAGTTAAAAACACTCTAACCTCTACATATTCTTTATACTCAGCATTCTGAAACAATAAACTTTCATATATTTCTTTAAAGTTGCACTATGTAACTTTTCCGCAGGAGGGACCACCACCTGCATGGAGATGTTACTAGAATGTTTCACAGTATGTCCTTAAAATTTTCAATCTCCATGGAGAGCAAGTGACACCACCGGGCCAAGTAAGAAGCCATATCTGTGGAAAGGCAAGCCTGCTCACAGTATGAATATATGTTTATCTATGTATATTTCACGCTTGAAAAAAGCCTATAATACAATCACTGCAAGGAAGACTAAATGAATGTCTACTGGGAACATTTTAGTCAAAGTAATAACGTCTCCATAGAAACAAGTTGGAGGCGTACCATCCTCAAAAAAGTGACATAATGCATCTTTAATGAGCTGCACCCAATTCTGGACCATGAGTGAAGAGTTTCAGAAAGAACTGTTAACTGCGTCCACTTAGTCCCTTCTCTCACTGTGATGTTGAACCATGACAGAGAAACACCTGTCTGGGATTGTCACAAGTAGTTGTTTCCAAATGGTTCTCATTCATCAATGTCTAATTGGGTTTTCCTTCTACAAATATAAAGCAGCTTCTTTTACAACACACTATGAAGAAGAAGTAAAGGCTTTCCCCTAAACTACAAGAAATAAAAATCAGGTATTCATGGGTTTAGGAATTATGAAAAAACAGGACTGGTTGCCATAGTGATAAACAATTGAAAATAAAATATATAAATCTTCTGAATGGAGAAAGAGTCCTTGAAATGTTGCATGTAACAGAAAGTTTAAAGGTGTATTGTGTAATTTTTCTAGTGGAGTGCCCGTCAAATGCTTTTCTCCATGGAGATGTTATTGCTTTGTCTGGAATGTTTCACAGTATGGCTTTAAACCTTTCTATCTTCATGTAGACCAAACCAGACCAAGTTAAGATCAGATCTGTGGAGAGGCGACCCCGCTCACAGTCAGAATGTCTGTTTTTCTAGATATTTTTGAGCTCTAAAACCACCTGTAACTGAATAAATGTAAGTTAGAGCTGTTTAATGTCATACTGTGGAACATTGTAAGCAGAGCAATGGCATATCCATAGAAACAAGCAGCTGAAAAGTTATGCAGTGCACCTTTAAACCCATGAATAGACACATGAGGATTTTTATTTTTTTATACATTTATTTCATTTTTTTCTAACCCACATCGACAAACTGCAACAAAAATGCTAAAATTAGGAGAATAAGTTCACCACTTCCCCAGCCGATTGCTAACCTATGCTAAATCTTTGACAGCAATTATGTTAAACCTAAATTGCCCTCATTGGAGCCTCCAGCCATTCTGTCCATATCACTGAAAACCACCCCGAGCCATTGTCCAAACTTTTCAGGAATATCTCTTCAGTAAGTTTCATCTTTGTCAGTTTTTTACTCTATCTTTTACCTCTACTCTTCTCCCACTGCCTCCCACCTGGACCCTGTCTATTCTTTCTGGTGACAACTCCGCTATTACTGCCCATAACCAGTGATGGACAGCTAACTCCAACGGAAGTATTGGCCACAGCAAGACTGACACTCCATCCTCCCACCTACTGTTCAAATACCTGCCATTGTTGGATGAGCCAAAAAGTGGACTCTCCAACATTCAGTCCAAGTCTCTCCACTGCTGTTACTGAACCTATCTTGCAATTTAGTGCACGAGATAATGGGTGGTTTTACAACTGGGTTTGCAGAAGATCAATTCAGCATTACAGGGCTTGGGAAAAGGAGTTTTTATGAATCAGAATTTTAGATTTCAGAATATGATTAGAGGAGGGCAGAGTTAGCAAAAAATAGTACTTGAGTCAAGTACGAGTACAAAGCAGTGGCCCAAGAAGTAACACAAGAGAAGAAAAAAAGAAGTATTTGGGAACACTACTTCTCAGGTAAGAGTAATAGTCACAGTGCACGTCTAGACAAAGCATCTGATTTATAATTTGAAGTGAATTTGAAAGACAAAATATAACATTTTGTGTTTTCAACATTAAATCTGGTGTTTTGAAAGGATAGAACACAAAAATGAAAGGAGCATTGAAGTAAACACAAGTCATTTCATATTGTCAGCATAAAGCTTTTGTCACTTGTAGACTTACTGTAAGAAAAAAAAAAAAAAAATCCTCAACTTACATTTTCAGTTTGAGTAAATTAAAAGTAAATAAAAAATACTGTCTATAATAAAAAAAAAGCTACTATGAAATTGTTCTTGTTCTCAAGTTAGGTATGACAATTGCGATTTTTCAGATAGGAAGATGGAGTGTGGGGGGTTCACGGACAAGATTCAAAAATTCAGAACTGAGACTGCAGCCAAATTGATTCTCAGTGTGGTAGAAAATGCAATATGTAGGATCTGCAAAGGGCATGCAACTCCATGTGTCCAACCAAGTTTGAAATGAAACTACTTTGCTCCATAGAACCAGCCCTGTTTCAATACAGGTAATGTTACGAGACGTGAGACTGTGAGGGGAGGGGTCAGTAAATACATATTAAAGTGCCTATGACAGGTTAGACTACTTTTACTTTCACTAAAACACAACTAAAATCATTATATTTAAGATTTTTGCAAAAACATTTACACTTGTTTTCCAATTTAGCAATTTTCAGGTTTAAAATTTTACTGCCTGGTTGGAAATTGGAACATCACAGTAGAGAATTTCACAACTGTTACCAAGAAAAACTCCTCTAAGGTGCACAGAAATGATTATCTGACAAATACGAATATAAGAAAACATCTTTATTTTGCTGAAATCATGTTTAAAGTATCAGACAAAAATGTTTCTTGCATGTAAACTGTACTGAACTTACGAATAGACTTCTCCCTAGTCATTTTCAACATATTTTTTGACTTTTCTTCGCAAATTGCTTCTTGAAAACTGAAATTTGTATTTACAACAGGTATTATCCCACCAAATTAAGTCAAAATTAGAGAATCATAAAAATCCGTGATACGGACTAAAGTTTTTTAATCTAATATGCATATGTTTTATTTTACTTCTGACAGTAAAATGGTTTTGTACAAGAGTAGAGGGGGGCAAAGATTGTCTGTGATTACGTGTTTGAGCCAGATTCAAATTCAAATGCTGATGCTTTTCAGACTTTTCGAGGCAATTTTTGAGGGTTCAGGCCTGGAATTATAATATTAGTATTATAGTAATTCATCAAAATATTACTAGTGTTTCCTTTGACTACGAGGGTTAATTCACTGTAAAAAAAATAATACATAATAATAATAATAATAATAATAATATACAATAAAATAGACTTTATCTCATATCAAAATCTCATTCACATTTTTAGAGTTTTTTTCGTGAACTGTGCATCGCAGAGCCAGTTAGGCCTCCACGCACACAGAAAATGAGTTTGCCCTCTTGCTCTATATCTTTGCCATATAGCACGATCCAATTCTAACTGCAGTAAAGGAGCAGAGATAAAAGCAGAGCTGCAGGCCCTGTGAGAGAATGAGAGTATGAACAGAAACAAGAAGACAATGTAACAGAGGAATCCTAATAGAGGGATATCTGAGGATCCACACTCAAATCTCAACCCTGAAAACACTGTAAAAGTCTTTATTGGATAACACGGCCAAGTGAAAATATATGACTTTGGGAGGAGTGAATACATATTTTCAAAACAAGTTCAAATGTTTTGTCAAAAATAAGACTGAAGAAGAATTTGGAGTCAAATTCCATATTAGGAATAAGAATTGATTACAGAGAGACAGGTTACAGAGAGAGGGGCAAGGTTTTTTCAATACAAAGTGAATTGGGGCGGAAGTCGATGGAGCAGGAAGTGCCCCCATGGTCACTTCCTATGTGAAACTCGGTGGCTAGTTAACTATGTCCATTTATATATACAGTCTAGGGGGCCAAAGTTTTTCTTCACTTACCTTTGGCATTCAGAGCAGCCTAACTGTTCACCACGATGAGTTTATAAGCGCTTTTCACAGCTCTTAAGTGCTGAGATTTGCCCTGATCGTAAAGCTAATAACAACTAGCATGCTAAGGCCACTTCCTGCTTCTTGGACAATAAAACACTTTATATAGACAGGACACAGCAGACTTATTTTGAGCTGCTTATACAATATACCTGTACTGAGGCAAGACATATTTTGCGCAAATACACGGGGAGAATTTGGTCAGGACCTTTTTTTTTACTAATTGACAGCACTGACTCCTGTACCAACATGTGCTATCAAGATTTTTTACTCATTTCCATCCATAGTACCATTTACTCGTTTATTATTAAGATATGGACTTGGATTTTTTTTTCCTCCTTTCATTGTATTCCACAATCAACCAGTACAACTCCTATGGTACTTCAAATCCAAACCATTTTTGCTCCAGTTTTGATCAATAGCCTTTGTAACCGCAGCCCTGTATTCAGACCCGGCCTGCTGCAGCTCTCAGCCTAATGACACTGCACGGTGGGGCCAAGGTCTTACCATTCATCTCGCTCCCGTATTACCCACAATGCACCACAAGGCCTCACCTGTCCTTTACCCAGCCCGAGCGCGCCGCGACGCCTCTCCACAGCTTTTCCATTATGCATTTTGTCTGCTAGCACAATACTCAACACAGCAGGTGCCATGTTTGCATAAGCTCACCTGGCCTGTTTATGGCCTGTTTTATCAATAAGGCTCGGGTTGGACAATGTTATAAAATGTGAAAATGTCTAAAAGTAGTTTGCATTGTTCCTGGTTCAGTAATGGCTCCGGAAAAAGGTAAGAAAATGCTTTTATTTGGTAAAAGTAGACTGTGACCAAAAGCCCTCTAAGCTATAAGCACAAAAACAACAAAATCACTCTGTTTCAGTTATTTAGTTAATATTAAATCTAGTTGCACTGAAATTTGGATTTCCATTATTAGGGAAGTCCCAGTCCGAGATTTTGGATGGAAAACTGTAATAGAAGTGCAACTGAAACATGGGGAGAACATGCAAACTGCACATAGAAACTTCCCATCTGGATATCGGAACCTTTTTGCTGTGTGGCTGAAGCAATAACCCAGGAGCTTAAAAACACAGTGAAGCATTTCCTGTATTACCACATGACATCACAAGGTGGAACCAAGTGTTTTTTTCATTTGAAGAAGAACTCAACCTAATATTTTTGCGTGTTAAATATGTGTGAAAGAAACAAAACACAGACAGATATGTTTTTGATGAGATAACGACATTAAACTTTGGCTTAAAACTCACAAGAATCAATTTTGCGCAATATGGAACCTTTAATACAAAATTTTAAAAAGTGATATTATGAAAAAAATGTTTTGTTTTGCGTTTTTAAACTTCTAATTTTCCCAGACGCTTGTGCACGTGCCCCATTCATTATCCCCATTCTATTGACTCCATCACTCCACATCAGGCCGCCGTCAGCCTCTACCATTTTTTATTTTTATTTTTTTATTCGAACCAGACTCCGGACAGTTGTCAAACAGGTGACATTGAGAGACTGGGCTGGACTTGTTGTTTGGGAGCGACAGAAGACAGAGAGAGCCTAATTGCGTCTCTCTCTCCCCTGTCACCTCCGAAGGTCAAAGCCATCCCTCACGCTCACGACCGTTGCCCGCGGTGACAGCGATGCACCTGTGATTGACACCCCATCAGCTGTCTTTTTACGTTCTCATTCATCCGAAACACACCTGGTCATGTCAGGAGAGTACAGTGAGCACTTACATTGGATCAGTGTGAAATTTCAGATATGGATGTGGTGGTTACATGAAAATGAAGGATTGAGTGACAATACAGAAAAAAAAATCTTGAAAAAGTAACTGATGCTACACAGTTTTGAGCTTCTATATGTGGTAATCCACTAACACAATACAATATATTCTGATATCGATAAAAAGGATAATTTATTGAGATTTTTCATTCAAAGTTTCTGTTTTTATGAGTCATGAAAGAAGACGTATAAACAACTGCAACTCCTTTGTCCTGATCAAAAAGTTAGGTCCATTTTCTTTTCTTCCTTTGGAACAATCGTCCACTTTGGTCTTTCCCTGAACTGACCAAAATTAAATCTAAGAAAAAAGGCCAACTTCAGACAAAAAAGAAATACACAAGACAGCCATGAAAACTTGTCATACACACTTCAATTGTGTGTTTTTTTTTTATTTATTTATTTACTTTTCTTTGCTTTTTTCTTTTTTCTTTGCTATTGAGGGTGTGTGCCTCATTATGTCATGCATACAGGTAACACCTTTCAAATTGTATTATTCCTTTGGCCCAGATATGGTAATGTCAAAACAAGGTGCTGCTGTCTTATATGACTGTTAAAAGCTATTTAAAAAAAAAAAAGAAAAAAGAAAAAAGAAACACACATTCATACACTATTATGGACAGTTTCTGCAGAACACTGGTATCGCCTGAAACTTCTTTTCATAAATACAATAATTTATAATAAAGTGTTAAATGTATGTAAGTGTATGCACAACAAACATCACCAAAATGTTGCTATACTCGTTTTTGGAATATTGATACCATTACCGAGACTCAAAATATGGTTTCATATTTTAAGATTTCTACTTTTCAACAAAATGGTTGGTCACACAGCATATTGTCCTTGTGGTAATCCAGTTGGTATTCATAAACTGTTTGTTCATTATGTCTTTCTTCATGCTTTATTAAAGGTGCATTGTGTAACTTTTCTGGTGGAGGTTTTTATTTTAGAAGGATGTTATTGCTTTGCTTGGTATGTTCCACAGTATGGCATTAAAAGTCTATTCAGCCTTTGTTTCATTAGAGGTGATTTTATTGTTTAGAAATACTTTGCGTGCATTCTTGTGTGAGCAGGCCCGCCTCTCCACCGAGCTGATCTGTACCTTGGCCTGCTTGCCTCCATGGAGATAGATAAGTTTAATGCCATACTGTGAAACATTTAAGTACATCTTGCACTTTTAAGGCTCTAAAAAAGTGTAGCTATTATGAAGTACCCATTTGTCCATCAAAAAACACAACCTTTCTACTTTTCTCAAAATTCAAAGACCGTATACTGCAAAATATGAAGGACCCAACGCTGCCACTCTGGCCTTAAAAACACACTGCAGTATTTGTCATGGACTGAACACAAAATGGAAGAAAAGTGAACGCTTAAGAAAACTGCAGTACTGAGAGAGCCATAAGAATGTAGTGTCCTTGGTGAAGAAGTCATTCACTCCCATGCACTTTTGTTACGGGCTCCTGTTGCATTGTGCCTTCATAAAAGCTGACATTTTCCTCTGCACAGCTCCCGTTACTGCCTTCAAGTCAATCAGGTACATCTGCGATTTTTGTAAAGACGAGAATATTTTATAACAAATCATCTCAGGGCAAAAAATCAAAAAACATGAACTTAAACAGTGAATATAAGTGACAATGACTATATAGAAGATTAAAAAACACACTGTAAGGTTGATAATATATCGTTTTCTACTGGTGGTAGTAGCTTAGTTTGCGTACTAAATGAACGTCTGCTGGTTCATTGTCGCCACTGTGTCCTTGGGCAAGGCAATTTATCCTCTTATGTACAGAATTAATGGAATGGGAGATGGATAGAATATGTAACTTTTCTTTTAACCAGCTTGTTATTGGAGGTGTTACTGTTTAGTCTGGAATGTTCCACAGTTTGACATTCAACTTATCTGATTTACTTGTCTCCATGGAGACAGACAAGTTTAATGGAGAAGCAATGACATGTCTACGTTGGCAGACCAGAAAAAGTTACTTATTGCACCTTTAAAAGTTCATAAAAAATACTCCTGGATACTTTGAACATAAATTAGCACTTTAGCAAGGTTTTGTGTATAAAATATTTGACTGTAAGAATGAATGCGTAGATTTGATTAATGGTTTCAGCCGCTTAACAAATTAAACCCATGAACAATTTAAGCTTGGGTCCATTTTTTCTTTTTTCTGCTTTTGTAACAGCCAAACAACTTCAGCCAATTATTGTCCACTACATTTTACTTTATGCAACAGTATGTTGTTTTCTTATCACAAACATACCTACCAAATCCTACATATTTAGGCTCTGTTCCACCTTGTGTTGTCATGTGGTAGTACAAGAAGTGCTATACTGTGTTTTTAAGCTCCACACACCTTCACTAGAACCATTTGGATAATTTTAGCCCTGGAATTGCCAATCTCTACTGAACTAAAGGTAAAAGGTAAAAGTTAACTTGAAAATTACCACTACATGACATGAAACAGAGCACTTTTGAGGTTTGGACTAATAATAAAGGGTTAATCAAATGTGAGAATGAAACAAAACACAACTCCAGGTTTTTGAGGAGGAAACAATATTCCAACATGCCTTAAAGCTCACAAGAGTCAATTTTGCATAATATAGGACCTTTAACACAGTTCTACCTACAATTTTACTTCAAGTCAGCCACTTACACAAAAGTACATTTTCTTTTCCACCACTGTTACGAACCAACTGCTGCCTATTGCCCACTTTGGTCTTTTTCAGAACTTTATTGTGTTGAATTGAGGCAGCTATTAAGTGAGAATTCCTCTGGTTTCAGTATAGACTTCAAGAGCTCAGCATGCCCTATACCTCCACAGGCCCTCTGTGCAATTAGCTCACCATGGGTTAGTCTTCTTTTCTAATGCAGATCACAGCTAAACGCTGCCCTTATGCAGCATTGTGCTGGCTGCTAGGCTCTTGCCATAGAAGAGAACAAAAATGGTGGATTGGCCTTTGGCACGCTGTGTTCGATTGAAGTGAGATACCAAGAAGCTGCTTATACGGTCTTCATTGTGTGTCATAGGAGGTCATGATATTCAGACTCTCTTTGTATATTGTGTAAGGGCTCCATGGCTACCTTTTCATTCTGCTTCCTCTTTTAACTTTGGTCTTTTTCTGGATTCATCCTACAGTGACTTTTACAGATCTTATGAAAGTAGCTCGGCATCTACAAGGTTTTGGTAGCTCTTTAAAACACATGATAGAAATGTGATCATGATTGTAGAATGGTTTATATGTTTTTTGTCATTGATAAACAAGGGGTCTTCTGTAGTGTGCGGTAGTGATGAGAGATACTGTGACTTTTGTTGCCATGTAATACTATGGAAAGTACTGCAATAACAATACAGTTTAAAAAATAATTGAAACTTGAAATAATCTACACATTTAATACACAGTATGTGCAGATATGCTTAAATAGGGAAAAACATAAAATAAAGTAAGGAATATAGTTCAAAAATATTTTTTGTAGGAAATGTATACTTATATATATATATATAAAAATGTGTTCCTCACCTTCCACGGTGGTTGGTCTCTCTCACCCTCATCAGCTCGGGCCCTCTACCAGAGGCCTGGGAGCTTGAGAGTTCTGCGCAGTATTTTTGCTGTTCCTAGTACTGCGCTTTTCTGGACTGAGATGTCTGATGTTTTTCCGGGTATATATATATATATTTTACCTGTACATGGCATAACCTGTTCCTCCCTTCCCTGCATAGACTATAGCTATACCACTAGCCAAACAGGAAGTGAGCATGGCCGTGCTTCTGCCTCCATTGACTCTCTTTGTAATTGCTGCTGTCAGGCTTCTCATTTTGGTCTTAAAACGCTCGTCTTAACCCACTCTACATGATCCTGTTTTTATTTCGCTATTTTGTTCGTAAATCAATTCCAATTCCTAATATGGAACTCGACCCCATAGTTGCTCCATAACTGCAAGCCTCGATGAGCTTCATTTGACTGGAGCTGAACACTATAGGTGACGTCACACTCCTTAAGTCCACTTCTTTATAGTCTGTGCTCCCCACATCTGGCCTTTGCTCATCTGTGTTCTCATGTTTCATCAAAATATACATAAACAAGTGCCTAGAAGCAGCACTTAAGTCAGCCAAGCTTTATGACGGATGCTATTTCTCTAAGTACTATATGGAAAATAAACACAGCCCTGTTATGTTGGCCCCAAAATTAGCTTTTATATTTAGCTTTGCAATTGAGTGTTTCTGAACTTTCCCGCGATCGTACGCAATATCGTCAAGGACTCTTTCGCTTCTCATTAATTTCAGAACAGATCCAAGGGAGGTCGCAGCGGGTAAAGGGATACGACTGGTGATTTGTTTATTTATTTATTTATTTTGAGAAGATGTGGCGATGAATGTCAAAACACACTTTCCGCTGATGAAGATGAGAGCGTGCGGAAGAGAGCAAGCACTTCTGGAGCCAATTTGAATGGGAGTCTAGAGCTGCTTGGAGGCTGCTACAAGTGCAGTGTGGTCTTCATTAACTGTCCCAAATCTGCAGGGACGAAAGCATCACGGAGAGAACAGCCAGTGCATGCTAGAAGACATTTCATATAATATGGACTCTTAAAGGTGCACTGTGTAGCTTTTCAGGTAGAGGGTCCGCCACCTGCTTGTCTCCATGGAGAACTGGAACTGGTATTACTTTGTCTGAGATGTTTCACAGTGTGGCATTAACTTATTCATCGCCCATTCTTTCAGTTATGGGTGTTTATAACTCAAAGAACATGCACACCTACAGTCAGCAGGCCATCCTCTGCACAGATCTGACCCGTATCTTGGTCTGGTGGCACCTCCTGCTTGTTTCCATGGAGATAGTTCAGTTTAATAGGTACTGTGTGTAACATTCAAGGCAAAAATGCAGGCAGACCTTCCACCAGAAAAGTTACACAGTGCAAAAGTGCAAATTGAATGTGAAAGATTAGACTATTAATTTCACTAAAACATAGCAGCTGTAAGATTAAAATTTTACCAAAAATCTTAAATAGTTTCCTCTAGCTATTGTTAAATGAAGGTGTAAAATGACTGAAAAAATGCTCTCCTTGTGCATCCTTGTTCACCACTACTCCCTGTATTTTTGTACCAAACCAAGTACTAATTTGAAAAAACAAAACAAAAAAAACATGAAAACTCTTAATGCTCTTTCATCAAATTACTTTCCCCCAATTTACACAAAAATACTGAGATAATGATCTCCTAATTATAGCCATGTAGGTGTGTACACTGCTAGGACTGGGTTTCATGTATTCAATTATGTATTTAAAGTATCACTGGTAAGACTAATTACAATACAATGGCATGTTACGCTTTAAGATTGAACCAATTAAATCAATAAAAAACAGTCTGTAGTTCTCAATAGAAAGGAAATGGAGTGATTAGTAGTGACAGAAGGAGACACGGTTTTCAAGAGACGAGACACACCACAAGACTGGGTCCATGAGAACGAGACAAGATGAGATTTTGACTATTTTCATTTATTTTGTGTAATACTTTAATGGCCATTGTAGTACTGCTTTTTGGAACTACAGCTTCTCAAATTGTGTAACTCACCAGCTCTTAACTCTTTTTTGTCCAAGCCACAGGTAAATTCAAGGGGTAAAAAATCACTTGTGATAATTTTTCTCATGTGGCACAAGATCTTGTCCCATCCCTAGTGGTTAGCCTCTTTATGGATCACTGAAATTAGATTGTGTTTTGAAATCAATCACGTGGTTCCACAGAAATGCCATACTGTGGAACATTCTAAGCAGTGGGCCCTTAAGAGAACTAATATCCATCACTAGAATGTACTATTCAGTATGCTTATAAAAAATACAGGATTTTAATGTTGGAATTGCTTTCCAAATATGCAACCCAAATGGAAATCAGTGCTAATTCAGGTTAAAATGGTTCAACAATGTTAATTTCCAAACTCTACAGGTCACACAGCATGCCACAATCAGCAAGTCTAATGTAATAATAATAATTAAACGCACACACACGCACACTGTAGTTCTCCAGTCTATTAAACAAGAACTTAACTTTTCACATTACAGACCAAACCATGACCTCAATGAAAACTTTATAATATGAGTTTGTGAGCAGCTGTGCACAGTCCGCACTCTGTATGTGTGATATTTACCCATAATCACATATCATAACAAGACACTGCCCCTGGCCCCATGCAGCTCGGGGTCGTTAGTACTAATGCCATGCTTTTTGCCATCTGCTGAGATTGTTTACACTTGCCTCCATAATTAGCTCCTAATTAGTGGCTCTGTGTGGGGAGTATATGCACCGTCTCTACGCGTGTGTTTTTAAAGGGTAATTTTGATTGGTGAGTGAGTCAAAAATCGCTCCCTTGGTTATTAGAAATGGTTGATAGGGGGAATTGCGTATACTGCAAATTGGTGATGTTATTTTCAAACCAGATGCTTATGTTAAAGAGGGGGTTATGTGTATTAACAGCAATGCTCTGTTCTATAACTTCCCACAAAGATAATAAGTGAAAGCTAAAAATAGTTAATGGGACTATTACTTTTGAGATAGTGTATATGGGTATTGTTGTATTGTTGCGTACTAATGTTTACTTCTATAGGGTATTAACTGCTAACACATAACACATTTAAATCACCATGTTACTTTTTTTTATGCTACATTCGCCAAAAACAACGTATTAATGTTTTTGTTTTTTTGCTCTGACACCTCCCTCCCTTTGCTCTCCCCGCTAAGTCACTCTTCACATCCTGCCAATGAAACTACTGCACATGACATCAGGTTTGTCAAGTCGTCTACAGTTTTGTATCATGCTTTTGTATATTTATGACTTGTGGGCTGAGCATTGCACAGAATCTTAACAGAATTACTCAAACATGCATAGATGACACGTAAAACATCTTCAGGCATGTTTTTGATAAGAAAACAACTTTAAAACACGGTCGAAAGCTTTTGTATAAACCCCCCACTATGTAACTTTTCTGGTGAAGACTGCCACCTGCCTGTCTTTGTGAAGATGTTACTGCTTTTCCTGAATGTGGCATTAATAAACATCTCCATAGAGACATAAATGCAATGCCAGCAGGTACAGGTCAGATCTGTAAAGAAGCGACCCTGCTTACTGTAAGAATGCATGTTCATTAACCCCACTAGAGAAGTTACAAAACTCATCTTTAATGGAAAAAAGTTGAGCATCTCTTAGCCCTGAAATAAATTCAAAAAGTTGAAATGAAAGTTAATCCTTGTAGTGGTCCAAGGTTTTCTTAGTTCTTTTTCTTTTGAAAATAATCCCTCTTTCTAATAGAGTATAATATGCTATAAAACTATAAAACTGCAAGACAAGAATTACTAAACCTTTTTATTATTATTATTATTATTATTATTATTATTATTATTATTATTATTATTTTACCTGATTTTCAGTGGTCCTAATATAGCATCCAGAGGGACTCCTTTTATACTGCAATGTGCAGTACAGATGATGTAAACTGGCATTTTAATTAAAAGACACCTAACCACAGTCTGGCTCAGTAATCCATAAAAAAAACAACTTGTGCACTCAGCAATTTCATCTGCATAGTTCCTTTGTTCTCTTTAAGTTTACATACACACTTTTCTAATCACTTGACGAGATTACATATTTTGTCCATGTGTTTGTAACAGAGTGTGTGGTTTCTAGTATAATCTGAACCACTCTTTGTACCAAACCATCTGCCATAGAGAGACATGGCCCTAATCCAACAGTGTTTGGTAATCCCAACAGAATTCCTCTATCGTCATTTCTGTTGTTCTTAGAGGTCAGTGTGGGCAGAGGGTGAGGCTGGTGCAGATGGGAACAATTCGAGCTAAAAACAATTGCAGGAAACTGTATACAAGGGTCACAGACAGAATAAAATGGCGTGTGTTACCCCTCCATGCCTTTTAAAATTAATTCTACAAAGATATTGTGCTGGTACCACCATGGATAATCAACACTGGTTGCATGCACATATTGGATGATATCTGATTGTTAAATACATTTAACAATAGCAAAAATATATCATTTTGCCTAATAAAAACACCTGTAATTAAATACTCCATGTAGGCAGACCCTGCACTAGAAGAAAAGTTACATAGTGCATCTTTAAAGGCAACTGTACCTGATTTTCATTATCCTAAAAATGTGAAAAGAGTACAAGTTCATGTTAAACAGTTTGCAGTGGTTCAAAGTTATTCTTGAGTTACCATATGCATTCTGAGCATCTTAATTATTCACCCTAATGAATTTAGAGACCAAAGCAGAGTTTGCAGTGACAGTAAAGCTACCAGCATGCTAATACAAACTTCCTGATTATCAGACAATAAAATCTGTACTGGGGCAAGACACAGTTTGCTCAAATACATGGGAAACGTTGAGTACAGAGCCTTGAAGTAACCATTTTCCATGATGCACCACACTTCCAAACTGTTATAGAGATATAAAAACCTCTAATCCAACGCTGTATTCTAACTCTTCTGTAAATAGCATGACTCCCCATGTTATTTCTCTTTTCATCATTTCCACAGTTGTTTTTAGTGCTGTCAAAGAGCTGTGGCCCGGGGCAGACGAGAGCAATTTGTTCTCCCAAACACTCACCAAAGACGGTACACACGGGTCACTCCACAAAGACGATTCCATAGTTTCTTTGCAGCCCTACTGTGGTCTGTGTAAACTGTGGCCAGCCAAATCATTTCTTCTGCAAACTAGAACTAACATAAGGATGGCCTATCAGAACCAATGCCTCCTTGATGTGTGCGTATTCATCGGCATATTTGAAATCTTGCCCGGGGGCTGTATGAAAAGTTGAAGAGCGTACGGGTGCCTGTTTTCAAATATGGAATAAGATGTGACAGACTTTGCAATATGGAGGAGTAGGTGGTACGAAGTGGAGAGCAAGAGATATTGCAGAGCGATGTTGGGACTTGATTAACACGTAGATAGTCTGTAAGGGATTGGACAGGGCCGTAACCTCTGGAGCAAAGTGTCAGATCGAGAAAGACGCAGTTAGCATATTGAGTTGTGGTTCAGTCTCTTATTGTGATGGGTATAGACTTCCCCAAGCGTAACTGACAATGTTCTTTTTGACAAATGATGGTTTAGTTAAAGTATGCATCTCATCAGCTGAATGGCAAATCTGCTCTTACTGCTAATCATTTAAAAAGCTGTTTTGAATATTGAAAAATGTATCGCGAGATTAAAGCTCCTACATTACACAAAATTGATTCTTGTGAGCGTTTAGCAATGTTACGATGTCGTTACCTCATCAAAAACATATCCAGAGTTGTGTTTTGTTTCATTCATGCATGTTTGAGTAATTTTATTAGTTTTATTATTAGTCTGGCTCTCCAAAGCTCAAAAAAAGCTTTCACCTTTTAGTAGAGATTGGAAATTTGAGGGCTGAAATTATCCAGTTGATTCTAGTGAAGGTGTATGGAGTTTAAAAACACAGTGGAGCACTTACTGTTTTACAACATGACATCATAGGGTGTTTTCTTTCTGTTTGAGAGAAGAACTCAGCCTAAATATATGAGATTCATGTGGTAAAAGTATTACATTTTTTTATATGAAAAGCGCTTTATAAATAAATTTGTGATTGAAGTGTGAATGAAACAAAACGTGATATAAATTAATGTTAAAAAAAAAAAAAAAAAAGGTATTAGAATGATTACTGAGCCTGGTTGGCCCATTCTGCTTTCTTATATAGTGTAAGGGTAAAGATTTCTTATATATAAAGTGAAAAAGTGATAATATAGTGTAAGGGTTTCTTATATAGAGTAAGTGAAAAAGTGATTAAAAAAAAAATTGCAAAAATAATACTAAATGCTAAGTTAGCCATAAATTCTACAGCACAATACTATTCATATTCATCAGCTTGTTATATGGTGCCAATTTGAGGGCAGTTGACCATTTAAAGGCTAATAATATTTTGAATTGCTAATAACTATGGCAACATTCCTGAGTTTTCATCATTCTGAAAGCACAATGCTGGTTAATATGTGCAGAGCATTGTTGTTAATCACTTGTCATTTTGAAGTTTATCGTGTGCAGATTTGCTCAAACAGGGACAGATGGTGCTTTCGTAAGTGTCTCTTTTTGTGGATGAGAGGCTTTAAATCTGAGAACAACAAAACAATAAAACATTTATCTAATCGAGTTTCCGGATTATGACTGAAGAAGTAATATCATAATGAGAAAAGGAATTGGCGAGAGCGTTTGCTGAAGAAATTATTTTCAAATTTGCAATGTTTCTTTTTTTCTCTCTCTCTATGGAGTCTATATGTCCCTTATTATTGATTGTGAATTGTTCAAGCACTGAATATAGTATTTAGGGCAAGTTACAGGTCAGATCTGTGGAGAAATGACCCACTCATATTTGTGTGTTTTTCAAAGTAGCAGTAGTAGTTTAACAACTTCACTTTGACTTAAATATATGAGAGTTTAATGCCAATATTTCAACCAACGCCATAAGATTTCAATGCAGACCCTATACCAGATAAGTTACATAGTGCAGCTTTAATACAATCAAATACTTAAATGTCCTATATTACACAAAATTTACTCTTGTGAGCTTAAAGTCATGGTATAATGAAACAAAACACAACTCCAAGTATGTTTTGATGAAAAAAACATTATAGCATAGATCAAAAACAGTGTAATATGGGCCTTTTCAATGTATAATAAAATATTCTTTATGAGGTCTATTTAGTTCCCCAGTGCCGTTTGTCCATCACTCATGTAATTTTGAAAACACTTAAAAATCTTTACTGCTGCCCAGAGCCTTGAGCTAGTGCACTTCAAAGTTATATTGAATTCCATGATCTCCTCACACTGGGACTTGGGCTTCAATCAATATTCATATATTTTTTGCCCATTGGCTCCAAGGACAATGAAAATAAACACTTCCATTAGTTTACATTTCACAAAATACGCCACAAAATACTAGTTTTTGTTTCAACTTGTCAGGATCCATTTCGAAGTACTTACAGGTGATGAATTCAACCATAGCCGAGGTCAGAGTCCAAAACAATATGAATAGTTATTTAATTTAAAGATCATTTGTTTTTATGATTTTGGTCTTAACTTCACACCTTCACATGCACCTTTCACAGAGTACTAAAACAACTACAACTTTTGACTACAAAAATATTTAAATAAACAAAAGATAGCTAGATAAATAGATAGATAATACAGGACGTGCTCCACTGTGTTTTTAAACTCCACACACCTTCACTAGAATGAATTGGATCATTTCAGCCCTGGAATTGCCGATCTCTACTGAACAAAAGGTAAAATGTAGCTTGAAAACTACCACATGACATCACAAGGTGAAACAGAGCATTTTGAGCTTTGGAGATATAGACAGACTAATAAAATACAACTCCAGGTATGTAATATAGGACCTCTGAAGGTCCTTTTTGATTAGGACCTGGAATGTTTTGATTAGGACCTGGAATGTTCCACAGTATGACATTTATTATAATTACAGGTGGTTTTATTGCTTAAAAGTATCTAGAAAAACAGGCATTTTGACTGTGAGCGGGGTCGCCTCTCCACAGATCTGACCTGAACTTGGTCTGGTTTGGTCTCCACAAAGATAGCTGGTTATGTGATCGGCTGTGAACTGGAGACATTTGTCACAGTGAGGGACATGAGGACACTGGACAAACTGCTCTCCATCATGGACACTCCTGCTCACCCACTGCACCAGACTATAGAGGGACAGAGGAGATAATACTCCCTACAACTGTACAACAACTCACCCACTGCACCAGACTATAGAGGGACAGAGGAGATAATACTCCCTACAACTGTACAACAACTCACCCACTGCACCAGACTATAGAGGGACAGAGGAGATAATACTCCCTACAACTGTACAACTCACCCACTGCACCAGACTATAGAGGGACAGAGGAGATAATACTCCCTACAACTGTACAACAGCTCACCCACTGCACCAGACTATAGAGGGACAGAGGAGATAATACTCCCTACAACTGTACAACAGCTCACCCACTGCACCAGACTATAGAGGGACAGAGGAGATAATACTCCCTACAACTGTACAACAACTCACCCACTGCACCAGACTATAGAGGGACAGAGGAGATAATACTCCCTACAGCTGTACAACAACTCCCCCACTGCACCAGACTATAGAGGGACAGAGGAGATAATACTCCCTACAACTGTACAA
This sequence comes from Taenioides sp. WSHXM2023, assembly GCA_029959045.1. Taxonomy (NCBI): domain Eukaryota; kingdom Metazoa; phylum Chordata; class Actinopteri; order Gobiiformes; family Gobiidae; genus Taenioides; species Taenioides sp. WSHXM2023. Next base: position 1,816,654 of record CM057104.1, read on the forward strand.
CTCACCCACTGCACCAGACTATAGAGGGACAGAGGAGATAATACTCCCTACAACACCAGACTATAGAGGGACAGAGGAGCTCATTCTCCAACAGGCTCCTACAGCTCCGCTCAAACACTGAGAGATACAGGACTACATTCATACTATAATACTCCCTACAACTGTACAACAACTCACCCTTATGTAACAGATAATACTCCCTACAACTGTACAACAACTTAATCTCAAGTAACAGATAACCTTATGCCCTGTCAATCAGCATATTCTTAGCACTGTCGTTCTTGTCTCTTGTTTATAGCTGTGATTTTATATTTTATTTTATAGCTTATTACTTATTTTTCAATTTTATTTTGACTTGTACATATACATTTATTTTTATAATTATGTCTCATTTGACACCTGCCTCTTGCCATCGTTTTTGCTACACCATCTATTTTTGTTACTCTCTGTTATTATATTATATTGTGATGTTTGAGCTGCTGTATCCAAATAATTTCCCTTGTGGATCAATAAAGTTTGTCTAAGTCTAAGATAGAAAGGTTTAATCCCATACTGTGAAACATTCCAGACAAAGTAATAACATCTCATATGACTGAATATGACTGACTCTCCACCAGACTACTTACATAATGGACCTTTAAGGAGGAAAATCATGCATGCATTTTCACAGTTAGAAAAGAATGTAATTGCAATACAGGGCACTATGCTATTTCACTAAGCTTTTTTACGCCTTAAGATAATGAGACACAATAGCAGGCTAACAATGTTGTCACTTATTTCACAAAGTTTGCTGCTGCTCAGGTTTGAAATGTGAGAATGAGGTGTTGATACTGACTTTTACAACAACAACAAGCATATTTTCTTCTTCTCCAAACGTCTCAGTAGGATTGCCACAAGCATTTCTGTTTCTATTTCTGTTTATTTTGCACGTATATAATAGAACAATAAAAAAGCACACTAGATAAAAAGGAAGGTGCTGGAAGAGGCAAAAAACCTAAAAGGGCTTATATTAAAGCCTCCACTTTATGAATAGATTAAAAGTGAACATTATAGCTGTGCATTACTAAGATTAATCTTAAAATTAAATAAAAAATAATAATAATAATAAAATTAAATTAAATTATCTGCAATTTCCCCATTGTGGGACAAATAAAGGATTATCTTATCTTATCTTGTTAAATACATTTGATTCAAACGTGGATTAAAATACAATGAAACATCCACAACTGAATGATTATCAAACATTATCATGAAATATCAAACATTTCCTCAAACTGATTCTGATATGCCTTCACTAATCAGATGTGAAAACTGGCTCCACAATTTACAGCCTCTGTATCGTAGGCAAAACTGAGCTTGATGTGACACAGAATGTTAAATTTGATGAATAAATTAGCAGACGATGTTAGTGGCATGGAATGAGTTGCAATTCGAACAAAACGTTTTTGCACCAATAATATTTTGTTCATTATTTTCATGATTTAAATTGTTTGTAATTATATTATCAATCAAGACTGAAGTCTTACTACTCACTCTTGTTGGTTTGTTAATTCATGGAAAACAAAAATACTTGAGAAAAGAGTATTTATAAATTCATCAGTATATGAGACTGTTTTGTCTTTTAAAATATTTATGCTGAAATCTCCCAAAATATAGCAAAGCTTGTTGTCAGAATTTAGTGAGTCCAGAGTTTTAGATAAATAATTTCGATACAAAATTTCAATAAAACCTTTAATGCCAAAATCTGATGGACGGTAGATAATTCCAACAATTACATTCTTTCCCTCACAACCAGAAAGCTCCACAAACAGTGACTCTAATTCCCTTTTATCAGAAGTAAGCCTCTATTATTTCTTACAAAATGACATGATTGATAATTAGTCAACTTAAAAAATCACGTGTGTCTTCGGTAAGCCATGTTTCTGATGAGGCAATAACAGTAAACGTATAATTTAAAGAATAAAGGAAATGGGTGAATTCATCATAATGTTTAGATAAACTTTGTATGTTTAGATGAAAAGTTGAAAATACATTAGGCGGCAAGTTAAAAAAAGATTCATTTAACTTTTTTACACTATAATAATCACACAGGTTAGAAGCATTATATGTAGAAAAAAGTGTACATCAGGGTCATTTTCACTACTATACGAGTCAGTAGAATCAAAAGGTCTGTTATGAAAGACAGAGCTTTTAGCCATAGATAAAATGTTAAAAAACAAGTAAAGATTACAGAGAACAGTGCAAAACATTATCCTCTGACAAGCATAATTATTAATTTTCAATAATTAGTGAGAACAGAGGGGTGAAAATAAGTTCAGCAAATTAACACATTTAAAAATTTACTTGAGGAACAAAAAAAAGAAAAAAATCTCCTTAACACCTACATCTGAGGTGTCACTTGTTCCCTTGTTTTGCAACTCTTCTAAAAATAGCCGAGGAAACACAAAGTTTGGCAAATTGTGAAACTTTGTGATTTTTTTGTATTGAGTGACACTAGTTATTATCTGGTATCTAGGCTCACTTTAAGGCAAATATGGTTGGCTAATTAGGACATCAATACAGCCAAGTATTAAGAGGGAAAAGACTGGAGCCATGAAAAATGTCCAATTATGCCACGTCTAGGTTCAGTGAGATTTGTAACTGAAAAAATGGGTAATTTAACAGAGTTATCCTCACAATCACTTACTACTAAAACAGCTGCTTTTAAACACAGCTCCACATCTACTAAAATCAATTGTCTGTCTGAAACTTCATTTACAAAACTGGATATATTTTATAGACTGTATAAAGAAGTGGACTAAGGTGGAGTGACGTCAGCCATAGCATTCAGCCCAGTCAAATTAAGCTCGCTGAGGCTAGCAGTTATAGGGGCGAATATGGAGCCGAGTTCCATATTAGGAATTGATTTATGGACAAAACAGCAAAATAAAATCACCAGGATCATGTAGAGCTGGTTAATATGAACATTTTAAGACCAAAATGAGAAGCCAGACAGCAGTAGTTATGGAGAGAGGGGCGACGTTTTTCAATACAAAGTGAACTGGAGCCAGAGTTTATGGAGCTGGAAGCGCCCCCATGCTCCTATTTGGAACGTGCGGACTAGCTGATTAACTATGTCTATTTATACTAAACATTCTATGGGACATTTACATGACTAGTAAAGATCAGACAACCCAGTACAAGTTTCTCCTTTTTATATTTGTCTTTGCCACATTTATTTGGCCTTTTTAGCGTATTTTTCTCTTGTCAAGTGTTACAGTCACAAAGAAATCTAATTACTGACGTGTGTATGTACGTGACATTTCAGTAATCTGATAACTCCAGAAATCAGAAAATGAGATGTTCAGATGTGCATATAAACAAAGCCACTGCAACTATCTCTAATCTGCGCATGTCCATATATTGATATAAGATTGGAAAAGTAGTTACCAATGTCCTGTACCATATATGTGGCTTTAGTGTGTGAGTTTTTATGTAGTTTGTCCCATCAACCAAGCACGCACAATTAACTAGTTCTTCAGTACTCCTGACCTGTATCCTGGCTCGATATTTGGAGAAAGGTCCCTGCTCTTGTCTGCTGGCCCCAATAATATTTAAGGCTGCTTCAAATACAGGTGTAAATAAGAAACACACTTTATAGGCAGATTTGTGTAAGATTATGAGGAATTGGAAAATGAAAAACATTGAAAATATTGAGTGGGGCATCTGTCTGAAAAAGAAATAAGAGTCCACCACCTGCTTGCTTCCATGGTTCTTTCATTGCGTGGAATGTTCCACAATGTGAAATTAAACTTACCTATCACCATGGAGAGAAGCAGCTCACTGTTTTTTTTTTTTTTTTTTAGCTTTTTTCATAAAAACTGTAAATGAATAAATGGAAGATATGAGTTGTCCATGCCAACATTTATGCAGCAGTGAACCTGACTGACTTGTAATATTTTAGCATCTACTTGGTGGTCCACTGGTTTATATTGATTTTATTATAATACAAATACATTGCATTAATAGAATTCTAACCATTAATTCCCTGGAACAGAACACTCAGTGCCCTTCACAGTTCAGTTCCCAGTTCCCTAAACAAACCCAATCACAATCATGATCTCACTAACAAATTACACTATGTCCATTGTCACACTTATAATCGTCTAACAGAATTACTCCATAGAACTGCTTTAGGCCTGCTAGCATATGCCTGTCTAAAAACGCACAGATGCAGCACTATATAGAGAGCCAAAATGGAGAACGAGAGCTGAATTTTAATTGGCCAGGTGAAGCGAGTGGGAAAAGAGGCTTTAATACTGGTTTAATGGACTGTGGAGAGTCTACTGTGCACGCGGATATGAGGAGTCCAAGGGCCGAAGAGTATTTTGTATAAGCCAGTGAAATGTGACGTTTTGTGTTAGCTTAAGCCTCAGATTTAGCGTCCGTGTGCACGGGAACGATACCGGCTATTACTGTCAGAAAAGTTATTATACTGCCATATACCAGCGAGTGCGTTTGGCATTGGTGTTGTTAATCCTGCAAAGTACAATGTGTTTAGTGGACTTTAAAATGATAAGGTGGGCTAATACTCATACATATGAATGCACATTTAGAAATGTCATGTAAACTCAAAGTTCAGAGATTTTCAATAAAATCTGAAGCAGGTCTTTCCTTGGCAGAATATGTAAAATGGTTAAGTGGTTTTGTCAGTTTTTAAGTTTTTCAGTTATTTTGCTTTTTTATAATGCTGACTTTCTTGGCAGCAGATTTGAATACAATTTGTTAGATTTTAGCACTGCACTTCAAGTACAAAACACCTTGGACCTCAAGCAAAAACTACAGCTTAAAAAGTCCAAAGTTCAAATAGCAGCAACTTGGAACAGTTCAAAAAATAAACACTGTTTATTCCCCAGCTTAACTGTTAGTTCAGTAACTGTTTATTTAGATCAGGCATTCTTAGGCAGCTCAGGGGTCCTTGGAAGCACCATGGTAACGCTGTTACTGGCACCACGGTAAGGCTGTTACTGGCACCATGGTAACGCTGTTACTGGCACCATGGTAACGCTGTTACTGCTGTAGGTTTATTTCATTTCCCTTAACCTATCAAAGTCTGCGTCTATGATAGAGGTGGGTTTGTAAATTAGTTGTTTGTTTCTTTAATCGTTGTGTAAATGTACTGATGCTAATTTAGTTTAACAATTGTTCATATACTGATTCTATGTGCTAGCTATTAGCCTATACTCTGTTACAGTTATTTCAGTTATTAGTAATATGATTCAAATGTTCTTATAGACAATCAGATGAAAGGATAGATAAACAGACAGATGAAAAGATAGAAGAAAAAACATTAAAGCTCCACAAATACATTCCTGTGTCCGTTTTCGAAGTATTGTTTTGGATTAAGTGTCCCAGTACATCGCATCAGTCTACAGTCCTAAATATCTCCAGTAACTGCAACCTCAGACGGTCAAAACAAGAATATAAAAAAAGTAAATTCATCTATGAACACTACAACGGTTTGAAATTGAAATTGCTGAAATTGTCAATAAAATAAATCTTAAAACAGGAAGGATCTGACACTTGCTTGTAAGGAGATGTTACTGCTTTACCTAGAATATTCCACAGTATGGCAATGACCACATCTCCATGGACACAAACAGGTAGCACCACCTGGCCAAGTTATAGGTCAGATCTGTGGAACTGAATTAATGCAACAATAGAGATATTTAAAGGGCCCATATTACGCTATTTTCTGATTCATGTTATCATGTTGTGTCTTCACCAAAAACATACCTAGAGTTGTGTTTTGTTTCATTCACACGTTTAACACACAAACCTGGATATTTAGGCCGTCTCTCAGAAACTCATAGAAAACACTCTGTTCCACCTTGTGATGTCATGTGGTAACACAGGAAGTGCTCCACTGTATTTTTAAACTCCACACAACTTCACTAGCATCATTTGGACAGTTTTAGCCCTGGAATTCCCAATCTCCAGTAAATCTCTACAAAAGGTAAAAGGTAAGCTGTTTAATTCAAAAATGCTGCTTCTTGACATTACAAGATGGAGCAGAGCATTTTCAGCTTTGGAAATTTGGGCGAATTTTGTGTAACATAGGACCTTCAATTAACTAAGTGAATAAGTCAACTAAAACTTGACTTTTTTTGTCCACAACTGGCAGCCGCTGAAGGCACACCAGCATTCCCCAGCACAGAGGTTGAAAATCAATGGTCCAACTGATCATATGCCCCATACAGCACCTCCCCCTTCCCTTTAACTCAAAACCCACATCTCTATAGCTACTCCCAAGGCTGATGGGCCACCGCATATCTCTGCCTCCTTCTGTTTATCTTCAATGACAACTTTCTAGGCCAAGCTATTGTTTTCAGTGTTTATCTCAACCCCGGGCTCACACGCTTTCTCTCCCACTCCCTTTTATAGACTGTGGCTATGAAGTCAAAATGAAGGGATGTGGTGCTCCCAGGAATGAAGGAGAAGGCAGCTGGAGACGTGGTTGGTGTGGTAAGCTCTATGCCAAGTCCCTCATGCTTTTCTGAGACCTTTCAAAGACACAGCAGCAGTGAAATAAATGGCCATTTCTGTTCCCAAACGTATGTGTTGAGATGTACAGGCTGGGGTGAGTGACCAGGTTTTTACAGCCACTGATGCACACTGGAAATTGATTTGGAATACTAAGAGAAAAGTCCCATAAGAAATGCACTCACGGCAAAGTTTCTACTGTGTACGATGCTATTAACTGCTACTGACAACTACAGACACGCTGGAAATACATTAACTTATTGTAATACCGCCAAGGGGCATTAGTTATAAATTATGTACCTGAATGAAAACCTTGACTGAAAAAAGCTAACCCACACCATAATAACTATACCTTAATTAGCTTTACAAAAAGGACAAAGACTAAATTAAAAATAAACAGTTTATTAACAATGATACAGGCTTCGCAACTACTTAAAGGGTCCATATTAGGCTATTTCCTGATCTATATATTTATTATAATGTAGTTTCCTCATCAAAAACATACCTGGAGTTGTGTTTTGTTTCATTCACACGTTTAACTGCATATTTAGGCTGAGTTCTTCTCTCAAACGGAAAACGGGAAGTGCTCCATTGTGTTTTTGAACTCCACCTGAACTACACCTTCACTAGAATCAGCTGGAAAATTTCAGCCCTGGAACTGCCGATCTCGACTGAACTAAAGGTAAAAGGAGCTGTTTACTACCACTACCACTATATGACATCACAAGGTGGAACAGAGCATTCTGAGCTGTGGAGATGTAGACAGACTAATAATAAACGGTTATTTGAATGTGTGAATGAAACAAAACACAACTCCAGGTCTGTTTTGAGGAGGTAACAGCATTGTAAAATGGCGAAAAGCTGACAATAGTCAATTAAACATAATATAGGACTTAAGGGGTTAAGTTATTCAATACATAATAAATTTCTTATAAAATACAGTTCCAGTGTGTGTCCAATGTGGTTTTTTCATGATTTTCAGATTTTTGTGTTGCTTAAAATGTTTCTGCTCTTGGATTTCCAAATATGTTTCTTATTCTTAACCAAAAGTATGCCAATTTGAAGAACTAAAGTATTGCATAAGTATAGCCTCAGGTTAAATAAGCATGGACCATATTTCACAGAAGTTTACAAGTACTACAATTTCAAAGTTAACATGTTCACACTGTAACATGGAAATATTAAAAAATGGGCAAAACGCTGTGTCCAACTATTTAAATGGCTACATATGTTTAAGTCTTACACTGTATAAACTATGATATGATGTAATATAATGTAAAAAGACTGCACCAAGACTTACATCAGTTAAGCTTTTTACAATTTCAACATTAGCGCTTGGAAGAATATGCATCATTATCCGTCATACTGTAACCTTGACCATTACTTGTGCATTTAAACAAGCTCCAAAATGACTTGACATTTCACAGACTCCTCCATTTTTATTTTGTGCTTGTGGGTTTTTCCTCCCAGTTAATATAGTGTAACTGTGTGAAGCATGCACAGAACCAAAGATGTCATGTCTCAACTTTAACTTTAAATGGAGGGAGCAGCCCTACAAACCTGCCTGCATATTCACTGTGGTCAAGTGAAAAAAGCTGTAATGTTATTGCAAAACCGTGTAGCTAAACCACAAGAGGGCCCTGGCTGAGTCTACATGCAGTGAGGGGTATTTTGTGCATACTATCTGTTAGATCAGAGTGCAAATTTCATCTCATACTTTCTCTCTTTCGTGCCACTGTGGTCAGGCTTTCCAAGGACAAGCTAAAAAACAATAAATAAAAACTCAACTGACCCAAATGAAAGGTCCTACATTACGTAAAATTGAAAATTGATACTTATACTGAAATTGTATAAATGAATATAGTGAATGAGTATGGAGTTTTCTGTTTGAAAGAACTCACCCTAAATATGCAGGGTCTGCGTGTTAAATGTGTGAATAAAACAAAACTAAACTCAAGGTATATTTCTGATGAGGAAACAACATTATAACATAGACAGAAAAAACTGTAATAGAGGCCCTTTAAGCTAATTTCAGCTCATAGGAAAACCTGCTCTCTGGAAGAGAAGACAAAGACAGACCAAATCTATAAGTACGTCCTTTGACAAATTCCTCACATTGTTTGAATCTTAATAATTAAACAAGGGCGTGTGGCTAATGAGAAAACCGCTCAGGACATGAAAGAGAAAGGGAGAAGAAAAGGGGAATTACTGCTGTGGAGGATATGAGGCGTAGAGGCCATTTTGGTGGTTGTCCTGACCCCCTTCCCTCTCTCTCTCTGTCCGTGGGGTGAGCTCAGACACCACGGTCATATGATCCTCTTCTCACTGGGATTTGTGGTTAAGAGAGCTTTGACTATAAGAAAACAAGAACTGGACTTGACTTTTAACTTAAACTAAAATGGGCAACGTAAAAGAGAGGTGGTCTTTAAACTCAGAATATCTGTTTAGCATCATTCTGAAATTCAGTTTGAGGAATACACAGGCTAACCCAGGGGTCAAAGTTGGCACTCTGGGCGGTTTTATTTGGCTCTGAGATTTTAAGAAGAATCAATTTTTATTACATTTTGTACTGAAACGACTGTCAGGAGTCTAGTTTCTACTATTTTAAGTAAATTTAATGAAACATTTCTTTGCAGGAGAACATTTTTATGTGCAAACTGTCATTAGGTTTGGCCCTCCACCCGCTAATGCGCATTCATTTTGGGCCAACCTAATGCTGGGGTTCAGATGACATCACAATATTCAGGAGGCCAATAATATTTAATACAGATGAGGGCAGATAAAATGAATAGTGTTTAAATGTTGTAATACGTCTGCATGTGTAGAGTTTAGTCACTAACAAAAATCTGGTTAAAGATTTGTCAGTTTACCTTTAGCAGTAAGTACAGTATAATCAAAAGGGGAATGTGGCTGTTGTATATGTTTTAATGTGATAAAATAATGGCATTGTTACTATGGAGATTTATATCCTCAACTTTTTAGCTCAAACATTTAACTACTCTGCCAATTACTGCATAAAAGACATAAAAGTGTTTATTATTATTATTATTATTATTATTATTATTATTATTATTATTATTAGTAACTATAATCTCTGTAGAGAACTGTATCCATTGGTAACAACCCAACAACTAGGGACCCATCTTTGCAGGCCTCTGTTCGGAGTACCAAGTTGGATGATTTGCCTGTTTTAGTCCGAAATGTCTGACGGAAACCCACCCAGACACTAGGAGAACATGCAAAACTGCACAGAAATGCTCGTACAACCCGAGAATCAAACCAGAGACCGTCTTGCTATGAGGCGAGTGTCTGAGCAACTTAGCTACTGTACCAGCTTGAACATGATAGTGAAGAATATCATTAGAAGTAGTACTATCATGTTTTATACCAAAGCTGTGAGTGATTGTTAAGTACCAGTAATTATAACATGTCTTATTAACCGCAGTAGCAAATCCATATATTTATTTCTTTTTCAATATGGCAGGACATGATAGTTCTTAGTCTACACTGTGTTGTATGAAGTGTATAGAAAATAGATTGTGATTCATATTTCTCTATTGCCTCTCTTTCTTCTTCAATTCAAACAGACTTCAGACTTCAGAGGACAGAACACAAAACCAATGGGACTCTGAAGCTCTAGAAAATCCAATACGTTCCAAATCAGCCGCCATCTTTGTACTGGGGAAAAACAGAGTTATTTTATATTTTTTCCTGAGTTTTCAGACAATGTGAAAACACTTTTCAGTAGTTATTGCTAACATGTGCATTGTACCCCCAAGGCAAGTTCTGAACATTCCGCAAAAGGCGTACATGTAGCACACCCCCAGCGTAATGTCCCTGCAAAGTATCAATAGCACAAGAAGTAGACAGCTCACTGGAATTTGGGGGGGATATAGCCAACTGTATTAGACAAATTGGAGTCAGAAGTTTCCACAGACCATAAAAATGAAAAATGAAAAATGTGAAATGTGGTGATGTTTATGGCCATTTACAGTCGAGACCTGCCCTTACACCTATAGCCCTTTGTACATGCATTTGTTATTATAGTAAAAGGTAAAGGAGATGGGCAGTATATGTAAATCATTTAGGAGGGATATAGTACATGCTGTTTGTCAGTAGTATTCATACTTTTAGTTACAATTACAATTCTAACAATACTGCTACACTACTGCAAGTAGAAGTAGGACGGCTATTGGAGCAAATACTAGTACTGTTCCTACTGCTTTCACAGCTCAATAAACACACCATTACTACAACAACTACCAAAACTACTACTTGTATTACTACTACTATTACTTGGTGGTGGACACACTGCCTGCTTGTATCCATGGAGATGTTACTGCTTTGCCTGAAATATTCAACGTTTTTTTTTAAGATAATCTATCTTCTTAGGCACACAGGTGACACCTCCAAGCTAAGTTACAGGTTATATCTGTGGAGAAGTGACCCCCACAGTAAGAATACATGTTTTTTTGCAATTACGTAAAAGCAAGATAGATTACCTTTGACGAATAGCCTGCCTGCAGCCTGATTTTGATTAGTAAAACTCACACATTTACTTTGTAGCTCGTGTCTGATTGCTTGGCTGGAGGAGCTGTAGGGCCTTGCTCCTTGTAAAGATTAACAGCAGCGAGGATTTGGTTAAGGCTGTAATACGAGCGCAAATCCTCTGCCACTTGGGGATATGTGCAATGGAGATGGACACCGAGGGCACAGTGGTAATGAGAGTCAAGCGACCTCTTGTTCAAGTCCTTCTTAATAATATTATGCTTCTTGGCTTTTCTGTGAACTCAACATACCCACACTGGTTAATAGCTATTCTTGTACTTTGGCACACCATTTAAGCACATTTTTTTTCCAATTTTTGTGTATTTTCCTACAAACAAACCACTTACTTAAGTAAAAGTCTTAAAGTACTCGTTTAAAAATGTACTTAAATAGTAAAAAGTAAAAGTATTTTGCACAGATTTTGAGATCAACAGTTTTTTTTCAAGCTATTATTATTTGTATATTTTTTGTTTGCTCAAATTATGAACCTGTTAAAAATAAACCGTTAGCCTTTTCTGCAGGTCTCAGACACTCTTAAAAAATACTTGTTCATGCAGTGGAGTAGAAAGTACAGATGCCTGCTCTCAAATGTAGTGAAGTAAAACGTATTAAAATGTACAGATACCTTTTTTTTTTTTTTTTTTTTACTTAAGTACAGTACTTTGCTACTTGTATTTTGTAATGTTCCATCACTGGTTAAACCAGACTTAAAGGGCTGTCAAATTTGTAACCATAAGTTGCAGAATGAAGTGTTAGCACATCCACTTAGCCCCTCGTTCACTGAACCAAGACGGAGAAACTTTCTGGGATAGCCACAAAAACAGGCAGTATGGCTCTCATCCATCAAAATGTGTAGGCAGTGTCATTCAGTCTCATTCTTCTTATTATTTGTTTTTACAATATCCTGGAGTAAAACACACTTTATATTCATGGGTTTCAGCATGTTCTAATCAACACTTCAGGACTTGTTCTCATTCAAAAGATATAATATTTTGTGTGAAATTGTTAATCGCTATGGCAACAGTGTGCATTTTTGATAACTCTGAGACCTATAGATAAATCGGGTACAAGCTCTATAAGCCATCGACTCGAGTCATTTTCGCACGGACAGAAAATTAACAGTGGACTTGGTGGAGTTTTAGTTTGGCAGTGATGAACCTTGACTGTTGAACAACCTGACCTCTGACCTCTCATTCACAGGGCTGACTCAAGAATTCACCAGTGTGCATCTAACTCTTGTAAGGCATAGTTCTGTACCGTACTGTACCACAATTAAGGCCTTTTTAAAATACATAATTATGTTTTGCCATGCTTCAGCGATGGCATTTAAAATAGATTGGATGATTTGTAAAGTAATTATAGAGAGGTTAATACAGTATTTGTACATACCCAGTTAACAAATTACAAAATGCAAAGCGAATGGCTCCTATTGGGACTACTGCCTGAAGCAAAGCAATCACATACAACTACATTTTTGGAGCATACATTTACTCTAATATTGACTCTAACATCCAATTTGCACTGCGTACGCGACAATCTGGAATGAGGCGCTATATAAAGCAAAGAACATAAAAATAACACTGAAAAATATGAGCGGGGTCGCCTCTCCACAGATCTGACCTGTAACTTGGTCTGGTTTGTTCTCCATGAAGATAGAAAGGTTTAATGCCATACTGTGAAACATTCCAGACAAAACAATAACATCTCCATGGAGAAAAGCATTTGACCCTCTTCCAGAAAAGTTACACAAAGCACCTTTAAGGATATGAGGATTTACAGTATATGGGGCCAAGTTAGTGTGTGAGTTAGCTGGAGATGTGGTATTGTTTGGTATTTGTGTGTAAAAACGGTGATTAAACTCAGGATTCATAAATTTAATCTGGCTTTATTTCGTTTCCTAGTAGTTTTTCTGCATAGTTTTCTGCATGGACTCTTTTGAAGTTGTTTCATGTGAGTTCTGTTTGGATCAGATACACAGAGCTACGTAATAGTTTTGAGAGCTTTTGTCACGCCGCCTTTTTAATCAACTAATTGATCGGCAGGACATGTCTTTTGTCAAAAATCAAGAATTTCTTTTGTCAACTACAACCCTACTCTCCACGGACCTGACCTGTAACCTGGTTGTGCCTCTTGCTTGTCTGTTAAAGGGCTCATATTACGCTATTTTCTGATATAAGCTATGAGGTTGTTTCTCATCACAAACATACCAGGAGTTGTGTTTTGTTTCACACATGTTTAACACACAAACCTGTATATTTAGCCTCAATTCTTTTCTCAAACCGAAAACATTTTGTTCCACCTTGTGATGTCATGTGGTAATACAGGAAGTGCTCCAGTGTGTTTTAAACTCCACACACCTTCACTAGAATCATTTGGATATCTACAACCCTGAAATTGCCAATCTGCTGAACTAAAGGTAGAAGGTAGCCGTTTACTTAAAAAACTACTCCTTCATGACATCACTAGGTGAAAGAGAGTATTTTGAGCTTTGGAGATGTAGACACAACTCCAGGTATGTTTTTGATTAAGTAACACGATTATAACATGGTTTGAAGAGTCAATTTTGAGGAATACAGGACTTTAAATGGGAATTACAACAGAACATTGAAGCAAAATTTGAAAATATTGTAAACTTCATTCAATACTTGTTTTACTTTATTTGTATGCTTTATTTTTGTATTTAGACAACCGCTCATCTCTTTTATTTTTTTATTATAGTCTAATAAACACTGCAAATTACACCATTACCACCCCCAGTTCCAAACACAATTGCTGCCTAAATTGAATTATGCATTGAGATAATATAAGATGTCATATTCCATCACACTCGTATCACAAATGCCCCGAGGTGGAACAGTCACTACAACAAACTGGGATAAAAGCCTCAATGAAAACATGGAGGAAAACTGCCTGCAGGAACCTCACCCCGTCTTATCATCTGTCTAATCAAGAACACCTCCTGAACCACAACTCAACTTCAAAAGACTACAGCTCCAATGGAATTACAACCAGGACACACAGAGGGAACTCTTCTACCCAAGTCTGATGTTCCTTATGGATAATTTATGAATACGTAGAGAGAAAAAAAGTATATGATTTGTTAAAGGTGAATTGTGTAACTTTTCTGGTGGAGGGTCCGTCAAATGCTTTTCTCCATGGAGATGTTAATGCTCTGTCTGGAATGTTCCACAGTATGACATTAAACCTTTCTATCTTCATGGAGACCAAACCAGAGCAAGTTACAGGCCAGATCTGTGGAGAGGCGACCCCGCTCAAGGTCAGAATGCCTGTTTTTATAGGCATTTTTTAGTTATAAAACCACCTGTAATTTAAGTAAGGTAGAGCTATTTAATGTCATATTGTGGAACATTCCAGGCAGAGGAATGGCATATCCATAGAAACAAGCATGGACGGACCCCCAAGCAAAAAGTTACTTTTAACTTCCTTGATTTTGCAATTTGAATTTCAGTTATTTGATCACGTTCAATGAGTTTAAAGGTACACTATGCAACTTTTCTGATTGAGGGTATATGACACTTGCTTGTCTCCATGGAGATGTCATTACAGTCATTCTGTTGGCTCAAAACCCATCTATTTAAAACCGCTTTTCATTTCTAACCTGCTTTTATTATCGTGCCTATATTTTGTCTGATTACCCTGTTTTTTATATGTACTTTTTAATTGTATTTTTTTGTATAGCATCTTTGTATATTATTATTATTATTATTATTATTATTATTATTATTATTATTATTATTATTATTATTATTATTATAAATACCTCAATTTTTTTTTTAATTATTTTTTTTTTAACAACAACTAACAACAACTAGCATGCTAACACTCACTTCCTAATTATCGGCTCATTAAATGCATTCTGGTTAGATGTAGGTAGAACACAGACTTGTTTTGGCCTCAAGAGGTGCTTATACAATTTTATACAATATACTGTATCTGTACTTGCTCAAATACAAGGAATAAAATCAGGTACAAGGGCATTAAAATTCAATAATTCAACAGTACAATTTCTATTTCGAGGATACTGAGCGGAGAGGGTAGACTTGATATTTTTCAATTCTAAAGAGCCTCACACTTGCCCAAAACACTTAAAGTCTTTATTAGAGACACTTATCTGCTTTGCCCGTAGACATTGGCACAACCTTAAGTAACGCCTAGTGGGCACAAGGTTAGGGTGCCATTACCAGCTCTTGACCCGCTCTATGAAATCTATTTGAGAAGCCATTTTTACTATTACCGACCGCTTTACTCAAGCTATCAGTATGCTGAATATTGGCACATTTATTATCCAAATGGGCAGAGTTTGTAGTGTTAGAATGCCTGTCTCTGGGCTGATTTCTTTTCATTTTTTTCATTTTTTTTGCATTCAAATTAGCATTCAGTCCTATTGCTCTGGTCTCCTATGAGATGTCTCCTTATTTGAACATGATACATCCCCTCCAGCTCGAAGCAAAGAGGGAGCCAAATGAGAGACACATGAGCATGACTGATGGTTGCCGCTGAATATGCAGTTTATCCAAGTAGTCAATACATTTAAATGGAACTTTAAAGGTGCACTATGTAACTTTTCTAATGATGGGTCAGGGCTTTGCATGTCTCCAAGGGAATGTTATTGCTTTGCCTGGAATGTTCTACAGTATTGCATTATCATTAATCAAAAGACTATAGATGCACCATTTCAGTTTTTTTGTTCTAATACCGATGTCGATGCTTTGGCTTTAAGTATCTGCCGATACCCGATATTAACCGATACTAAGGCAGAGATTAAAAAAAACAACAACAGCATAGGTTAAAAACATATATATATATATATCCAAGTAAGTTTTGTAACTGCCATTTATCATTGCTGAACAGTATCATATTGGTGCATCTCTAAAAATACCTTTAAAAACAAGAATTCTTACTGTCTCGTAACCTTGACCTGGTGGTGTCAGCTGCTTGTTGCACTTGAAAAAGATAAAACTGTGGAACATTCTAAGCACGGTAATAACTCATATCTCATGTCTCAACCTCATTTCTTACCCTTTATGCAAAAATACTTTCCCTTTACAGCCAACAGCAGGACAACAACAGCCTTAGTCAATATAATACTTAGATACCCATGCCAACATTGTAATAAGATTTTGTTCTTTATGTAAATAACAAATAAATTGTAGTAAACAACTTCAAATTTCATGCTAGGATGACGTGCCTCACTCAAAGTAGTAAACTGCTGTCTTGCCAGCACATTGACACAAGCTAATAAAATCAATCTGAAAGATAAAATGTTGGAGAAAAAAAAGTGTGAATCCATGCCAAAAGAATAATTTGTCTTACAAGTCCAACTGTGCTTTCCGGGTGTTGCTCAGGTGAATATTCATATTGTGTTTGTAAGAAAACAATGAGAGTCCTCGAGCCAGATCCTCAAGGTTAGAGGGCTGATTCTGTGCCAATTCCGTAAAGTGTTTGCCAAATGGAATTACAGAGCTGTGCAGTTTTCCATTACAAATCTAAGTTAATCCACTCCCATTATTGATGTCATCCATGAAATCAATCTGAATTTAACACTTTTGTAATTTTTCTGGTGAAGAGTCCACTACCCTGTATCCATGGAGATTATTGTTATTGCTTTGCCTGGGATGTTCCTCAGTATGGCATTAGACTTACAAATTCTTAGTGTAAGTGTGGTGCCCTCGCCACAGATCTGAGCTGTAACCTGGCTTGGTGGCACCATCTGCTTCTCTCCATGAAGATATAAATGTTCAAGGCCATACTGTGGAACATTCTAGGCAGAGCTATAACATCTCAGAGGGTACAATCTACCAAAAAAGTGATGTAGTTCACATTTACGTTTCTTAACATGTACTAATAGATCAGAAACAGCATAATATGGGCCCTTTAAGACTGATTTTCAAACTGTAAAAAGAGGAGCTGGTTCGTTTTAACTGTCCCCTAAATTGTGCCTAACTCCCACAAACTCACAAAACCACCTCTCATCCCGAATAAAGGTTTGTAAAAGGCTTTGTAATTAGATGCAAACAGCACGTAAAATATTTTCATGCCATTTGCAAAACATACCCTAGAGAAGAGTGGAGAGGAAAACAATGAAATAAAAACACAAATTTCAACATCTACCAGACCACAAGACATCACAATCTAACCATCTACATTTAAATCCTCCAACTACCTTTTCCATAACAAAGAGAGATACTGCAGATACATTTCTAGCCTGAATAGTGGGCCTTGAAATAACCCAAATGGTCCTATTTTTAATACACACACACACACACACACACAAACAATGAACACCCCGAACCGGCCGTGCATTGACTTTTCGTCCCATGAGTCACCCACTGCGCCCTCATTTATCAATATTAGCAGTGCGCGCCACTTTCCAGTCTAAAAGGTAAGTAGACACATTCATAAGTAGCACATGCATGCTACACACACTTCCTTATTTTGAGCCAGTGGAGAGGATATAGACAGGGACATTAGACCGGGGAGTGGGCCAGGACTGCCAAATGCTTGACTTTTTATGCAGCTGGCGCACACACGGCTCAAGCTAAAGAATTTGATTATTCCCTCCGAGGTTCTACTCTCATTTCATTTTCTCTTTTAGTCAGCATCTCACGCTTCCACCCTTTCTATTACCAGACATTCTCAGCAATTCCCCATACACGTACCTTTACATCTCTGTTCTTTTTAGCGCGGCATATTTTTCGATCACTCTAGCACGCATTTCAAGCTTATTCTCAAGTTTCTGATAAAAAAGTAATAAGAGTTCTAATGGCTTGAGTTTCCTTGCACTGGCGATCCGCTGTGTATTGCATTCTTGAAGATATGAAACAAAGAATTCAAGAAAGCGTGATCATCTATGAGAAAATCCTATTGTTTTTGTTGCTAGTATTTATATATTTATGTATTCTGAAGCCTCATGTGATTTCAGCCAACCACTTAGGGCTATGCTTTTAATTGAATAGGAGGAAGTGCTTCTTGACTACGCTACCCATAACCCCCTTGGGCCATGCTAAGGGGTTCCTCAAGGCCATAAAACATTTACCAAAGCAATTCGACCACTAGGAACAGAGATCTTGCTACATGAAAAAGAAAAAAAAATATCTTAGAAGGTCATTCGCTCCCCAACCTGCTCTATCTGGTCTTGCAAGCGCCATAGATCCACTTTTAATCTCCCCTGTGATCTCCCAGCATGCATCACTTAAACACGCCCAATATGGAGCAGGACTGCAGGCCCACTGAACCCTATTGTACTCAGACAAAACCTCTCCACACCTCTCTGGATGAATGGAGCTCGTAAATATCATAGTTATAAGTTATACAAAGGACAGGTCACAAGAAAGCTGAAGAGAGAAAGAAGAGAAGAAACTAGTGTGGATTTGAGTTTTGGTCTGTACCCAAGTCTATCTTAGCTATAGTGTAGTTTAATACTGTAATAAAACTAATTGGCAACATTCACATCAAAACTAGGACTAAACCAGGACTAGAGCAGGACCAAACCAAGTCTACATCAGGACCATAGACTGTATAAAGAAGTGGATAGTGTTCAGGCTCCAGCCAAATGAAACTACAATGAAATTACTCTGAGACTAAATAGGTGTGGTAGTATCAGAGTAATTTTATTGTAGTTAGCTCCTCCCTTCAGGCAGATATAAGGCAGTGTCCACCAGCGTCTGACCAGAACTAATGAAACGTATTTGACCAAAATAAACTTTTGTCCAGTTAATAAATTGAATTTCTCCTTTTGCTCAAGTGGGTTGCTCTTAATTGATCAAATAATCATGTCACCAGTTAGATACTATTAACTATGTATTAGACAATGTGAAGTGTGTGAAAAGGATCACAAAAGCTGCAACAGAAAGAAATACATTTAATATACAGATTATGACCAGGACTAAACTGCCACAGTATTTGGCATTGACACCATCTATTTCACTGCATTTAATGTGTAGTGTAGTGTTTTTATTATTCAAAAATAACATGTAGTCTTCTGACGGGCTCACCTCTCTACAGATCTGACCACTAACTTGGCCTAGTGGTGTCCCATCCTTGTTTCCATGGAAATAGATACATTTAATGCCATACGTTGGAGTATTCCAGGCAATGCAAGGATATCTTCATGAGACAAGCAGGAAAAGAAAAGTTAAGTTCAAATAGTTTTAAAAAATAAGAGGTACATATAATCTTGACAATGCATTTCCCAATATAAAACATTAAAAAGAATACAGAAAGTGCAGAGTATCAAATCAGCATATTTAAAACTTAAATCAAACATGATTACAATGACACAAGCCAGTTTTACACTTTGATGAAAAGTGAAGAAGGTAATTGCCATTCTAATATTGCAAAAGAGACTCTACAGAACAGATTTGTTATTTTGGTTCTTATTTACAGACCAGTTCGGTAAACTGCTTTTAAAAATAGGCAATTATGTAAATGGAGTAAATTTACAGCTGGCTGCTACTTTCATTGTGTTTAAGTGTGCTGTAATGAAGAAAATTACCTAAAATAGGGGTGTAGGAGTCTTTAAATACCGGACTGAATGTACACACGTCACAGTCCAATTAAAAAGTGAGAATGAAAACGCAATGTGTACAAGTTGAAATCCAAGTGACTGGGTGTTGAAAGTAACTGTATAAAACATTCAGTGTAAACATAGAGCTAACCCGCTAGCCGCCACGTTCAAGATAAAAAGTAAGTACGGGGGGGCTTCTGGCTCCATCGACTCGCCATTTTAGTCTTAAAATGTTCGTATTAACCCACTTTATACATGATCCTGGTGTTTTTATTTCGCCATTTTGTCCTTGAATATATTCCTATTCCTAATATGTAACTTGGCTCCAAATTCGCTCCTATAACCGCAGCCTCGGTGAGCTTCATTTGACCGGAGCCAAATGCTATGGGTGACGTCACACTCCCTTAGTCCACTTCTTTTTATTGTCTATGAGTGTGACCCTGTGTTATTCTAAAATTTTTTCTGGTACTGCAAATTACATAAACAAATAAAATTATAAAATAAAATAAATCAATCAATCAAATCAAATGGGTTTTGAAAGCAACATATTGCACAAAACATATAACCCAATTTAATGTTATGTTTTCCTCATATGTAAACTACAAGCCTATGTCACTATATATGAAGTCAGTACAAAGGATCATAAAGGCCATCAGAACTAACGACACATGTGAGTCTCTGTTATACAACGCAGGTATATGGGAAAACACTGGACTCCAAAGTGAGATATCCAGACACAGACAGATAACAGTGAGGGGGCGAAATAAGAGGCTAATACCCACGCACGGTGACCTCTTGGGGGCGCCATTATTCGAGCTGACATCCCTGGATGAGGAGGTCTCTAAAAGCTCCAGCTAACTACTGCCCCATCCGAATACAAGGTGTGTGGATAAGTGGACTAGACAACCCCCAACGGTGAAGTCTACCATAGTCTACCATGTGTCTGTAGGAAGCATAGCGTTTATTTAAAGCCACTTTATGTAACTGTTTTTTCTATTTTGCATTTTTGTATTGCACTGAAAAACTTATCGTCTTACTTACAAGTCCACAAACTTGACTCTTCTTTGGCCTCAGAGTGCCTCAACCTGCTCGCTTCCATGGAAATGTTCTTCCTTTGGCTATAATTTTCAACAGTATAGCATAAAACTTATGTAGTGTACTTTAATTACGGATGTAAAGAAAAGTATTTTTACACTGAGATGGTGGCGCCTTTTCACAGTTCTGACCCTTAACTTGTTCTAGCCTTTAGATGGTAAGCATTCAGTTGCATTTGTAAGGGTAAAGTAATATTTAAAGGTCCAATATTAATTTCTTTTTCTTTTTTTTTGAGCGTTAAGCCATGTTATAATGTTACTTTCTCAAAAACATACCTGGAGTTGTGTTTTGTTTCATTCACAGTTTGAGTAAGGCTTTATTATGTGATGAGGAAACGTAACAGAACAGACAATAGCATAACATGAACCCTTTAATAAGCAGGGGGTAATATCTCATTGGTGAATATGTAAAACTATATTTTCTGATCCATAATGCAGCCTTATGGAATAACTAGTCTGGACTTTGTAGCTCATGTCAAAAGTAATGGATTTGATGAGGACGTGGATGAGAGTTAACATGGCGCCTAAACAGCTAATGTATTTATTGAAGCAGAAACAGGACTCCTCCCCAGTGCTGCTCAATCCAAACTCCGCTCTACATTTAATCAATGGAGAGGCGAGTGTAAACCATACTCGAGACTCATACCACTGGCATTACTTTACAACCGCTGTTTCTACTGCAGAAAATACACATACAGATGAACCAAGTGTCTAGACTCACAAATGTACTTCTTCAGACTGTGCCATGACGTAGAAAGTAAAAAGAAACATGTTTTTTTGAAAGTAGTCAAATGTACTTTACAGTTCAACTTTAACGGCCCAAATTATACTATTTTCTGATTTCTGTTATAATGTTGTTTCCTTATCAAAAACATAACCGGAGTTGTGTTTTGTGGAACAGAGCATTTTGAGCTTTGGAGATGTAGAAAGACTAATGTATGATTACTCACATATGTGTGCATGATACAAAACACAACTCCATGTCTGTTTGTGAGGACGTAACATGGCTTAAAGCTCAGATAAGTACATTTTGATCTAATCTGATTCAGTTATTACCATTGCTACATAAATTACTATTAATATTACTGCTGCTACAGCTACAGTTATAGTATTACTTTTGTACTGTAAACCAGCACACCAAGCCTCCTTAAGGGTTAGCACATGGCTCACAGTGGATCACACTGGTTGCCAGGTTTGCAGTCTAATCCCAACTCTGACCAGGGCACACTTCTATGTGCCCTTGGGTAAGACACTTTCCTCATCTATGTATTTGATGTGAATGAGTAACTGGTGGAGGTTAGAGAGGCTGTTGCCGCAGATTGGCAATCATGTTTCAATCCATCAGCCCCCGGGCAGCTGTAGCTACAGAGGAAGTCTGCATATTTCTCCTCATACCTGAGCGGGTTTCCTCTAGGCACTCTGATCTGATCAACCCAAAAACATGCAGGTAAAATCCTCCAGTGAACGGAGTCCTGACCAAGCCTGGCTCAAGATCATGTGTGATGTCATGTGGTGATACAGGAAGTGCTCCACTGTGTTTTTAAACTCCATTCAACTTCACTAGAATCATTTGGATAATTTAAGCCCTGTAATTTACGATCTCTACTAAACAAAAGGTCAGTTACCTTTAACCTTTTACCTTTAACTTGAAAACTATTGCTTCATGACATCACAAGGTGGAGCAGAGCACTTTGAGCTTTGGAGATGTAGACAGAGTAATAATAAAGAATTACTCAAACGTGTGAATGAAACAACTCCACAAATCTAGGTGTGTTTTTGAATAACATTCTGCTTTTCAGCCCTATACAAAACTATAGTACTACTACAACTGCTGCTACTACTAGCATGACTACTACGATTACTACAACTACTACAGTAAAATTGCACATTGCATTTTTCTGGTTTTGTCTTGTCTGCACATGTACAGCCTACACTTGTGCACATGAGCCAAAACACCAATACTCTGAGGCAGGGGCATTGGGCATTATTGTCAAAGCTGCCCTACACATGCATTTTCAGTAGGGAACACCACATTCACTGATACGCAGCAATATGTGGACTTATTTACATAATGGTGGAGACTGAGGCTGTCACGGAGTACAGATGTAATGGAGGAACAAAACATATAATCACAATGGCTCCAAAACTGTGACATACAAACAGACTTCCATTTATTTACGTACACACTGTAAAATATGTTGAAAGGGAAAACAGGCCGTGCACCAGACTATTATGTGTATGGTTTTTTTTATTATTTCATGGCCTCTAATGTAGTCTGTGACCAAGATACCAATGCTTATTATACGGTATCTTTGAAATGTGTTGTGGTGCGGTATTTACAAAGTGACAGTGGTCAGCGATAAAGTTTAGTCAGATGTCCGTTGGTTTCATGAATATTTTATTTTTTCATAGGTGAGATACAAAAGCGTAATGTACAGTATACAGCTTTTTGGTGTCCCTGTATGCAGAACTGATAAGCACTGTATGGAAAATTTAAAGTTTTGTCTGTGTAACTTATTTACAAAGGAATGTGCATTCTTTATTATTATTATTATTATTATTATTTTATTTTTATTTTTTTTTATTGATTCTGAAGTCATATGAGTCTATATAACCAGCTATGGGCCTCTGTTGTGCATTCTGGACAATAACATGGCTGTTAGGAGGCAGATTTTGCTCATTTAGTTTTAGAGGAAAATTAACCAAATCAGTGTCACCCAAGGCAAAGATTAAAATTGGTTTTGAATATTATTGTTTGTTTCTTTCTTTCGTTTTTCAAAAAAGTTGACAACTCCCAACAAAAAACAATACACAAGTTTTACTGTAAAAACAAGCAAAACATATCCGACCACACAAAGGCTTATGTTGCCAAAGCAGGTCAAGGACCCTATCGCCTGGAGTACACGTCTTTTCCAATACTAGGATTCCTCCGACCTCTGACCTTTAGACTACAGCAGAGGTCAAGTAAACACATTTTCTTTTCAGTTCTCCATATATTGATTGGTGCATGTAGCTGTAAGAATATGTTTCCACTTATCTGCAGCACATACTACATACTACTACTGCAACTACTACTACTACTACAGTATCAGTATATCACTACTTCCTAAATACTATGCCCAAAACTTTACTGCTCAGGTTTCCATATGCAGTTCTTAACATCACAACTACTACTACTACTACTACTACTACTACTACTACTACTACTACTACTACTACTACTACTACTACTACAATAGTAAAATAAAAATAAATTCATAAAAATAACATGTGAAAAAAACTTTCATAATACTGTCAAAAGCCATGTTTCCCCTGTTTGAACATTGCCCTATGTTCTGTCAATACTCCTGTATTCAAACTACTACTACTACTGTATAAAGCTTGCAATATCTGATGAAATATGTAATAATCCTGTCAACAAATTCCTCTAGCACTGCTTTTCACTTCCCTCTTTTCTCCCGTATTGTTTTGCATAGTGCCAGATGCTGCACACAGCTGGCAGAGGAGCGCCGAGGAGAGACAATGAGAGGAGACAGTGTGGTCAGGGCTGATCGCCATGACAACCCGAGGTGCAGGATCACTCTACAGGACGTGACAGGTACAGGGAGCGTGTGTTCAGGCTAAAGCTTCAAAAAGAGACAAACTTCTTCACTCACAAAGTTCAGCCGGCCCCTGTGATGCCCCACCACGCCATACTACAAAGTGGATATATGTGTGGGAATGATGAGAATTCTTATCTTGGCTCTGTACCAGTTTTTTACCCATGTATTCGAGTCCACTCTGTCTTACCTAAAACAGATGTATCGTATAAGCAGGACTCGAGGTCAAAATATGTCTGCTGTGAACTGCCTGCATCTAATTAAAAAGTGTTTCATTGCCCGATAGTCATGACGTGTGCAGTTAGCATGCTAGTTGTTCACATCACTGGCGTCTTTTTCACCTTCATTTGCCTTCACTAGAATCATTTGGATGATTTCAGACCTGGAATTGCCAATGCTCTACTGAACAAAAGGTAAAATGTAACTATTAACTTAAAACTACCGCTTCATGACATCACAAGGTGGAACAGAGCATTTCGAGCTTTGGAGATTAGACCGACTAATAATAAAGAATTACTCAAATGTGTGAATGAAACAAAATACAAATCCAGTTATGTTTTTAAGGAGGTAACAATATTAAAACATGGATTAAAGCTCACAAGAGTCAATTTTGTGTAATATAGAACCTTTAAGGATTAAGATTTCACATTTTGTTTTGTCAACTTTTATGTTTTATGTGTTTAAAGGTGCACTAGATACCTTTTCTGGAGGGTCCTCTACTAGCTTGTGCCCACTGAGATGTTATAGCAATACCTGGAATATTCCCCTGTGTGGCATTGAACTTAATATAATATAATTAATAACTTAATTTATTCAATTACAGGCTTTTTGTTGCTCTGATAAACATACATTCTTGTGGTGAGCACCTCTCCATAGATCTGACTTGTAAACTGGCCAACTGGTGGTGTCATTTCTCACTATAAAAGTTCCATAGTGCACCTTTAAAAACAAAATGATAAGCTTTTTGTGATTATCCCTTGAACCGGAATATAATGGACTTTATGTGTTTAATTGTTAATATTGTTGAAGTGTTTTTGAATAGGCCGTCATGTTTACACTGACACACTCCACTTTGTTTATATTGATTCTACACCAGGCTTTACTGTATAAACTTAAATCAATCACATCAATTCATTTGAAAGAGAGCAGCTCCGTGAATGCACAGTTCAGTTTATTTCCAACTCATCAAAACTCCAGCTGTCAGAAAGAGAGTTTGTGTACACGTTTGGCTGAAGAGCAGACATTGATTCTCTCTAACAGTGGATAGCTCTAAATATTTCAGGATTCACTCAGAGGATGGGAGTAAACTGGAGATTTAATAGCGAATAAATGTAGCTCGACACTGGGTCAAAAGTGCAGCGCTATGGCTAAAAATATTTCTCTGGGCTGCAACAGATACACATGCAAACAGAATGGCGGATTTAGCCGGTTATAGTGGATTACCATTTGGAAGACGAGAGGCATTTGAATACTTTTGTGTAAAGAAGTGCAAGGGTCATTCCAACAGCTACAGCCATAAGACGAGGTAAACAATGACCTATGACCTGACCTATGACATGTTTTATTCTTCTTATCTGAGAATTAAAGGGTCCATGTTACACTATTGCCTCATCTATGTTATAATGTTGCTTCCTGATTACACTCATACCTGGAGTTGTGTTTTGTTTCATTCACACATGTTTAACACACACATGTTTAACACACACATCTAAAACAGAAAACACTCTGTTCCACCTTGTGATGTCATGTGGTAATACAGGAAGTGCTCGACTTTATTTTTAAATTCCACCTTCACTAGAATCATTTGGATAATTTCAGCCCTTCCAGCCTCTGAACAAAAGATAAAAAGAAGCTCTTAACGAGAAAACTACCGCTTCATGACATCATAAGGTGGAGCAGAGCATTTTGAGCTTTGGAGAAAACAAAACACAACTCCATGTATGTTTTTGATGAGGTAACAGCATTACAACATGGCTTAAAGCTCACAAGAGTCAATTTTGTGTAATGTAGGACCTTTAAAACTAATCAGTGTAACTAGAATATTAGAAACCTTCTGTATAGAGTTGATAGAAAAGTGCATAAAAATAATAAATAACGTGCAACACTGCATGTAAAGTAAAAGGGCTACACAACCAAATACTAAATGTCTCTCCTCGTCCCCTTCCCCTTTTAAGAACTACAATCCTGTATGGGCTATAACTACTACTGAGAATAATTAGTATTAGTACAACTGCGTATAGTGAACCACTCTTTGTGTTTTACCCAGAAAGCGGAAACAGCATTCATACTATTTCACAAACTCTTTTTAAACGTTCATATTGTGATTGTCCTGCAGCAGTGTTTTATCAACAAAACTCAAATGGCTGTGGAGTCATTTGTAATTTTAATTAAGAATCTAATTTTCCGCTATCACTGGATTTTTTTGTGTTCAAGGGAATACTACTAAAAATGTTGACTATTCATGTGGGGTGAGCAACAAGCTGTCACACCAAAACTGTTACAAACTAATTAGAATAAATGCTTTTTACAAAATGATCTCCATTTCACTTGGAATAAACTGAATAAAGTGAGGTAAACAAATGTTGATTGAATATACTGAATAAACAAAAAACATATTAATCTTGGAAAAGCCATTATAATAAAATACAATGGATTATTATTATTATTATTATTATTATTATTATTATTATTATTATTAAAGTGAATGTAAATTGTAGCTTGAGATGGAAAATTGGAGATGAAGATTGTCTGGTTCCATAAAGAGTGATAAAATTTAATTGCCATGGAGACAAGCCAAAACTATAATATAACTGTGGGACATTCCAGGCAAAGCAATAACATTACAAAACTGACTACTACCTTTTCCTTTTCATTCAGTAAAGACAATTCCAGGGCTGAAAACATCCAAATGATTGAGTGTTTTCTGTTTGAGAGACGAACTCAGCCTAAATATACAGAATTTGTGTGTTAAACGTGTGAATGAAACAAAACACAACTCAAGGTCTGTTTGTGATGAGAAAACATTATAACAGATCGGACAATAGTGTAACATTGGCTCCTTTAATCTCCTCTTTACTATTACTAATACAACATCTGATTTCCCTTTTATTCACTCCATACAAAATCTTACTAAATTATATGGTACTTACGAAATAGTGTTGAATTAAACAGCCTAATACTGGAGATTTGAAAGAGCCATTTTATAATTGAAATTGCAGTGTTTCCCACTTCACTTCCTCACATAATAAATCACTAAACAATAAGTAGATCTTGCACCTGTCGCGTGCAGGTGCTCCCACAAAACAGGCCCCATTTTCCGCCCTTGGACTCTTTTGACCCACATCTGAGCTCCAATTACCGTAAATAAAAAGCTCCGACTCAAATAATTCACAGCGGAATGTTTTAGCAAGCAGTTAAAATTAGGGGTGGGCAGAAGAGGTTATAACATTTGTATATGCATGAGTATTTTGGAATGTTTATCATAATTAAGGTCGGGGTATTACACAAAGCTCAAAAATGAACCTGTGTAGGAAAATTCAAAGATAAAGAAACATTTTTTTAACAATTAATTTCAAATAGCTATTTTTTGCAGCTTGTTGTCAAAGTGTTTTTATGTGTGATGAAGAGTCTGTCACCAGCTTGTCACCATAAACATGTTATTGGTTGTTGTTTGCTGAGAAAAGCAGGTCAGAGTTACAGGTCAGATCTGTGGAGAGGCAACATAGGTCACAAGAATGGTTTTTAATGCATCTTAAACAACAAAAACACCTGCAATTGAATAATGCAAGACGTATTTTAATAACTTAACTACGGAACATTCTTACCAAAGCAATAGCATCTCCATGGAGACAAGCTTGATCAAGAGTCCCATGGGAAAAGGTACACAGTGTACCTTTTACCTTTTGGTCAGTAGAGCTTGGCAATTCCAGGGCTGAAATGATCCAAATGATTCCAGTGAAGGTGTGTGGAGTTTAAAAACACATTGGAGCTCTCCCTGTATTATCACATGACATCACAAGGTAGAACAGAGTGTTAGAGCCTAAATATGCAGAGTTTGAGTATTAAACATGTGTGAATGAAACAAAATACAACTCTGGGTATGTTTTTGACAAGGAAACATTATAACACTGATCAGAAAAATAGCACATATGGGCCCTTTAAAACCACAATTGCAATATTATAAATTTTCCAGCACATCTTCCACCTCTAAAACCGTATAATTCCCTTTGACTTAACTCCTTGGACGCCATACATACTTTAAACCTCTCTTTTGTCGTAGCTTGTAGCTGCAGTTAGATTGATCCACACTTCCATAGCGCTCCCTACAGCGAAGGATCGATCAGCCCGGAGAGATGGGAGGAGGAGGAGAATTGGGAGAGGGGAGGAGGCGGAGGAGGCGGACGAGGGCTGCACCCAATGGAGAGGCCCTGAGGGGTGATGTAGTCATGTCGGCTTTCCCCATGTACTGCCCTGAGAGATGATGTAAGTGAACAGACCAGTAAGTGATAGAGAAGGCTAAATATAGAGCTGTAAATGCAGTATTCATTTTGGGGCAAGGTCAAGTGAAAATTAAGAAATGGAGAAGTGAAGTTTTGTAAAAAGTTTCAACTGTGAAAGCTTGATATGAATTCATGTCCCATAAAGTGGACAAAATGTAATAAAACATAATGGAGAGCTGCAAGATTCGGTGAGGTCCTAAAGACATGTTCACATCTTGTTTTGGTTAAAGGTGCAATATGTAACTTTTCTGGTGGAGCGTATGCCACCTGCTTGTCTCCACTGAGATGTTATTGCTTTTCTTTAACCTTTAGTTAAATAGAAATTGGCAATTCCAGGACTGAAATTATCCATATAATTCTAGTGAAGGTGTATGGAGTTTTCGGAATATATGCAGGGTTTTTGTGTTATACATGTGCGAATGAAACAAAACAAAACCCTAGGTATGCTTTTGATGTGGAAACAACATTATAACATAGATCAGAAAATAAAATAATATAGGCCCTTTAATGTGAAGAAGAGAAAGCAGATATAAACTCACTACGATACTAAATGTGTTACTAAAGTGCAGTGCCAATACTTGTTATTTTATTTTACTTCCAGAAGGCTTCCCATCATGTTGTAGGATTTCACTGCATTGACTCAGCTTTGCCAGAGCAGTTTGGGAGTTAGCGGTCAGATTAGGAGGCTAAAGGATCCACAGGTGACCGCCGGGCCCCGTCATTTTCTCCAGTCTCATTCAGAACGTTTGAAAAGCAGTGCTCGTGCGTAAAAACCTGAGGATCAACCTGTATCTCAAAATCAAATCAATCTTTATTGTCATTTTGCTGTACATACAACTGTAGTGCGGGCAAGATGAAATTGTGTTTCGCTAGGTTTCAGTTATATAAAAAGAACATAATTTAAAACACGCTCACAACACCCCCGCCCCAACACATCCATTCACACATCCCCGAGACAGATCGAGTTAGAAAACTTATTGCAGTTGCAGTTTAAAGTGACCATAATAGCTGTCTGTGTATAAAGTGCCAGTTAAAGTGGCTGAGTGTGATAAAAACAATAATATACATATAATATACATGATGTAGGTGCAGTAGTATATTTGAGAGATTCCAGCATCCTAATAATTAATATCTGTACAGTCTAAACTCAGGTCCAATGGAAGCCTTCAGACCAGAGCTGTCCATGGTCCTGAAATGAATCAAACATAGAGGGAAATACCCGTTTTTGACCTGGTTTTATTGTCCTGGTTCAGTTTTGGTTGTGTCATGCATTCACATTGTTTTTGCTTTGCTTGGAATGTTCAACAGTGTGGCATTAAACTTATAAACGCTGTCAGTAAAAAGTTTGTGTTTTTATCGCTCTAAATCACCCTGAGAAACATACATTCTTACTGTGTGCAGGGTCGCCTGTCTACAGAGCTGACTTGTAACTTGACCCAGTGGTGCCACTTTCTTTCTCTACCAATACAAAGTTTGGACACATCATCTCATCCCATCTCATCCCATCCCATTTTCGATGGCTACTTTGAGGATTTAAAATATATATATAAAAAAATAGAAGAGTTATTTACCTTTTTTCATTTGCTGCATAATTTCATATATCTTACTTCATATATTTGATGTCTTCTGTGTGTTTACAAAATGTAGAAAGCAGCAAAAACAAAGAAAAAAAACATTGAATGAGATGATGTGTCCAAAATTGTATTGATAGAGAAAGAAAGTGGCATCAGCAGATAGTTACAAGTCACCTCTGTGGACTGGTGACCCTGCTCACAGTAATATTTTGAGCTACACAAACACGCCTAATAAAAGAAAGCAATAATATCTCCACAGAGAACCCCCATCCCCACAAGAAAAGTGACATAGTGCACCTTTAAAATGAACACACATTACATAGACATTTTGCAGTTGGAAGTAGTCTCTATTTTCTTACCTTCTACAGTTCATTTACACCCCTACATCTTTGTATTTAGCAGGTTAGTGACTCACAATAATGTCAAGTAACTGGGTGCAGTGGAGATTCTAATAGAAACAAAACAAATTAAGAGGAGTGTTTACAGTAAAGGCAGCAATCAGGATTGGTACTGCTTTTAGAGAGATTAAATAAGGGCTACTTTGTGCCTTCTACAAAAGCAAGATTAAGGCATTCATTAATTAACAATGGGCCAGGCAGAGTTCCATTAAATACTATTGGTTCTGAAACAATGAGATGAACAGTGGGGTTTGAATGTCCTGTCTGTCAAATACAAAGATTTCCAAGCTGCGAAAATGAAAATATTCCAGTTCGAGCTGGTAAATTGGAGACAGCCTACGCAATGACGATCGAGGAATAGGGAAAAGTCAAGTATGGTGGAGATCTTGAAAGGAAAAGGAAAAAATGTAGATACTATAGGGCCTTTAATACAGATGAAAGAAGCTATATGGGCCCTTTAAATAACATTTGTCTATAGAATGATGTGACGTCATCGTAAACCCAGCAATAATGGAGACAAGCAGGTGGTCAGAAAGGTTACACACTTCAAATTTAACTAAATAAAATACATAAAGATAGACAACCTTTACACTATGATCAGTTCAAAAGTCGGACGCCCTCACAGCTGGTTCAGCCAAGCAATCCATCTGAGAACCGTCCACACCAAAATACAATATTTGACCCTGTACACAACCAGTGTGAGTTAGATCAGAGCCAGGTCAAGGCTACATCTCTGGTCTTTTCAAAACATATATAGAACCAAAAACTGCTTTATTCTCAGTCTATTCAACACCATCACTATAATTCCTTGAAAATACACAAATTGGAGGAAAGTACTGACCAAACCACACATTCTTTGTTATAGTTTTATATTATGGCAGTGCACATTTAAACAAGTTTATTGATTTGGTCACCTGGGTCAACATCGCTATATATGTGCATGTCTCAATGAAAGAAACATGCTCTTA
The DNA here is from genome assembly GCA_029959045.1 of Taenioides sp. WSHXM2023. NCBI lineage: Eukaryota > Metazoa > Chordata > Actinopteri > Gobiiformes > Gobiidae > Taenioides > Taenioides sp. WSHXM2023. Next base: position 1,848,383 of record CM057104.1, read on the forward strand.
AAGGTGAAATTTATAACGTCTGGTGGAAGGTCTGCCACATAATGCTTTACAATGTGGCATTCAACTAATCTCGGTGGCGACAAGAAGACTACACCACTACTGGGTCAAGTTACAGGTCAGATCTTTGTAGAGGTGACCCTGCTCACAGTAAGACGGCATGTGTTTATGTGTATGTATTTTTGAACAGAAAAGCACCTGTATTGAAATGAATGCCATACAGAGACATGTTTAACACCATACTGTGGAACATTCCAGACAAAGCAATAATATCTCCATGGAGACAAGTAGGTGGCAGACCCTCCAATAAAAAGTTACATCGTGTATTGTTAAATATGGAACTGCAATTCCTTACCCCACTTGTATGTTTTCAAGGGATTTTTGAACAATAAAACACTCATCATTAAATTAATGTTAGATATCTCCATGGCGACAAGAAGACTACGACGCTACTGAGTCAAGTTACTGGTCAGATCTGTACAGAGGTAGGTTTGACGCCATACTGTGAAACATAGCATCTCCATGGAGACAAGCAGGTAGTGGACCCTCCTCTAAAAGTTACACAGAGTATCTTTAAATATGGAACAGCCATTTCTTATCTCATGTTTATGTTTTCAAGAGATTTTTTTAATAATAAAACATTTGAAATGAATGCTAGATAGTGTTTATCGGCATGGAATATTCCAGGCAAAGTAATAGCATCTCTATGGAGACAAGTATCTGCACCAGAAAAGTTACACAGTGCACCTTTAAGCTCAGTAACAACTGCTAGGAGGTTAACTAACTGCTAACTGCTCTCACTATGAAGCCAAGAAGACGAAAGGAATTACAAATATTGAGAGACTGCAAATCATGTTTTCTTCATAAGTCTTAGATACAACGCCAGAGGGGAAAAAAAGTGGATTTCTTTTTTCTTTCTTTCTTTTTTTTTTAGCATCTCCACTGATCTACGATTCAACTCCTCCATAATTTCCTCAGCCTTTGGTGCCTGGCTTTCCATCCGCATTTTGAGTCAAGAGCTCAGCCAGGGAAAACCGTATCAAACATAAAATCAACATGAGAAACGCAAGGCAAAACAAGAAGAAGAAGTGTCTGGAGACGTGAGGAGGAGGCCTGTAGCGGCTCAGTCAGACAGAATGGGCGAATTAAAACCATTTTAATCAAAAAATACTTCAAAGAACCCACTTACTCGCACTCCTCGGCTTATTTCTTCAGAACGATTTGTGTTTTAAAAGGAACCAAAGACGGACTACAACTGTTTATCAGAGGACCAAACGTGGGAAGAAGAAAGTGCATGTTCAAAGTGGGTGTGCTTCGTTATCTGACGAGCCTGATCTATTTGAGCCAATGGTAAATCGTAGTAGGAGTAGTTGTGTAAATTGCTGTGATGAGGTGTTTTGTGGATATTTCTGATTGTATTAAACTTTATCGATCCACAAGGGAGATTATTTGGACACAGTGGAGTCAAATAAGGCGTAATTACATAAATGTAAATGTATATGTACAAGTAAAAAACAAACAAACAAACAAACATATAAATAAGTAATACAAATATTTCAAGAGGTCCTAAGGAAAACAGTGCAAAGATGAAATGATGATTGACAGGACATAGGCTTATCAGTATGTACAGTAGTACCGGGTATGGTATGGGGTGAAATACTTCAATAAACAAATGTTCAAGTACTTTTAAAAGCTATTCTGTTGTACTATTTTATTTTATTCCTACACATTGTAATACTAGCACATGAGAAAATGCAATATGGAGTATACATATTGAGTATAGCAAGAGACTCATGTCAAATAAGGCATAATTAAATAAATGTATATGTACAAGTAAAAATAAAATACAGAAATATCGTAATAAAAGCTATATACAAGAGTATATAGAGAGTTGTAAGGAAAACAGTGCAAAATGATATGATGACACACATGTATTAGTAAAACAATAAGCAAGTCTGATGAAGTGTCTTGCCCAAAGACACAATGGCAATACAAACTCATATAAGGGTAATCACCGGTATGATTGTTTCAACTACACAAAAAAGATTAAAGTCCAAGTATAGGCACTGTACTTTTACCATTGTTCGAAACGTCAACAGTGTTTCACATTTAATTTATGTATTAAAATGTCATACCCCGCTAAATAATAGGCATTTTCGTACATTTAGCTTAATATTTGGTCTGTTATGCCACATTTGGGTTCATGTTAAGGTAAACATTACTGGAGCAGGATGTTGCTCTCATCTCTAGATCTTGTCAGGTTTTGGGTTGACTGGGGAAACCAAAGTGCCTGGAGTAAACCCACACAACCATGAAGCAAAAACACATTAATAATAATTTAATAATTTTGTTCCTACAATTAAATTCCTGCCTGGGAACATGGCTGTTTGCATACCCTCCCTGTGCCTCACCCGCCCTCTCTCTCCACAGAAGCACAGATGACACGCTCGTGCTCCAGACTAAACTGATTCCACACTCTGAGCTCTGGCGGCTGCAGATAGCTGAGACACTGTGTCACTGTTGTTAGCACAAAGGCGTGGGGGAGATGGGAGGTGTGTGTGTGTGTGTGTGTGTGTGTGTGTGTGTGTGTGTGTGTGTGTGTGTGTGTGGAGGTGAAAAGAAGGAACGAAGAGGAGGAGGGCAAGAACAACCTGCTGCAAAAATGACAATGAGAAATTAAACGTTTTTTTGTAAGTAAGATGGATGCTCTGATCTGGCACGAGTTATATTTAGTCATTGTTTCGTAAGAAGTTGGGGCTATAGAGGCATTGTGTAACTTAATTTATACATAGCAATGACTTACTGTGATCTCTTCTACAGGAGACAGTTCTAGTTTGTTTCTTTAAAGGTCCTATATTACACAAAATTGTGAGATGTTAATCAAAAACATACCTGGAGTTGTGTTTTGTTTCACACATGTTTGAGTAACTCTTTACTATTAGTCCACCTCTGCACCTCCAAAGCTCAAAATGCTGTTCCACCTTGTGATGCCATGAAGTGATAGTTTTCAAGTTAACAGCTCCTTTTACCTTTAGTTCAGTGGAGATGGGCAACAACAAGGCTGAAATTATACAAATGATTCTAGTGAAGGTGTGTGGAGTTTAAAAACCCAATGGGGCATCCCTGTATTACCAGATGACATCACAAGGTGGAACAGTGTTTTTAATTTGAGAGAAGAACACAGCCTAAATATGCAGGATTTGTGTGTTAAACATGTGCGTATGAAATAAAAAACAACTCCGGGGATGTTTTTGAAGAGGAAACAACATTATAACAGAAAATAGCGTAATATGGGCACATCCGATAATAAATGCATAAATATAGCATTGTTAGCATGTAATATAGCAAATATAAAACCTAAAATAAGACTTTTAGGAGCTATATTTGCTAAACTATAAACAATTTAAGCTACCCTTTTAGCCACATCTACCTTGGGTTAGGCTGACAGAGAGTGACTGCAAAACTGTACCTCTAATCATGATTCCGACTCTACATTTACACTTATACATAGGGTCATAGATAATAGATAATATGTCTTGCCCAAGGACACAAGGGCAGTATGCACAATTCAGAGTTGTGTTTGAACCAATAACCTTTCAGTATGTGGGTGGACGCTTTACCACTGAGCCACAGTTTTAATGAGAGACAGTCTAACCCCGAATTTGGCACTTCTAAAACATTTATTAGGACAAAATACTTTCACTTTCTCTCCACTTTTCTGAATGGCCCGTCAAACGTACCTGACCCACTTCCCTCTATGTGTCAGTTATCGTCACGACGCCCAGGCACCCTCCAGTCTGCATCGCCAGGGAGACGATAACAGCTAAAAATACCATTGTTCCACTCTAGTGCTCTCATATGACTATACACAGGATATGGACCGGAGCACATCGACCCAGCACTCCTCTAGTTTCTTTTGTTTATCCTGGTTAATTATGTCTTCATATACGTCCCAGATTTATGTTACAGTATGTGGGATATATTAGCATTGTCGCTAGCCGCAGCAACAAGAGGCAGTTTGAGTGTGCACGGCTGTCAGGGGGATCCTGTGTCTCCTACTATGTTTGCGGGTTTGTGTTGTATTTAAAGAAACAAGGGGGAACATTATTCATACGTGTCAGCTTCTAGATACATGCAGCATTGAGGGCTTTTCCCCATTCAGATTATATAACAGGTTTATGTCGTTTTAAACTGTTAAAGGGCCCACATTACGCTATTTTCTTATCTATGGTATGATGTTGTTTCCTCATTAAAAATATACCTGGAGTTGTGTTTTGTTTCATTCACTCATGTTTAACACACAAACCCTGCACATTTAGACTGAGTCCCACCTTGTGATGTCATGTGGTAATACAGGAAGTGCTCCACTATGTTTTTAAACTCCATACATGTTCACTAGAATCATTTCAATCATTTCAGCCATGGAATTTCCCTTCTCTACTAAACAAAAGTAAAAGGAGCTGTTAACTTGAAAACTACCACTACATGACATCACAAGGTGGAACAGAGCGTTTTGAGATTTGGAGATATAGACAGACTAATAATAAAATGTTACTCAAGTCCATTTTCCGTAATACAGGTCCTTTAATCACTATGGCAACAGTCCAAATTTTTCATCATTCTGAAACCCATGTATAGGTCTGTGCTTTAGTGGAATAGAGCATATACTGATTATTGTTTTCTAAGCACTTTGAATTAATTTGTGTATAAATTGGGCTCTACTAATAAACTTGCCTTGCCTTCTACCTGTTTAGCTGTTTAGATACATTGAATAATACACAGGAAATTTGGTTTATGACATTTTAAAATCATTAATTGTCATAAGGCAAATTAACTAATAACACAATACGCTCATGTCACTGTTAATTTTGAAATGTTACCAACTTTCAACCAATTTTATACTTTGAGGTTGTGCCAAAGCAAAATACTCCCTTCTAAATAGTACTAGTAAGTATGTGTACATTTTATTTTTGATGCTAAAGATGAACAAACCACACAGACATAAACACACAAAAAAAAAATCAAACATAGGGGTAAAATGCAAACTGTATTCCAAAATTGTCTTCACTTTTTAGATACTCCCTGATTTTCATTGACTAAAAAGCTATACACTAGTATTCATACTAGTATATATTCATACCCACAAGTCAAACATCTTTCTCAAAACTTCAGTGTTTCTCTGCCCATCATCAGAGTCTTCAAATACACTGTGGAATATTGATTGACAACTTCAAACTTCAGACAGTCCACCTTGTAGCTGCCTCTTGTGGCTATAGCTTGAACAATAATAGCAACCAGCAAAACAGTGTTTTGTAGCTTGAAAAGGCTTTTAAAACATGCACAAAGCCAGACTAGATAACTGAAAAACTCTTTGCCTTCGAAAACTCTGTACACAAAGCTTCAGTCGCTGCACAGTGAACTTGAGGGCATATCATTCCTATATCTGTGGGTGGCGTTCACTCTATATCATATACACAATGCAGTCTTATTATGCAAAGTTTTCACTGCTGGCTCTAGATGATTCGTTCACCACAGATGGCTTTGAGTTTGGCTGTGTGGAGATCTGGAGGGAGGGAGAGCAGAGAAGTGCACAAGGGGAAGTTGGACATGCCATAGTTTGAAGTGCCAACTGGCCCCATCTTCTTCATGCTATTAGACCCAGCAGATGGCAGCACACACAGAGACGGGAAGTTAAAAGGTCCACACTGTACCACCAAAATGCCATTGCAATAAAAGAACGCAGTTACAGCTCTAATCTTTTGGCGTTCCGTTCTGGAGGTGTCACAGAAAGTTATCAGTCTCTCAGTGTGTGCTCTGATTTGAATATAAGTTTTTTTGTTGTTGCTTTTTTCCCCGATTACATAGAGTCTTATAACTAAATAACTTTAACTTAAAAGTACAGTATGCAACTTTCTCAGGGTGGCCCATCACCTGCATGATTCAATGGAAATGGAACATTAAAACCATACTTTGGAACATTCCCCATAGAGTCTGTGTAACCCCTCAGTCGTTCAGGAAGAGCTATTCTCCATGGAGATAGATGTGTTTTATGCCATACTCTGGAAAAATATAACTAAATATTTCCATGGAACAAGGCGGGTTTGTGAAGATGCAAGCCTGTTCACAGTAAGGAAGGTTTTTATTGCAATAAAAACAGAAACAAAAAAAAAAACATGTTTTTTTTGTTTCATTTTGCTCAGTGTCGCATCATGTTATATATACATGACATATGTGGGGGGCATCTGTTTGGTAATGGGGCATATCTGAACCGCACACACTTCCTCACTCAATATCGGTGTATGTGCGAATGGAACAAAGTGTTAATCTGACAGGAAGGATGGGACGAAAAGCACTGCTCCCTCCTTTTGGATGGACATTCTCAACCTTTATCAACAAACGTTTTGATCTGCTAAAGAAAACCAGAGAAAAACAGAGAAAATTTGAAGAGGGAGAGAAAAATATGATTACTTTTTTACAATACAATTACAATAGCAATAGTATCATATTTAAGTCCTCAGTATAGACACCCTTTGTTTTGTCAAAAAACATTTAGTTACTTTACTTTTTTTTTTCTTTAATACCTACTATACAAGTCTTGCTTCAAGGTAGTAAATATGACTAAATATTTTCAACAAAACAAAGGGTGGCTACTTTAAGGATTTTAATACAAAATATATAGTTAGCAGAGTTATTTAAAGGTGCACTGTGTAACTTTTCTGGTGGAGGGTCCGTCAAATGCTTTTCTCCATAGAGATGTTATTGCTTTGTCTGGAATGTCTTTATGGAGACCAAACCAGACAAAGTTGCAGGTCAGATCTGTGGAGAGGCAACCCCACTCACAGTCACAATGCTTGTTTTTCTTTGCATTTTTGAGCTATGAAACTGTCTGTAATTTAATAAATATACAATAGGTTTGTTTAATATCATACTGTGAGAGCAATGACATTTCCATAGAAACAAGTAGGTGATGGGCCCAAAAAGTTACACAGTGCACCTTTAACTTTCAAACTTTTGACCGGTAGTGTAAGGTTTATAACTCAGGAAAACCCAAGAGAAAACAGAGCTACATAACAAAACAAAATCTGAATCAGAACCAAACCAAACCAAACTAGGATTAAACTACTTGAGCCAGAAATGATCCAGGACTAGACCAAGAACAGTAAGTCAAAAATATGAATAAACATTGCACTAAACTTAACCAAAACATCACCAAAATCAGAATTCTCTATCCACCTGAAGCAGAACCACGGCTTAAGGCTTCCTCTTCTCCTTTGGCTTGCCACCGTACGGAGTTGAACTCACCTCAATATTAGTAAACCTATTGACAAATGAGGGGGCAGAACTAGTCATGAGAGTCAAGTCTATTGCAACAGTGTGAGTTTAAACATACATGTGGGTGTATTAATTTAAGCATAATAGTTCTACAGCTACATAAGCCGTTCCCTTGTAAATATTAATATTGATTTAATTGTTTGGTTGTAGCCTCTCGAACCATCAATATGCATGAAGTTAGCCTAATGTGATCATAAAAGTTAGGACAAAAAGTGAAGAGGGCATTTAAGTTTATTCTTATTTATGTCTAACCAAGAGCCACCGGGGAAAAAATTCAATGTTCTTTCTTGAGTAAAGACTGCAGTTGGTTCAGTCTGCTGCAGTGGAATATAAGTGGTGATATAATGGGATATAGCCTACAGAAATGAAAATAAAATGGCAGTTATCGTCTGAATTGTGTAACGGCAAAAATGGTTAGTTATTTAGTGTTCGCCAAAAAGAAATCTTGGGCATAACATTGATTTACTTAATTGTACTTTATTAAAGATGGGCCGATATGGATTATGTTGATACCGATACCAAAGACCGATATTTGCTTTGCTGCTGTGGACCAATGTTTGCTTTTAAAATCCATCAAAAGGCCCACAAATTGATCTTAAATTGAAGTAAAAATCACTTCACTTTTGTAAAAAATATAACAACATTTTCAATAATTCAATAATTTGTTCATGTTTGTTTTAATTTGAGAACAGGGCAGTGCAAAAAAAGATTGGTATTGAATACATACATAACATACTGGTTGATACAGACAGATCGCATGGATATCGGCCAATACGGATACTGAAAATTATATATCAACCATCCCTACAATTTATGTCAGATGCCCTTCCTAATACCCTCTCTATTTATTCTGGTTTGGGACAATAGATTGACTGAGTTTGCACATTCTCAACAATAATAGTGAAGACTGGGAATTAAAGCTATAAAAAAAATACTAGATACATTTAGTTAAACCAAAGCAGTTACCTGTTACTGCTAATTTTCATATTATATTATTATATAAAAGTTTTAATTATTATTTTTATTAAAAGGGTCATATCCTTAACAAAAAAGCTGAATATATGTTACTTTGCTGCCTGCTTGTCTCATGATGGTGCTATTCCTTTACCTAAGATCCTGATGTTCCACAGTTTGGTTTTAACTTAACTTGATTTATTTACCGAGTTGCACTTATCCATGTGAGGACTGATGGATTTTTATGTGTAAATGTAACCGCTTGTTATCTGCACAGCTCCTGAGCACATCGTTTCTCCTGTCAGCCAAGTCTCATTTCCCAACGTACGTGCAAGAACAGACTGTGGCGTATTCCTAAAAATACTTGGTTTGGTGGCGTCACATCCATGAAGAAAAATTGGCTTATGTCATTGAAACATTCCAGGCAAAGCATGGAGAATAGATGGAAAATAATCCTCCACCAGAAAAATTACATAGTGCAGCTTTAATTCAAAATTAATTCAAGTTAAATCAATTAAATGTAATGTATTTAACCATGCTATCCAATGCAAGGGTGCGTTCACACTTCACACTTGGACTAACCCCAGAACCGAATCAGGACCAGACCAAGACTAAACCAGGACTAGACTGGGGACTAAACCAGGACTAGATCAGGGACTAAGCTAAAACTAAACCAAGGACTAAACCAGGTACTAAACCAGGACTAAACCAGAACTAATCCAGTATTAAACCAAAACTAAACCAGGACTAAGCCAGGACTAGGCCAAGACTAAACTAGACTAGACAAGGACTAAACCAGGAGTAAATAAGTGACTAAACCAGGGACTAAACCAGGACTAAACAGGACTAAACCAGGACTAAACAAGGACTAAACCAGAACTATACCAGGACTATACCGGGACTAAATCAAGACTATACCAGGACTAAATCAGGACTATACTAGGACTAAACTAGGACTAAACCAGCGAATAAACCAAGACTAAACCAGGACCAAACCAGGTCAACCATGGACACACCCTAAACATCTCTGCTTTTCCATACAAATCCTCTTCCACTCCGAACATGACAAACAAGGAAGAGAAAATAGCCCTACTTGTTGAAAAATTTGTTTGCCTGTTGCTACCGGCTACAACATCTGAACTCAATTCATCCTCCTCTGATAGAGCTCATCTCGTCCTACATTTGTCACATCTCTATTCTCCGAGCGACCCTTCAGAGTACGACTGTCTGCGGCCGGCTCACAGCGGGAAGGGTCTCAATCACGTATCAGTGACCTTTGTGTGAGGAACAGAGAGGAGCATAGACACATGTCCAGAGGATCTGATTGGTCCAGAGGCTCATTACTGCCCACACAGTCACTAAGTCCAACCACCTCCCTCTGAAAGTGACAAAACATGTGTAAAAATAGATCTAATTTAACAAAAAATCTCACCAAACCAAACGGATTCTGAGAAATTGTAATATTGTGGGAAAAGATAACGAAATCTAAAAAAAATTAAATAAAAATGCAAATCTCCAAAAGATGCTACAACAATTACTCAGACTATTAATATAGCAGCTGTTGTCATCAACATTTCTTAGGACTGATGCTAGCTAGAAGTACTGCTCTGTCTAAAGCTCTGTTACTCAAGTTACACTTTAAGCTGATCTTTATGACTTCAGTTAATTACTCTCACCAAACGGATTATGAAAAATTATTAAAATTATTGTTATCTGAACTATACAGACTCACACATGCAAAACACATGCCAAAAGAAAATGTAAATGTAAATCATATATACTAACTAATTTCATAAAATAATACAAAATAAAAAACAGAACAAATGTGCACATTTTCTGATGGATGGTACCTGACTTACTTGCCTCCATGCAATGCTCTTGCTTTACCTGTAATATTCCACAGGATGGCATTAATTGTGTCTATTATCATATTCATCACAGCCCAAAATAAACAGAACAGAATTAAAATAGGAACAGAAAACAACAAAAGAGCCGTATAAGACTGAGTAGCAGCTTGTTCAAAAATCCATTACTCACTAACCACAACAACTAATAGCTGAGAAAACTCAATCCAAGTATTGACATTGGCTGTTTGTGTGACCCTGAGCTTAAATTAGATCAGAGGTTAACCAGGACCCCAGCCCTGAAAACAGTTATTCCAGGGCCTGTGTTAGCATATGCCAATAAGGACTAAATCCATTCAGTTGGACTGGCTGCTGTGGCATTGGACAGCTAGTAAACACGAAGACCTCCTCCAGGCTACAGGCATTGACTGAGCTGTTTGTTTCACACATCAGCTCACTTCTCAATTAGCGCACGAAACCACGGCGAGTAATTGGAAGAAAGTCTGACCAAAACCAGTGCACCAGGTTTGGAATTGAAAACTGACTTTACTTTGTGTTGACAAGCTGTTTAATATTTCTGCTTTTGGTTAGAAAAAAATAATGGCATATTTCAAAGAAACATCTCCATGGAGAGTGGAAAGTGAGTGCACCTTTGGAGATCTTATTGCTTTGCCTGCAATGTTCTGTAAACTCATCTATCTCCATGGAGACAAGTAGGTGATAAATTAGAGGTCAGATGTGTGGAGAGGCAGTAAGAATGCATGTCTTTCAATATGTTGATGGAGACAAGCTGTTTAATATTTCTGGCTTTGGTTAGAAAAAAAAACTATATTGTGGAACATTTCAAATCTCCATGGAGAGTTGACAGTGCCAGGGCCTATACTAGAAAAGTTTGTGCACCTTTGGAGATGTTATCGCTTTGCCTGCAACGTTTCCCAGTATGAAATTAAACTCAACTACAGTATCTCCATGGAGACACGTATAAATATATATCAGGCCAAGTTAGAGGTCAGATCTGTGGAGAGGCGACCTCCCTCACAGTCAGAGTATTTTTGAGCTATAAATGTCTTTGAATGTGTTTTCAAGCAGTAATAACACATATAATTAAATAAATGCTAAATATATCAATTTAATGCCATACTGTGGAACATTCCAGACAAAGCAATAACATTTCTATGGACTGAAACAAAAGGTGCATTGTTTAACTTGGTGGAGGTCCAGTCAAATACTTTTCTCCATGGAGATGTTATTGCTTCAACCGGAATGTTTCCCAGTACAGCATTAAAACTTTCTATCTTCATGGAGACCAAACCAGACCAAGGTACAGGTCAGATCTGTGGAGAGTCAACCCCGCTCACAGTCAGAATGCCTGTTTTTGAGGTATTTTTGAGCCATAAAACCACCTGTAACTGAATAAATGTAAGGTAGAGCTGTTTAAAGTCATACTGTGGAACATTCCAGGCAGAGCAATTGAAACAAGCAGGTGACAGACCCCCAACCATAAAGTTACATAACGCACCCATAAATATTAACAAATAAAACCCTAAACTGCCAATAAGATTTATAAATACTTTGATATTATTGCTTGGGTTTTGTATTGCTCTCAGTTCAGTTCAAACAAATTATTTCAATTGGACACAGTCGTTCCCTGAAGGCATCTCCAGGTTCAATGGACTCTTTGGCTTATTACTAACATCACTGATCTTCACAGAGGAGCCGGGGGGTCGGTCAGGGGGAAATATTGCTTTGAAAAAAGGAAAAAAAAAAAAAAGGTGAGTGGTAGAGCAGTGTTGTGTAGCCCTCGGGGTGTAGAAGGATATATGTCCATGTTCAACACAATGGACTCCTAGTTTATTGCTCCTTCTGTCTCTTTCCTGGCTACGATTAAGGCAACACAGCGTGGAGAAGAGAAAAAAAGATCTTACATTTGGAGCTATCAACTTCTACATAAGAAAAAAATATATATTATCCGTTTTTGTCATGTAACTTTTCTTATAGGGAAAAGAGCATGTATGTTTGTAAATGGCAAAATGGGGCACATATTTGGGACACAGATCTAAAAAATAAATAGAAGCTGGTGTAAATGTCTAGCGTTTTAAAGACATATGAGATACAAAAAATCCTTTTAAGTATTTGACTAGAATACTAGATCCTACTGAACATCTGAGTAAATCAAGCTTAGAATTAGATAATATTCAGTATTTTATCAAAATCTCGTTAAAGGTGCACAGCGCAACTTTTCCGGTGAAGGGTCCGCCACCTGCTTGTTTCCATGGAAATGTTATTGCTTTGCCGGGTATGCTCCATGATCTGACTCAAAAATTCAATAATTCTCTCTGTGAATATGGGCAACTATCCAAAATCTTAAATGTAATGTAGCGTAGTGCTGTCACCTGTCCGTCTCCCTCGTGATAGGTAGCTTTAATCTATACTGTGGAACATTCTAGACAAAGCAATAACATTACCATGGAGATAAGCAGGTGGCAGACCCTGCACTAGAAATGTTACACAGTGCACCTTTAGAGAGTTTGGTATATTCTTTAAAAGGTGATCTGTGTGTCCCAATGGGAAAAATACACTGTGAGAAAACAGCCTCTGAAATTAAAATGTCAATATCATATGATGGAATTACCTTTACATGTCATATCTGCTGCCTGTGTCTAAATTGTGAAATAAAAATTACAAAAACTAAAAAAAATAGGCAAGATATTTAGTAATATATATGTATGTTAAGTATTTTGGGGGGAAATTAGTCTAACTTGTCATAGGCACTTTAAGTCCACCAGGTTTGAAAGTTCTTTGAAGACAAACGCTTATGGCCTGAGGTTTTAATGCGCCAGATGCTGGGCTCAAATTGGCCTTTTGTTTCAATGCAGGTGTAACCGTGGCAATGGATATTAGCGCGAGAACAGATGTTGCCGCTGGTGACCCTGCTGTGCCCACACACTTGTCACGGGGGCGTCCGGTGCCATCAGATCTATGGGGACCACCTGGCTCTGCTCACGAGGCTGTAAAGTCACACATATTGTTCAGACCTGAGTCGAAGCAAGGGATTATGGGAGTATGGTCAATATGGGGGTCACGAAATAGGTCACCATGTGTTAGCCATGTGTTAGGTTACCACAGGTGCGGCCCTTGTGTGTTGTGAGGTGAAAATAAACAACAGTGGTAAGGATGAATAACTGCCATCCCAAAAAATAAACATGCAACAAATGATGTGAACTCAGCAAATTTTGTGTTGCGAATATTTGAAGAAATGACACGCATTTACCATTATTCACGATTATTGACACCAGGACCAAACACAATGAAATCCATAATTCACTTTGATTCACATTGTCTAAGTGATCACCATTCTAATATATGAAAACAATATTCTGTATGATAAAGTAATGTTCACTTGACATAAACATCCACACAGCTATAGATTAACCAAATAATTTTCAAAATCCTACAATGCAGTGGAGCAGAGCAAAGACCCCACAGCAATGAGGTTCTGGGTTCAATTACCAGAGCAGATGCGGACCAGACTGGACCGGTTCTCCCCAGGTCAAGTTGGCCCGTGATGAGAACACGCAATATGGTGGTGACCTAGGACAAAGCCTTCATCTAAACTGCACTATTTTGTCTTTCATGTTGTTTAAAGCAAAAAAGCAGGTTTTTTTCATAAAACGTTATTAGAATTTTAAAACAAAACTTCGCCACCTGCTCATCTCCATGCAGATTTAATTGCTTTGCCTAGAATGTTCCACAGTTTGGCATTAATCTTATCTTTTTCCATGGAGACAAGCAGGTAATGCCACAAGGCCAAGTTGCAAGACAGACTTTGTATTTTTTGTTTGTATTTTGTAATGTATTATTTTTTGTCCTGTCTTCTTGTCTTTTGTCTGCAAAGGAAACAAACATCTAAAAAAAACCTTTAAAACATTTTACCAATAAAAGCACTGTAATTATGTTAAATGCCATACTGTGGAATATTTCAAGCAAAGCAATAATATCTCCATGGAACAAGGGAAACAAAACGCATACTTATAAATTGGCTGTTAGTAACTGCCAGGGGAGATATTTACTACAGTAGCACATGCAGCTTTCAAAAACAACCAGGGCGCTAAGAATTGAATTAAATATGCTGTTTACTCTACAGAGGACTTCATTTGTACTTAGTTCCACTTTCACAGAAGCTTGACGCCATTGTGGTAAATAATGTTTTAGACAATAGTGTGTTTCTTGTTTTACATCCCTTTGAACAAAACAGAGTCAATAATATATCGAGTCTGCTGAGTAGAAGTAAAGTGGTTCACAAAGAACTCTTAACCCTGGACAAACTGCAGGCCATTTTACACTATAAAGAGTCAATGTTGTATCTAAAATATTTAAAAGTATCTATTGTTTTAAGAACTGCAGGCAAAATATAGATACAGACTGGATAATCCCAAACAAAGCGCTGGTTTATCAAGGGGAAGAAGATATAATATTTAGTAATAGACCACCAACAAATAACACATATTAAAGGTGATTTTTTTTTTTTCTTTCTGGTCGAGGGTCTGCCACTTGCTTGTCTCCATGGTGATGCTATTACCTTGTCTGGAATGTTCCATGGTATGGCATTACACTGAATTATGGAGACAAGCAGATGATGATTGATTATGCAAAGTTACCAGTCAGATCTGTGCAGAAAAAGCAGCCCCCAACACAATAATGATGCATGTTTTTCAAGGTGTATTTGGGGCAATAAAACTCCCATAATGAAATTAAAACACGGTAATGCCATACTGTGGACTATTTGAGGCAAAGCAGATGGCAGACCCTCCACGAGAAACGATGAAAACTATGATTTTTACAATACTACCACTTCTCTCTACCCAAAACACAATTTCTTATAGACACAATCCAACAACTTTTAAAGAGATTTCTGAAGAATTACTTTAATATATTTAGAAGATTTGTCTTTCAAAAGCCTCAGTAGTTTGACTCATGTAGCAGTGGAAGGCTGGACTCAGTCGAAATGCACCAGACAAATGGGTCCCTGCAGTGAGACCTGTAGGTGTCCTTTCCCAAGATGGCCGTCGTACATTAGAGACTCTCTTTCCCATTTTCTGCCAGCTCTGCTTGACTTGATTGACTAGACTTGAACTTACTTAACCCAACCAGGTGGCTAATAGAAAAGCCAAAGAGGTATATTTTGTCATAGCTACATTTTATTATGAAAAGTACTCAGATAGATAGATAGAAGAAAGAATGAACTGTTAGCCCCGTTCACTTAGTTCTTTCTCTTACTCTTACTCTCTTACTAGAAACAAATGAGCGACAGTGATAAGCAGCTGTTTCCACACAGTCCACACCCAACAATGCTGCTGATTGGATAAAATTGTCTATTCCTGGCACTTGTTTCCTTATTCAACTCTCTTCAAATAACTTGGAAATATCATTCACTACAATTGATTTTACCATTAGCTGTTTTCACTCTGTACTTAATGGAGTAAAAGGCACATTGTGAACTACAATAAAACAACATTAAAACATGGTTAGAAGTTTAATAAGATTTATATAGGAACTTTCCATATCTGGTTCTCTGCATGGATATGTTATTGCTTTGCCTGGAAATTCCCCAGCATGGCATTAAACTTCTCTGTCTCCATGGTGATAAACAGATGGCAAGTGAGACGTCAGATTTGAGAAGAACAGAATGCAGGATTTCTGAGGCAATTTCTTTCAACAGTAAATGTAAGTGAACAGATGATAGATACGTTTAATGCCATACTGTGGAACATTCTAGGCAAAGCAAAAGCAACACCCCTCTATAAAGTTTCACAGTGCGCTTTTAAGTAAATAAAAGAAGTATACATTGAACCACTGGCACCTTCAGCACAGCCACTTGGAGGCAGTGCCAGTAAGACTTGTGCTTTGTCAGTAAACAGCCGACCGTCCTTGTCAGTTAAATGTTTATGTAGCTGGCAGGGCTCCTGGTTTGGGGGGCTGGCACGATGCACTGGCACAGAAGATAAGAGTGCAGATGAAAGCAGAGAGCTGTGATAAATAATGACGCTAGCCACCAAAAGAGTGATCACACAAAGGGAAACAAGGAGGAGTGCGCTCACAAAACCACAATGGGGAGATTAAATGGTGGTTTAACAGCCGTATATGGCCACTGTCCATATGATACACATCTGGGAGGTGCGTTTGATACATACACCACCATGTCCCAGAAGAGAGGCGCGTGGCAAGGTCAACAGTGTTTAGATGACGCAGCAGAACACAGAATACAGAGCGCAAACTTCCTCGTCAGGTGGGTTTATTTATATTCAAAGTTAACCTCCAAATCACATACTGGAGGTGTCTCAGTGCGGCAGGTACAAGTAGTACACAAAGACATAAAGTAAAACTATGTTTAATGTGAAATTATTTTACTTAAAGCCACTCCGTGTCACTTTTCTGGTGGAGGATCTGCGCCTGATTTTCTACATGGAAACGTACCTCAGCCTATTTTAACGTCAATTACGGGCTGTAAGTGTTTTGAGCATTTGTGGACAGGGAAGGTGTCTGTGCTTTTCTCTCAACTGGATGTAACAAAAGTTTGATTTTTCGGCTTGTTCTGCTGTTGTGAAACTTCAGCAAATTAGATTCAAATAGTCGCCAGGTTGATAATCTCTAGAACCCAATTCACAGTGACACACAGATCAGCCTGGCGTGAAACAGGTTAGTTGGTAATGGGTTTCCCTCCTGATTTAAAAGATTTTGTAAGGATCTTTCCTCATTAAAAAGATATAATGGCTGATTCATTAAATATTCATTTAATTCTTCTTCCTGAATGTGAAAATGTTGTGCTTTTTAGAATTTATTTAATGTTACTGTTTTTGTTGCTTTAAAAACATGCATTTTTACTGTGAGCCGGGTTGCCCCTAGATAATCTGACCGAGGCTAGTGGTAGCTGCTTGATGCCAAGAAAACAGATAAGCAAAATGCCTTACTGTGGAACATTGGGTGCAGAGAGCAACATATCCGTGGAGACAAGCAGATCACTCAGATCCAGACCAAAGAGCTAGTTTAATTCCAAGCAGCTACAGCACAGTTCACCACAGCCTTTTTTGGCTCGTGGTCCCACTCCTCTGCAAAGATAAACTTACAATACGATGGACAAGAGACTCAATCTCCCCCACACTCAAACCTCATCGTAGTAACTCATGTCCAGATAAGACACCCCCTCTCTCTCTCTCTCCCTCCCTCCGTCTCTCTCGCCACCTGTAATATTTCTTCACTCCCACTCCTTTACTTTCTTCCTGTCTTCTCTCGTCTCGCACTTGGAAAGCTGATCCGTCTGTCTTTGCTCGGGGTTGTGGCTGTTGCGAATCCATTACATCAGATAAAAGAGGGGACAGAGATGTGATGGCGCCTTGGTTCCCTGTGGGACTGACACATGGGGCAGAGGAGGAGAGCTTTATCCCAATATACTCTTATTAAGACAGCACACACCGTTCAATACTGCCCGGAGGTGGATGGAGTGCTTTAAGTAAAAGTACTGCTAATTTATACTGGTGTTTGTCGAGATGGATAGTATGTAGAAAGTACTTAAGGCTACTGCTAATACTGCAGATAACTCTTGGTCAGATTTAGAGGTAGGTGGAGAAAACCAATTTAGACAGAGGGAGAACATGCAAACTCCACACAGACACAAGACTGAAAACTGGAACCTTTTTGGTGTGAGTCAAAAATGGTGCCACTAATTTAACTCCTTTAGATATCAAAACATAAACATAAGAAATACGCATACATTTAGTAGTATTTTCTTACCATTACTTTAATTACAAAATCTGCAAATTACAGTCGTTTTAAATACTACTACAACTACTGCTACCATTTCAACAAATAATACTAATCTTACAGGTGCTGCTACATACTACCTTTAGTACCATGTTTTCAACTACAATTTCAACAAAAATATCACATATGATTCTTAACAAAACTAATAATTTTCCATTTTTCCTTCAAAAAATTTACAAATTTAACAACTACTACCATGACTTTAGTACCACTACTACAACCACTTGTACAGCAAATCCTACGACTGCAAATGTTACCACTGTGCAAATACTACTTTTGCCAGTGAATTGAATGTTTCATAACAAAATAAGAAATAAACTTCTTTCTTCAAAATATGTACTACAACTGCCAACAAGACAAGTATTCCCACTACTACAAATACTACAAATATTACAGGTTCTGTCACTGCAAATGATATCTGGACACCTTTGTCGCTACCATAGACTGTATATATACATGGACATAGCTAATCTGTGAGCTGCTGCATTCCAAATATGAAGTGAGCATGGCCGCACTTCCGGCTCCACCATAACTCTTTCCATAACTGCTGATGTCAGGCTCTTTATTTTGGTCTTAAAATATTTGTATTAACCCGCTCTACATGATCCTGGGGTTTTTATTTTGCTATTTTGCCCGTTAATAAATCCCTATTCTTAATATGAAACTGGCTCCAAATTCCCCCCATGACTGCACGCCTCAGTGAGCTTCATTTGACTGGAGCCGAACGCTATGGGTGAAGTCGCACTCCCTTAGTTCACTTCTTTGCACAGTCTATGATCACTACGACAAAATCAAACATACAATTTCCAAAAAACAAAACAAAAAGCAATCTTTCTACCACCATGACTTCTACTACAAAACTAATATCTAATAGCTAATGATATCACAGTACAGCTTATTACCACTGTTTGCTCCTCTGATGAAAACATCACAAACAAATTTTAAAAAAGCAAAAAACATTCTTCTCTCCTCCTCCTTTTAAAGCATATAATTGGTATACTTTCATTGGGCAAGCGCACATCAGGTCTCGCTCTGAGCCGAGTCAAAAACGAACACACTCTAAATAAGCTGGGTTCTTTCAGGTCAATAGCGCGTCTACCATCGAGCGCAAAAGACCACTCAGCCAACTAATAATCCCCTATTTGAATAATGGTCCTTATTCAATTTCATTCGCGGCCTCTCTCCTCTCTATTTGGGCTGTTGTAATTTCCTCTCTTATCTATGGGGCGGCTCACACGACTTACTAGCTTCAATCTGCATCTCTCCTCAGACCCATTCAATGCAAAGTGAAATGCGTCATACATCATCGCTCCCCCCATGCACTCCCCTTTATGCCATAACTCTCTTTGTTTCTGCCTGCACTTGAATTCTGTTTAATCTAAAGATATTTTATAGTCGGGCAAGCATTGAAGGGCCAATAAATGAAGTCTGGGGAATGGGGGTAATAGATCTTGTAGTTTGTCAAATGGCCACAAGGGGCTGGCTCCAAAGTGGTAAGATGCGTCTGGGGACTACAGTACAAAACATTCTTGATTGAAAAGGAAATTATGTTGCCTTTATATGTATCTAATGGTTGGAACTCAGTAGTGTAAACGGTAATGTTAATCAAATACGAATCACTATAAAGAAAAGAAGGAAAGGCAAGATTAGTTGTATTGGAATAAATTGGGAGTTATTATATCTTGGGCAGTCATGAGGAGGCAGAAAGAAAATTGCTATTACTAATGATAAAACTATTTATCATGTCATGTTAGCAATTACAGCACAGTAAAATGGACTAAAGCTTTGGCTCATGCTACAGGCTAATGTATGCTCTTTGTAAGTGTTTTCAACAGTCCAGTATATTTTAGAGCACATGTACATTCTTCTTGATCAAATTTACTCTTAATTTTGGATGTATTTATTTATTTGACAGGGACAACGCAGACATACAGAGTTACAAGAAGAGCACTCAGTAGAAGAGAAGAATGCCAATTCTCAAATACTGTCCCTGGTTGATCTTTTCTCTAGGCATTAGCAGTTCATTAGAAAAGTAAAAAAAAATAATAATAATAATAAAAAGTCCTCATAAGTAAAATATAATAACACAAGGAATAATAATTTAAATAGTTTTTGTGTTACAATGTTAAGATAAATGGAGATGATCCTGTTGCACTGATAACCGCCACCGTCGATGAGCTTCATCCACTTAGTCCACTTGTTTATCCAGTCTATGTGTACAGTATGATATGCAAATAGATGTAGCGTATGTATTTTAGCAACTGCAATATTATTTCTTTAGTAATTCTCTAGATTAAAAGTGTTCATAGAGCCCCGCAATTTTTCCTCAAATAAAGTAATACACTGAAATATCTATTATATTGCAGATGATGGAAATTTGCCTCTTGAACTTGATAAAGATGTCATTTCCACTAATGGTCACCTCTTAGAGTACTGTCTCGCTGCCAGCCATACAGCATTGTTCTTTAGTCCCAAGATAAGACATTTCACATCCACTTCCATTAGCCCTTTCTCTACAGCCCCATTTAGCTGGCACATCCGAATACCAGATCGATCCTTCTTGGACAGACAGGAGAGGACAAAAAAGTAGGAGGAAAAGTAGAAAAAGTGACCAACAAAGTGTCTTCAAAACTTCACCGCTGATTTCTACTTTTGTTTTTGTTCCTTATTCATCAAACAGGAGACAATTATCTTTCTAAAGCGTACTTTTAAACACAATATGTAAATAATGTTGTAATAATCTGTCATAAGCATAGACTGTATGAAGGAGTCTAGGACTAAGGGAGTGTGACATCACCCATAGCTGGAATTTCCCCACTGTGGGACTAATAAAGGCATATCTTATCTTATCTTATTTGGCTCCAGTCAAATGAAGCTCATGAGGCTAGCAGTTAGGAATAGGAATTCATTTACAGACCAGGATCATCTAGAGTGGGTTAATACGAGCATTTTAAGACCAAAATTCAGACTGCAGCAGTTACAGAGAGAGTCAATCGCAGCCTATGGAGCTGAAAGCGCCCCAGTGCTTACTTCCTGTTTGGAACGTGGTGGCTTATCTTACAATGCCAGCTTAGCTTAGCCAAGCTTCTAACCTCAACCTTGTAAATTTAATCGCACACTTAAACCTTGTTAGCGACTGCAATCAGTTTTTAACATGAGATGTGTTATGTGTAATACAAGAATCTCATGCATTTAAGAGCATATTTATAGAGGTCTAAATATATAAATATAATAAGCTATAAAAAGACAAGATAATTTGTTATTTGCAAAGTACTAGGATCTCCCATTCTATTATCTAAACAACTGCAGCCTTTAGTCCCAAGATAAAACTTTTCACATCCAGTTCCATTAGTTCCATTCAGCTAGCACATCCGAATGCCAGATCGATTCTTCTTGGATGGACAGGAGAGGACAAAAAAGTAGGAGGAAAAGTAGAAAAAGAGAGAAAAAAGTGGCTTCAAAACTTGCTCGTAAGATGCTCTAAGCTCTGGTGTATAGGCCAAGAAGCATTCTGCCAACACAACTCAAAGTACATTTTATCTAGCGCCATTACAATCTGAACATATCCGAGGCTGAACCCAAGAGGCTACCACACACGCACGCACGCACACACACACACACACACACACACACACACACACACACACACACACACAGCCAAAGATGTTCCAAGACTGGTGCTGGTAATGGGATTTGAAGGAAGACTGGAGATCGGAGCTAGGCTTACAGCTTCAGAACAGCGTGTAACTCTCCTCAAAGGTTGCAAGTAATCGCCTTTATTTTGTCTCCGGGGTGGACAAGACTTTCTTAAACTAAATAAATAAGATCACAGTCACTGGTTTGTTATTAGTAGGGGTAAAGGTGCACTATGCAACTTTTTGGTTGCGTGGTCAGTTACCTGCTTGTTTCTATGGATATGTCATTGCTCTGCCTGGAATGTTCCACAGTGTGACATTAAGCAGGTCTACCTCACATTTATTCAATTACAAGTAGTTTTAGAGCTCAAAAATACCTAGAAAAACAGGCATTCTGACTGTGAGCAGGGTTGCTTCTCCACAGATCTGACCTGTAACTTGGTCTAGTGTGGTCTCCATGAAGATAAAAAGGTTTAATACCTTACAGTGAAACATCCCAGGCAAAACAATAATATTTCCTCGGAGAAAAGTTCCACAATGCACCTTTAAGACTGGAAAAATGTAATTAAAGAGTGTTATCTGTTTATGACAAATTGTTGAGAAAATGTTGAACTTTCTAATGTATGCTGTCAGTTTCTGTATTGACACTTTGCAGCTGATGTCATCAACATTCTCTGAAGGTGTGATGCTAACTGGAGGCTCTGCTCTGTCTGAAGCTCTGTTACTCAAGTTAGACTTTAATCTGAGCTTTGTTTGAACACAATCTGACCAGAAAGAACTGACTTAGTTGGAACTACAAGAGGTGATCTGATTTGTGCTGTTAAACAAGTAACGTCACATTCACACGCTAGCTAGCATTAGCCAACAGTTTTTCAGTTAGTCGCTCTCACCTTTTTTGTTGAAAATCAAACTCTTAAACAGGACCATGAACGCTCGTATTGGTCAGACTCCTGGAAATGTGTCCATCTTGTTTTTTTTTGTTTTGTTTTTTCTTGAGTTTTCAGATTTTCTTAAACTTTTTGCCATTGTTACTGGTTACTGCTGAACATTCTGCCATACACATAGATATAGAACACCCCCAGCATGTTGTCCCTGCAAAGAATATAAATACAGGCTAATACTGTTAATATTGTCACTGTCATCAAAATAAGAAGGGTGTAAAAAATAATGTAGGCCTATTTATTTTAGAGATACATGCAAAACCTTCTCATGTAGCGTCTGCACCTCCTGGTGCCTTTATTGCTCAAAAATACTATAAAATCATACAGTGGACTTGCTTCTCCATAGATCTGATCTGTAAGTCGGCTTTGTGTTGCCACCTGCTTCTTTCCATTGACATATGTTTAATGTCTCACTGTGGAACATAAGAAAGGGATAAAGGAATAACATTTCTATGGAGACAAGCAGGTGATGAACCCTTCACCACAAATGTTACACCATGAATCTTTAATGTTATTATTAAATATGTTTACTGCAGGCCTTGGCATTCTTTATAATCGAATAACATTAATCCATATTAGTGTTATTTTTTTCTTTTTGCTCAGTAAACATGGTGACACGCAGAGAAAATATTTCAGCCAGGACTTTGTGTGTCATTGCAGGATAAATATGAGGTGACATGAACTCCTTTGTTCATTCGGCACAATGCATTAGACCAGAGAACAGAGTTTTGAAGAGTGGCAAAAGGTGCCTGTGCGTCACAAAAAGAGAAGGGGTTGTACAAACACACACACATGCACACACATTTTCTTTACATTTTCTAACAATAGGGTTTTTCTATAAGATTTTTGTTGAGCTGGTTGTGTTGGAGCCAGAGAAAGGACATAGTTCCAACACTGTCAGGAGGAGAGGGGACTCACATTTCCATGAATCACTGTTGAAGACCTGTACGTGGGTCTTGGACAGGCCTGTCACCACAAATACCACATGGACTTATCGTTCGATATATGAAAGCTGGAATAGTTTTGAGGCTCATTATTTATTGTTTATATCCAGAACATTTTCTTTGTATAAATAGAGAGATTTGAGAATTTAATCTGACCAGAAAGAACTGCCTTAGTTAGAATTACAACAGATGAGTTGATTTTTGCTGTTAAAATCTCTTTCAAATAAAATTACAGCATTAGCCAAGAGTTTTTCAGTTAGTCGCTCTCACCTTTTTGTTGAAAATCAAACGCCTAAACTGGACATAAACGCTCTATTGATCACCATGGTAACTGCTGAATATTCTGCCATACACATACACGTAGAACACCCCCAGTGTGATGCAAAATATTAATAAAGTAATTTCAATCTTATATTTTGTACATTCTTTACATTTTTACATATTTTAATATAAGACTTCAAATGTATTATTATGACAAGGCTAATTAGAAGATCTAATGTGTTTACATTCAGGGCAAACCATTTAGTAAATTATAAAAAATAAGAAAAAACCACTATATATTTCTATCACTGCAAAGTATCAATAAAGTCATTTTAGTATTATTGTTTATAGTGAAATATTTAGGTATCTAAACGTGATATGATGGCAGGTCTAACTAGAAAAGGACCATTCATATAATATATACACATACAGTGAAACCATTTAGTCACTTGCAATAAGAGAAAAACTGCCCATCTCCACTCTAGTATATATTTTCTCTTGCATCTTAACCAACATGAATGCTTTCTCAACATCCTAATGCCTCTGTAGCCTCCGTCAGTTTCGAATATTTCATAAAAAGAAGACAAACGATCTGAACAACAGCACCAGACTCAACATCTTTGTCATTACAGCAGCCAAGCAGTGCAGCGCCACTGTTCAAGTTGACAAGGCTTATACTTAAACCACAATTAACTGTTGTCAAAACGATGTCCTGGAAAGCTTACGGATGCCTTACACGCCGCTAATTGCAAAGACGGAGATTTGTCAAAGCAAGGAGACGGAGGGCGAGTTGTGTTGACGAAGCTATATATGGAAAATAACAAGACAGGGAGAGACAGATGCAGGAAGGAACGCAGCCAAAAGAGCAGTCCCATTACCACGCGGTATACATCAAAGGAAAAAGGTGAAAACGACTAAAAATGGAATATATCACCTGCGAGTCATTTCAATTTCAAATACGTAAAAATCTCATTTGAGGAATAATTCACAGTCGGCGAGTGCTGTTATTTTGGGGTGAATGAGAAATGAGAGGTGGTGTTGGAAATATGTCCCTATAACAGTGAATATATGAGATAGTCCATCAAGTGTGTGTTATATAGGAGATAGCGGGGAGAAGTTGGCCTATATGCGTTTTCCTTCATTCATTTCAACTGGTCTCACTGAATATGACGACGCATTTACTTTCTATCAAATCATCAATACATATTTTGAGAAATAAGAATCGTCATTTCTGCTAGTGATGTGATGTTTGTGAACGAGCCAGCTTTTGAACGCTTTCTTAAAGGTCCGCGATGTAACTTTTTGGTTGGGAGCTGTCATTGCTCTGCCTGGAATGTTCCGCAGTATGACATTAAACAGCTCTACCTTACACTTATTCAATTACGGGTGGTTTTATAGCTCTAAAATACCTATAAAAACAGACATTCTGACTGTGAGCGGGGTCGCCTCTCCACAGATCTGACCTGTAACTTGGTCTGGTTTGGTCTCCGTGATAGAAAGGTTTAATACCACACTGTGAAACATTCCAGACAAAGCAATAACATCTCCAACTTATTACTTCGGATCTCATTCTCATTCAACAACACAAGAATCAGTACAGAAACAGAGCAGCAAAATGAGTGAGAGCTTTGTGCATTTTAGTAAGTTTTTGAATAATTATTATTGTTGTGCAACATTTTATTTAGAATGACAGTATTTCAAAGTGTAAACCCACTTCCACTCTCAGTTTGAACCATTTTAAACAAATCTGAGCCTTGGTCATTTCTCTCTGTGGTTTGTACTTAAATGAGTGTCACACTGACTTCTTTCATTTAATTAAATATAAAAAGAGCCAATCTGCTGAACGGCTCTTTGACATGAACTGATCCAAAAGATTCACATCCCACAAAGGAGCTGAAATTCCCATCACTAATCTGTACAATCTCTATAAGAGCTAAACCCTGGTGTCCACTGCATGATTTTCTAGTCTTATAAGCTTGTTGGATGTCACACTGCATTTAAATGGTATGAACACACATGCCCGCTGTGCGATGGTTTATACGATCAGTCACGGCTCAGTCTGAGCTAATATCAAGCTGTAGTCCCTGTGTGTGGTAGTCACTGTGGTTTAGGGCCACTCGATTTAAAAAAATAAAAACTGGGACACAGGGTTGGGATGGTTGGTATAAATAAAACTGAAATGAGCGTAACATTGTCCATTCTCAACTAACTTGTGTCAGTAATAATCTGGACTTCTGTTTGTGCATTTTTTTGCCTTATGGTCATTTTCAAGCATGCTTTTCTGTGTTTTAGCTAAACAATGCATTCCCTTCTTTACTGTTGGCAGGTATCAAATCGATCAAAATAGGGACACCTACATTCCTTGTATAAAACTGAGAAATTACTGGAATGAAGTCTTATCAGTTAAATACATTTAAAATAGAAATGGTGACTCTAACTTGGTAGAATGGCAAAGTTCACTTCTTTTATGCAACAACATTTTTATCAAAATTAGATAAATCCATTGAACACTACATGGTGCATGATAACAAAGTGCATTTTCCTTTCATATTCTCTGTACAGAGACAGCTACTATACGGTGAGCTTCTTTGGAAACAACTTCAAAAATAAATAGCGTGTACATGTTAAAAGCCTTGTCACTGCAATGGAACTTCGCAGACTGCTAGCTAGGCATTTTATCGGCATCACGCACTGACTGCTTTTATGCGAATTATTGAATTTTTTTCCCCTCCTCTGTCTTTGCCTCTCTGTGCATGTGAACAAGTCTGAAGAGCTGAGTCAGCTCCAGCCCGTGCAGTACGTGACCCTCACTTTGATGGAGGACTTCTTCTATTCTCGTTTTAAATATGCCAAAGAAACAAAGACAGCTTCAGATATGCTTCAAGTGTTGAATCTTTATAGCTTCATGGAGCTAAGTTATGCCACAGTCAGGGGTGTGGGTAATTTGTGGTTTGCGTGTAAATGCATAGAAAATGAAGGGCTGGATAAAGCTATAGAAGGTGGTGACTGTAGACCAGATTGGAAAGAAAACAAAGCAAGGTCAAAGTCATGAAAGAACGTAAGTGATAATAGCTATTTTAATTATAATTACAATCTGTCATTGAGCTGTGGGTAGCCTTGAGATCAAAATAAGAGACAGAAAGTAAACAGAACTCAAGATTATAATACTACTGATACAATGGACACCACACAATAGGTACAATTTTCAAATGTGAAACGAAAAAATGAAACTTTTATTTTATTTTTTTTACTTTTTTCAATGTTTATAGTAGTTACATGATGTGAGTGGTTGGTACTCCTTCCTCATAGCAAGGAAATAAAGTGTCCAATTTCTACATTATTACATACGTATGATGGATGGGTCAAAAGTATGCCTTAAAGTTGCACTGTGTATCTTTTCTGGTGGAGGGTCCGTCAAATGCTTTCCTCCATGGAGCCGTCATTGCTTTGTCTGGAATGTTTCACAGTATTTCACGGTATTAAACCTTTCTATTTTCATGGAGGCCAAACCAGACCAAGTTACAGGTCAGATCTGCGGAGAGGCGACCCCGCTCACAGTCAGAATGCCTGTTTTTCTAGGTATTTTTGAGCTATAAAACCACCTGTAATTGAATAAATGTAAAGTAGAGCAGTTTAATGTCATACTGTGGAACATTCCAGACAGAGCAATGACATATACACAGAAACAATCAAGTGACGGACCCTCCACCAGAAAAGTTACACAATGCACCTTTAAAGAAGACATATTGCAAAATCATGCTATAAATGCTTCCCATTTACCCATTTGGGATCGTAACACAGCCATTTTTGAACGATCCACGAGTGACATAGATTATAACTACAGCACATAGCAGCCAAAAGCACAATCCATCTTCTTTAATATCTGGATCCATTATCAGAATTTGAATAGATTTAACTGTAACTAGCAATTGTCTTGTGCCATATTTTAGCACAGACTACAGCTGCAGCTACCTAAAATATTCCACAGTTTGTTATTGATTACCCCCAGAGCTATATTTTGTGTTGGTAGCCAGAACCTCCATAGCAAAAGCCTCACTGAGAACTATTAAACACAAATTTACACTTTTAAACAACATTGCCACACATATGGCAGAAAGAACGAAGTGTCTTGCTTGAGTATACAACAGCAGGAGCATCACAAACACGTTTTGAGCAACAAGCAAGAAAATCAGTGGTCCTGTTTCCTATATCTGTGGTTAGTAGGAATCACATACCAGACAACATTAAAAGCCAGATGGTGAAGTGTATTGCCCAAGGACAGACCAGCAATATGGACATGTGTGGGCATTGAACCAATAACTTTATAGCTACAAGGAAAAACACACACCATATACCATTTATGCACATTACAATTACTATTCAGTGATATCTTCCGGGTCGTCATGGTAACATAGTGACACCTGTTCTTCTCACGGCTGTCACTTCTAACCACGTCAATTTGATGATTAAGGTTTTTCTACTCTGGAATAATCTGCTGAAATATTGATTTTATTTCAATTTCCACATATGAGCAGAAAACGTTTATGGCGCAGTCAGCATGTACCATATCAACCAGATCCATAACGCCATTTTGTCCAGGTTTGCTCTTCTTTAGATCAAATTATAGGTAGACATTTTAGAAGGACCAATTTGTGCTTTAAAGGTGTGTAACTTTTCTGGTGGAGGGTCCATCAGATGCTTTTCTCCATGGAGATGGTATTGCTTCGCTGGAATGTTTCACAATATGGCATTAAACCTTTCAATCTTCATGGAGACCAAACCAGACAAAGTTACAGGTCAGATCTGTGGAGAGGCGACCCCGCTCACAGTCAGAATGCCTTTTTCTAGGTGTTTTTGAGCTATAAAACCACCTATAATTTAATAAATGTAATGTAGAGCTGTTTAATGTCATACTATGGGACATTCCAGGCAGAGCAATGACATATCCATAGAAACAAGCAGGAGACGGACCCTCAACCAAAAAGTTACACAGTGCAGCTTTAAGGATCTGCCGATACCTGATATTGAATAAATATTTTATTAGCGAAAATAGACAAAACTGTGTTATGTAGCTGTTATTTAACTCTCAAACAACTATAGACCAGTAAATAGTCTTATTATATAAATGTATGAATACGAACTGAACCGATATTTGGAAGTCGATATCTGATACAGCAAATTTTTCAGTAGTTTGAAACTGATTTGAGTGTATTGAGATATTGCTATCATTTGTTTTTAGTCTAGTTTTTACTTATCTGATGTTGTTCTATCACTTGAGTCTTGATTTGCTGAATAATAATAATAATAATAATAATAATAATAATAATAATAATAATAATAATTTTCAGAGACAATTCAACCTGGACCACTTTATCGCTCTGCTCACAAGAAATACTTAAAGGTACATTATGGAACTTTTCAGGTGAGTGTTTTTGATCACATAGTATGCCATTAAATGTATCTATCTCCATGTAGCCAAGCAGTTGACGCAACCGGGTTAAGTTATGAGTCAGATCTGTGCAGGGGCGATCCCACTCATAGTAAGAATGGATATCTTTCTTGAAATAAAATAAAAAAAATGGCCTACCAAGGAACAGTCCATGAAAATGACCCCACCAGAAAAGTTACACAGTGCATCTTTAACTTGATTAATTTGTTATACATCTTGACTCTAACTATGGCACAAAGATCAAAATTATAAAACAAACTCGCGTATGAGAAAATAAACACAGATTTACTTTACCTGTTGGCGTATCCGATGGAGAGATCCAGACACATGGAAAAAAGAGAGTGAGAAAAAACAGATCAGAACGTGCACAACAAAACACAAGGCTTTAGTAGTCGTGTAGTACAAACATACGAAGATTATCTACTGAATTGCTGTGAAGATCATTTCAAAGTGGCTCTTGTATTCCTATATCTGATTTGTACATCTCTCCATTTCTACAACAAAGGCAGAAAACAGCAGCGTAGTGGATTCAAGGGCTGTTTAATCTCTGTGTGAGTCCAATGTACTGCACAAGCTGACGGAGCACTGTAGTATTAAAGTAACTTCAATTAGCTCTTATAGTAGTAGTTGTTATTTATAGTCCCCAGCTGTGATTATAGATGAACTCTAAATCAGACTTTGCACTTTTTACCCCAAATCAGAGCTGTAGAGTTTGGATACAATTGGAGTAATAACAAAAGAAATATAAATGTTGAAACCAAGGTATTCTGCAAAAAATGTCTATTTGTAACAATGGAATTAGATTAATAGCCAAAGTCCTTAAAATGTTTATCCATTTCATTTGTTGAGAAGACATGTCAAACTTGTCATAAAGTAGATAACTAAAACAACTTTGAAAGATAGTATAGGAAAATATCAGTTGATTAGCATTGAAAAATGACATCAAATTGAACATTAAAGTGATAGTATGTCACTTTCTGGAGGTGGAAAGTCAATTGCATGATTCCATGGAAAGAGAAAGTTAAAACTATACTTTCTCTATGAAGATAGACAAGTTTTTTGTCATACTTTGACAGATTACCACAAAAGGAACAATATTTCCAAGGAAACAAGTAGGAGGAGGCCCTGCTCCAGGCAAAATAAGAGTCAGGTTTGTAGCCTACTCAGACTAAAAACACAATGTATTTTCTGTCCAATAAAATTGAAAAAGAAAACATGCTTTTATTTTAGTCTGTTTCTTTGGTGAAAAAAGTGACATGCCATGGCTTTAATGCCATGTGTATTATGTAATTTCTCAGGTGGCTGGGTCCGTCACCTGCTTGTCATCACTTTGCCTGAAATGTTCCACAGTATGGCATTAAACTTATCTCTAAGCAAGTGAATCTAGGTCAAAGAGACATGTCAGATCTGTGGAGAGGCGAGCCCACTCACAGTTAGAATACTTGTTTTTCAATGTGTCTTTGAGCAAGAAAAACACGTAAGTAAATAAATGCAAGACAGATGATATACAGTGGAACATTCCAGGCAAAGCAATAACATCTCTATGACGACAGCGGAACGTACCTTCACCAGAAAAATTCCGCAGTACACCTTTAAGCTGACTGAATAAAACTGCCAGTGGATTTATCCTCCTATAATGACTCATGACAGATTCATGACTATTCTTTGGCTTGCACAGAAACAAGTATAAACCTGGGGAACATTTCTTGATAGACATTTTAAGTATCACTAAATCAAGTTTCATTGCAGGAACAATTGTAACTGTCTCTTTTCTCTTGTACTAGATAATATCACGACAAATCTCAAAGTCAACAGCACTTTCTCATTCTGTTCCCCTGACCCCTTTTGCTCTCCATCTGCCCATTATCTCACAGCATCCCAGAGTCAGGAGGTGTCACTGATTAGCCCGATAATAGCATCTCCTCAGATCGACCCCGAAAAGTTCACCTGGCTTCTCAAATGGTGTCCTGTTCTGAACCACATTTGTCTTTTTGGAGCTGAGCATTGTAGAAAATGGTTTGAAATTGGCTTTTACCAAGTTGGTTTGTCTCCTTCATACATCACTGGGGTGTCCTTCAAAGAGCCAGACTAAAGGAGTTATAGAAATTGCTTAAAGCTGAAGTGCCCGACTTTTTGTTATAAATGAGATTCTGTTTGTCCGTCCAGTTTGCATTGCAAAATCAGAAGTTTGCAAAGTTTGTATTTACTGTTCTACCCAAAACCATGAAAAACACTATAGGCTGTCTTTCTAAGTTATAATACATATTTGTTGTATAAAGAGAACATCAGCATTTTCAGAATCACTTCATTTTTTATTTTTATTTTTACTTTGTGGGGGAAAACAAGGCCTGTACACTGTTTTCATCTAATTAGAAAATATTTTATCTGTGACAAACTTGGGAGATAGAGCCATGTGAGTCACTATATAACAGACTGAAAAAGGTTTTGTGAAAGCTTGGAGCAAGTAAGATACGTACTTTCTCCTCTCATTGTTTGAAAATGAGGCTTGAGGTTCAAATAAGTCTCTTTCCTTCCCAATACTATCTGCAATAACAAACCACAACCATGTAATAATACTATTAAGAATAAATATCTTCCTTAAATAGACATGTAATGGTTTAAACAATTGTTCTGCTATTTTCAGAATCAAAATTAAGTTGTGCTGCCATCATCAGTGAACAAAATTCTCAAACTAGGAATTTGCTTCAGCGACGGGGTGAATAAAGATAGTAGTATATAAACTAAAATAAATGCATGCGTAAAATCGGCTTTCTCTGAACATAATTTCTAAATTCTCCGGCCTCAAAACACGTCCACAATGCCCTGCCCACTCCATGGAATCCTAAACCAATGAACAGACTACACAAGCTAGTTTCTATTGCATTAATCATGTAGTGGAACATTCATAAATTTGACATTCAATAATACAGATATTTGTATATGCATGTTTGGGAATAATCAGAATGAGAATTTATTGCCATTGTCAGTGAACAGAACTCACAAACTAGGAACTTGCTTCGGCAGTGGTGCATAAAACAAGTTATGACAAAATAAAAATAAGGACAAGCATTAGAATAAGGTACATTGACTTTGAATTAATACAAAATATACAGTATGGGTAGAACAACAGAGCATAAAGTAAGTTAAATTTAGCTCCTGGTGAAAACAAGAGATAAGAATCCAGTCCAGACTTTTTGGAGTCTAGAAAAAAAAAAGGACTACATGCATTTCCAACATTGTCTTTAGAAGTCACTGAAAAATCCGAAAAATGTGAATTTATGCAAAACACAAGCAACAGCTTCAACCCACCTGCTTTTCATGAGTTCCAAACCATATTTAAAATGGATGTAATAGTTGAAAAACCACATTCCCACATATTCTGACCCCAATCTAACTTTCTTGCTGTCTTGTATACTTTTTTATTGTAAATCTGTTTTTTTTTTTTTGTTTGTTTGTTTTTTATATTCTCTGAATATACAAAATGTTCATGTCTTAGAACCACAATGTCCTGCCCACTCAATGGAAGCCTAAACCAAACATGCCAACTATGAACTACTTTCTGTTGCATTATAGTGGAACATTTACATATCTATACTTCACCAAAGTAGAATGTAGCTCCTGCTGCTATCGATGACAACAGATAAGAGTCAAGACAATACTGTATAACTTCTGGAGTAAAGAAATTGGACTACATCATGCATTTCCAGCATAGCCTTTACATCTCATTGAATCGCATGTCAACAAAATGAGAATGTATGCAAAAAAAAGGAATAACTAAGCAACCCAACTGATTTTCATGAGTTCAACACCATATTTAGAATGGATAAAACCACATTCCTACATATTCTGACCCCAATCTAACTTTGCAGCTTTCTTGCATGCTTTCTTTATTGTAAATCTGTACACAGTTGGCTGCTCTTTACACATGACTTAGTACTTTGTAGAGGGAGGGCTTGTCTGTATCTACTCTTCCTTATCAGACTTTGCAAGTCCTGTTTCCATTCCTCAGTACTGGCTTTTCTGTCATTTTTTCCCACTTTTCATTATCTCCCTCATACCTACTACATGCAGGTGGTAACATTATTCTTTTTTGTACTTGTTGGAATCCAGCCAGTTGTGAATTGTGTGGTTTTGTGTGAACTGATAACAAGCCAATCTGGTCTAAGGGCTGTAAATCATCTGCAACAGACTGACCCCATCCTCTGAATCGTCTTTTCTTAAAACAACTGTCCTCACTCAGTACATCCATGTGTCTGTTCAGGCTCCATCTTGACCCCCAGCTAAGGTTCTATGCATCCTTTTACCAGTATTTATCATTCTGCCCAAAAGCATCTAAAATATTATAGGCTGTCCCTGATGTAACAGTGTATAGTCCATATGTGTTAGTATTGAGAAAACATCAGTATTTTCAGAACCACCTTTTTTATTCTATAAGTGCAGTGACAGTGACATGTATGCTTTTTTTAAAATTCTTGTTTTCTTTCTATGTGTTTCTTGAGAGATGCAAATGGTTTATAATGTGATATTTTGTGATTTTACAGTTTAGTATTGATTGTGTTGGATGCTACCTTGGTCTGGTGTCTCTTGAAAAAGAGATTCTAAATCTCAGTGGGACCTCCGGGTTAAATAAAGGGAAAATTAATTTTAATTTTAATCATTTAATCATTTTTTAAAAATTATTTCTTTCTTTCTTTCTTTATTTTTTATGTGGAAATTCATCAATGGCTGCCTGATCTGAAAAATATTTAATTATTGAAAATGTAGCATAAACATATACTTAACCATTTTAAATTGGTACGTTTGTAAAATATTATAACAAAATTGTATTTACACAAGTACCTGACCTGTAAAATATCAAATCATCAAAATTATTTTTAAAAGTTACACAAATCAAAATTTATAAAGGATTATCTTAGCTCATCTTATGTGATCTTAAATCTGCCGACGTACTTTTTGTGTACATTTATATATATTGTATCTCTTTATGTTTAGCTGTGCATATGACTGAAAGGTTTTTATTCCGCACTTAAGTTTTGATTTGTTTCTATTGTGATCTTAATGTATTTCTTCTTCTGTAAATCGCCTTGAATCACTTTGTATACGAATTGCTGTATAAATAAACTTGCCTTGCCTATGGAGGAATTTATATGACTCATTAGAAATTGGCAAGTTCACTGAAACCAAATATTCTGAACGTATTTGCATGTAGGTGTTTGTATAGTGTCTTGTCTCTCTAACCTTCAACATAATCCATTGCAACGCTGTGGACAAAAGGCTCTGTCATGAGGGCGACAGCACAAAAGCCATCACCATGCACAAGGCTGAACTTACTGAAATATTTGACATCATTTCTCATTTGATTTCTCCCTAAAACGTCTTGAAGTGACCCACATTCATTCTGCTCGTCTGCCTTCTTTGTACCAGCATTTAGCCCTGCATCGGTCCAATTTGCCTGGCCCTGTCGCTCGCCCGTCTTTCTCCTCTCTTTGAAGGACAATTGGTCTCATTCAATAGGAGGAACCGGAGGCAGATCAAACTTTGCTGCATAAGTGGGTACAATGGGGATGGGAGGAGAGGGTGAGAGGGAGAGAGAGAGGGGGAAGGGGGGGATGGGCAGAGAGAGAGATTGAGAAGAAGGATAGAGAGAGACAGAGAGGAGGAGACAGGGAGAGACACAGAGAGAGCAGAGAAACAGAGAGAGAGAGAGAGAGGAGAGGAGGGAGGAATTGAAATCGACTGGTACTCAATATCAGAATGCCAATCAGGTCGAGTGTGGTACAGTATGGGGACTGAAGGCTGTGCTAATAAGGGTGCATTCATATTGCTCTGGGACTATCTACTGGAAGAACACATCATCGGCTAATGGACAAGGATAACACACAGGTACATATGGAATGGATAGAATTCACTTCATTTTGGTAGAATAGTGTGGTAGACAAATCAGGTACCTTCTTTTGGTGAGGTCGATCATGCTAGCGTAAACCAGCTAAACCAACAGTGGGAAGGGGTGTTACCTTCAACAGTCTTGCTCCAGATATGATACTTGTCGGAATACCAAATATGGAACTCGGCTTCAAATAGGCCCCTGTACCTGCTAGCCTCAACAAGCTTCATTTGACTGGAGCTGTACGCTATGGGTGACGTCACACTGCCTTAGTCCACTGTTTTAATGAGGGTATGTCATGTGCTTGTCTCCATGGAGATGCTATTTCTTTGTCTGGAATGTTCTGCAGAATGGCTTTAATACATCCATCTACCTTGCAATTAAAAATGTTATTGTTGCTTAATGTGAGTGGACTTGCACCCTCCACAGATCTGACCTGTACATGGCCTGCTTGTTTAATCCTAAGATGAGGACACAAGCAGTTGATGGACCCTCTAGAGCACCTTTAAGTAGTCATAGCAACAAAACACACCTTAATGTTCCTTATGTGTGCTTAATTAAAATGCCATAAACTGTAATATATTGTTTCCCATTATCTTCATTTAGCTTTTTGCTGCTCATGCATTTTCTTACATTAAACATATGGTTTGACCGCTGACACTAAACAAATGTGGGTGTAATTGACCAGTAAAACCACTAGGGGAGGTCATCTGAGGCGTTCTCTCTGGTGAGGGGAGGGGACTTTCAATTAAGTCTGTGAAGGTTGCTGTCAGAGAGGAAGCCACGAGAATGCAGTCTATTACGGCATAATTAACATCGGCATTCAGGTACAACAGAGGAGCCCACTTCTAATAGAGTCCATTACCACACAGCACTCAGAGAGGTACGAGCAGATGGGGGACTAATTAGCAGAAACAGACCTGCCTCTACAGGACAGGAGGGGTCACTGCACGCCTTGATGAGTAAAAGTTAACTTGTGCTAGGACTAAGCTTAAGGCAAATGCAGATTTAAAAATATATCAGTCTTGTATAGTAATTTACAATTGTATCGGTGGTAGCACGCCATCTGCATGATTCCATAGAAATAGAAGTGAAAACCATACTTTAGGACACTGTCAATGGAGATGGATAGATTTCATGGTGTACTGAGGAATATTATAGCCAAAGGAACAACATTTCCATGGAAACAAGCAGCCCAAATAAGAATCAGATTTAACTTCTTGGGCTGGTACATAAGAAGAGTCAGGTTTGGCAAGCCAGCTGAGAATAACTTTTCTTTTAAGTTTTTCAGTGTAATAAACACAGTCAAAAATAAATAAACACAAAATAATACTTAAAAATCGTGCTTCAATTTTTGTTGATTTTTTGGGTAAAAGTTACATAAAGTGGCTTTAATCATAAGGAGTTATTTCATGTTTGAACAATACAGTATATAGTCAGTTTAGTCAGCCAGAAAATGGTAAAGAATTGCCAAATTAATCCTAGAAAGAAATGCCCAAATATTTGGATTTATACATTGGAACTAAAATATACCACAAAGCTTTATGCATTTTAAATTAAACAGAATAAGCAAAACGCATAGAAATGTGTAGTGTGAGATAATATTTAGTTGCCAGCCATACTGAGTCAAACCCATGCCAAACAATAATGATAACCTCTGTACTCTAAGGTTAAATTCTTTATAGTAGAGCATTTGAATCAATATCCCGATTACTTATATTTGCCATAGAAGTACTTAGTATTGTATGGAAACAAAAATCACTACTATCTACCATCACTACTGCCCCAGACTCCAACAGGCCAGAGACGCTGTTCTTCTGTGACTCAGACATCCATTTCCTCATGTACCATCTGGGGTCAGGGCAGTGCAGAGTGACAAATAAGGTCAAAAGATCACCTCAGACTATGACTACACCGCCTATCCATGACACTGCAAACCTGTCTGAAGCCAGAACAGCTCCCTGAATGTGGACCACTTATAACAGCAGGGGCGATTAGGGTCCATTTTATAGCACTGTTCCATGGTGCGAATGCCAGATTTACTCAGCCCGCGGGAGAGGGAATAAACCTGGAGTCTGAATATGAGGGCTGCATGGAGGAAGTAATGAAATAAGAAGTCCCTTGAGAAGCACAAATCCACATATAGATGGTATTCCCAGGTGGTGTGGTCCACTGTCTGACAGACAGGGCTACAGCAAGCAGGAGAGGGACAAAAGACCAGCACAGGCCACTGCAGCTGAACTCACAAAAGGAGGAAAAGTAAAGAGGCAAGAAGTAAGCTAAAAGTGGGACTAAACCATAGACTGTATATAGAAATGGACATAGCTAACCTGCTAGCTAGTTTCAAATAAGAAGTGAGCACGGGCACACTTCCGGCTCTATTGTCTCTGGCTATAATTCACTATGTATTGAAAAAACTCTCTGTGCCGCTCTCTGTAACTGCTGCTGTGAGGCTCCTCATTTTGGTCTTAAAATGCTCATATTAACCCTCTCTACATGATCCTGGCGTTATTATTTCACTATTTTGTCCGTAAATAAATTCCTATTTCTAACATGGAACTCAGCTCGAAATTCACCCCTATAACTGTTAGCCTCGGTGAGCTTCATTT
The DNA here is from genome assembly GCA_029959045.1 of Taenioides sp. WSHXM2023. Taxonomy (NCBI): domain Eukaryota; kingdom Metazoa; phylum Chordata; class Actinopteri; order Gobiiformes; family Gobiidae; genus Taenioides; species Taenioides sp. WSHXM2023. The sequence continues at coordinate 1,886,051 of CM057104.1, forward strand.
GACTGGAGCTAAACACTATAAGTAACGTCACACTCCCTTAGTCCTCTTCTTTATACAATCTCTGGACGAAACACATAAACTTTGCCCAAAACCACATTTCAAATAGAGCTGCTAAACTGGGCAGTCCCTGGAAGACTAAAGAAAAGAGTGAAGGTTGAGGAGGGACGGGGTCTAGAGGTATATGGAACCAGAAACAACTGGCTGAAATCAGAGCAGTCTTGTGTGATGTCACCAATTACTTGAAATTGCAGTTGTCACTGAAGACAGCACACATTTAGATTTAAGCCCTCTACAAACCCCAAATTCTGTCCAAGCTGTCTTGAAAATATTATCAATCCAAGATCACAGCTAGTGATTGGGTAGTACACAAAACTCCTCCATTATCACAGTGACAAACATGCGCTCCTCCTTTCCTCCTTTATTTGGATACAGGACCACAGCTGAAAAGAAGCTCTGTGCTCTTCCGCAGTGAATACAACTCCATGAAGTCAGTGACGGACAAAGGGAATACTCCAGACTTTGTGAAGAGAGACGAAAACTGCTGCAGAGCCAGAGAAAACCCCAAGACTACCGTAATAATGACCAGGCTCCCCTTACTCGGTCTCACTTTGTCTCTCATCAGTGGTCAGGTGAGCCCACTTACTGAAAGAACTCCCCAAAAAGCTTTTAGCCTAAGTCTATCTGTCCCAAATTTGGCCAATTCTCATGGTCACAGTAGTTACAGATAGTTTTGGAAAAGTACAAGACCACATGGACTAGTGTACGCCCATGGACCACTATGGGACCTACCCGGACAACTGAGGGATTACACAGATACAAGACACAAGAAAGTACTACACTACTATTCACTTCATCACCAGCAGATAATCCTACACAACTTTATGTACAGGTATAGGTATTGTAATTTTGATCCAAATCCACCTATGGGAAAAATTTTGAAATCCAGTCTTTCAAACGCAACAAGTTTCCTTTTAGATATAAACACTCGCACAAAGGTGGAAATGTCAGGCACGATTATTACACCTTTTTCCGCCAAGACATGCAACTTAGAAAAAAGAGACATCTCAAAGAAACTGACAACAAAAACAAGGGTGCGTGTTGAGGTTAGCGGCAAACAGAATAACAATATCCCGACAGTTTTGAGCAAAATTATGAAGTGAAAAGGGAGTGACAGAGGCAGTAATTTGCTAGAAAATTCTCCGAAACACCTGTCATATTTTCAAATGTCATGGTGAACATAAAAGGCGGTGATGGCATCTCGGAGCTGAAAAAGGCGTCTGCTGCACTTTGAAATCATCATTTACCTGATTTTTTTTTTTTCTTTTTTTTCTTTTTTCTTTTTTTTTTTAAAGTTTAGAGCAAATATGTCACATTTATCAAAAAGAGAAATTTTGCCTGGGTAGCTGTTATTTAAAACATAAACAGAAAATTTTTATCCAAGATTATTAGCAGGGTTTGTGGTCAATCTTAAAGGTGCACTATGGAACTTTTCTGTTAGGGGGTCCGGCACAAACCTGTTTCCATGGAGATATTATCGCTTTTCCTGAAAGGTTTCAAAGTATGGCGTTAAACTCGTCTATGTTGCATTTATTCAGTTACAGTTGTTTTACTGCTCAAAAATACTGTGAAAAACATGGATTCCTACAGTAAGTAAGTCGCCTCTCCACAGATCTGACCTGTAACTTGGCCTGGAGGCAGTGTAGGAATTTCTACATGGAAATAGATGAGTTTAATACTATACTCTAGACAAAGCAATAACAGCAATTCCATGGGGACAACCCCAACCCTCCACCAGAAAGTTACACAATGCACCTTTAATTCAATATGGCCGCCAATTTTGTTAGAACGTTCAATTGAATACAGTGAAATAACAGGGCTGTAGGATTTCAAAATGTCAATGATCAGCTTATGAGAAGTCTACAGCCAATCTTCTGTCAGTAAAATGTGGTTTGGAGCAGAGTTCAGACTTTGAAGGAATAAACTGGACTGTTTTTTGTGTTAAATTGTCTTTTTGATTGTAACTAGGAAATTAATAATGGCACCAGTTTTTATTCGTTTTTTTAATCACAACATTTCAAAATTGAATTGAAAATTGTGATCAATACAAGGTAATTTGTCTTTCTTTTTTTCTTGTCAGTCGTCCAGCCATATTCAAATGTAAAATCATCCATCAAAAAAGAAGCAGGGGTGAGGGGGCAAAAAGACTGAGAACACTGAGGAGGTAAGCAGTTTAAATGAGACTAAGTGCTATAAGTGCTAAAGTCTATAATTTTATGTATTTATATATATATATATATATATATATATATATATATATATATATATATATATATATATATATATATATATATATAAAATTCTATTTTTAGGAGCTACTGTAACTTTAAAAAGCTAAAAGTACATTTAGCATGATATAGAATCTTGGAGAAGCATCATTTTTGAAAGAAAAGGTTGCTATGCTACTTAAAAAAAAAACTAAAAAAAAAAACGTCCTCTTAGCTCTGAAAATCTAAGAAAAAAAAAGAAGCAAAACCTAAAAAAGGGAGTCGAGCTTGGACAGTGTACAAATGTGTTCTATATTCCCAGACGTATCGATTCTCCAAACTCAAATGTGCCATTTGGTAACAGTGGCTTCAGAAACGCGAGCCAGAGATACACTCCGCCCACCGCTCCATCCCAAATGCACCATGGGTAATGACTGTGTAACGGGCCTGGGGTGAACCGGGACATAAAAATGGATTGTGGAACTGATAGTTAAAGGCAGCTAATGATGATGTCATTGTGTCACTGTCAGGACAGGGGGAGGAGTATTGTTCAAAATGTTAAGACGACAGTGAAAAATGATTGGAAAATATACTGTTTTTCTATCTCTAAAAATAAATCATTGGTATATTTTTATCTTGGAGAGAAAAGGGAGGGAAAAAGCTCTGAAACAAAAATTCTTCCCATTGCGAGAGAGAGAGAGGATCAGTGTCTTGGTAGAAGTCACTTAAAATTTTTTGAACAATGTTAATCAAAATGAACATAATCTTTTGTTTCGTTCCAATTATGATAATGAGATTATATCTGCAGACCATCAAAAATCTGTTTCTGGCTATGTCCATTGTACTACATAACCTTTCTGGAGATGAATGCCTGAAATGTTACACAGTATGGCATTAAATACATCTGTCTTTCATTATATTTAATTACAGGTGTTTTTATTACCAACAATACTTAAAAAATATACTTACTGTTACCGGGGTTGCCTCACCACAGATCTGACCTGTATCTTGTTTTTGCTGAGACAAGTATAATGCCATAGTGTGGAGCATTCTATACAAAGCAATAACATCTCCGTGGAGACAAGCAGCTGACATAATAACCTCCTCCAGAAAAGGTACACAATGCACCTGTAAGCAATGCTAATCTAACAATATCAGTATTATCTTGTTGACAATATAACGCCCACCTCTTTTTCAACATTCTTTTTTTTTTTTTTTTTATGAACAGCTTTATGAATAGAGCAAAAATAATTTCATGGGAGAATACAGATGACAATTACAGTCCAATGCTTAAAACTAACAAGACTTCATCCATTGAATTACTATGAGTGCCCACAATGTCAATTAACTCTTTGCTCCAGTGGTGGTGCTTTTTTTCATACATTACAGACCTAATTATATTTTACAATCCTCTACTTAACCAGGGTCTTTCCACATGAAAGGGAATATTTGGATTTTTCAATTTTCATGCCCTGCGTACTTGCTGTGCGCACACAGACTTCATTTAATATTTGATGTCATTAAATTTTTATTCTATAAACTATGGCGCCTCCAGTTCTGGGTCGTGAGTGGAACTGATTGGTAAAAGTCTTCATCAGTACAGTGGTACTAGAAATGAATACTGGGAGCTGTAAGTAGGCTAATGTACCCATCCATATTGTAGTATTTTAACTATGTATACTTTCTTTTTGTGGTTTGATAAAAGAAAACAATGTGATACGCTTTGTCACAAAAATCTGGGTATGCAATATATAGTTAATTATAATTTGCTTGTTAGTAAAATTCTAAAAAATGAAAATATTTTGTGAAAGAGGGGGTATTTTACTTCTATGGGCTGTTAACTGCTAAGACATGTTGCCTTTTATTGTTTAGAAAATGCTATAATCGCCAAGTTTTATGAGTTCCACTTTAGTTTTTGATGCTCCCCTCACTTCACTCCCTGTATTAAGTCACCCTCCCTTCAGAGCGCCATCACAACACAATCAGTGTGCATCCCGCTAATGAAACTACTACACTCAGGTTTGGCAAGTTTCTGTGTATAGTTTAGTATCATAATTTTGTATATTTATTGTCGTGTGAGAGTATAGTTGACGTAGGCTTGTGGTCTGAGCATTGCACAGATTCCTACTGCTAACCGTAAGGAGCGTTTGAATAGGGCCCGGGAGAGCTCGCAAAAATACTCAAATATGCCTGGATGACATTTAAAAACCCATTTAAAGGCATGTTTTGATCAGGGAATAACATTAAAACATGGTAGAAAGCTCAAAAAAATAGATGTGGTATAATACCTCCTCTTTCAATAAATGTTTAAACTGACAGAAAAAAGAAAAAAAAAGTGTTCTTTTTGGATGGAATTTTTGGTGTTCATGAACTTCCTGTATTTTTGGACTTTTCTTCTCAACATTTCCCCATAAACTGCCACTGCCATAGATTAAAAAAACTATGCTCTATGTCACTGTGTTAGTTTTTATGTGCATTTTTGAACTATTCTCCAATATTTTTTATTTTCTGGAATAAAATCTACTCGCACTGTATTCATTTGTGACCTTCTACAGCTATTGTAAATGTGCACACATATGAGACAGCTCACTATCCAACTGCAACTTACACAAAGAATATATTCAAAACATAAATGCATTATCCAAGTATAGTCATATCTAAGATCTTAGCAGCCTCGAGAGCTTTTATCTCTATTTCAGTGTAATGCAATGTTCTGTCCCTGTCTGGAACCTATACGATCAGATCCCCATTCACTTCTCTGTATAAACCAGTGCAGTGCTTTATGTTTGGCTGTCAGTACATCAGTCTATGTCTCTATATCGCGGTAATGACAAGCTACACACTCTGACCTGCAGTAGGTGTATAACCCGGAGTGATTATGCTTACGCTGAATACACGCCGCAAGCTAACGGTAAACAAGAACGCAATTCTTAGTCGTGGTTACAAAAGGGCACGGGGCATTCGAATACTGGTGCATTTGGAGTTTTTCATTTTACGTTTTGCATTTGATAGCATGCTTTTGTCTAGCTTTACGTTTTTACAAGGTTGCACGCAGACCTCCAACTACCAAATATATTATCTTGCCATCGGATGTTAAATTGTAGTTTTTTTCCCTCCTGCTATTGATTTGCACACTGCATAATGAGGGTAATTAATTGCTTATTCAATCATGCAAGCAAGTGTATTATTTGAGAACCAGGGCATCTCAGTTAAACCTGGTAAAAATGTGAATTAAAAATATGTAAATAAAAATAAATAATGCATTTGTCTTAGTAAAATAAAGATCATTTGAGGTAGTTATGTACGCATTTAAAGGTGCACTTTGTAGCTTTTTCTTATTGCTTCGCTTTGAAAATTCCACAGTATACCATTAAACTTGTGCATATCCATGGAGACAAGAAGACGACGCAGAGTTACAGGTTAGAGAGAGAAAACCCCGCTCACAGTAAAAATATTTTTGATCATAAAACACACCTGCAATTGTATAAATGCAAGATACGTAAGTCTAATGTCATACTGCGAAACATTCAAGGGAAAGCAATAACATCGGCATGGAAACAAGCAGATGGTGGACCCTCTACCAGTAAAGTTACACAGTGCACTTTTAAACAATGTCTGTTTATTTAAGTTCATTATTATATTTAAGAATCAAACAAAGAAACAAATAAGATAACTATATTACAGCTGTTAAAAAAGTGTTAATATAATTCAATGTTGGGTTTTATATTTGATGATTTAAATGTATTAACAAGTCCAGCCAAACCTCTTTAGGGACTTCTAAACACAGAGCCCATTCTTTCCAGTGCGCCTTATCCAACATCAGTCTATATAATGCCAAAGAACGATAAGAAGCATACCAGCTTTAAAACTACCGTCATGGAATCTCATTAAAATAGCTCCCTTTGTAGACCTCCCAGACCCAGACCAGACCCAGACCAGACCCCCACTCTTTAGTCCTTAGTCCTGGTCCCAAAACCACTCCAGATCCCAAAGTGGAACCGGATGGCATGGCTCTAAAGTCTGGTGAATGCGTTTGAGTTGATTTTATGGATATGACACACTGTTTAAACCTGCTCAACCCAGTAATGCCAAATATGGGCATAGGCGCTGGCTATTTCTGATACCACACATACACAGGAAATACTGTACAGGGCCCTGTGCTATAATTGGTAATAGTGATAAGCTATGAAGTGATGCAAGTGACTTTGTTGTTATGGGAACCAAGACCTACGTTCTCCAGTCCTTGAACAATGATTCATTTCGGGTCTGATACATTTAGAGATAACAGACTGTTCTTCTAAAATATTATAATTTGCAAAGATCACTTTTTCAGTACAGATTTCATAAGACATTTTGTTTCATGGTGAAGTGTGCCTTTTACCTTTTACTTCTTTACTTTACTTTTTGTTCATTTTAAATCACAATATTAAAGATGCACTATGTAACATTTCATTGACATGCTTCTCCCTATGTAAATGTTCTAACTTTGCCTAAAATGTTCCACGGTATGGCTTTAAACACCTCTGTAGCATGGTACACTACAGGCGTTTATACGGCTCAAAATAATACCTTGAAAAACATGCTTTCTTACTGTAAACGGGGTCATCTGCAGTTCACTGTAGAAAGCAGAGTATTTGTTTTATTTCTGCCAAAATTGCTATAACACTATGAATCACCAGGAAAAAGCGTACTTTTCAGAGCAATAGAGCCATGACTGCGAGAGTACTCAAACGCGCATGACTCACTCAAAATACAAGTTTAAGTAAGCATTACAAAATGGTTAAAAGCTCTTATTTGTCTCCCACAATAAATAAAGACATCATTTTGTCAATAAATGTCCAGAATGATCTCTCACTTTATTTTTGAGGCAGACGGATATGAGTCTGGTCCCTACAAGCCAGAACCAAATGTATGTGAGACGAAGGAGCTCATTGGTCACCCGTCATTTTGGACATTAAATTCCTCTCTACCCTCCCTCTACCTCCTCTCTCAATTTTTGTCCCACTGTTTTTCCTCTTTAAGTAAAAATAGACAATAAACGATAATATGGAAAATAATTTATGCCACTGACATAATATGCTCAATGCTGCTGCAAAAAATAAATAAAAGAACACTTTAGTACTTATTTCGCCATAGAAGTTATTAAATTCAACTTTCTGGGGCTCAAATCATATCATATAGCCAAAAATGTATCAAAAATGTCCCAGGACTGCAAAGAAAATGTACACGCAAAAATACTGACCCTCCAAAATGATTATTCAATGTAACATATACTGAACGATGAGTGAGTGAGCCTGATATTTTTTCCTTTCTTTTCTTCTTATAAGCAGCCATGTTTGTTTTGATACAGATGCAGGCTCCTGATTGGCTAATCCACCTGTCAGTCACACATGTCTGAACTCCAGTGACCAGACTCACATCTTAAAGTATCGGAGACGTTTGTATTCTGGAGCCGGGGCAAGCACAGGTCCATTCTTACAAGAACAGAGAGGCACTTTGTTACAGAAAATCTTAACCTAAAATTGAAAAGACTTCCTCTCTGACTTCTTCTTTGTCATTTGAGTGGAGGACACCGTAAAACCACAGACTGGTTGTAATGGGCACACACATACTCCCGCTGTCTTCTTCAAACCCAGAGTCCGTGTCATTGGAAAATCAATACTTTTCATCCAATTAATTAGTGCCTGGTGAATAGAGCTCGATTAGAGTGAGTCTGCATGTCTGTGGAGCATATGTGAGGATCATGTGTGTCTCGGAGCTGCTGTTTGATCTGTATTTAACTGCATTTGCTGTACATGTCAAATAATCAAAGTCTTGTTTTTGTTTGTCTTTTTCAAGTCCATGTAAAAGAAAAAGTTGGTGGGCAAGTCTGTATTAGAAATGAACGAAGTGATCCATGTCTGATTCAAGTGTTGACTACTAGTATATCGTTACCATTGCGAGATAGGGTCATTGCCTTTGCAGAGGTCATTCAAACCATACTGAGCAATTTCAGTTTCAAGTATAGTCAAATTTTCAGTTATTTTTGTTTAACCGTCTTTACTAGTCTTTGTTTTAGTTTAAAAGTTTAAAGGGTACATATTACACTGTTTTCTGATCTATGTTATAATGTTGTTTCCCCATCACAAACAGACCTGGAGTTGTGTTTTGTTTCATTCACACATGTTTAACAGACAAATCCTGCAGTCTGAGATCCTCTCTCAAACAGAAAACAATATGTTCCATCCTGTGATGTCATGTGGTAATGCAGGAAGTGCTCCATACACCTTCACTACACTGTCACTACTGTCTTGTAATATCTGTGTATATTGTTTAACTGTTTTCTTGTCTATGTTTATAATAATTTGTATGTAAATAAATTTGAAAAAAAAAAAAACACACACAAGAAAAAAAACATTTAGATGATTTTAGCCCTGGAATTGCCAAACTCTACTGAACAAAAGGTAAATGTTAGCTGTTAACTTGACAACTATAGCTTCATGACATCACAAGGTGTAACAGAGCATTTTGAGCTTTGCAGATAGACAGACTAATAATGCAAGATTTCTCAAACGTGTGAATGAAACAAAACACAACTCCAGGTATATTTTTGAGGAGGTAACAACAACAAGCTCACAGAGTCAGTGTTGGTTAATACAGGACCTTTAAATGTTCACCATAACAGATTAGACCTAATCAAGTGGCCACTGTTTAATAATAGTTGTGTAATCAAAGGGTTAAAACCAAAATAACAAACAATTACAAGTAAATTTAGCTAATCTCCAGACTTGAAACGCCTCATTTTGTAGGTCAAACAACTCTTCTTTTCCAAACTTCTCAGATTGCTGACGACATCCCTTCTGTGGTCAGGGGAACATCTCCAGTCCACAGACTCATTTAGGGTCACATGGTTTCAATAACTGACTGACTATGACCCCCCTCCTCCTCCTCCTCCTCTTCCCGCTCTCCTCTCCTCCTCTTCCCCCTCTCCTCTCCTCCTCTTCCCCCTCTCCTCTCCTCCTCTTCCCCCTCTCATCGACGAGACCTTGACTTCGTAAGAGCCACACTATGTAATGTCTGAGCATGTGCCCCATAGGCATGAGAGCAATGCAGTCCTATGGAGCCAGCAGTTAAGAGTTAAACTGTGCAAAGCGGGAGAGGGAGAGAGAGAAAGGGAGGAGACATGGAGAAAGAGAGAGTCAGAGAGGATGGAGCTAGATGGATAGGGAGAGAGTGAACTAGAGAGAGGGAGAGGAAAGAAAGACAGGAAGAAAGAGAGAGAGAGACAGAATGGAGCGTATGAGAGAGAGAGAATGAGAGAGAGAGAGCAAAACATAGAGGGATAAAAAGAGGAAGAATGAGAGGTAAACAAAAATAGAGCGAAGGAGTTGAGGGAAGGTATAGGGGAGAGTGCAAGAATGGGAGTGAGAGAGAGAAAGACACAAAGGGAAAGAGAAAGAGAGAGATGAGGTAGGGGAGAGAGCCCAAGAAAGTGGATTTAGAGAGAAAGAGAGATAGAAAAGAGAAAAAGAAAGTGGAAGAGAGAGGGAATAGTAGACAGACAGACAGACAGAGAGATAGAGAGAGCGAAAGCGCCAGAAAGGATGGTAGGGAGACAGAGATAGAGAGAAAGAGCCAGAAAGGAAGGGCGGGAGAGAGAGAGATAGCCAGAGAGAAAGAGAGAAAACGCCAGAAAGGAGGTTAAAGAGAGAGAGAGAGAAAGAAAGGGAGAGAGAAAGCACCAGAAAGGAGAGGGAGATAGAGCGAAAGAGTGAGAAAGTGCCAGAAAGGAAGGTAGGGAGAGAGAGAGAGAGAGCATCAGAAAGGGAGGGAGAATGCAAGAGAGAGAGAGAGACAGACAAGGAGAGAAAGAGAGAGGAGAGAGAGAAGGGAGAAGAGAGGAGAGAGAGATCGGACTTGTGGCTTGGAGACACAGAGAGCTTAATTACACAGTACAGGCATCACAGGAATAGCCGTGTGCCTGGACGTAATGGGAACCAGATGAGGGAATTATGCCATTTCCTCACAGAATGGATTCAAGATGGAGGACAGCGCTACCGTCCGCTGCGCTAATAGAGCCTCTGACCATCAAAGACCATCACACGGGGGGGACATGATGGGGGTTAGTTAGGGGGGAATGACCGGACTGTGCAAATATACTGTGATAAGTAAGCAAATTATGGAAAAGTCCTACCATTTTAGTAGTTTGTTGAGACATAAACACTAGGATGATTTTCTGCTTATGACCTCTTGTATATAGCTGAGAGATATATTTGTATTACTATATCTATATTTTTTTATTTTTACTTGTCTATATAGTTATATAGCCTAATTATACCTTATTTGACACCAGTTTCTTGTTATTTTTGCTGCTTATTTTAAATTTATTATCACCATTTATACTTTTGCTCTTTGTTATTATAATATATTGTGATGTGTGAGCTAATGTGTCCAAATAATTTCCCTTGTGGATAAATAAAGTTTGTCTAAAGTCTAATGTAATGATACTGCAAAGCGAAAGTGAGAAAAAATATGAATAAATATTATAGTTACAGCTACTCGAGTACGTTTACCTGAGTAACGGAGTAGTTTTCATCAAGTATTTTTATTCCTACTCCAAACATTTGACAGCGTAACAGTGTCAAATACTCTTACCTGAGTAAACGTTTTGGTCACTCTTCCCACTCCCAAGAGCGAACTAAATCCATCAATAATTTTAACATAAACAGAGTTCATCACAGTGCAATAATATCCCAGGATAGACCACAATTACTGTTAACTTCTGATTCCTAATGGGAGAAATAAGAAAATAACTATGAGCCTATGATTATGTGATTCACCCATATATTAAATTACACTTCAAATCTCCCACATTAGAAAATGCTCAGACTGAATCTCACATATCTGCCCAACACATCACCATCGGTCATTATTTAGGATTTTTTAGGATATTTTATGGATATGTCATTGCTGTGTTTGTAATGTTCCACAGTATGACATTAAACAGCTCTATCTTACATTTATTCAATTATTTTACAGCTAAAAAAACAAACTAGAAAAACAGGCATTCTGACTGTGAGCGGCGGGGTTGCTTCTCCACAGATCTGACCTGTAACTTGGTCTGGTTTGGTCTCCGTGGAGATAGAAAGGTGTAATGCCATACTGTGAAACATTCCAGACAAAGCAATAACATCTCCATGGAGAAAAGCATTTTACGGACGTCCACCAGAAAAGTTATTCAGTGTACCTTTAATGCCATACCGTGCAACATTCTAGACAAAGAACATCTCATTGGATACAAGCAGGTAGCAGACCCCCCACCAGAAACGTGACATAGCGCCGTCATCTTTTGTAACTTCTACGGACCCAAAGAAAAGGTTAGGGAGGTTATACACTGTTTTCCTTGGACCAGATGCATTTTCATTTTGGAACAGTGGTTTGGATGCTTAAATGGACCACATGGAGATGACTGCACGACTGAATCAGCACGGGCACATCAGCACTTCTTTCTGGTCAGTGCTAAAACAGGGCTCCTCCCACACCACATCTGGAATTATGAAGGATTCACTCACCACTTCCAGGAGCTACTGCCACCACGGCAACAGTCCACACCAGAAATGACTCAGTGGCTGTTTAGGTGATTTCCAAATTGTTCTTTGCTGTAAATATTTTGTCCTCAGAATTTTTTATTGGATAATTTGGGACATACCATTAACTCGGGCCATTTTTGCAGCATAACTGTTCTTTATTTTTGTATTTTTAATTTGAGCATTCAAGAAAAACCTACTATTGGTTAAAGGTGCATTGAGCAACTTTTCTGGTGGAAGGCCCGTCAAATCTCTCTCTTCTCCATGGAGATGTTATTGCTTTGTCTGGAATGTTTCACTCTATAGTATTAAACCTTTCTATCTTCATGGAGACCAAACCAGACCAAGTTACAGGTCAGATCTGTGGTGAGGCCGCCCCGCTCACAGTTAGAATGCCTGTTTTTCTAGGTATTTTTGAGTTACATGACATCTCCACAGAAACAAGCAGGTGACAGACCTCAAACCAAAAAGTTAGTGCACCTTTAAGAAAAAAATAAAAAAAAATACTTACAATTAGGAATGAGTTCACTGCCTATGTTACTAATTGCTTCAGCTACAATTAGTATATCTAACCCTCTAATCCAAAACAATTGCCCTAACAATTTACTTTTTTTTTTTTTTTTTAATATTATGACAAAAAATTGCAACCACAATTTTATTTAATTTTATTTATTTATTTATTATTATTTTTTTTTTAGGAACTTCTGGTTAGTAGAAGTTACAAAAGATCACAGCGCTATGTAACTTTTCTGACGAGAGTTCAGCTACCTGCTTGTATCCAATGAGATGATATTTCTCAATGTTCCATGGTATGGCATTAAACCTACAGATTTTGCATTCATTCAGTAACAGAAGTTTCTATTGCTGGAAAAAATACTTTAAAACAAGCATTCTTACTGTTAGCGGCTTTTTGTCTCACTGTTAGCGGGTTTTCGTCTCCATAGATCTGATGTGTAACTGATGGCGTCATCTTGTCTCCACGGTGTCAAGCAGGTGGCAGACCCTCCACCAGAAAAGTTACACAGTGCACTTTTAATAGGAGATTAGAGGGGTCAGAGTGGGGTTTACACTGCTCCCTGAACACTGGCTTATGCTCTGTCTGGTACGAGCTGTCATTTAAAAATATCTTTGTGATTATATATTTTTTTAATCTTTTTTTTTTCTGCCTTTCATGGATTTTGTGACTTTGATCTGGAGAATCAAGTGGTGAAGATGAAATGAGTGACCGTTGAGTGGGATTTGGAGAGTGCTGTAAAAGCTGTATCTGTGCCTGTCTAATGTGGGGCTGGGATTACAAAGGGACCATCACAAAGAGCCATTGTTTCTTTGTTTGGACGCTTCTGTCTATCTCTCACAACAAAACCACCTACAGAACACACCATCAGAGCTGGCCTCACACTTTGTAGAGGTTGGGAGTCTGTCACCTTCTTGTTTCTATGGAGATGTCATTGCTCTGCCTGGAATGTTCCACAGTATGACATTAAACAGCTCTACTTTATATTTACTCAATTACAGGTGATTTTATTGCTGAAAAATACCTAGAAAAACACGCTTTCTGACTGTGAGCGGGGTTGCCTCTTCACAGATCTGACTTGTAACTTGGTCTGGTTTGGTCTCCATGTAAATTAAAAGGTTTAATACCACACTGTGAAACATTCCAGCAACATATCCATGTAGAAAAGCATTTGTCGGACTCACACAGTGCACCTTTAAAGCTACAGTATCGAAATAAGTAGGAGAACTGAAAAAGCTGGATTTTGTTACTTTTGTCACCAATTAAAAAGACCCAATTAAAAAGTTACATAGTGCAGCTTTACCTGTTGTGTACCTGATATCAACTGATACCAGTGCAGAGCCTGAAAACGGCATTTATTTCCGTAAAACAAAAATAAAATAAGACAAAACTGATCCAAATGTATTATGTAGCTGTAATTTATCTACAGAACAACTTTGTATAGATAAAAATTCAAACTTTATAAGACTTTCTGATCCAGTTATGACCAGTAAATAGTCTTATTACATCAATTTATATGTCCAATCAGGATATTGAATAAACCGATATTTGGAAGCTGATCCAGATAATTTTTCAGTATCAGTGCATCCCTAAAAAACAATGCAGCTTCTATCACAAACTCTTTTGAAACCAAGCCAGTTTGCAACTCCACACAACTCACTTTGTACCAGGTTTTTGTATGGTGATAAGCCTAAATATTAACACTAAGAGACGAGAGAAGCTCACATTGGGGACTTGCGTACCTATGAAAACGCCAGATTTCAAACTACCCCCCGTTCCCTTAAGCTTTTTGTAACGTGCCAATCTTTTCTCCAGTCTGTACTCAAACTTCAGATATACCCCTTTTTAAACATGACAGATTGGGGAATTTCACTGGATACTCATGATGCAACAGAAATTTAAAATGGCATCGCAGGTTGACTCAGAGTTCAGCCGGATAACAGATGGGACAATGCGGCAAAAATAAATAAAATCGCCACGGCAACTAGGAACTGTCAGTAAATATAAGGGAATGTACAAGTGAGAAAACATTATAGAAGTCCAAGTCTCTAAGGAGGAAACAGCATTAAATAAATGATAAATATTCAACGGACGCCAAGCAGGTACTCCCGAGACAACCTTGACAGTCCAAAACAAATACTTAGTGAGCAGCAGACTCAGGCAGCAGTACTCCGCTGTGTACCCAGAATGCATAGCGGTCCCTAGTCGATTTTCACTGACAGTAGACAACACAGGTAGAATGGGGCTGCATGGGGAAGAGGAGGTTGGAGGAAGGAAGGATAACGGTGCTGCGTAACTTTTTAGCATAAAACGCAAATGTCGAAAGAATCACACAACTTTAGACACGTAAGATAGGTACTGGCATGCTGTAGTCCCATGGTACTTTTAGAAGCTCAGCGATTCTTAGGAGCAAATGTTAACTTGTGCTACTTTAGTAAGAAAAGGTTATCTGAGTTTTTTTAGTGTTTTTTTCTTTTACTAATACAATTTTGATATCCATGACTTGGCTCATCCTGGGTTCAAACTACAATACTGCTACATGAAATGTTTTATGAAATATTTAGTTTTCTCTTTGATAGTCTCTTGTAGTTAGAAAAGTGAACTTTTCTGATTAAGAAAATTTGTGTTTTCTCCCAGTATATATTGTAAAAACAGGACTTTGTGCCAAAATGAGACTTTATGCGCATCTATAGCTAATAATAAAGTATTGAGCCACTCACCCATTCACACACAAACACTGGGGGCAAGGTGGGTTAAGTGTCTTGCCCAAGGTCACAA
The DNA here is from genome assembly GCA_029959045.1 of Taenioides sp. WSHXM2023. Lineage (NCBI taxonomy): Eukaryota > Metazoa > Chordata > Actinopteri > Gobiiformes > Gobiidae > Taenioides > Taenioides sp. WSHXM2023. The sequence continues at coordinate 1,901,173 of CM057104.1, forward strand.
AGACAGCATTCATCTGTGGGAGCTGGAATCACACCTCCAGCCTGTGGCTCAGTGGATTTTACCGCTCAACCAATGATGTTTATGAGAGCGGGATGTGAACTGTCAACCTTCGGATCAGAGGACGAACACTCTACGAACGGAGCTCCTCTCGCCCCGTTTATCACCAACCTGCTGGAAGTAACCACCAAAAACAGCGTTCTGATTGGCTGTGCTCGGACAGTCCACCTCAATTTCATTTTCGCAGTCTGAAAAAAGTTGCTCTAAAGCACATGCTCCAAAATTAATGCATGCGAAAATGATGGTAAGCCAAGTTAGACAGATTTAAATACCAATCTGCTGTGTCAAAATCTGGTACTAGAGCTTCAATGCAATGCTTCATGAGAAAATCGAGAACAGCCCCTTTAAGATCTCTAGACCATGATATATAGTTACACATTGTCAATTTGACCTACCAGCCTTCCTATATTTCCTGTTTCCTGAAATCTCGTCGCTTCATCTGTGAAAAATTGTGAAAGTAAGACCTGACCCTTCTCCAAACCTTCAACTTGTGGAGCCCATTCATCACACCACTGCCATCGACCAAACTAGTGAAGAAACCCGGGCGAAAAGAGCAAAAAGAGGCCAGAAATGGAGGAGAAAACATGGTTGTGAGAGGGGTGGGAGTTTTGTGGTTTTAACTGCCCAGGTCAGTGGCGAGAGAAGGCATTTGGAGCGAGGGGAAATGAGGTAAAATTGGGGAGTCAGGTGAAAAATGGACATGTTGCTCGACCAAAATGGCTCCCGTGTCTTGCTTCACTGATCAGGACTGAGAGAGGCGAGGTTTTAAAAGTGAAAACCCTGTGACCAACATTCTAAATAAGACAAAATTCATTAAAAGGCTCAGATTACGCTACTTTTTGATCTATGATGTTGTTTCCTCATCACAAACATACCTGGAGTTGTTTTTAGTTTAGTTTTTCTGTTCTCAAACAGAAAACACTTTGTTGCACCCCTTGTGATGTCATTTGTAATACAGGAGGTGCTCCACTGTGTTTTTTTTAACTCCGTACACCTTCACTAGAATCATTTGGAGAACTTCAGCCCTGGAATTGTCTGTACTGAACAAAAGGTAAAAAGTAGCTGTTAACTGTAAACTTCCACTACATTACATCACAAAGTGGAACAGGTTTACTCAAACATGTGCGAACAAAAAAAATAAAACAACTCTGTGCATGTTTTTGATGAAATAACAACATTATAACATGGCTTAAAGCTCTGAAGAGTTCATTTCTGTAATATAGGACCTTTAAGATAAAGTTCATAAATAACAGCACTTTAGGTCATGTTTACTTTTTTGAATAGCATGAATTAGAATGACTCCAGCTTTCCCCCTGAAATGCCACATTTATTTATTTATTTTTTAGTTCTAAATTATGAAGTGACCAGAATAATCATGTTAATGGCTAATCAAAGAAATTCACTATCTTTGGTTGTCTTTTATCCACATTTTTGCTGTAGTCCTGATTTAGAACTTGTACTGCACTTCTGTAGTCACTTGGGATCTGGTTTAGGTATGGGATGCTCAGAATGCAAAGATAAGCAAGAAATAACTTTTAACCAATGCAAACTGTAAAAAGAACTATTCAATTTTTTCCACATATTTAAGACAGTAAAAATCAAGAAACCATTGAATCCTAGAATAGCCTTGTTATAGCCCTGGTTTAGATCCTGTTATACTCAGAAGACTGAATATTTTCTTATGTGGAACTTGGTGTAAAAAGTTTGAGACCCATCTCAATTTATGTCTCTGTAGCTGTTTTCTGTTGACATTGTAGATTTTTGCCTTCAGACTCAATATGATTCAAAAACATATATTTGCTTGTATAGCTCTTTTTCTGACAGCTATAGTGGCGGAAACTATCAATTTGCACCCGGCCGTGTGACTATGTACATTCACACCTCTCTCTCAGCTTGTCGGCGTGGTCTATTCCAACAGATACGGAACTGCTCAAATCACACTCTATTCAACAACACTCTATGAATTATACAGGGAGACGTCAACAAGATACAAGATGGAAATGCGCATTATGGTACAGTACTGTTCTCTCCATTCAGATAAGATGTTTGCATTGACATGACGATGTAACAGTGGGAACTGAAAACAAAATGAAGCTTGGATTGGGTTTGAAGAGGGCTATTCAACACATGCCAATCATAATACGGTTTGACAAAGCTGCTAGTAGTAGAGTAGCTAGTGCTTGCTCCTCACAGCAAGATGATCCTGGGTTCAAGTTGGGCATTTCTGTGCAGTGTGTGTATGTTAAAGCAACACTGTGTAACTTTCTGGAAGTGGCATGCATTTGGAAGATTGTAGATTTATACATTTTATACCATACAGTGGAATATTGTAGCCAAAGGAGGAATGTTTCCATGGAGATAAGCTGGAGAAAGCCCTCCTCCAGGTCAAATCAGGGTGAGGTTTGTGGAAATGCAAGCCTGGTCAGATCAAGGACACTTGTTTTTCTATGTTTTAAAGTGCATTTAAAACAAAGTTACACAATGGGGTTTTAACCTTCCATCCGGTTGGTTAAGTCTTCGCCTTCAACATAATAACCCTGCTTGCAATAGCTGAGAGGGGGCTTTAGTTTAGGCAAATGAAAGGGATAAAAACGTTTACAAAAGTTACACAGTGGGGCTTTAATTTCGGCCTATTTCTTATGATTGTTTTACACCAAAAAAAAAACAAAACAACAAATCCATTATAATCAAACTTCATCTCTTATCAATTAAAACTAAACTATTAGACTATATTTCCACAAAATAAGAAATTAACCCCAAAATCCATCAAGTTTTCAATCAAAGTGTCACTTAAATACCCAGATTTTGCACTATAGCAACAGAATTTCAGTCAGGTTTGTGGTGTTGCGCGCCCACTCACAGTAAGAATAAATGTAGGCTTTTATTTTTTTATTTTTTAACTTTTTACGCTTTTATTTCTGAGTATTTTTTTAGTTGAAAATTTACCCAGTGAGGCTTTCATTTTAAACCATGTCACACTTCTTATCTAGATTTCACTGCTGTTGTGAGGTAATCCAACCAACCAAAAGCATTTTAATCAAAGTGGACTCTTACTTCCGTTCAATTAAAAAAAAAAAACTCCAGGCACTCCACACAGGCTTTTCAGAGAGAATGATCCTGAGGTAAGAGCAGTTTTTTACAATCACTTAACTCCACTCGCCTTTGTTTTAAGGGTCAAAAAGTAGAGCATTGTTAAAGTAACTGTGGAGTGCGACACCTACGCTAAATGGGTACTGCTCACAGACACTTTAAGTCGTTATCAGCAGGAGTGGAGTGGATTATTTTTAGACACTTTGGGGAAAAAGAGGGAGAAAAAAACACAGCTAGAGCCCTGTGGTTGGTTTTGCAAACGAGCAGCTACTGTAGCTTCTTAATTTTAAACTGGAGAACAGATTTTGTGAGGTGACGGATTTAGATTCAAACTCGTTAAAGGTGCATCATGTAACTTTTCTAGAGGAGGGTCTGCCATCTGGTTGTCTTCATGGAGTTGTTGACATACCTGGAATGTCCCACAGTAAAGCATTAAACTTATCTATATTGCATTTATTCGATTACTTTTTTATGTTTTTATTGCTCAAAAATACACTGAAAAGCGATTTTCACCTCTCCACAGATCAGACCTTTCACTCGGCCTGGTGGCATTATTGTCTCCATGGAGATAGATAACATTAATGCCACACTGTTGAACATTCTAAATAATAAGCAGGCTGGCAGTGGACTTTTAACCAAAAAAGTTACACGGTGTACCTTTAAAATAAAATGAAATAAAATAAAATAAAACGTATGACATTAAATAGCTCTACCTTACATTTATCCAATTACAGATGGTTTTATATTAAACAGGCATTCTGACCGGGGTTGCCTCTCCACAGATCTGACCTGTAACTTGGTCTAGTAAATGTATGTGTGAAGACTCCTGAAGTGGCTCTAATATACAACAGCAGCTCAAATGTTTCATACCACGGCTGTCAGACTAGCCCATCGGGACATTACACATACACTGAGACTGTCTGTGCTTGAGTGGCCTGATTCCACCCCCCTGTCCCTGTCACTGTCCCTGTCACTGTCCCTGTCCCCTCTCAGACAGGTGCACAATATGATTTACGACATGTTAGGGCTTTCACATATGTGGCTAGTGCAGTTTTGTTAGCCCGGCCTCAAGTGGGTAGAACCTGTCTGCTTATAAATGCATAGAATTATGAAATATACAAAAGGATGGATGGTGTGTGAGAGGGGTTTAGTTGAGAAAGAATGCGTTTGGAGTACTGTTGGGACGTTTTTATGTGTAAACTCTGCCTGTCAAAATCAGAATATCTCTGTATTTTTTACAATCTGGCCCCTACACCAGTGACACATGTGAATGAGCGCTTTGGTCACCTATGATTTACAAATAAATACAGTTTAGTTCAGACCTGGGCATTGTTTGGCCCTTTGGTTGACTCTGACTGGCCCGTTTAAGATCATTTGGAATTACAAAAATAAACATATTTTATAATTTTACCTCATGCATGGACTAAAGCTGCATTGCTTTTATTTTAGGTGTTTTTTTTAAATGACATTTTTTGTAAGACAACCTCACTTTTTCATTGCTTAGTCATAACATATGCTCTTACCAGTCTTACCAGCGCGTCAAAACAATGCCATTTACTGCTTTTTTTTTAATTAAAAAAAAAATACAATTAATATTATGCAGAACTGAGTTAAGCATTTCGGCCTGGCCCTCCACAATATTTTCTGTTTCTCATATGGCCCATTGATTCTATAGAAATCAATGGGCCCACTGATTCTATAGAAATATGCAATGTTTTTTAGACCTCTGTGATACTTTTTTCTCTTTATGTAGTAACAGTAATCCTTTATTATTAGTGTGTCTACATGTCCAAAGCTCAAAATGTTCTGTTCAACCTTGTGATGTCATGAAGTTTTCAAGTTAACAGCTTTTACTTTTAGTTCAGTAGAGATTAGCAATTCCAGGTCTGAAATTATCCACATGATTCTAGTGAAGGTGTGTGGAGTTCAAAGGCACAATTGAGCACTTCCTGTATTACCGCATGACATCATAAGGTGGAACAGAATGTTTTCTGTTTGAAAGAAGCCTAAATATGCAGGATTTGTCTGTTAAACACGTGTAAATAAAACAAAACACAACTCCAGATATGTTTTTGATGAGGAAACAACATTATAACAGAAAATAACACAACATAACGCAATATGGGCCCTTTGACTTAGACCAAAAACATGTTCTAACCATCTTTAATTTGTAATCCGTTCCATTGCTCCTGCATGAAATGCCACATTAACATTTGTAACATCCTTGTCACATGACTCACATGCTGACCCCTCCGTCCCTCATCCCGGCGTTCCCTTTTCCGAATCATTAATAGTATGTAAATTGCTCACGGCGCTTGCTCGGGGTGTCTTTCAAGCAGATGTTGACATGCTCTGTATTTTATAGGTCAACAGCCAAACAACATTGCCAGTTAAAACGGCTGAACTCCAAAGGGTGCTGGGGTGTGGAGAGATGAGAGGAACAACACATGCACCCATGGGAGGGATGACCAGGGTGCGCTGATGTCACAGGCACCCCGCAGACCCAGGACATGCTTTGCTCTTTCCTTTAGCGCTGGTCAAAACCTTTCAGCCATTGGAGGCAGTCAGGATCAAACATATCAATCACTGACTATTTTTATTCTTCAAGCTCAGAAATAATTAGAATTGGAGTTCAAAAATAGTCCAATAGAGCAATAATTTATCAAGAAAAATTATTTAAAAATCAACTTCAAAGGTCCTATATTACACAAAATTTACTCTTGTGAGCTTTAAGTCATGTTAGAATGTTGTTAAGTCCTCAAAAACATACCTGGAGTTGTGTTTTGTTTCATTTGCACATGTTTGAGTAATCATTTATTAGTCTGTCTACAGCCCCAAAGCTCAAAATGCTCTGTTCCACCTTGTGATGTCATGTAGTAGTAGTTTTCAAGTTAACAGCTCCCTTATACCTTTGGTTTAGTAGAGGTGGGAGATTCAAGAGCTGAAATTCTCCAAATGATTTTAGTGATGGTGTATGGACTTTAAAAAACACACAGTAGATTGCTTCCTGTATTATCACATGACATTACAAAGTGCAACAAAGCATTTTCAGTTTGAGAGAAGAACCCAAATATACAGAGTTTGTGTGTTAAACATGTGTGAATGAAACAAACACAACTCCAGGTGTGTTTTTGAGGAGGAAACAACATTATAACAGATCAGAAAATAGCGTAATATGGACCATTTAGTCTTGTTATAATGATGTTCCGTCATCATTAGCTTACTCAAACGTTGTATTGTATTGTGTTGTGTTGCCTGCAAGGTTTAACTGGTAAAATAAAATCCCATTTCACCTATCCCTTACCCCCACCCAGATCCATGTAGTTTGTTGTAATTATTTGAAAAATTAAGACTCTAAAAAACATGTCAACAAAAATCTGCTGCTTGTAATGGTGAAATTCTCTATCAAAGCCCTAGTTTAACAGGAAATCATTGGACCCATTTCTATAAGTAGTTGTTTTAGATCAATATTGTGATTTACAATAAACAATATGTATGTTAAAGGTGCTCTATGTAACTTTTTGGCTGGGGGTCCGTCACCTGCTTATTTATATGGATATGTCATTGCTCTGCCTGGAGTGTTCCACAGTATGACATTAAACAGCTCCATGTTACATTTATTACATTTCAGGTGGTTTTATTGCTCAAAAATACCTATAAAAACATTCTGACTGTGAGCGGGGTCGCCTCTCCACAGATCTGACCTGTAACTTGGTCTGGTTTGTCTCCATGAAAATACTTTTGTATTTACTGTGAAACAATAAGTTACACAATGCACCTTAAGGTTAAATGCTAAGTTCAACAAAAATCAAAATACATCTTTAAAAACAGTTGAGTGATTGTAAACAAAATGACTGCTCCAAATGAAACAAATATGTAACAGGTAAAATTATGATTAGCCACAGCAGTGCAAAGCTAACTGAATCAAGATCATGACAAGACAGATTTTGTGCATTTGAAATTCACAAATACATCCACAATCCAGTTTAAGTTATGTTAGATAAAACTTAAAAAACAAGGCAGCATTTGTTTTAATATATTAAGATGTCATAAATCAAACAGACATTCAGATCTGCACACATAATCCAATCACAACTCCTTCCCTGGTGAATTAACTTTTCCTCCTCTCCCCCTGCCATCTTTAAGTCGAATAAATATGAATCGCCAACGTCTCTGTGGTTTCTGGAAAGCTTCATTTGAATAATTTGTCGATTTTTAAAAGTGGTTACAAGTCAGTGAAACTTATGTACTGATATTTGGTTGTCAAAGTGAAAGTAACGCAGTGAGATTTTACAGAGAATGAGAAAAAAATGTCGCAATAGGGAGGTAATACAGTAGTAGAGCTGTGCAATTTATCACATTTTAATCAAGATTCAGTCATTTGTAATTGTCAATGAGATTTTGGGGTGAAGCCAATTCTGAGGAGATAAGGCATGCGGTTTGGAGCAGAGTTCAGGATTTAGAGGAAGAAATTTGACTTTTTTTGTGTTAAATCTCAATATCATAAATCTGTATTTTTTATGTTTAAGGAAATAATACAGCATGCCATTTTTATGTGTTTTAATAACACATATAAAAATTGAATTAAAAACAAAAAAACAAAACATGCATGTCTCTCGGCTGGCCTGGGAACGCCTTGGGATCCCCCCGGAGGAGCTGGAGGAAGTGTCCAGGGTGAAGGAAGTCTGGGAGTCCCTGCTTAGACTGTTCCCGGTCCCGGATAAGCAGAAGAAAATGAAAAAGTGTATTCCAAAGTGTATTCATTCATTAAGTTCTTTTTTTTAAATTAAGTTTCAGTTTAAATCAGTTTCAGTTTTTGTTTAATTACCCTATTAATTACCTTATAGACTGCTTATAAATATTCAGCGCTTTTTACAGCAGAACAGAGCAGAGTGAATTTCTGTTTCTAACGTCAACTAGCATGCCAACGAGAACTTCCTGATTATCAGAAAATAAAATGTTAGTGTTAGATGCAGACAGTAAAAGCTGCTTGTACATTGGGGTACAGCACCTTTAATAAGAATATACTAGTGCCTGTTTATTCGTACGGTTGGGTCTTTTTCACAGGTTTTCACATTGTACAGTACAGGTCCACTGCAGTGACAGGCTACAGCACACAGCCCATTGGTCATGCTGTTCACAGACTGCTTTTAGAAGTCCCCAGAGACGTGCCGAAGAAAAGAGAGAGGGATGACTTCTGCCTCCAAAACAACTAAACAGCACCAAGAAAGAGAGCTATTACTGTATAAGGCGCAGGCCAGGAAAAGCCAGGGCAAATGAATAATAAAACCATGGGTACTGTAGAGTTTTGAAGAGTTTAAAGGTGCACTGCGTGACTTTTATGCTGGAGGGTCTGCCACCTGCGTGTCTCCATGGAGATGTTTCTGCAGTGCTGATATGGGATATGGGAACTGGTTTCAGAATGAGGAAATATTAGGACCGTTGTCATAGCAGTTAACAACTTAAAACTAAATATATCTTGTGACGGAATGTCTCCTCAAAATGTTGCCTATTGATGGGATTGTGAAAGATAAAAAAAGCACTGTTGCCATAGCAATTAACAATAAAAAATTAAATATTGTATCTTTTGAATGCTGAAATGTCCTCAAAATGTCGCCTATAAACAAACCCATGAATAACAGGAGGCTGAAACCCATGACAATTATATCAGAATTATCTTTCTCCAAGGAGGCAGGTGACGCCACCAGGCTACAGTTACAGGTCAGATCTGTGGAAAGGTGTCCCGTGCAATTTCAGGGTATTTTTCAGCCATAAAAAACACCAGAAAGAAAATACTAAGTGCACATTTATGCCACAAAATCATGCTTGAAAATCCAAGATCTTTGCCTTTGGATTCAAGTCTACAAAGGCACAGTATTGTTGAAAATATGTGCTGTAATAGGTTTTTTTCCACAAGTGAAGAAGTGTGGGCCCCAGGCTCTCCAAATGCCGGTAACTGAATCTGACAGCAGTTTATGCTCTCGTCGATGAGAGAAAATCCACTTATAAACTTCCAAAAAGGCCTCGACAAAAGTGCAACACAGATAAAAAAGATCATCAGACTTAGTTCTTATAGTCATCAGAGTTTTCTGACAAATGAAAATGGAAGGTGAAGAGTGGTTGCATGTACTGTTTGAAAGAGCACTAAATTGGTAAAAAGAAAAAAAGGTGAAAGGAGACTGAATTTAATGTGCCTCAGGTGCATCAAGGGCAAAAGACAGAGAAGACGATGGAGTCCTAAGTAATTACAGTATTTCATGCATATACGCTATTCAGAGTTAAAGATGCACTATGAAACTTTTCAGAAGGTGCACCAATCGCCCATTCACACATATTCATACACTAGTGTACTAAGGCAAAGTGGGTTAAATGTCTTGCCCAAGGACACAAGGACACAATGACAGCATTCATCTGTGGGAGCTGGAATTGCACTGCCAACCTGTGGCTCAGTGGATCTGGATCTGGGTCGAGAGCCGGATTTGAATCGCCAACCTTCACATCAGTGGACAAACTGAGCTACTGTTGCCTGTGATGTATGTTGTGTTATTCATTTGCCTGAAATTTCGCACAGTATACATAGCATTAAACATATCTCCATGGAAACAAACACGTAATGCCTCCAGGCCAAGTTACAGGTCAGATCTGTAGAGAGGCAACCCCACTCAGAAAGTTTTTCATGAGCAATAACAACACCTGTGAATGAATAAATGCAATACAGATAAATTTAATGGCATGCTGTGGAACGTACCAAGCAAAGCAATAACATTTCCAAGGAGACAAACAGATGGCAGACACCCCACCAGAAAAGTTACCTAATAAGTAAATCACATTTCCTATTTTTTGCAAATATAAATGAGACAAATCTACAGTATCACAGCTATCTCTCAAGAGTATTCCAGTATTTAATCTCTACAAGGTTGTACTTCTCATTTTGGCTTTAGGTTAATCCAAATACTTTGACCAAGAAGCAAGAAACACATAACAATCCACCAGCATTACGTTTGTCTAGCTCAGGCTTCAGCAAAAAAACTCTTCTGGACATTTCCTGCGATGAATTGGATGAAAACGGCGCAGTTTCTTTGCCAAGTGAGCAGCCCAGAAGTAAGTGATGGCTGCTATTAACGTCAACCCATGTACATAGATCAGATGAAAAAGTACTTGACCACCAGTGACTGGCTTTAATCCCACCTACTGATGGCTCATTCGCTCCAAAAACTGCCATTATGTTTCATTGGATTTTCCTCTTGTTTTTTCTAAATCGAGTTGTCAAACCTAGGACCTGTTATGGTATCGGATTATGTTTTGTAGCTCCGTTGATGCGTGCGTACAAGATGGATAGGGGCGGTTGATAACGGGGGCAAAGACAACAGCTAAGTGTAAATCAATCATACACAGGAAGTAATTCAGACTGGCAGTGTTGGTTAGTAGAGGGAAATTGAAAGCAAAAACACAGGCTAGGTGACAAGCACAAGCTGATAATGGCCGTGGTGTGGTAGACAGGAAATTGGACATTCAGGAAGTATTGTAGAGTAACAAAGGGTGGAGATGGTTGTGTCAGGGGAGTTAGCTTTCTGTTCTGCCTGTGGCTTTAAATAGGTTCAAGCAATTGGTTTCTACCAACGCTAGAAGTAGATTTCTTAAGGGTGAAAATGTGAAAGTGTGGACTATTTATGTTGTAAAAGATGTAACTGATGTAAAAATAGGCCTGTCACGATAATTACTATATGGATTTATCGTAGTTTTTGGGGGGGTCAATATTTATCGTGGGTACTTTTTTTTTTCTTCTATGTACTAGAGAGGAACTTTATGTACTACAATATTATTTGTGATATAGAGAGTTAACACACTACCAAAGTGTCTCATTCTCCTATTTAACGATGTTGTGCATTTAGAATTGTTTTTTGGAGGGGATAATCCTGCTTTAGGGTTTTTGTGTCAGTGGCATAAAGTAGTTTCAGTATTATCGTTTATCGTCTATATTTACTTCACCAATATATCGTACTTAAAAATGTGTTATCATGACAGGCTTATGTAAAATGATTGCTTGTTTTGCTTTTGGTGAATGTAATGAATGTATGGCAGCTGGTGGTGACTTAAACAGGTATAATACAAATAAGCAAGGAAAAAATGTGTTGAAAGTTTAAAGTTTGGTACACAGACCCTTGCAGATAGAGCGACAACAACAATTTGTATGAGAAAATATCCCATGGGGCTTGGACATTGAGAACAAAGAGGAGATGGAGAGGCTGTGACGATGCAGTTGCATTACTGTGGAAGATATACAGTATTAGGATGTAACAATAATCGAAAATATCGTGGTATCGTATCGTAAGAGGTCCCACAATAATATCGTAGACCATCACAATATATCAAATTAAGTGAAGTCTCTTCACTTAAATTAGTGGTTATGGTGCAGCAATAGCTAAAAAACCAGGGGGAACTACATAGATCATGATCCTCATGATCCTTTGCTCTATTTCAGTGCAGACTACATGAAGAAATAACTCTTATAAGCACTTTTAAACCTTAGTTTTGTTAAGGCATTTTTAAAAGTAAAAGTAGCATATTCACAGTTTTGTTAGCCTCCACAAAATATTACAATAAATATCATACTGTGAGATGCATATTGTGAAAATATCGTACCAAAAGAGACAAACCTGTACAGTATGGTCTTCTAGGGTCTTCTTTTTTAGTATGGATTCAATGCTGTTTTTAAAATGTAAAAATGTATTGTGTAAGATTTTTAAAAATGAAAATCTCTTTACTCCTGCTATCCATCTATCTTAACTTCAAAATGGAAAAATAGCTAGTAGTTTAGGCTGTGTAATCCCTCATTTGTACAATAGTGGTTTAAAGCAGAAAAGGTTTTCCAAATAATTTCCCTTGTGGATTAATAAAGGTTATCTAAATCGAAGTTTCAAAGGTAGCTATCTGGACACTGTTTTTGAAATTAGTAGTATTAAAAAAAAAAAAAAAAAAAAAGTAGTAACATAGTATTTTAGTTGTGAAATTTCTAGCATGTAACTACGCATAAACATTTACTAGTATTACTTGTACTGACATGGAACAAACATGGAACAACCCAAGGTGCACCCCAGCTCTGAAACGGCTTCCTCTTTGCCTATGAGGTCCAAAAAATTAAGTTTAAAATTGTAAATTCGAGTAATTTGAGTTACTTTTCACCCCTACTACTAATGGATATGAGTTTGTGTGCAGGTAACTGTGGGCAAGTCGCGGTTTTGTCCTAATAAATATTTCAGCGTGTGGTGGTAAGATAATCACGCTGATGAAATGGCTGACATGCTACAAGCCCGAATGGACTCCGAGATGCTAACATGAAGTGAAGTGAGAAGAGGAGAGGGGGAGAAGAGAGAGAGGGGAGCGAAAAGCAAATGTTTAATGTTTACTGTAGCGAAGTCTAGAGAATGAAATGTCAAAATACAGAGTGGTGTTTTGTTTTGTCGAGAGTAATTGTGAATATGGATTTTTGTGTTCGCGCTTCGGACATGAAAAGGCAGGCCAGGATTACACAGCGTTCACGTCTCCACAAAACAAATAGATGCAAATTTACAGTTAGTAAGAAAAGAAAAAGGTTTGTAGGATTCTAAGACTATCCGTTAGTTTCAAAGTGATGCAAAAACTAACACCCACAAATATGCCCCAGATTTTTTTAACCTCCAAAGGTTTAGCTCGTATTTTATTTGAGAGGGTAAAAATAGGTTTAGGATCAGATCCAAACCAGGGCTAAACCAGGATATCTCCACGGACACAACCAGGTAGCACACCCTCCACCAGAAAAGTTACATGTTGCACCTTTAAAGATCCTGGAACCAGTGTTTTTCCATGTATTTAAATAAAATGTGTCTCACCTCGTGCAGTACAGATATCAGCAGCTATTGAGGTCAAAATAAGTCTGCGTACAATCCGCATCTAATTGTAATTATAAAAGGTTTTATTGTCTAAGTATTGATATACTAGTTATTGTAATCTTTAGACTTATTCTGTTCTTGTTCTGTTTTTCACATTTTTAATACAGTAAAAATCATGTACAGTGCCTTTAAGGTTTTACAACATTAGCTATGAATCTTTTGTTATAACAGCACAAATGTTTAACTTTACCCAAAATAGATATTTAGTTATTTTTGTCCATTGCAGTTCTCTTAACAACAGTCCTACATGCGACTCTTAAATTCATCTTTTGAGGTAAACTTACTCTAAAACACACACACACAAAAACATTAAAAACCAATGAGGCGCCTATTCCCTATGGACCAAGCTACTGTCTCCACATCGCTTTAATCGCTGAAATATTGCTGTCGTGGCTAAAAATGGCTAATTTAGCGTTAGCATCTTGATGAAACACTTAGAGGGTCAACGTGGTAAAAATAACATGATAAAAGCGCTGGGGTAATGAGCTCCTAATTAAATGCTGTTTGTTGTAGCTCTTCCATCATGTCTGGCTATTTGCATACAGTGTTTAAAGACGAATCAAAGATGAGGATAGGGAGCGCATAAAGGAAAAAAATAAAATAAAATCATTATGATGCTACCTGAAAGCAGAGATGAAACAGCATTTATAATTAATCAGACTTGCTTTACATTTTAATCACGTTGCCCGAATAAGGGGTAGAAAATGATTTGAGAAGGTAAGGAAGGAGGACCCAAGGGTATAATGATAATGCTCCCATGTGGTCTGGCTTTTAAAGAATTATTCCAGAGTCTATTCCAGAGATTAGCCAGTCGCTATGATAAATGGCATCTTCAAAAAACGCGCTTGTAATTTGACATAAAGATAAACAAGATGAATTCAAAAGCTAATCCTAGTGTCCGTGGTGGTAATGCTTCCTTGTGTATTGTGTGGTTGATAGGCGGCGTGCCCAGTGAAGTGGAGTGTCTGGGCAGGCGTTTGAAATCTGTCATGTTGAAGGAAAAAATCAATGCAGAAAAGGAAAGATTCTGGGTAAAATGTAAACAGAATTAAATTATTTGTAAGAATCAAATTCATTATACAACACAATGAATGCTCTTGTTACATTTTAAATCATGTAAAATAGTTTCAGGCACTATATATTTATACAAAATAAAATTAATGTCTGGCTGAGCTCTAACAAAGGCAAAAATGTCAAATAGATCTACTGAAAATATAAATCACTGCTAAATAATGTTTCTGTTTGAAATTAAATTTAACTGGAATTTGATTTGGAAATTGTTGGATTGGAATTATTCAGTTGGAATTGTTGAAATGAAATAGAACTGGTATTGTTGAAATGGAATTGAAATGAATTGGAGTTTAATTGGAATTGAATTAGAATGGAATTATAGTTGAATTAGAATTGTTGAATTGGAATTGGAATTGAATTTGAGTTCAGTTAGAACTGCTGAATTGGAATTGTTGAATTGGAATTGTTAAATTGCAGTTGACTTGGAATTGAATTGACTCATTTGTTTTCAAATTGAATTGAAATGTAATTTAAATCAGACTGAAATTGCCAGTCCAAAGCTTTGATAAACTTGTTCTCTGTAGTCTTTTGCTGCTTTGTCCCACTTGTTTGCCGCTTTCACACAAAGTTTATCACAGCACAAAATCCTTGTTGCCACTGAATCAGCTCTATTTAAATGTTAAAATATTTGCAGATTTGAACTGGGGCTTGAATTTGCCGTAGAGCAAACCTCAAAGCAGTGGGATGTGGACCTCCTGCCAAAATATAAACTTGTTTTTTTAACGTCGAACCACACTGTGTCTGTCTATCGTTTCGGCTTCATATTTTGCCCTTTTTCTTGTCTGCTCTAACTGTCAGATGGCATTTTCGTCCACATCTGTGAACTTGATCCTGACCTGGAGTTACTTCTCGGAAAGGTTAAAAATCGGTCAGGTAATTGATCCATTTCCCAAATAGTTTCTGACATTTCCTCACTCAGGGTCAGTGCAATATATGATGGAACTTAGCTTACACAATGGACTGTGAAAATCAGCTTCAAAAATGGACAGTACGTGTGATGTCCTAGTATTCAAACTATCACAGTAAATTACAAAATACTGAAAGATAAAGCACAGGCCCTCTAGTCAAAATCTGCAAAATTTAGAGTAATTTTCATTTTTTATTTTAGTCAGAAAGCAGCCAAAAAGCATAAACAGACTCTTGATGTCTGCTCCCAACTCTTGCATTTTTCAAATTAACAACGGCAAATGATCAAAGTTGTGTTGGGACAAGGTTAATTTAATTGGAGTGAATAATTTATGACAAAAAGATCAGTGAAATTATTACAATCTTGTCAGAAAATTCAACTAAAAGCTCATATGTTTTGATGTTTTGGGTTATGAAAAATGACTGCAACTAATCGTGACTAGTCGACAATAATAAAGTCGTGTTCAGATAAAGTCGACACTTCTGATCATCATAATTGTTACCTGGACTATTCAGACTTTACAACAAATTCAGTGACATTTAGTGTGATGTTCGTGAATAAATCCGCTCTTTTGAACAGTTCCAGAAAGGTGCATTGTGTAACTTTTCTGGTGGCGGGTCCATCAAATGCTTGTCTCCATGGAGATGTTATCGCTTTGTCGGGAATGTTTCACAGTATGGCATTAAACCTTTCTATCTTCTTGGAGACCAAACCAGACCAAGTTACAGGTCAGATCTGTGGAGAGGCGACCCCGCTCACAGTCAGAATGTCTGTTTTTCTAGGTATTTTGAGCTATAAAACCACCTGTAATTGAATAAATGTAAGGTAGAGCTGTTTAATGTCATACTGTGGAACATTCCAGGCAGAGCAGTGACATCTCCATAGAAACAAGCAGGTGACGGACCCCTAACCAAAAAGTTACATAGTGCACCTTTTTTATACTGCTTAATGCTGAACCAACACAAGAATCAGCACAGAAGCAGTGTAGGAAACAGTGAGAGCTTTACAAAACTGTATATGGAATCTTAGTAACAGTTAAAAATGATCATTATTGTAGTGATATATACGTTTTATATAGATACGCATAATAAATAATAAGGGTAAACACACTCCTACGCTCAGTTTGAACCATTGTAAACAGATCTTAGCCTTGGTCATTTCCCTCTGTGATTAGTTTGCAGTTAAATGAGTTCCCACACTGGCTTCTGTCATATAAATACATATAATAAGGAAACAGTCTTTTGAAAGGCTTTTTGAAATGAACTGATTCAAAAGATTCGGATCCCATAAAAGAGCCGAAGGTCCCATCACTAGTGACATTATTAAATCAAAATGTCCAAAATGTCAAAAAAGATGAAACTTCAGAAATATTACATTTTATTTGTAAATATTCTCTATTTTGAAGCCTTCACTCAGCATGTATCATATCTTTATATTTTCCATATAAAAATAAAAAAGCAGTATGGGAAATGGGAGATTGATAGAAAATAATGCCATACTGTGGAACATCATCTAGGCAAAGCATCAATAACTGCACAGAGACAAGCAGGTGGCAGTTTCTATTAAAAAATATGAGCATGTCAGAAGAAACTCAAATGCCGTAAATAAATTTCTGCAAAAAAAAAAAAAAAAAAAAAAAAAAAAATCAACTGTGACAGTAAGACACAAAATAGGAAAATAAATATAATTTCAAGGTTTAGCAGATTCAAAAGCACATATTTGGTTTGCATGTATCATCTGTAGTCGTGACAGGATTTGCGTGTAAACACTTTCCCTTTGTGCATTCTGTCTGGTTACATTGGGCAGGTGCAGGGATTTATGGGATTTGTGGTTCTTAAATCACCGTGGCGCCTTAATACTAGACATTAACTGCACGCAAAATTCCACATGGGGTATTCTTGTAAGTACCATTCACAAGCACATTCAAACAACATAAAATCGTTTTTCACTGAAGCATGCCTAGTCCCAGAAGAGCTCCAACCTGTGAGTAAGTATTTTGTCATATATATGCCATAACCATATTGCTAGAATTTATCAGAGCTAGGCCAAATCCCATCTTCCTTCTATAGTCAATCTTGAGCTATAGCATTGCATTAAATATAAAAGGCCTCCCAGTAGCCCCAGTGTAAATAGTCATATAATTAGCATAAAAGTACTAACCCGGGGAGGGGAAAAAAGCCGACAGGGGCGCTTTCCATATGATAATCCAAGCTATGCAGTTGAAAGTGTAATTGGAGAAAGTGTGTGGAGAGAGCAAATCTTCTCATGTTGAGCTAAATGGGAGACGTAAGCAGTTCTTGGGCATCACACGAGGACAGGATGACATACATGTACACGGTGGGGTTGGAGGAAAAGTACTGCGGTTATTGCATATACAGGAAATATGAGGTACAGAAGTGTAATGTATTTTCTGTCTAATTTTAATAGTTCCATATTAGGCAAAACTGACTCTTGTGAGGTGTACGCCATGTTATAATGTTGTTACCTCATTAAAAACATACATGGAGTTTGTTTTATTTCATTCATGCGAGTTGGAGTAGGCCTTTATTATTATTTACAGCTCCAAAGCTCAAAATGTTCTGTTCCACCTTGCGATGTCATGAAGCGGTAGTTTATGTTAACAGCTACTTTTTATGTTTTGTTTAAAAGAGATTAGCAATTCCAGGGTTGAAAGCATCCAGATGATTTTAGTGAAGTGTACTGAGTTTAAAAGCAAAGTGGAGCACTTCCTGTATTACCACAGGACATAACAAGGTGGATCAGAGTGTTTTCAGTTTGAAAGAAGAACTCAAGCTAAATACGCAGGATTTGTGTGTTCAAAGTCTGTAAATGAAACAAAACACAACTCTATGTATGTTTGTGATGAGGAAACAACATTGTCACATAGATCAGAAAAAAGCGTGATATGGGCGCTTTAAAGGTGCATTATCTCACTTTTCAGGTGGACAGTCTGCCTGTAATGTATCCCAGTAGGGCATTAAACTTACCTACTGGAGATCGAGTGATGCCACAAGGCTATAGTTACAGGTCAGATCTGTGGAGAGGTTGCCCGCTCACAGTAAGAACGCATTATTTTCAAGCAATACCACAAGCAACACTCAACGCAAGAGTAGTTTCATACCATACTGTGGAAGAAATTACGTGCAATTACAGTCAACATAGTTATCCCTTTTGTTGTGTCCTTGGGCAAGACACTTCTTCCAAATTCTGATTTTCATACACTGCACTCTAAGTATTGTAAACAAAGATATTCTTTTTTGTGACATGTCTTGTTCAATCTTTGTAATTATTCTTTGTTCCCTGAGACACAATTATCCAATAGAGAACCTTGAAACCATGTTATATTATTCTAACAACAAAAACACATAATAGCCTTATTTTGTCTATTCAAATCAAAACATTTCGACGAAGCTAGCATTACCCACTAACCCAATATATGCAAAGAGACACAACACAAGAGCGGGGACACCATAATGCAATCTCACACTGGGAAGGCGTTGAGCTGAAAATTCACAGGAAGAACTCATCCTCCTTTCTTTTTTCAGTCTGCAAAGACGCACTCTCCACAACCCATCTCCCTCAATCCTCCACCCCAAAGGATATAATCTCAAATATGGGTGGAGAAAAAACTACACATAATAAACATCTAGTGTGTGCAGTTGGGGCCATTGGACTCGGTGGAGGAAAGTGCGGAGAATAGTAAGTGCATTGTGAACATCCCTTGGTTTTGTTACCGCGGTGATGAGAGAGGAGAGGAGAGAGGGAATGAGGGCTTAGGTGTCGAAGAGGTGGAGGGAGGATGTAGTAATTTGCGATGCGCTGAAATGGTACACATCGTTGTCATACAGGCGCCGTAATTGTGTTGACGGATTTTCTTTATTATCTCGTCTGCGGTATCTTCAATTTGGTTTGTATCTTGGTTTGAAGCAGAGTTGGGGAATAACAGAATATATAGAATACTATAGTAATTTGTGCATTTCAAGCATTTGTTGGATTGGGTAAAATCGTAGTCTGTATATATAAATGGACATAGCTAACCCGCTAGCCACCACGTTCCAAATAGGAAGTGAGCGTGGGTGCGCTTCTGGCTCCATCGACTCTGGTTCCAACTGACTTTACATTGGAAAATTGTCAAAAATGTCCGTATTAACCCGCTCTACATTATCCTGCTGTTTTTTTATTTCATTATTTTGTCCGTAAATAAATTCCTATTCCTAATATGGGGCCTGGGTCCAAATTTGCCCCCAAAATTGCCAACCTTGTGAGCTTCATTTGACTGGAGCTGAACGCTATGGGTGACGTCATACTCCCTGATGGGTAAAATACAACAAATACTTGAAATCAACCTCCTGACACCGACTGCGCAAGGTCATTAAAGGAGCACTAAGTAAGTTTTGTGGTAGAGATCTTACAGGACCTGAAATCTTCTTGTCTCCATGGATAGGTTAGTGTTTTGCCTGAAATATTCCCTGGAGACTGATGCAGCTGATGCCACCAGTCCAAGGATGTATTGTATTTTCTTTTGCAATAAAATTTCTTTTGCTGTAATAAAATAAATGCTAAACAGTAGCATTTCCATGAGTTAAGCAGATGGCAAACCCTCCACACTTGCAAATTAAATGTGGCAAAAATATATCTAAGCTTGTCAAGTATGGTTAGTATTAGTAGCCATGGGTAGTAGAAAAAAGTAGCAGAACTAGTCAAATATGTTGTTATATTATGGGAAAAAGTGGAATATCAATGCATTAACAGCTTTATTAGCTGATTATTCACTCATTGGTGATAAGAGACTTCTGTATATCACCTCTCAACACATACTACATTCATTCAGGTAGGGTAGATGAAGTGTCATGCCCAAGGACACAACAGTATCGAGTAGTCAGAGCTGTAATTAAGCCAGGGTTGGGCATATTGGTAGCTGTGGTAGTACCTCTCAAGTTTCCATTTTTCATTCTGGCTTTAGCTTTGACTTTAAACAGATGTCTTAAGATTTTATCAAGATATTTAGTACAAAATAGCACAGCTGGCCCATGCATACCACATCCAAACCTGGTATAAACACCAAAAGACCACCACTTTATTCACTGATAAACAATAAAGATTAGGATCACTTGCCTATGACCACAAAGAAACATTAACAAAGCAGCCTTATCAGAACACAATGTACTTTCTTAACAAAGGAAGTACAAATATATGCATAAAATATAAACATGCTGTCTGGAATACTAAAAAGAGACCAATTAAAGTACTAAAATACGACTTGGTGACCTTTTACAACTCAACAAGAAAGTTATATTTGTTTAGTGCAAACTTCTAAATGGTCTGGGGGGGTTGTACTGTTGTAGTGAATAACAATACAGTGGTACAATATAGAGAATTAATGAGTTGTGCAATGGGGCGTTGGATGCAGTAACTTTATTATTATGTCAGAATTGGTATCTTCTTTTTGTTTAGCTTTCGGCGCATTTTGATTTGCTGATCGTTTCCTTTTTAGATGGAATATTTTGTTTAAAGAAAGTGGAAATAAAGGGAATAGGAGGTAAAGTTGGACATAGCCAAAGATGCTGAGGTTTGGTTTGGAGGGACAAAGATGGAAAGGATTAAAAATAATAAAATAAAGAATGTTTTTTTTTTTTTTTTTTTTTTCATTACTGGGAAAATTAGAAAGCATTTCGTATTCTCGATTTCTAGGGCTCAAGTGTATAAGATCCTCGTCCGCGTCTATCCAAAAGTTCTCCCGTTATGTGTCCATCCATATATGTATGAAGACGTTAAAGCTTTGCCTGTAATATTCCACAGTATGGCATTAACCTTATTTATCTCCAAAGGAACAAGCAGACCATGCCACCAGGTCAAGTTACAGGCCAGATCCATGGAGAGGCGAGCTTGGTCACAGAAATAATGCATGTTTTTCAAGATATTTGTAGGACAATAATACCAGCTGCAATAGAATAAATGCAAGCTTAAATTTAACACCTTACTGTGGAATAGCATCTCCATGGAGACAAGCAGATGGCGGACCCCCCTCACAAGGAAAGTTACATAGTCTATCTTTAATCATATAAAAAGAATAGCTTAAGTTATATGTTTTGTAAATAGAGGTTAGAAGCCAGATATGTATTTAGGAAGTAAAGTCAATATATATGGATTGGAGGATGTCATGTTTAGAATTGTTATAATCATCGAAGCCTGGGGTTATGTGAATGAAGGGACCAAATTTTTCTGTAAAAAGAATCTGGGCCCCAGTCTCATATCAGATGTATTATATTCTACTGATTATGGGGCCTTCAAGGAGATAGAAAGATACTAAAATCATCCAAATTCCCCCAAGACTTTCAAATAAACCCATCCACCCTCTCTCACCTCTTATGCCCCCTGCTCCTTCACTCTCTCCCCTTCACTGCGCCCCCGGTGTTGACAGTTCATGCGTGTCGTGGCCGCTGCTGTCTCAGTCTTTTGCCCCAGCATGCATCTACAGTTAGCATAGTCACCAGCACCAGTCTATTAAACCTCCCGCACTGTAATTCTTCCTTTCACGCTTTGGGCTCTCCTTCACTGGCAATGACACGCACTATGATATGTGGAGAAAGCCCGAGCGCATGTGGCAGCAAGCGATTTACCACTTTTCAGGTTGAGGTGCCCAATGTACGGCGTTGTAATTTTCCAGTCTACTGCGTGAGATGCTCTGTTTCCAAAATGCAGTGTAAAGAAATGGCATGGTCGTCAATAGTTCTTTTACTGTTATTCAGATTTGAGTTTGGCGCTAGCTATAAATAGGGCTACGCAAAGCTCCGAGCGATTGTGGTAATGTTACAGAGAGATACAGAGAGGTATAAAGATATGAAGGGCGCTATGAAGGCAAGGTTCTTACTAAAAGATCACTATATCATGTACAGAAGATCAAGCAGTATTACTCTAGTGAGGAAGCAGGAATCAAAGACAGGAGAGGATGTGACTAAGGGCTTTACACAAGGCATTATGGGGGGATTTTTGTATTAACTTTTCATTTTTGCAATTTTGCTTTAAGCTTTGGCTGTTTCATATCATATACTGGCACTTTACGATGAGTTAGCAAAGTTAAAGGTCCTATAGTACGCAAAATTGAGCTTTCAGACATGTTGGAATGTGTTACCTCCTCAAAAACATACTTGGAGTTGTATTTTGCTTCATTCGCACATGTCTGAGTAACCCTTAACCCTTATATTATTAGTCTGTTTAATAAAAGCTCTGCCTAGAATGTTCCACGGTATGAGAACTTATCTCCATGGAAACAAGCAGCTGAAGATACAGTTCAGATCTGTGGAGATGCCAACACGCTGTTTTTTCAAGGTATTTCGGAGCAATTGAATCACCTGTAATGTTATAAATGCAAGACCTGTTTAAAGCCATACTAAGTAACATTCCTGGCAAAAAATTAAAGTGGCATACCCGTCACCAGAAAAGTTACTCAGTGTAGCTTTAAATATGACATCATTTAATAACAGTTCTGCATTTCCCCATTAAAAAAGATGGTTGGCCAAAGCTGATTCACAGTTACAAGCTAGTCCAAGATTTGAAAACAGTACCTCAAAATATCCAAAATATTTATAGCAATATTCATCATTTTATTCCACAGTTTACACAGACAGGGTTAGCCCGGAGACAATACCAGAGAAGAAGACAGAAATATGCAGCTTCAAATCATTACCAGGAAAAAGTACATTGGACATGCAATGTTATCTTCTACTGTGCATGAAATACATATGCTTTTAAGGCATTCTTGAAAGCCTCCTATTGAATCCACTGTTAAATAATACACACAGACACTAACAGAACAAAAAAAGAGGCGAGAAGTCGGAGTTATTTACCTTTTTTCTTTGCTACATAATCCTATTTATCTGACTTCATATATTTGATGTCTTCTGTATGTATATAAAATGTAGAAAGTGGTAAAAAATAAGGAGGAAAAGATGCATTGAATGAAATGGTGTGTCCAGAGTTTTGACTGGTCTTGTTCATAGAAATAAAGTCAATATATGAGTTGGAGAACCCAGAGGAAAGGGTATTTCAAAAAGAGATCTCAAAAGTAACTCATTTATTTCTCCTAGACAACTTTGAGCATTGTTTAAGACCAATCTGAGCCAACCGCTTATTGCTCCTGTTTCTCAGTTTTATCTCCTGAGCTAAAGAATGCACAAAATCTCAGATTAGACTCCTGCCGAGATGTAATAGAGATCTCACTTTGTTCTTAACCAAATCTGAAACTGTCACCACAGCTGCGTCTAACTTTTGTCTCAACCAGAGAAACTGGAGAGACTTCACATGAAACTGAAAGTTGTCTCACTTGAAGCTCATGTGTTCCTCATATTTTGTGCATGTTATTTCAGCAGTCTGCAACGATTAATTGACTAATCGTGACTAGTCAACTATAAAAAATAGTTGTCCAAATTTTTTGTAATCAATTAATCTTTATCTGTTCCATTCACAGCATAAAACAGATTATATCACAAGGTCAGAAGGATTATTGTATGAAAATGTCATAGAAAAACACACTTTTTGCAATATTTTTTAAAAATAAAGTCATTATTTAGATAATTTTTTCTATCCAGACACTCTCATTCATCTTATTTTACACTTTAAGATGATGGAAATTAGTAACTTGTACTCAAACATACTTAAAAGAGCATTATAAAATAATCGTTTGACTAGTCGGCTAATCTAAAAAATAATTTTTGACAGCCCTATTCAGCAGCAAAATTGATTGTTTAGACCTACTGGTCTTTCAGCAAAATGTATGTATGTATTCACAACAAAGACAAAAATATGGAGCCACACTCATGCATAACAAGCTATGAGCTAATTTATGATTGTACTAAAGAAAAGGAAATGTTCCCCAAAGACCTTTGGCAGTTACATAATATTGATTTGTTAAAAGGTTTATGATACCAATTTTAAGAAATTGTAGGAAGCAAAATCAATGACTGATTCTCTTTATTCATACATGATTTACTTATTTATTTATACATGATGGCAGCACATGGGATTGGGGAAAAGGATCCAACTCAAAAACTGTGTCTTTTTCATTCACATCCAGTCCATGTGTTGATTCTACAAAAAACAAAACAAAACATATACATATTATGAAATAGTAAAAATTTAAACAATTCGTTTGGTTTGCAGTGTCTAAAACATTCTATCATTATAATAGGCTGAAAACTGAACTCAACCTGATCTCCTGATCGGAATATGAGCCCCCAAATTTTAATTCAGTGGAATTGCTGGTCTGTGCAAATGGCTTGTAAAACCACCACCAGTCACTCACCAGAGGCAGGTTGTACCCAAAAACATGAACTCAAATACATGTATTGATGAGACTGCTCAGTAACTGTACTTCTAGAACTCTTTCTTTCTAAGTGCACTGTTTACTCCTAGTTCAGTCATACTTACACCTACCATTGAGAGTCATGATTGTCACTATCTTCATATTGACATTTAAACAAAGTTTTAGTTTGTAATTTCCATCTTACAAAAATATTTATGTATCCAATTTTAAATCTAATTGGATTATTTGAATGATTTTCACTAAAATAACATCCTTGTTTTGCTTTGTTGATTAAATATTTTGACTCTACTACCTTACCCACCATTCATACAGCAAAATATTTCTTAGTGAACATGTACCTGGAGGGTCCTGCGACTGATGGCATCGCTGCATACATGGGGGGGGGGGGAAATACATACATTACAATACATACAATATATACAGCTTCTCAACAAGTAGGTCTAGAGTCTCAATAACTTTTTTTTTTAATGAGTCAGTGATATGATCGCTACTTATAACAGGATGACTAATGCTAAAACAGACTTTGGAATTAAAAACAATTGATATGTTAAGTGGCATTTTTAAACTTTTTATATAAATATTTTTATTTACAGGATTATGAGGGCTACACTATTTGAGAACCACTATCATGGAATGTATAATTATTATCCCAATAACAAATACAGATTTCTTTAAATAAAACAATGAAATCTAATTAAGTAGAAAATACCTTTCTTCTGTATCTTTTAGAAGTATTTTCTTGTTCCTTATTTATTCTCCTCCAACGTGGATCTGGCAGCTTGTCCGCCATTACTGAAAGCAAGTGACTGAAAAAACAAACAAACAAAAAACATCAAAATCTATGAATGGGTCTATTTAGAATTTTAAAAGATCAGACCTGTCAGCACAACTACCATCTAATCTGCGTGTGGTCAGAAACCTGGCGTTACTATGGCTACACAACATGATGCTATCGTTTTATTTGAGATGTTTTTGTCATAAAATGGGACTGGTGTTGCACTATTAACTGTGCAACAGAAACAAATAAATGGGGTTCCGCCTAGACAGTAGAGTGAAATAGGTCAAATATCTTGTGTTTTTCCTTTTGCCTGGGTTAAAAACCCTGTTCCGTTTCATAGATGACACTATGAGTCCATTAAAAATAAACTGTCTAATATCCTGAAAACCGCAAACTAGCTAAGACTTGACGGAGACATGATGCCCTGTTCTAAATAGGTGTGTTGAAAATCACGTATTTATTCAATATAAATTCTGTCACCTAGTGTGAATGAGGTATAAGAAAACAAAATCCGTACTCACCAGAAACGTTTGCAAACACCATGAAACATAAGCAATCCAACAGTAAACTCGCATTGAACAAAATGAAATGCGATATCGTATCGCTCATTGGCTAAGCTGCTGTCTGCTTCAAATGCTGATCTATGATTGGGATATTTTAAATTAAGCGCGATATTGTCGGTGTCAGTTTCAGATCAATCATTGGCTAAGCAAGCTGTCTGTTTCAGAGCTGGCCTCTGATTGGTTGTTTGGGAAATTAGCGGTCATCGGCAGATGCAAGATACTAACAGTCGCCCGGGAAGAAAAAGCACAGGAAGAGGCAGCACGGAAAGAACCGAGAAAAGACGGTAAGTGGTGTGCTCATCCAGTTTTTTTCACTCTATGGTCCTTATTTTAAGATATTCTCTAATTTACTTTAGCAGTAGCTTGTACAAAACGACAATCTGAATGCGAAACTCATGCATGCATGCCACCTAGCTTTACAGCTAACAGCTAACTTAAGCTCAATGGTGTCCTCGCTTATACTTAGCTAATTCAGTGACCATTCGTCCGTATTTCGGCCGGACAGTCCGGTTTTAGAGCCTTCTGTCTGTTATGTGTCCTCATTTTTGACATTTTGTCCTCATTTCGGACCCTCGACCGCCACCGTTGCGCGCGGCGCATCACCACAACTCCACGCTCATGTTACACCTGCGATGCTAAGATGGTCTGCGATACTAGTACTCGTTAAACACTTGCTGATACCACGCACCGTTACCACTATTACACGACACATTACACAGTATTCCGGTTTCAGTACCCTGAATAAACCAATATCCCGGTTATGAGAAACCGGGAGCCAACATAAATAAAGCGACTGTAGTGACAGAAGTGAAAGAGCCGCGCTGCACACGTGTGAGCTCTGAAAATGTTTACATGAACCATAAACAACGCGATAGAAACACAGAACAGACTCACCTTCAGCAGTGCTCTGTCACAGAAAGAAAACATATATAATCCACTGAATCGTGTCCTTTAGCAGATGCTGACAGCAGTTTTTTTTTTTTTCTCAGCGCAAATATATAATGCATAATTAGCCTTGTGGTTTTAAGTTTCGTTTCTCTAAGACTTAAAAAAAAAACAGTGCGCAAACTGCATTAAACACATTATAATTAAGATTCAAAAAGGTTCATATTCACATATGAATAAATGAAATAATGTTTCTCACTCTCAATCAAAGCTAAATTAAAGAACAATAATAAAAAGAAAGAAAAGTTCAAAATTATTAGGGAGACAGCCTGGTGGGTTGGTAAAGTATTGGTATTGGTGCTCGGTATCGGCAAGTACAGAAATCATTGTACTCGTGTCAGTTTTCAAAAAAGTGGTATCACTGCAGCCCTAATAATAAGTGTGATGATTATAATCATAATACTAATAAAATATAATAAATAATAATGATAATGATTCCAGTAGTGTCCTCACTTTTGGGCCTAAGTGTCCTAATTTTCAGAGTCATGCCAGTGGTCACCTATTATATTATATTATATCATATCATATCATATCATATCATATCCATTTCATATTAAACAAATGCTTAACATTTATTTTTTCATTCATCTTGATTTCAGAATACAGAGCCTGAAGAAGGAAATCCCCAAAAGGCTGCGCCTACCGCCCAAAAAAGATCACTGCTACCAAGCATATCCTGATTCCCCAAAAGATGGAATGGAGGGTAAGATTATTAGTTTTATTATTTATTAGTAGGGCTAAAACAACTCATCTCCCACAGACTTAATATTATGAACAAGTTTAACTGCTAAGAGCAGATCAGGCAGATTAAAGTCAGACAAACTTTAAAACAATTGCTACATAAATATAAATGATATAGGCCAAATTAAAATACAGATCAGTCAGTTCTAATAGATGAATGGAATAGAAGTGCTTCCTGCTGCAGTAGCCTTGTGTAAGCCTGAAACAAATGACCAAAGAATTTGACTGTGAGCATTTTTAGGAAAATTTGAAAGACCTGCAGTTTCTGTTAAGTTTACATCTATTAAAATGTATTTAAAATAAAATAAAAAAAATAAAAAAATTTAAATCGTAATCGTCCACTCTGTGTAAAAAAAAATTAGATTTTATTTTTTGGCCAAATCGCCCAGCCCTACTTTCACAGTTATTCAGTAACACACTTACAATAATAAATGGGAAATTAGCTACATGTAATGCAATGTCATTTTATGAAATGCAGTGGGTTTTATGGTCCATACGAGTGGGGAGGTTGCAGCAGATGATCATTTAATTGTTCTTAATTTTACCCCTTTTTTTTCTACAGCCTACATCATGCATTGTTCGATGCTGCCTGGTTGGACTCCGGTGGAGAAGTCAAAGTTGAAGAAAGCGCTGATCAACAAATGCCGTGCGAGAGCCGTTAAAAGCATTGTGAATGCTTAAATGTTCAGTAATGGACTTTATTGAGAAGCCTCCATTTTAAATGAAAGATCCTGTTGGTGAAGGACTGAAACATTTGAGATGCTGTTTTTATTTCAAAGCAACATGTTGTAGGTGAAGACTGGATGTTTTTCTTTCATATTATTATTTTTTCTGTTTACATAAGAATGTGTATATCCTTTTTTTTTTAAGTTCAGCTGATATTTATTTTAAGAGGGAAAAATCCTTATCCCAACGCTATATAAATCTGAACCCTTGTTGTTATGGTGTTGAAATCTGTTGGATTATTGTATTGGAGGCAAAAGTTTAATAAAAGCCTATTTTGGAATTTAAAAAGTGTTACTATTGTTTCTCCTTGGTAGCTTATATGAGACTATTATTATTGTCTCACTGGTAGACATGAATGAGACATAAATAAGACATACCTTAACTGTTTCTCCTTGGTAGCTTATATGAGACTATTATTATTGTCTCATTGTTTCTCCTTGGTAGCTTATATGAGACTATTATTATTGTCTCACTGGTAGACATGAATGAGACATAAATGAGACATACCTTAACTGTTTCTCCTTAGTGTCTCCAGTATGTCTCATCCTCTTTGTCTCATCTATTGCTCCTAAAATTCACTAGGAGCAACAAATGAGAAACACTGAATTGTTTCTCCTGAGCTTAACACTAGCCATTATTGAGCAGCAAAATTTTCCTCTGGGAATGTACAGTCCCTGACAAAAGTCTTGTCGCTTATCCATTTTGTAGAAACAAAAGCTTATCACCTGACTTTAAATTAATCGATTGGTTTTAGAAATGTCTCATATGAAAGCTAAAACCCTCCCAAATTATGCTCAATATACTAAAATAAATTTGCTTCACTGAAGAAAGATTGATCATTTAATGAACACAGAAAGGTCAGATTTTGGTAAGACAAAAGTCTTGTCGCCTTGTCATATGATGCACCCAATCCTAGATTACAGCCTCACCTGTGATCAGTTACTGATCAATCAATTAGTGGGTGTGTATAAAAAGAACCCCAGCACACCAGACCTTCACATCAACTGCAACTTGACCTCTGACAACATGCCTAAGATCCACCCTGAGACCAAAGCGTTAATTATCAAGAGGCTGAAGACCAGATCCACTGCTGAGGTGGCTGACACCTTCAATGTGTCTCAGCGTCAAGTACAAAGAATAAGAAAAAGATCTGAAAAGACTGGAGATGTTTTTGACAAGCCCAGGTCCGGCAGACCCCGCAAGACAACTGCTCGGGAGGACCGTTTGTTGATTGGAAAATCCAAGGCCAGCCCCTTTTCCACTGCAGCAGAGCTCCACCAGGCCTGGTCACCTCAAGTCCCTGTGTCAACCAGAACAGTTTGTAGAATTCTGTCTCGAAATGGCCTCCATGGTCGAATCAGTGCACAGAAACCAGCACTAAACAAAAGGCAATTAAAAAACCGTGTGGCATTTGCCAAGGCCCACAGCCTGCTAAAAGGATGGACACTGGAAAAGTGGCAGAAGGTGGATTTCTCAGATGAATCCTCGGTTGAATTACATCACAGCCGCCGCAAATATTGCAGGAGACCTACTGGAGCCCGCATGGATTCAAGATTCACCCAGAAAACAGTTAAGTTTGGTGGCGGAAAAATCATGGTCTGGGGTTACATCCAGTATGGGGGTGTGCGAGACATTTGCAGGGTGGAAGGCAATATCAATAGCCTAAAATATCAAGAAGTATTAGCTACCTCTTACATTCCCAACCATAAAAGGGGTCAAATTTTGCAGCAGGATGGTGCTCCATCGCATACTTCTATCTCTACATCAAAGTTCCTCAAGGCGAAGAAGATCAAGGTGCTCCAGGACTGGCCAGCCCAGTCACCAGACATGAACATCATTGAGCATGTCTGGGGTAGAATGAAAGAGGAAGCATGGAAGGCAAAACCAAAGAATCTTGATGAACTCTGGGAGGCATGTAAGACTGCTTTCTTTGCTATTCCTGATGACTTCATCAACAAATTGTATGAATCATTGTCGAACCGCATGGATGCAGTCCTTCAAGCTCATGGAAGTCATACAAGATATTAAATATGGATCTCACAGCACCATTACTTAATTCACTGACGTTATGCAACATATTTTTGTATTTGAAGTACATTATTTGTTCAATTTTCTGTAGGCGACAAGACTTTTGTCTTGCCAAAATCTGACCTTTCTGTGTTCATTAAATGATCAATCTTTCTTCAGTGAAGCAAATTTATTTTAGTATATTGAGCATAATTTGGGAGGGTTTTAGCTTTCATATGAGACATTTCTAAAACCAATCGATTAATTTAAAGTCAGGTTATAAGCTTTTGTTTCTACAAAATGGATAAGCGACAAGACTTTTGTCAGGGACTGTATATGAATGGAGAAGGTATAGACCAGGCGTTCTTCCGACCTCTGGGACCATTTTTTTCTGCCGCCCAATCTCATATCAAATGTATTATATTCAAATCATTGCCAGGAAAAAGTCCATATGCGGACATACGCTGCCATCTTCTATTGTGCATGAAACAGATCTGCTTTTAAAGGGCCCAGATTACGCTATTTTCTAATCCATGTTATAATGTTGTTTCCTCATCAGAAACATACCTGGAGTTGTGTTTTGTTGCATTCACACATGTTCAGCTCAATCAGAAAACACTCTGTTCCACCTTGTGATGTCATGTGGTAATACAGGAACTCCATACACATTCACTAGAATCATTTGGATGATTTCAGCTCTGAAATTTCCAAATCTCTATTGAACTAAAGGTAAAAGGAGCTGTTAACTTGAAATGGCTGAACAGAGCATTTTGAGCATTGCAGATATAGACAGACTAATTAAACATGTGTGAATGAAACAAAACACAACTCCAGGCATGTTTTTGAAGAGGTAACAACATTCTAACATGGCTTAAAACTCACAACAGTCAATTTTACATAATATAAGACCTTTAAGGCATTCCTGAAAGCCTCCCGTTGAATCCACTGCTAAATAATACAGGCAAACACTAACAGAACAACAAAAGGGGGCAGGAGTCGGAGTTATTTTTCGTCTGACATTCGTCCCACTATTTAACGTGACCCCAGCGAGCAGCGGGCGGACTGAAAGAGCACAGATAAGTGAGAAAAGTGGACACAGCCAGAGATGACAGAGGGGCATTGTCGCGCACATTAACAACTACAGCCACTTTGGCAAAATGGATTCCTGCGTTCAAAGAGCTTTTTTGCTTTTCAATGCAAGGCTGTTTTCTTTAGTGTTCGTAAAAAAAGTGACAAAAAGGTTGAGGTAATATGAGCTTAAATTACACCTTTAGTGAGCTGAGGTGTTGACAAGGTCTAGAGGTATAGATGTAAAAAGCTATATTAATTTGGGATTAAGCTGGAACCTTTGAGCAGAATCAGTTCTAAACTAGATCTTTATCATGCAAATATCCAACTACTACAGGGACATGTATTGCATGGATATTTGAGATTTCCATAGCCTGTCACTGAAGAAAGATGCTTTTAAGGTTAAGATACACTATATAACAACAATACATATCTGACTATACGAATTTCAAACTTATTAAATCATGAAGAGCAAAAGAAGTTTAAAAATATAATTTTCAAACACTACAGAGAGAGGGAGGGAGTCAGAGAAGTACTGATATTATTATTATTATTATTATAGTTATACTGTTTGCAGAAATCTTTCATTTAGTGCAAATACACACCAGGAAGCAGCAAAATGTAAAATTCTGTCAGACGTGATGGGGACGACTCAATATCTATTTAACTTCTATTTCTCTTTTTAAGCAAAAAAAAAAATTAAAGTTATGTAATTTATGTATGGTTTTTTTATCTGCAGTTTTAAAAAATAAATGAAAAATGAAAATCTAACTAATCTGACAATTAAAACAGGCTAATTCTAAACTAGTCCTAAATGTTACTAGGAACCAGGCCCGTCGACAGAAATTTCGGGGCCTGGAAACCTCACATGGGCCCCCCACTAATATAAATTAATAGGAAGAGGGTCCACTTCTGGGGCCCGGAACAACAGACCCCCTCCCCTGTCTACTGCCCTGCTAGAAACTAATAAAATATATTGTGGACCAAGCCATGCAAACCAGAGCTATGTACCAAATCCTAACCAGCAGGATGACACAAAATGAAGTCAGAAAATCACTAGAACTAAACCAGGTCTAGACCAGGACTTACATATGTAATTGACTATTGCTTGTTATACTTTAGTCAAAATCTTGGCTCTAGGAAGTCCATTTGAAATACAATCAAGCCCATTTTAATTTTAAAAACACAACTAGGACTCAACACGGTCTTAACCAGGACTAAACCAGGCCCAGATCAGGACTAAACCAAGTCTACATCAGGACTAAACCATGCAAACCCGAATTATGGGTTAGTACCAAGTTAAACAGAATTAAACCAGATGTAACCAAAAACCCAACCAGGACTAAACCAGATCCAGACTAGAACTAAATCAGGTCTAATACTACAAAAGCAGTTCTAAACCACCAGAACTAAACAAGGACAAATCAAGGACTCAACCAGGAACATTAAACTAGGACTTGAAACCCACTACTCCAGGGACATTGTAGCATGAAAAGACATGACTGGAGCCAAGAAAAAAAGAAAGAAAAGAAAAAGTTGATGACAATGGACAATATGCTGCTCTTTCGACTACATAAAATGTTAAAGAGGTGGTAGTAAATTATACATGACTATATGGGAAGACATCAGGCTGCACATCCATAAAATTGTCAGTTGTGTATTAGGTATTCCCTTTGTTGAATCTGGTATAATAAAGACACCTTGCTATCGTCTGCAAGTCCCTGCTTCAAACACAAGAGATTGGCGGGCGTGTATTGTAATATATGAAAAATTGTGTTAGGAAAATAGAAAAATGTTGGAAAATATATATGAAAGTATGATATAAAGAGTTAAAGGTGCACAGTGTAACTTTTTCGATGGAGGGTTTGCTACCTGCTTGTCTCCATGCAGATGATTATTTTACAGTATGGAAAAGTTAATCACAAAGAGGCAGGTTAATGGTCAGATCTGTGGAGAAGCAAGCCTGCACATGGGAAGAATGCACGTTTTTAAGGTATTTTTGCGCTATAAAACTAATAATTGAACAAATGCAAGGGAGATATGTTTAATACTCAACTGTGGAACATTTCAGCCAAAGAAATAACATCTCCATGGAGACAAGCAAGTAGCGGACGTTCCACCTTAGAAGTTACACAGTGCACCTTTAACATTAAAGGGGGCGCATGTAAAATCTGTGTTTTTAACCATGTTATAATAGTGATCCTTCATCATTAGTTTACACAGTTATATTTTGATTCATTCATGCACATTTGAATAATTCTGAATTTGAGGTACATTTCAATTTTTATCTACCCCCTATCTCCACCCACTTCTCTGTATTTACAAGAATACAAGAAAGTGTTGGGGCCTCTCAGTTCACCAGTTTTGTCCAATAATGACATACATATAGATGAAAAAAGTATAAGTCTTCTGAAATAGCAATTTGTATATGCACTGTTTAATTGTGTATGGAATTTTACGTGAAGGTGTCCTTGTTTTATTCTGAATTTAAGGTACAAGAAATTTCAGTTTTCACCTATCCCATATCTCTACCCGCTTGTCTGTATTTGCAGTTATACAGTACGATGCTTGCCACTACAGATCAATACAAAATAACTGAAAAAGCCTAATATGTCTTCTCAAATAGTCTGTATATGTGCTGTTTAATTTCATATGGAATTTTACGTGATATTGTCCTTGTTACTTCCTGGTTTGTATTTTCAGAATAATGAGATTCCTAAATGTAAGTCTGAAATAGAAAAAAAAAAAGACTAATGCTAATGCCATGCTAATTTGATTGTTAAAACTTCTCCCATTGACACCAATCTATCAATGCCATACAGTATAATAAATATAGGAAATTCTAAATTATTCAACTAATAATTCAAGCACAATATGTTGTCAAATACATCCGTCAATCATCCAGAAATATCACTGGTTCTCCATCTTATTTAAATAATAGTAAAAATATACTGTATTTACATGCTATGGGTAACTTAGCGGCTTTTTATAACAGCTGCCTTTGCATATGTTACATTTTAATAGGATCTTTTTGACCTGGAGGACTCAAGAGCCTCCTATATACATAATTAGGAGAAAATGCTATATATTTATTTATTTATTTATTTATTTATTTATTCAGAGCCACGTTTTGGTGTAGGGTGTGTATATTGTCACATTGTCTTATGTTATGTGTAACCTCCTCGCTCTATGACATCTCCGAGACACACTGGCCCCATTATGGAAAATCTCAGAGTTATTGCCTATTTTCGAAGATAATCTAATCAGCAAACATAATATTTTCAGGGTACATGTTTAAAAGAGCGTTTCGAAGGTTATTTTCGTCAGTATACATGACGGCACTGCACCTGACCTTTCAAATCTCAGATACACACGATTCTATTTACATAGGTGCAAACTCATCTAAAACCTGTCAGGACCATCTTCTGCCTCTCATTATCCGGCGTCAAATGTCCTTATTGTTATTCACATGTGGAGCTATGTTCTTCACAGTGATTCACAGTCCATAACATGAGATGAATTCTAATAAAAAAAAAAACAGAAAGAAAAGGGTTACATTTTTATTTATATTTTATAGTCTTGAAAAAAGTCATTATTATAGTGAGCGGGGTTGCCTCTCCACAAATCTGATCTGTAACTTGGTCTACAGTAGAGGTGTCATCTGCTTGTCTGGGTGGTCATATAGGTTTAATGCCATACTTTGGAACATTCCAGGCAAAGCAATAACATCTCCATAGAGCCAAGCAAGTGACAGATAATCTTCCAGAAAAAGACAAATTCAGGTGGATAAAGTACAACTAAACCAGAACTTGACTCAACTAAACCTAAACTATGTCTTAACTGGAGTTATGTTTTGTTTCATTCACACATGTCTGAGTTATCATGGATTTTAGTCTTTCTACATCACCAAAACTCAAAATGTTCTGTTGCACCTTGTGATGTCATGTGTCAAGGGTGTGAAAGAAACAAAACACAACTCCAGGTATATTTGTGATGCAGAAACAACATTATAACAAGATCAGAAAATAGTGTAATATGGACCCTATTTGTGAGTCATAATCTGGACAACTGACAACTGATAAATTTACACAATATAAACAAACTAAATGTGAAAAATAGTCTTTGAAATTACGTATCATATTTATCTACACATCACATTTTGACAATCACTTCTTTAAAGGTGCATTGTGTAACTTTTCTGGTGCATAGAGGGTCTGTCAGATGCTTTTGTCCGTAATTACTTTGTCCTGAATGTTTCACAGTTATGGAGACCAAACCAAAGCAAATTACAGGTCAGATCTGCGGAGAGGCAACCCCGCTCACAGTCAGAATGCTTTTGTGTTTTTCTAGGTACCTATAAAACCACCTGTAATTGAATAAATGTAAGGTAGAGCTGTTTAATGTCATAGTGTGGAACATTCCAGGCAGAGAAATGACATATCCATAGACCCTCCACCATTAAAGTTACACAGTGCACCTTTAAAGTCCTCAGACAATATATTCATGGTAGTACACAGGACACAGAGAGGGGACAGGGAGGGCAGTGGAGTTTCACCTGCTCTAACAAGGCCACAGAGGTAATTAGATACTTGTACATTATGCTAAACACAGCGCCCCTGCTTCCCCAGCCTCCCTCTGTGAATCTACACTCTCTTTCCACGTCTGTCAAGCCCTGGCTACTGTTACACATTTGAAAGCAGATAGAAGAAAGAAAGCGCTCCTGTATTAAAATATTCATATTGTGGTGTTTCTAGGGAGTGGATTGGGTTTGGGGTGGTTTGATTTTAGCTAGTTAGTTAGATAATATTCCAACAAATTATAATAAAAAAGAAATACGTATAAGTTTTATTAAAATATAGGCACATCGTTCTCAAAACTGACACTTAAAGGTGCATTGCATAACATTTCTGCTAAAGGGTTGACCACCTGCTTGATTCCAGATGTTACCATTTCCTACAGTATGGCATTTAATTGAACTATCTCTATGGCGACAAGCAGCCACAACACCAGGCCAAGTGACAGGTCAGATCTGTGGAGAAGCGGACCTGCTCACAGTAAGAATGCATGTTTTTGTGGTAGTTCTGAGAAACAAAGCCCGCTCTAATTGAATACATGCAATTTATCTACATACTTACATACTTATTTTAAAGCTATACTGCGGAACATCCCAGGCAAAACAATAGCATCACCATGGAGACACCAGAAAAGTCAGGTCTTGAGCTGATCTTGGTGCCACCCAGAGAAAAAAATCTGGACATGCCCCTGGCTACAATATACAAGAGTAAGTACCACAGAATAATAGAGGTTTCTAGAAAATGACCACATTATCTTATGCTAATTCTAAAATTATTCAGCAAAGGTCAAAATTTGTCTTTTTTTAATTATTTTGTTCGGTGCATTATTTTCGAGTGTCCATTTTCCAGTTTTAATTTCTGGGCATCTTTATTTTTTAGGACAACCTTTCAAAGTGTGGGATGCTCTTAACTCTTACTTCTCCAGCCTCCAAAGAATTTTTTTTTTTTTTTGAGAATTATGTTCCAAAATAGACCAAGAGGCCCAACTGTGATTTCTTTTAATCAATATTTGCTTAAACGAGTATGAGTAGTACCAATTTTTGCATCAATATTGATTTTTTGACAAGCCTTATTCAAAGTGTTTTCTACTTGCGCTGCCCTTAGCATACCCTCTCCAGCCTCCAAAGAAAGTGTTGTTTTTTGTTGTCTTGTGTGTTGTTGTTGTTGTCTTTCAAGTTTAAAGGTGCACTGTGTAACTTTTCTGGTGGAGAGTCCACCATCTGCTTGTCTACATGGAGATGTTCCACCGTAGAGATGAAACCGATCTATCTCAACTATAGGCTGCGTTACAGGTCAGAGCTGTGGAGAGGCGACGCTGTTCACAGAGAGAATTATTTTGAGCAACAGAAACACCTGGAATGAATAACTGCTAGATAGACGTGTTTAATGTTCTACCATGGAACATTCCAGGCAAAGCAATGACATCTCCATCAATACAGGAAGGTGACAGACCCTCCAGCAGAAAAGCTACACAATACATCTTTAAAATATCATGCCCTTACCTTACCCTCTCCAGTCTCCAAAGGAACAGTACTGTATTGACAAGCGCATTACAACAAACCCAGCAGCCCTATTATACATTCTAGCCCAGATCATTTTCCAGTCAGATGTGTCAGACTGAGTTACGGCCTAATGGAAGGGGAGTGTTGCCGTAGTAATAGGCAGATCTTTTCATTTGGGTTTATTCGCACGTATCCCAAAGATGGTCACTTTTTGGGGAGATGGTGTTGTGTTTTAGACTGTCATCATTTCATTTTTATGCTCCACTGAATCGGACAATTGGACTGTTCTGTGGACTTCTCAATTTGTGTGAAGATCTCCAGAGACGCCATTGTCAGAGTTAATGTAGGCATACTGATGGATAGTGGACATTTATACAGCTATTGTCTGTGTAACTGATAGTGAGTAACAGTGTGGTTAGCAGTAGTGTTGTGGTTCAGATCTGGGGCATCATTGCCATAATCATACATTGTACATTACTTTGTTGTCATGGATACACTGTTGCCAGGGAACAAAACACTATTGTAATCTAATATCTATACCTCATGCATATAGAATATGTATTTCACAATTTCTAAAAGTGTGAAGGCATTTTTTACCTGAACTCCGTATATGTATAGGTATTTCTCTCATGTGTTATTTTAATTGACAAGACTTGTGGTAAAAACCCTTTTGAGATGGTCAAGACAACATACTGTAGCATAATTGTTTATTTTGTTAAGGTAAGCTATAACCACAGTTGCCTCGGGGAAAATAATTGGGTACATGGCATCTATACCGTGCTTACACACCAAACAGATAGTAATAATAATAATTTAAAAAACAAAACAAAACTAAGTGCTATAAAGATTCCCAGTCGGTATTCAGAACTGGTGAGAGAAGTAGAACCACTAGGCATTGGGTGGGCCTCAAGTCTTTGATTTTTGGCCCATAAATTTAACAGAACAGAGAGGTGAAGAATGGAGAGTCTATTAATTTTATCCATGTTATAAGTCATGAGGTATTATCTAGCAGACGTGCGGTGTATAAGACTATTAAAGGGCCTCTACCAGATTTTTCCATGTATTTGAGCAAATTTTGTCACGTAGCAACAATCCCGTAGCAATTGGCAATGCAGCCACTGGATTTTGCAAGGATTCACGAGCGTGTGGTGCCCTCCCGAGTACTTGGTGCCCTACACGCTGTGCGTAATGTGCATAATGGGGAGCTACGGTACTGTGATAGCAAAACGTTGCTCTGAAAGTTGTGAAAAGCTCTTATAAACTCATTGTGGTGAATAACTAGGATGCTCGAAATGCAAAAAGGTAAGTGAGGAATAACTTTGGACCAATACAACTCATTTAAAAAGAAAGAGACAGAAAACAGACAGAAAAGAGAAAGAAAGCTCTGTTTTTCACATTTTTAAGACAGTAAAAATTTGAGACAGTGCCTTCAGATTTGCAACTCAATATGATAACTTCACATGATCATTCAGTTTATGCATGTGGAATTTTTTTTTTTTACTGTTAAAGGTGCACTATGTAACTTTTTAGTTGGGGGTCTGCCACCTACTTGTTTTTATGGGTATGTCATTGCTCTGCTTGAAATGTTCCACAGTATAACATTAAACAGCTCTATCTTACATTTATTCAGTTACAAGTGGTTTTATAGCTCAAAAATACCTAAAAATTTTGTCGTTTAATGCGACAATGTGAATCATTCCGTCTAAAACAGCAAATTTACAAACATACCCTTAACATGACCTTGAACCAAAGTGACTTAGTATTCTCGGTTACTTAGGCTTAAGCAGCAGAAAAACTTCTTTCAATACCAATGACCATATTAATATAAGAGACCCTTCTGCTTCTAATTATGGACTGCATACATTATAATTAGTAATGCTAATTGATCCAACCATCTCAGTCTTTCTACCCCTTCATCAATAACAACCATATTATAGGCTGTACTTGCATAGCTATCTTACTCCTTATGTTCAATCCATTAAGTTGTCAGTTTGGACGTGTGGATATTGGAAAAAAATTAGGTCCTTTAGCCGTGCATACGAGCTCTGCCCTCCTCTTCCATCTCTCCACTTCTCCATGGCACAGTCTTTTGAGTCATTTTGCCAGCCTCAGGGAAGGGTGTAATTGAAGCCCGCTGAAAGATAATGTAATTTGGAATAGATCATAAATAATGAATACCAGAGACCCCAGCATAAGTATATGGGAGGAAATATTATCTGGTGTTTTAACTGTAGGCTGTTAAGTGATAAAGTAGATGTATCGGCACTTAATATTGCTGTTGCCTTGGTCTAGGCTTTGGGCGAAAAGAATTAAAACAAGCAGAAGAAAGCAGGGTACGAAGCCCATGAGCCAGATCAGGCATAATAGAAGTTTCAGATTTTCGCTCATGACATTAAGGGGTTTGGAAATGGTGGAGACTGAAAAACAAAGATGCCTCCAGCGCTCAAAACAAAACTATTTTTAGTCATTTGGTCCAAATAGCTGGAAGTTACAGCCAAGCTCAAGTTAGAATATATGTGGAAAATTGTTGCTTCAATAACACAAGTAGTACAATGAGTGTTATTATTCGTATGATTTGCCCAAAATGATGCAATTAAAGCAACTGGATATAACCTTTTAGACAAAGAAATACACTAAAATAAAATAAAATAAAATAAAATAAAATAAAATAGACAAAACTATATATTTAAAAAAAAAAATGTTTTTTTTTGTTTGTTTTGTTTGTGTTTTTTGTTTTTATGGCACTGAAAAACGTGCGTCTTTACTGTGAGTGGGCTTGCATCTCCACAAACCTGACCTTTATATGGCCTGGATGAGGGCCAGCACCTGGTTCTCTCCATGGAAATCTTGCTCCTTTGGGTATAATATTCCGCAGTATGGTATTAAACATATCTATTTCCATGGAAAATGTTCCGAAGTATAGTTTTATCTTTGATTTTCCTTGGAATCCAACAGGCTCCTCCAGAAAGTTACATACTGTACCTTTAAAAAAAAAAATCATGAAACAATAAAAGTTTGTTTAATTGAGTTGCAGCTGTAATCACAATTACAACGGAAAACACTTAATTGCAAATGCCACAATTTATATTATTACTGTAAGAATTAATTATATGAAATACTGTAGAGGCATTTCAAAGTCCTCAAGGTCAGACAACATAAACAGCAAAGCAATTATGGAGCACAGTTAAATCAAAAAGGGCATCTGGCATACCAGCAACGCAAATTAATATGTATGTAGGTGCACTGTGTTTAATAATGCAAATAAAAATACCAATACTGAAAAAAATGAAAAAGCAAAGCAAATGTAATTTAAATGGCCCATATGTTATAATGTTGTTTCCGTATCAAAAGCCTGGAGTTGTGTTTTGTTTCATTCACACATGTTCAACACACAAAATCCTGCATATTTAGGCTGAGTTCTTCCCTCAAACAAAAAACACTCTGTTCCACCTTGTGATGTCATGTGGTAATACAGGAAGTGCTCCACTGCGTTTTTAAACTCAACACACCTTCACTAGAATCATTTGGATAATTTCAGCCCAGGAATTGCCGATCTCTACTGAATAAAAGGCAAAACGTAGGTGTTAACTGACGTCTCATGACATTACACGATGGAACGGAGCATTTGGAGCTTTGGAGATGTAGACAGACTAATAATAAAGGGTTACTCAAACGTGTGAATGAAACAAAACACAACTCCAGGTATGTTTTTAATGATGTACCAGCATTATAACACGGCTTAAATCTCACAAGAGTCAATTTTGTGCAATATAGGACCTTTAACAATGCCACAAAATCAAACTCCAGTAATAAAGAATTCACGTCCTCCCTTGCTATTCCCTATCTCCCCATGTCAATCCTCAAAACCAAGTCATGCATCAAG
Organism: Taenioides sp. WSHXM2023; assembly: GCA_029959045.1. Classification (NCBI taxonomy): domain Eukaryota; kingdom Metazoa; phylum Chordata; class Actinopteri; order Gobiiformes; family Gobiidae; genus Taenioides; species Taenioides sp. WSHXM2023. Next base: position 1,942,336 of record CM057104.1, read on the forward strand.
CTAGCAGAGCAGCTAACTAACCTCTTCACCTCTCTCTGGGTCCTGCCAGGCCGATGAGAGTGTGGGATACCAATGTCTGCAGAGGTGGGCCGCAGGTCAATGATAACTGACTATGGGGTTTTGACCTATGACCCCTGAACCATCAGACTCCTCCCTCCACGCCAGGGTTTGCTCTTGGGTTAAAATGATGGGACAGAGATGGTGCTGATGGGTTGGGAGGCGGAGTTTTGATCCGTTTTCTGACGTTGATGTGTGTTCGCTATCAATCATCCAACTGCAATCATGTCTCTGTAATGGCTGCTGGTGCCAGATGTGGGGTAGTGGATAGATAGTCTCAGAAATGTTTGTAATTTATCTTGTAGGCTGAAAAAATAAAACCGCGCAAGTATATTATGCTATTTTCTGATCAAAGTCAAAAACATATCTGGAGTCGTGTTTTGTTTCATTCACACATGTTTAAACACAAAACCTCTGCAGTTCCTCTCTCAAACACTAGGCTGAGTTCTTCCCTCAAACAAAAAACACTCTGTTCCACCTTGTGATGTTATGTGGTAATACAGGAAGTGCTCCACTGTGCTTTTAAACTCCTTACACCTTCACTAGAATCATTTGGATGCTTTCAGCCCTGGAATTACCGATCTCTACTGAAGAAAAGGTAAAAGGGTAACTTGAAAACTACCCCTACATGACATCACAAGGTGGAACAGAGCATTTTGAGCATTGGAGATTTAGACAGATTAATAAAGGGTTACTCAAACATGTGCGAATGAAACAAAACACGACTCCAGGTCTGTTTTTGATGAAGTAACAACATTCTAACACGACTAAAAGCTCACAAGAGTCCATTTTGTGTACAACAGGACCTTTAAACTAAAGTCCTATAATTAGCATAATGATTGGACATGTATTTAATTTCAGACGCCCTTCCTGACACAACTTTAATAATTTATCAATGTTTAGAACTGGCACAAAGAGTAGAATACATTGAAAATACTACACACTGGTTACATTCAGCTCTTTTTCAATTAGGAGATAGCAGAAGACTTAAGACTTACACAGGGAATCGTAATAAGTTCATGGATAAATGTTTCAGTCTGACAATATAATATGCATGTTTTTGTTTCTTTGCTGACCCCTTGTGGAGTAAATTAGAGTTAGTATTTGAGCTTCACCCCTTGTCCTGTCCTTAAAACAATTCCTATTGATATCAAGTCCAATAGAAAAAAAAACAAAAACAAAACAAAAAACATATATATAATGTAGAAACATGCTGTAGCAGTTTACTTCCTTAAGTGGATATTCTGGTTTGACTACACATTTCACTAAAGCCTATGCAATTATATTTATGCATTTATTTATTGCTAAAAATCTTATCTAACATAGCTTTCCCTTGTTTGACAAAGTTTATAATTATATTTTCTCATTAGACATGGCAGATGGCATAAGCAAATATTTTGTAAAACTAACATCCCTCCAAACAATAATTAGAAAGATATGTGACCTTTCATATACACTCTGAGTAGTTTTTCTATATTCCACTTAAAAAAAATTGCCACTTTCCTATTGAGTACAGCTATTGACCCCATCCACTTCCATGTATTGCCCTGTGAATACACCGTTGCCGCTCTCTCCTCCATCATACTATTGTTTTACTCCATTTCGGGACTCAGAGCAACTGGCCTACTTTCACAATTGTCCGCCCACCACTAAGACGTCAAAGTCTCTTAACCTCAGTCCCTGGTGTTTTACTCAAGACCAACAAACAAAGAGAGAAAGGCCAGAAATACCTTTGGTCGGCGTAATTGTCAAGATACCACAAGCTCACAATAAACTCTGGCCGGGCCACAGTCCAAACCATGGCGTTTAGAGGAACGTCAACAGATCTGAAAATATGACAAGGATTCTGCTGAAATGTACAAAAGTATATTGGTATATGGGACACAGTGGTTAGAGTGACCTTTTGTTTTAATTGCACAGGGACTGTCAACATTGAGTGGGGCTTGAAAATAAACATGACAAAGAGTAGCACTTAGTTATATAGAGTTCTCAAAAGTTGTGTGCACAGATATTTATTCTAAAACTAGTATTGAAACTACAGTATACTCAATTGAACAAGTATAAATACTGAAATAACCATATCCTGAATTGTTTTAGAATGGTCTTTTTTTTAGGAGTTTGATTTGCAAAAAAATAAAAAATAAATAAAAGGTGTGAAAAATGAAGAAAAAAAACAACAAAAAAACTTGTTTGTTTAAGAGGCTTGTTTAACATCAGATCAGATTGGTCAGATCAAGGTCAGATTGTGTCGAAACATAACTCAGGTCTAACTTGAGTAATAAAGCTGCAGATAGAGCAGTGCCTACAGATAGCATGACAACCGCAGGGAATGTTGATCATATCAAATGCAAAGTATCAGAGCAGACTAGTGTAAGACGGTAACATTAAATCATTATTTTGTGTTGAAAATTACATAAACATTCTACTTGCCATTTATTGTTAGTGTGGTATCCGCATCAGTACTGAGACGATATATCGAAAGACTTTTTTTTTTTTTTTTTTTTTTGGTGAAATCTGCTAAACCCTTTTGGGGACTGATGTTGTGAATTAACCCAGGCTATAAACCCTGTAATACCCACATCACATTACTTAATTGTTAATTTTTGTTTATTGTAACTGTCCCTATTCAAATAGACAATAAATACGTTTTAAAAATCAAGCTTGAAATCTTTGTATATTCTGTCAACATTAGTTAGTGACAGCCAAAAATTGCTTGGAGAAGAGAACACTCAAAGCTTTTCTGAAATTCAACTGTGCAACTTGACAGGATTAGTGAGCAACTAGGGACCCTGCTATAGCTGAGGGAGTGTTTATAAATGGTGCATATTTTTTAGAATACAAATCTGGGAACTTCTTGATGCTCACAGATGCACACATATTATCCTAACTAGGCCTGTCACAAAAATTACTATATCGATTTATCATTCAATATATTATAAATGGAACAATACTTTTTGGGGAGGTCAGCATTTTCTTTGTAGTGTTGGGACATTTTTCATAACTAATTACTTAATTGCTGCATTCTGCTACTTATTCGTACAGCTCAACAATATTTAACAATAATGTACTTTTAGAATACTTTTTTTTGGCAAATAATTCTGCTTTATGATTTGGTTTCAATATTATTGTTAATTGTCTATATTGAGGCATAACCTGCTGAGAAATTCATAAAGCTTTAAGTCATGTTATAATGGTGTTACCTCTTCAAAAACATATCTGGAGTTGTGTTTTGTTTCATTCTGTCTACACTTCCAAAGGTCAAAATACTCTGTTCCACCGTGTGATGTCATGTAGTGGTAGTTTTCAAATTAACAGCTACGTTTTACTTTTTATTCACTAGACATTGTTAATTCCAGGGCTGAAATCATCCAAATGATTCTAGTGAAGGTGCACAGTGGAGCACTTCCTGTATCACCACACGACATCACAAGGTGGCACGTGTGTTTTCTGTTTGAGAGAAGAACTCAGCCTAAATATGCAGGGATTGTGAGTTAAACATGTGTGAATGAAACAAAACACAACTTGAGGTACTAGTATGTTTTTGTTAAGGAAACGTTATAAAATAGATCAGAAAATAGTGTAATATGGGCCTTTTAAACATCAGATTGAAAAAGGGGAAAAAAGCAGCTCAACACCGTTCATGAAAACTGAAATTTGAAGCTCTATTGAACATACTTGTCTCGTCACTGCAATCATTCAAGCTCAAATTAAGTTTGATATATTTCATTATATTCACATCAACTTAAAAGCCAAATGGTACCGAAAAACTGCCTGAGAGTGACACACAAATTGGATAATCAATGCTGTGAATTGACCTGTCTGGGTTTTGAATGCACACATTTGAGATTTGGAGTGGTGAAAAGTTTGATAATTAAATGTTTTCCAGACTTTTGATTAGACCTCAGTGCTTTTTGGCTCTGTGTGCGTGCCCTCTACTGCGCAGCCACCCTCGTTGTTGATAACAATGTTGGCTGGCTCTCTGCCCGGCTTTACCCCAACAAATGCCACCATTTGTCCTGAGCTGACAGATTCCAGACCTGGGGAACAAACAAGGCAAAAAATAAAAATATTAAATTGTTCTCGTGCCCTATGGCCTGGTTCGCTGTAGCACCAATGACCTCCAGCTTTTCACAAACTACCTTCTGTCAGTGAGTATTTTGCATTGAGAGTGGCTATTCATTTTGAGTTTGCATGCTCTGCATATGTCTGGGTGTCTTTCTTCCTTTGGACTTCGCTCAACAACTGAAGCAGGACTTAAAGGTGGTCTATGTAACTTTTCTGGAGGGGGTCGGCTACTAGCTTGCCATTGTTTTGCTTTGCATTAACTGTTGCTTAGCATTAAATCTAAGCTCTTCTTCAGTTACAGATGTTTTTATTGTTCAAAGGTACATTGAAAAACATGCATTCTTGCTGTTAGTGGACATGCCTCCCCACAAATCTGACCCATAACTTGGTGGAGTAGTGTAGTGAAGATGGACAAATCCAATGCCGTACTGTGAAACATTCGAGTTGAAGAAATAACATCTCCATGGAGACAACAAAGCGGAGGACCTTCCAAAAGAAACAGTACAATGTCCATTTTAAAAGATACATAAAAGTACTACTCCTGATCAAGATCCTGGATGAGATCTGGAGATGGGTCACTAACAGTGGTCCTAACAGGTAACCCAAAGGCTCTGGTTGAAGGATGGGTCAAATGCAGAGGACACATTTCTTTGTATGGGGGCAATGCATTGTACAAATACACATTGAATGGGCAGAATTAATAGGTAACACACTTATCGACCCAACTCAGTGTGGGTTTCTGAACCTCTCACCACTACAGCCCTTATACTTCATTCATGGACTTACATAATCGAAGAAAGACAGCCAGACAAATATTAAACCTGACTTAACAGACTCTAAAATTGACCAGCCGAGTGAATCATGTTTAAAGAGTGAGACTATGGATTTTTATAATTGTCCAAAAATCAATGGCTATGTTGGAATTGAAATCGGGATATAAGGAATATAGAGTGTAAAGAGATAATAGTTTCACTTGTCTTCTTAGAGGTGTTTCTGTTAAGAGTTGATTGAGGTTAAAGCTTCTGTTGATAACGATGCTGAATAAGACGCAGCGAGTCCGTAACAGAGCTGACAGTAAGAGGGACATACAGTATATAATAGATAAGCATTTAACCGCAAATATCATTTTTTATCTGCTTATAACCTGTGTAAAAGTGGTGTCCAATGAAACATGGGTATTTGCTTGGACAAAGGACAGTAACAGAGCTGACATCAAAATGACAACTATTATGATAATCTGTGTCATTCGTCTTCTTGATATTATTGGCCGAAGCAACAAAAGCCAGAACTCAATACTAGTGTTTTCATGATAGTAACATTTGACACTATTTCAGAAGCTTGGTACTGATTTTGATAAACAAAAATGTGGCTTTCATAGTATAAATACGGTCTTATAACAGTTCTGTTCAGGAAAAGTATTGGTCTTTGTTCGAATTAGTATTTCATTTTGATATTATTTTTAAAGTTATAATATCTGGGTATTGATTTTTTTGACAGTCCTACTTGAGATAGTCCATACCAAAGACTGTATATATAAATGGACATAGCTAACCCACTCACTGCCCAAACAGGAAGTGAGCATGGGAGCAATGTCGGCTCCATCTGACCTGACGCTGATGTTCCACAGTATGACATTAAACATACCTTACACCTACCTTACATTTATTAAATTATGGGTGGTTTTATAGCTCAAAAATACCTAGAAAAACAGGAATTCTGACTGTGAGCGGGGTTGCCTCTCCACAGATCTGACCTGGAACTTGGTCTGGTTCTGGTTTAATATCTTACTGTAAAACCTGCCAGACAAAGCAATAACGTCTCCATTGACAAAAGCATTTGACGGGCGCTCCTCAAGAAAAGTTACACAATGCACCTTTAAGCATATATCTACTTTTATCTGTTTTTTGTTTTTTTTTAAGTAGGGCTTTTAACACATTAAATCTGTTCAAATGCACACTACATATTTGGACGCTGAGAGAAAATAAAATTGCTAACTACTCTGCCACTTCCAGCCCTTATAAAAACTCACCAGTCGTACATTTTAGCCTGAAAACACCATAAGCGACAATCAGCTCCATAGGCCCAATCTGGCAACCCTCTGTAAGCTAAACAGCATTGAACTGTCATTACTTGTGACGTTACAGAAGCTTTAGCAATTTAGCGAAAAAGCTGTCAGTTGTTTGTTTTGGTCAATTAGCAAACATAGCTTTTAGGCAGCATTTATACGGATCACAATTTCAGCTTCAATTAAAAACGTCTACTCTTTAAATACAAATACCACTTTTCATTAACTGTGAGACGCTTCTTCAGGTCTTCAGAGAGCTACTAATTAAAGGCAGAAATGGTGTTTTGTGTTCTCCAGAGACACAAGGCCGAGCGAGGAGAAAAGCAAAAAATAATGTCAAGACTTCACTTTTTATTTTCTACATTTGAGCAAATTCCCCCATGAATCACCTTGTATCCGCAATAAACAAAAAAGACAACTGTTTATGAAGTCCCCAAGCATCACCCCCAGCTCCTGTTGCCAACTAACTCTCAAAACTTTCGTAATTAATGCTATGTCAAGTAAGGTTACAAGCATATGGCTTTCTTTCCATTTCTGGACATTTTTTTGGCATATATACAAGCTTCCCTATAGCGGTCTACCAATAACACCTGTCTAAAGCACCGGCCACCGTATAGATTTAATTCATATCTTAAATTGATCAAAATTAAATGAAAAATAGATTGACTGGTGGATGAAAAATGCACTGTCCAGCTTAGGCCTTCAAATGTAATAGTTCATTCTATATTTAATGGGCCCATAATACCCTATTTTCAGATCTCTGTTATAATGTTTTTTTACTCATGACAAACAGACCTGGAGTTGTGTTTTGTTTCATTCACACACGTTTAACGCACAAATCCTGCATATTTAGGCTGAGTTCTTTTCTCAAACTGAAAACACCTTGTTCCACCCTGAGATGATGGTCATGTGATAATAAGGTTGAAAACTACTACGTCATGACATCGCAGGGTGGAACGGAGCATTTTGAGCTTTGGAGATGTAGACAGAGTAATAATAAAGGATTACTCAAACGTGTGAATGAAACAAAAGGAAGTAACAACATTATAACATGGCTTAAATCACACAGGAGTCAATTTAGTGTAATATAGAACCTTTAATGATAATGATAATAATGCCTTGGATTAAGTAGTGCCGCTCAAGATACATAAGTAAGGTGTGGGCAAAGTGTCTTGCCCAAGGACACAGTGATAGTAGCCTCCAAGTTTCAGGTTGGTGGATGAGAGTTACACCCCAAACTGCTGGTCTACTCTGGTACCAGGTCTTCCCAGTGGTCTCCCATTAACCAGGCCCAAGATCAGACATTCAAGGTGCTATGGCCTAATGCTAACAAAATTTACATTGATTTATTATATACTTATACAATATTTTCAGTATTTTTTTAAGTGCTAGCCCTTGGACTAATGCATTTTCCTGTTATATTTTTACAGTGGGCACTCACATCTAATTGTCTTCATTCTTTCCAGTCTACAAAAAAAACTTGAAAACCCTGTTTGCTGCTGCGTTTACCTCCTATACACATTCACTATGACCCTCCTATGTAAACACAGATAAACATCCCTTTAAAAGCATTACATCTAAAGCCTCTAAACACTTTGAATTTGCAAGCTCGCCCTCCTTCACATACTTGTACATACATCCTCCTTTAAAGTGCATCTTGTTTACTACCAGCTCCTCTGCCCCTCTACGCTCCCTTTCTCCCTCTCCCCTTTATCCCTAGCGCATATATCTACACAAGCGTATTTCCTTGCATATTCTGATCCCCCCTTTTGAAAACCACTTAATTAGAAAAAAGCCTGGGAGTGCCACATGTCCTCTGCCACAACACTACAATCACCCTCGCCATGCTATTCAAATAAACTCTTTTTTTTTTTTGTTTTCAAGCGTACCCCATGCATGTTTCTGCCCAGCTAATTAGAAAGAGAGATTAGAAGAGGTGGAGCGGCCGTGTAAACAACAGAATACATGTGGTAGGGACATTAATATTTATCGAGGTATTATTATTATAAGAAGTGAGCAACTAGAGTGAAGGCTGTTGAGTTGGGGGCATTAGGGGTTTGCGATTTGAAAAGCAGCAATGATGACAGTGAAGATGTGCCCAGATGAGACAACACGTATTTAATTAAAAGAGACAAACACAATGCGAGTTGGATGGTTGAATTGGGCGAGGAATACAACAGGAGAGATACAGTGGATTGCAAATAAACATATCAAGAAAAAAATCAAATACTGCATGCTTTACTTTTACTCTTTTTACTTTTACTTTGTCCATAGACTGTATATATGAATGGACATTGCTAACCTGCTAGCCGCCGCATTCCAAACAGGAAGTGAGCATGGGCGTGCTTTCGGCTCCATCAACTCCAATTCACTTTGTACTGAAAAAACGTCTCCCCTCTCTCTGTAACAAGCTCCTCATTTTGGTTTTAAAATGATCCTATCAACCCACTCAGCATGATCCTGGTGTTTTTATTTTACACATAAATAAATTCCTATTCCTGATATGGAACTCTGCTCCAAATTCATAGAATGTGATGCCACCCAGCCAAGTTACAGGTCAGATCTGTGAAGAGGCAAACCCACTTACAGTAATAATGCTTGTTTTGTTTTTTTTTATGTATGTTTCAGCTATGAAAACATAAACATGTAAATAAACAAATGCAATATATAAGTTTAATGCTACTCAGTCATTCACATACCAGTGTACACGGACACTAAGGGCGAAGGGGGCTTAAGTGTGTTGCCCATGGACACGACGGCGTTATTCATCTGTGGGAGCGAGATTCGTACCGCCAACCTTCAGATCAATGGACTCTACCACTCTACCAACTGAGCACCCCATTGCATTGAAATATATTCTGTTTCAGTTTCAATTAAATATTTTCTGTTACATGAATACACACACACGCTACATTCATATAGCCAAACGGTGAGAAATGTCTTGCCCAAGGACACAACATCAGAGACACATTTCTGACTCTCAATATAAACAGAACATTTGATAGACTCCCCCATGCACCAAACTAGGTTGACTCTGCCTTCTTCCATCTTCCATCTTTTTCCCCATTTTGACTAGAATGTGATTTAAAAGAAGAAATTATAAATAGCATATTAATACAATCACAGTTTCCCATTGCTGGCCGTGTACACCAGCAACACTCGGGGCTGTCAGGCTAAGTAGGTCGTGGTGTGCGCTTCTAACAGTGTGCTGACTATTCAACCTCCCAAGTATTTGTGTATGTGGAATATTTATACACAGGTCACTGGTGAAAAAGTACAAAGGAGGAGAGAGAGAGGGGGAGTAATGCTGTGTGGTTTTAATCAGGACTTTTCCATGGCCTCATAAAGTTCAGGAAGGCCACTTTGAGTTTGGAGTTCTCTGAAATTGTCCTTATAGTGCCGCAAGGAAAAAACAAGTTTACATTTTATCTTGCTTAAAAAAAAAGTCTGCATTCTGTAAAGTTGGAAACACTTTGAGATGGAAATGGAAGATGGGGAGAAGAACTTGCTTGTCTCCGTGGAGATTTCAGTGCTTTGCCTGCAAAGTTTAGCATTAAAGGTATCCAACTTCACAGAGCAGAACACCACCAGGCTAAGATAGATTTGTGAAGGGGTGACCTCAGTCATAGTAATAACGCATACTTTTCTATGTATTTTTGATCAATAAACACACCTGCAATTGAAGATAGATAGATGCAACACCACACTCTGCTCGTATTGTGATTTGAATGATTTTCTTATTCTGTAAAGCACTTTGAATTATTTTGTGTACAAATTGTGCTATACGAATAAACTTGTCTTGTGCTGAATATCTAAAATGTTATTAATTACCATTTTAAATGCGTCATTTCGATGCCTAACTCTGTGCACTAATAAATAGATAATGGTTTAAGTTTTATAGGGATTTAACTGTACCCCATCTAAGGCTTACCATGGTTTTCTTATAGACTCAGTTTCTTGCGACCGCTATAGTAGCTGTCTGGCATTTTGGTTTTGCAAAGGTAACTCACCGGGGGAAAAAAAGGTTGGAGACCCCTGTTGTAGAACATGACAGGCGATGCAATGAAACAAAGACAAGCGCTTCAATCGAACTAAATAAATAAATAATGCAGTACACTGTCAACTTCTATTTGTTATACGTTTTATACCACAACACAACAATATTTAACCACATCAGAGAAAACAGCGCCAGTGAATTCCACATGTTTCTATGACAAAGCCTGAGTAATAGTGCTGAGTGGCTCTGCGGAGTGTTTACGAGTTATTTTTCCCCTGCTTCGGCAAACTGGTGTCAACAGATCACAAAGGGACCAGGGCTTTTGTGGTTGGCATAGAGACAGCCCTCATGCTGTATGTGACCAAGCACTTAAGCATCAAGTGTGTGTGTAGTGACTATGGCCAGCACGGATAGCAGCGAGACAGAAATATACGGGTCCACACGCTGCTAATTGGCCTATGGTGTGAAGAGTCTGCGCTCTGATTGGCCGAGTAAAGACGTAAACACAATGACACGCTGGTTTAGTCATGCAAGAGATTTTTATACGTGTAATAACAATGCAGAGTGAAGTGAAGGGATGCTGCTACAGAAAGACACTACATCCAGTTAGAAAATTGTTCAAAGGTTCTATATTACGCAAGATTGACTCCTGCTTTAAACCATGTTATCAAAAACATACTTGGAGTTGTGTTTTCATACATGTTTGAGTAATCCTGTATTATTTGTCTGTTTACATCTCCAAAGCTCAAAATGCTCTGTTCCATCTTGTGATGTCATGAAGGAATAGGTTTCGAGTTAACCTTTTACCTTAAATTCAGTTCAGATTGGCTATGCAAGGGGTGAAATCAACCAAATGAGTCTAGTGAATCAAAATCTAGTGAATGGAGTTTAAATTCCTGTATGACATGGCATCACAAGGTGGAATAGAATGTTTTGCATCTGACAGAAGAACACCGCCTAAATTTGCAGGATGTGTGTGTTAAACATGTGTGAATGAAACAAAACACAACTCCATGTTTTTGATGAGTAAACAACATTATAACATGGATCAGAAAATATTGTGATACGGGTCCTTTAAATTTAATTACACGCCAACCAACCTCATAGTTTTCTAAGCACAAAACTAAACGGACGACTAAAGCAATATACAGTGTCTTAAAAATCAATGTTTCTTTTTTATCAGAGCTAGAAGTAATATGACTGGGGCAGGTTTTATTGCTGTAACTAAAATAAATTTCCTCCAATTAAAATTCAAATGTCAAATTTTCAACACATCTGCCCCATTGCCTCCTCATTTCAAAGCCCATTCCCATCCAGCCAGTACAAACCAATTCATTTATCTGTTGCTCTCATTCAGCTCGCTGAAATACAGGAAATGTCTGCCAAATCCATCTAAACACCAGCGCTTTCTTTCTGCTCCACAGTCTCCGCAATCGAATTAGAACGAAGAGAGGAGTCATTTACAGTTTTTACCGGAAATATACTGCTGATCACCGTTATTGGACTTAACACTTTTCTGGATTAATTCAGCCATTTTATTCAAGTGAGAGAGGGAAAGAGGGAGAGAGAGAATGAGAGAGAGAAAAACAGAGTGAAAGACAGACAGAGAACGAGAGGGAGAGAGAGAGAGAGAAAGAGGGAGAGAGTGAGACAGGGAGGAAGAGTCAGGAAGAGAGACAGAGACAAATAGAGGGAGGGAGGGAGAGTGAAAGAGAGAAAGACAGAGAGACACAAAGAGAGAGACAGAGGTAGAGAGGGAAAGAGAGAGAAAAACAGGCAGATTGAGAGAGAGAGACAGAAAGAGAGAGAGAGAAAGAGAGTGAAAGACAGAGAGAGGGAGAGAGAGAGACAGGGAGGGAGAGACAGAGACAAATAGAGAGAGAAGGGAGGAGGGAGGGAGAGAGAAACAGAGAGAGAGAGAGAGACAGAGGTAGGGAGGGAAAGAGAGAGAGAAAGAGGAAGTGGATAAATTTCACGTCGTATTTTGTCCATTTTAGTGGTATTAATTTGGGGAGGTTTGGTTGAAGTGGACGTTGCCAGGTTCAATAAAACAATCATGGCTGAAAAATGGTAAAGTTTCATTTCATCCAGTACCTCTGCATCTGGGTGCCACGGGAGGCTGTTTAAAATGTGGGGTTTAATCAAGGCAATGGCAACGCAACCAGTGCAACTTTCAGCCTAATCAGAGCTGAGAGGGCTATTATTTCATACTGTTTTGTGCCCCATGATTGTGTTCCCCTGAATCATGGAAATACTGGAGAAGGGCTTCCTAGGTCACCATAGAGACCAAGAAATCATTTTAGGGAAGGCAAATATATGTTCATGAAGAAAGAAATTCAAAGGTATTTATAGAAGACAAAATGTGTTAAAATGACTTTAATATACAACTGAAGACAACAAATAAATGCTTGTCTCCATGGAGATTAAATTATAGCAGTAAAAAATAAAGTTCCCTCATATTATTCTATCTATCTATACACCTTCACTAAAATCACTTGAATTATTTCAGCCCAGGAATCTCTACTGAGCAAATGTTTAAAGGAGCTGTTAACTTGAAAACGACTGCTTCATGACATCACAAGGTGGAACAGTGTTTTCAGTTTGAGAGATAATAATCCAGCATCACTCAAACGTGTGTAAATGAAACAAAACACAACTCCAGGTATGTTTTTGATGAGGTAACAATATTATAACATGGCACTACAGGACCTTTAACTAGTCTTGGAATTAGTATCACATAAAATCATAATAGTAAAAAAAGGTGTCAGATTAATAGTCACTTTGTCAATCAGGTTTACTTTTACTACAGTTACAAAATACAAGTACATTTGAGCTGACATTTCGATACCTCTTCTCTGTTGCAGTTCCTTGCAGTAGAGACGCTGATCAGATTGGTCCGGTGCCACCTTGGGTCACCAATCATACGGAGGTCTCGCGCATAACTCTGTCAGAGGGTGACAGGGTGCCCGTTCAGATGGGAGAGGAATGGGGGGCATAAATCCACCCAGAGGCCACGCGATCGATTTGGTGCCCCACTGACAGACTGGACATTTGTCATATCAGACTTCCCATACCCGGACCCACTAAAGACCAAAGTACAGCTGGGACTGCTCTGCCACTCTTAAAAACAACTACATGTCAAACTACAATGGGACGGTCAAATATAGATTAGAAATAATGCATGAATCAACTGCTTTGAAGCCCAAAATGAAAATAAAATTGGAGAAATCTATTGTAAAACATAAATAACCATCTAAATATTTATTTAAAGGTTTTATGTTACACTAAAGTTGACTCTTGTGAGCTTTAAAACATGTTATAATGTTGTTACCTCATCACAAACATACGTGGAGTTGTGTTTTGTTTCATTCACACGTTTGAGTATTATTAGTTTGTCTATATATCCAAATCTCAAAATGCTCTTTTGATAAGATAAGATAAGATAATCCTTTATGATGTCATGAATGTCACCTATGGAGTTTAAAAACATCAGTCCAGGCTATAGTCAAGGTATATTTGAGCAATAAAAACAAATAAATGATAAAGTAAGTTTAATGCCATACTGTGGAACATTCCAGACAGATCAATAGAGCAAAGGTTTCCATGGAGACACGCAGGCTTTTTGAGTCTGACTCCCAGACAGATGTATATGCATTGAACTGAAAAGTGTATTTTTGGCATATTTGTAAAAATATGTTTCTATTTTTCTGTTTTCTGTTTCTATGTTTCTATGTATAGCATAAAGCATATTTTTAGCAAGTTCAAAAACCTTCTGAAGGACAACCTGCTGCAAGGGATAATTTTATTTATTTATTTATTTATTTTTTATTTTATTTTTCCATCTTTGTGGATCAGTGATTGCCTATTAAATTGCTTCTCATAACTTAAAAACTACCACTTCATGACATCACAAGGTGGAACTAAGCTTTCAAGATGTAGACAGACGAATAATAAAAGGTCACTCAAACATGTGTGAATGAAACAAATCACAACTATGGGTGTGTTTTTGATGATGTAATGACATTAAAACACAACTTAAAGCTCACAAGAGTCAATTTTGTGTAATATAGAACCTTTAATAGTCACTGTGTCCATTAGGTTTAATTATACAATAGTTACTTCCAAATACAAATACATTTGAGATGACATTTCGATACCTCTTCACTGTTGCAGCTCACTGTGTAAATTTTCTAGTGGATGGTCCGCCATGTTCTTGTCTCCATGGAGATGTTATTGCTTTGTCTAAAATGTTCCATGGTAGAGATTAAACCGAAGACATTCATAAGATACACTGCAGTTGCGTCAGAGAAGCAACGCTGTTCACTGAGGATTATTGTATTTGATCACCCGTAAAAAATAAATATTACATGGATGTGTTTAACGCCATACCATGGAACATTCCAGGCAAAGCAATAACATCTCCATAGCGACAAGCAGGGGACGGCCCCTCCACCAGAAAAGTTGAGCAGTGCACCTTTAAGTAAAGTGGCAAAAAACAAATAAAAAACACAACAAAACGCGTTCAAATTTTAGACAGAGACAGTAGAAGAAAACAGGCTCACCTATAATTTTACATATAGTCTGGTCAAGTAGTCTGTCTGTAATTGCCAGCACTTTCTCCTGGATTACAGATGTTAAATGCATGGCACATTCTTCAGGTTTAATCTATTAATGCAGCTTAATAATTGAAAGGCGGCTCCCTGACTGTGGTCCCGCTCATAATCAATTAGTCATTATAATGAGAAGGTTAAGAGGCCAGACAGGCGCTGATTCACTGCGAACCTAATGGATCTCACACCCGGACGGATATGACTGCAGTGTGAACCCAGAGTCAGAGAAGAGATGGAAATTGATTAATAAATTGTAAAAAGAATTTCTTGAGTACGTTGATGTTTCCTTTTAAAATGTTCCTGCTAATTACACCTTGAGCTTCGGTTTATCAAAGTTTGATTGCAAAAGGAAATGTAATTCTGTCAGCTGTAAAGAAGATTTTGAGAGTGATTTTTTATTTTTATTTTTTTTCCCACTCATACAAGTACTTTAGATATTTAAGGCACTGACTCACACAGCTCTGTCAGAACTGAAGAAGTGGCTTGGATGAGTGGCAAAACTCTCTAAAAACATTTGTCCGGTTGATAGAACCTGTCAGTCAGATCTGTTTCCATGGAGAAAGGCCAAGTTACAAGTCAGACTGAACATCATTATCAAGATAATCCGCAAAAAAAAAAAAGCCCTTCCCTATTCTTATTTTAAAAGTGTTGAAACATATACTGTTGGTAATTAAAGCAACACTATGTACTGTAACTTTCTGTAACGTCACCTGCATGGAAATACAAAGTTAAAACCATAATTTGGAACATTCTCTAAGGAGATGGATAACTTTTAAGGTAAATGGTAATTTTAATACACTCAATCAAAGATGTTTACGTTAAGAGTGGGATTCGAACCGCCAACCTTTGAATCAGTGGACAAACACCCAACAAAGCTACTTTTAGCTTGTGTAATATTATAGCCAAAAAACATTTCCATGGAAACAAACAGAAGGAGGCTGTTTTCAGTGCAATAAAACATCCAAAATGAAAATACATGCTTTTATTTTTGTCTGTTAGTGTATTTTTGGCTAAAAAGTTACACAGTGAGGCTTTAATTACTATTAATATTGAACTTTAATAAACTTTAATAATAGTTACTAAGTGTGATCTTTGTTCACAGGTTAGCTGCTATGCTTTCACAGCAGCAATTATCAACTTAGTAAAGTTAGCCAACACGACAACGTCTACCCATACAGATCCAATTAGCGAAGTTACATCTCATTACCTTTTGATTCCAGCACTTTGTAATTACATCAGAGAAAGTTATGCTATTAATTAGTCCTATACGTGAGCCAGACCCTATGAGGAGACTGGGCTCAGAAAAGGATCAACCCAAATGTCAGCCATATTGTTTGACCCGATGGTGACATGATCCGGGAGAGTGCAAATTATCAGCGCGAGCTTTGGAGATGAGAGACGCCAAACAAACATTCATTACGCAGATTCCCAGTCATTATTTACAAGCTCCATCGCCAGCTGCCGTGAGCGCCGCGCCGAAAGGTTAATGACAAACGGCGTGATGTGAAGGCCAAAACATCGTCCAAGCACAAGGCGTTCTCCAGTTGGTAAGAGCTCCGACAGTAGGCTCCGGAGGGACAGATGTGAGGATGCAACGCTGTCATGGTTGTCATGGTAATGCAGATTTGTTGTTATCCATGGGTTTCAGAAGGCTGTTGTCATAGCAATTAACTATTTAAAAACAAAAAGCTCGTCAAAATGTCGTAAATAAACAAAAAGCTGAAACCTATGAATATATGCCCAAAGCAATTAATAATTTATCTTGAATTATTAATTGCCATAGTAACGCTACAAATTTTTCTTCATTCTGAAACCTATGGACCTGTTATTTTTATTTTATTGATAGGCCTACTTTGCAGTGACATCACACTGGGGGTGTTCTACGTGAATGTTTAGGAATGACCATAGTGACAATGTTAAAGTTTTACGTCTGAAAACTCAAAAATAATAATAATAATAATAAATAATAATACAAAATGGATTAAAATAAAACATTTTCAGGAGCCTGTGATCAATACAAGCGTTCATGGTCTTATTTAGAAGTTTGACTTTCAATAAAAAGGTGAAAGCAACTAACCAAAAAACTATTGATTGTAATGATCGTGATGTTATCTGAGAGGGACTTGTTCAAAAGCACAAATCAGCTCAACGGTTACAGTACAGTCTAATACAGCCTCAGACAGAGCAGTGCCTTCAGTTAACATCACACTCCCAGGGGATGTTGATGACCTCAGCTGCAAAGTATCAGCGGTGTGAACTGATATTATTATAGCAAAATTTAGACTTATCGATACTGTGGATGTTGTTGGTCAAATAAAAACAGTGAAAATTGTATATATAGTTTATAATTACCACACATCAGTTCAAATGACCAATCACAACAGACTGTCCTTTCGAAGCCTACCATCTCGCCCCAAAACCCTGTATATTGTCGTGCTATAGCTTGCCTGCAGTGTCTTGTTGTATTGGCTCCCTTCACGTCCCTGCAGCAGAGTCTGGTGTGCATGCGTTTCTTAATTATTGATAATGAAGCCCGCCGAGACCTCAGTGAAAGATGAAGGGGAAATGCCAAAGTGATGCAGTCAGACATAATAACAATACACAACGTGATGGGATAGTAATGAGAACAATTACGGAGCTTTGCACTCGATGGCTGCAACAATACAAGCCCTTTCAGCTATTCTGGGAGGCCCATTCTAGTGAAATCACAGCCCCAGACAGCTCTTTTCTCCCAAATACTTGGTGCTGCAAATAAATACAAGCTGCTAATCTACTGAAGTCTGCATGGGGATGTTTAGAGATGACTAAATTGTAATGGGTCTGAGTCGTAATCTACTATTTGAAAGTAATTTGTTTAATGGATTTATTGTTATTTTCTTTTAGCTCATTTCTACATATTTGGCTAAGTTTGATAGAGACAGTATTGATAGTAGTAATGAGGCCTGTGGAGATTATGCCAGTAATTTTGGTGGTGGTTGGTGGTTTTCAGATTCAAGAATGTAATGATGTCTTGTGCCGAAATGAGGGCAAGAGCCAGATTTCTCTGTTTATTACTAGCACTGTCACAGTAAGTAAATATAGACAATAAACAATAATACTGAAACCAAATTATAAAACCGAATTCTCCCCCAAATGTATTCTAAATGTACAATATTGTAAAAAACATATTAGTTGCAATAAATAAATGAAAGGAATGCAACAGTTATGTAGTTCGTTTGTCTTTATAATGAGTCATAGAAGTTCAGATCTAATTGTAGAAGAGCAGAACAGAAGAATAACAAAACACTTCCCACTAGTACAAAGAAAAAGTACCACAATAAATATTGACCCCCAAAAAATATTGTTAAATGTTTCATGTATTGAACGATAATACTACACAGTAATTATAGTATTATGACAGACCTATTTATTGTATTGAACTTTGCTACGAAATATCCAAAAGGTAAATTTACAAAAGTTAAAACTGATCATTACTACTACTGACTAGACCCTAAAACTCATATGTTAAAGAAAAATGCACTTTAACAGCTAACTCCTGTCTATATTTAATATTATTGGCTTATAGAATGCTGTAATACCATCTGAAACCCAGCAATAGGTGTGTAGTAGTACTAGTAGTACTAGTAGTATCAAGCCGTCACTTAGTAGTCATTGCACGAGGAGTATTAGTATCACACGGTCACTATGACCAGTAGTCATAGTGGCAGTAATAGTATAAAAAAATCAGTGAAGTACGCCTAGTAGTCATGGTAGTAGTCAAAGTAGTCTCAAGTAGTAGTAGGAGTAGTTAGTAATAATAGTAGTAGTAGTAGTAGTATCAGGGTACCAAAAGGACACTAGAGTAGTAGCCGGACACTAGAGTTGTAGTAGTATGAAGAAATCACTGGAGTAGGCCTAATAGTCATTATGGTAGTAGTTACTTAAGTAGTAGTAGTAGTAGTAGTAGTAGTAGTAGTTGTAGTAGTGGTAGTAGTAACTAGATTAGCAGTAACAGTAGTAGTAGTAATAGTAGTATTGTCACTAAAAGTCATAGCAGTACTCTTATTAGTAGTAATGCTGCTGTACTAAGTGATTCTGTGTGGCTATCAGTCCACTGTACTGTATTTCTAATAAGTCCCCCGTATACATGTACTGCAGTATTAATAGACGATATATTACATTTTTTATAAGCCTTTTTTTATTTGATTTGGTAAACATCTTTCCCCATGAACACGCTTCATTTACTTCACCTACTGACATCGCAGCAGGCGGCTCCAGTAATTCTGACTATGGATGGAAAGAGAAATCTGATCTCAGCATACTTGGAAAAAAAACAAAAAAAACGAAAACATGATCAAATAAAACACCCAAAGCTCTCTCCTCCACATCCAACCATCCCCGTGACCTTCCCATACTTAGAGGAGAGAGGCAGTTTTATACCCGACTCTCATTAAAGCCCCTGGAGGTTTACAGCTGTGATAAAGCAAACAAATGGTTGGTAATCGCCATGGTAATAAGCGGAGGGGTCGTCATTAGAGGTGCTATTCATCCCATATGGACGGCCTCAGTCACCGAGATGGATCCTTCACTTATATCGTGTATTCTGGTGTAACTTATAGTATCTGAGTCAAAGCATTCAGGATCAGCTGGTGTCATTAAAGATGCACTATGTAACTTTTTGGTTGGGGGTCCGTCACCTGCTTGTTTCTATGGATATGCCACTGCTCTGCTTGGAATGTTCCACAGTATGACATTAAACAGCTCTACCTCACATTTATTCAATTACAGGTGGTTTTATTATGGAAAAATACCTAGAAAAACAGGAATTCTGACTGTGAGCGGGGTCGCCTCTCCACAGATCTGACCTGTAACTTGGACTGGTTTGGTCTCCATGACGATAGAAAGGTTAATTACCATACTGTGAAACATTCCAGACAAAGCAATAACATTTCCAAGGTGAAAAGTATTTGACAAACCCTCCACCAGAAAAGTTACACAATGCACTTTTAATATTTCCTGGAGGGTTGAAGCTAACTAGAGGCACTGCTCTGTCTGAAGCTCTGTTACTCAAGTTCAACTTTAATCTGATCTTTTTTTTTTTTTTTTTTTTTTACACAATCTGACTACAAAGAGCTGGATTAGATGGAACTACAACAGGCGAGCTGGTCTGTGATGTTAAACATGTCCTTCTCAAATAACATTACTTAAAGGTGCATTGTGTAACTTTTCTGGTGGAGGGCTCCTCAAATGCTTATCTCCATGCAGATATTATTTCTTTATCTGGAATATTTCACAGTAAAGTATTAAATGTTTCTATCTTCATGGAGCCCAAACCAGACCAAGTTACAGGTCAGATCTGTGGAGAGGCGACCCCGCTCACAGTCAGAATGCCTGTTTTTCTAGGTATTTTTGAGTAATAAAACCACCTGTAACTGGAAAAAAAAATGTAAAGAAGAGCTGATTAATGTCATACTGTGGAAAATTCTTGGCAGAGAAACAACATATTCATACAAATAAGCACGTGAACAAACCCCCTCTTACATTTTTAGTTGAAAATCAAACACTAAACAGGACCATGAACGCTCGTATTGATCACAGGCTCTTAAATATATTTTGTTTAAACCATCTAAAAACTCATTTGTCAGTGTTTGCTAATGTATGCATTGTGTCACCATGGTAACTGCTGAACATTCTTCCATAGACATAAAATTTTGTGAAGCTCTGTAAGGTGGCTATTGTTGTGATTTTGAATTTTAATTTTGTATCTAATTGAGATGGTATAATCGCAAAAAGTAAACAATTTAATTAACTGAATAAAGTGTGCTCCTTCCTATACTGATTTTGATTCTTCAAATATGAACCTAATAAAAAGGAATACATTTTTATATATTCTTGTAGCCCTTATTGCTGTATGAAAAGTATACCTGTATTGTGTTTTGTTTTGTTTCATTCATGTTTGATTAAAGGCCCCTTCACAGCAGGCTCTGAGCGCTCTGCGGGGCTGAGCAGCATTTTGGGTTTTTTAAAGTTACAATTTTGAATGCCATAGACTTTAAGGAAGTAAACAGACCGTCCATGTGTGTGTGTGTGTGTGTGTGTGTGTGTGTGTGTGTATCTATCTATATAAAATATTATCTCATACTCATGGAAGATTATGCTGAAAGTTTCTATTATTTATTCTTTACCAACTCTTTTAGCAACTTTTTGACAGTTTTCCTATAACAGAGCTATACTACATATTCTAATTTTGCATACCTTCAAAACAGGTATCTTTATATATTAGCCTGTAGACTGTATCGCCCACCTCAATTTAACCAAGAATGACTTTAAAAAATGAATATACTACACTATAATTATTTGACTATATTATTGACTAATGACTATAATCATTAAAAGATATATATTAGCAAGGCCAGTTAGTTTTTGGCAGCTTTTTTTCTATTTGCAATGAACAGGAAGCTTGAATTGAATAACCTGGGCTATATTTCCTTCAGCGTTTTATGAAAGGTCTATCTGTACTTAATGGGAGTCTATACAAAAATCTACATACTGTGATCAGCTGCAGACTTTTATTGTATAGCTTCACTTCCACCTGTTGCAGTGTAATAACCTGGGCTTCATGGAGGGACCTATTACCGACGGGCTGGAAATGCATGCTGATCTCAACTCAAAGGGAAATGAGATACGCATGAAAAATATAAAGAAAGTTCATCTGAGAGTTAAATCAGCGTCTGAAGTCATGCAGAACTTTTCAGATCATATAAGGTACACCTATAAGGACTTACAGGAAAGCAATATGTAACTTTTCTGGTGGAGGGTATAATTGCTTTGCTTGAAATGTTTCACAGTATGGTATTGATCTTAACTATCTCCATGGAAATAAGTAGGAGATGCCACCAGACCAAGATACGGGTCAGATCTGTGTAGAAGATGGCTCGCTCACTGTACATGTGTATGTCCCTTTGATCAATAAGAACACCAATAGTTGAATGAATGGAAGCTGGATAAGTTTAATGCCACACTGTGAAACAGTTCAGACAAAGTAATGCCCATACTCTATAGACACAAGCACATACCCAAAAAGTTACACAATGCACCTTTAAAGTTTACATTAAGTATTTTGCCAATTCCAAGAGATATATATATGACGGGATAGTGGGGAGTGGGCTGTAAACCAGATTTTAAATTTTGTTTTGCCCCAATACTGATATAAGCACTAAAAGCAGTTCTTAAGATCAAAAGGAAACCACAAACTAGGAAGTAATGCTGATGAGCTGTTAGCATGCTAGTTGCATGCATTGTCCTGACAGCAAAACTCTGCTCTGGTGTCTGAAAGTTGTGAAAAGCACTTATGAACTCATTGTTTGGGACAAATATTAGCAAGTAAATTGTCTTAATACACCAAGAAAGACCAAATAGACCAGGCATGCCCAAACTATGGCCCGTGGGCCAAATGTGGCCCTCAGACAAATTTTTCTTGGCCCTCAGGGTTCCAGGTGAATTGACCCAGATTACCTTGAGCAGTTTTGACTGCAAGTTTTGACTGCAAGTTTTTTGAAAATCTACCTTGATAAGACAATATTTGATATTTATTGTGTGGTTTTGAGGATTTTAGCATGAATAAAGGACTGATGGCTCCTTCTAACGTGTTAAACGTGGATATATTTCAATTATTCACTGTACTGAGCACCAGTCTGTGGCCCTCGATCGGCCCTCTGCTTCGTCTGTGTTTAGATATGTGGCCCTTGATGAAATAGACCAACATGGGGCTACTTATCGACTAAACCGACTAAATGTTGGAACCAATAGCCGATCCATCAGAAATGTCAATATCTGTGCTGATATCTGATACCAGTATAGTACTGGTGCATCCCTAATATTTGCAATGCATTAGGAATAAATGTTGAATAACTCAGGACAGCTACTGTTAGTCAACTATTTTCTTTCACTTCTGCAATTAAATTTCTCAGTCTTGCCTGTATTCTCTGCAAACTACCACACCAGTAAAAATCTTACCCTCCTTTACTACATACATTTAATCTATGCATGTCATTTTTTATTTGAACACAAACTCTGCAGCTTTGCCCCATAGACATCCATACACGCTGACCCCTGGTGTTAAAGTAAACTGGAACAAGCCTGACATTTCTGTGAAAAGGGGCCCATCACGACATCCAAAATCAATAGTCAACAAGCATAACGCAGTCTAATTCTCATGCAGTTTCATATAAAAAAAAACAAAAGCTTTAGTTGCTTTTTGACACACACAGGAGCAGAGCTGAGAGAGGCTTTTAAACTTGCTGCTGACGTGAATCATGTTTTTACCACTGGGACTGAAGTGGTGAAGGAGAAAAAGAGACACATACTCAAAACATAGAAAGTACCAAGAGATCAGATGTGTGCTGGTTGACTTTGGTCTGGTTTTGTGTAGTTTGTATTGAAGACATCCAATCTTTAGAGCAATGGAAAAGCTATAGATACCAGCAGGTTTTTCTTTATATATTATTATTTATTTAGTTTACATTTAGGTTTTTGGGTTATTCTTTGAAAATGCTTTTATTTTGGAAGTTTTTTGTTTGGTTTTTTAAGGATTAAGGATTTGTCTTGGTTTACTGTGGTTGTAATAGCCACTGTACTCCAATATTTAACTAACACCCCATGTTTGTAAAAAGTAAAACATTCTATATCTAAATTGTGAACAAAAAACAAGCATAATTCAATCCCAATCAGTAAATGTAAGATTTTATACACAAAGAAAAGCCGTATTTTCATGAGGCCACATTCAATGATGAAAAACCTTCAGTCCATTTGACAATCTACTCAAAAAGCTTCAGTTTGACCTGTCTCTTGTCTTAAAAGTAAAATTTGGCCAGAAAGAAACTGTTTAAAGGTCCTATATTATGTGAAATTGACTCGTGAGTTTTACGCCATGTTATAATGTTAATATTCGTCTATCTACATCTCCAAAGCTCAAAATGCTCTGTTCCACCTTGTGATGTCATGTATTACCACATCACAAGTGTTTTCAGTTTGAGAGAAAAAACTGTAAAAAGCGTTGATATGCAGGATTTGTGTGTTAAACATGGGTGAATGAAACAAAACACAACTCCAGGTATGTTTGCGATGAGGAAACAACATTCTAACAGATAAAAAAAGTGCAATATGGGCCTTTTAACTCTCCCGTGCAATCTGCTCAAACAGTGTCATCTCAAATAAACCCAAGCATTGTCAATAAACACAATAGCCTTATAGTCTAGGGCGGTTCAACTTTCCAACTCCCTGCAGCAGACATCTCACCAATTACTTGAAGAATAATAGTCTTTTGATATGCCAGTGGTGTGTTTACTTAGTTTCCACTTCTTTGAGTTTTGCTAATTACTTTTTCTTGAAGTAATTATCCAAAGAGGTGTTACCAAATCCCTGAAGCCACGTTTAACTTCTGCAAAACTGTCACACTATACCAAACGCATGCATATCAATGAAACAGGGTCTTACCTTTACGTAGAATGGTCCAAATTAAGCAGCACCCAAGGGAGAGAAGAAAGAGAGAAACAAGATTAGAAAAAATACTTAGTGGCAAATTAACAAATTGTAAACTCATTTGTTTCTTAAAACTAATCCCACAATTTTGCATATTACTTCAAGGTCCGATATTGCACAAAATGGATTCTTGTGAGCTTTAAGTTGTGTTATAAACCTCATCGAAAATATACCTGGAGTGTTTTGTTTCATTCACAAGTTTGAGTAACCCTTTATTATTAGTCTGTCTACATCTCCAAAGCTCAAAATGCTCTGTTCCACCTTGTGATGTCATGTAGTGGTAGTTTATATGTTAACAGCTACATTTTACCTTTAGTTCAGTAGAGAGTAGCAATTCTTGGGCTGAAGTTATCCAAATGATTTTAGTGAAGGTGTATGAAGTTCAAAAACACACTGGAGCACTTCCTGTTTTACCACGTGACATCACAAGGTGGAACAGAGTGTTTTCAGTTTGAGAAGAACTCAGCCTAAATATGCAGAGTTTATGTGTTAAACATGTGTGAATGAAACAAAACACAACTCCAGGTCTGTTTTTGATGTGGAAACATTATAACACAGATCAGAAAATCTAACCTTAACCTTAATCAGGAAGTGCACTGTTAGCATGTTAGTATACAGTCCTCGTGGTGAGTAATTTAAGTGAGGAATAATTTTGGAACACTGCAAACTGTTTAAAATGAACTAGTTATGTTTTTTTTTTTTAAGTTTTTAAAATGGTAAAAATCTGGTACAGCTCCTTTAACACAAAACAGAATTACTCCAAAACAAAATGCTCCTTGTCTGTGCTAACAAGTTGGTTCCAAAATAGCTTAACTTCAGTTGCCAGGTTCAAATGATATTACCTTTATCATTGCATTTTAATAGCAGCGGCGGCCCATTAATCTTATTTTTCAGTCCATTTTTGAGATTACTGCATAAATCAAATAGAAGAGACACAGGAGAGGCTGCCAAACATACTGGGAAGTCACTTAAGTCAGAGCCCACAGTGTTATGTGCATCTTAACAGCTCCATTATCAGCTTATATATTTACATTTAATATTCACAGGGTTTCAAGTCTGATGCTTGCTTATGTCTAGACTACTTTCGCTTTTCAATCAAGGTCAAGAGACAAACACACTGGAGAACTTTAGATGGCTACAGTTCAATGCTAAAATTACATTAATATTGCTTATATAACGGAAGATGGAAATGGTATGACTTACTTAATTATATGAAAATGCTGTGGGTTTTTTTTTTTTTTTTGTTTTTTTAATCAAAATGTTACATAGTTTAACATGCTTTAAAATCCCACTGCCACAAATACACAAGTAAAGATGCACTATGTAACTTTTTTGGAAGCGGGTCAACTACCTGCTTGTCTCCATGGAGATATTATTGCTATTATTGCTCTGTCAGGAAGTACAGCATAAACTTATCTTCCATTTTCAAGTGTGCCTATATTGTTTAAAAAAAACAAAACAAAAAAATACCTTGAATACTTAATCTGACTCGTAACTTCACCTTGTAGCGTCACCATGGAAACCGAGTTTAGTTTAGAACATTCCAGGTAAAACATTTAACATCTCCATGGAGACAATCAGCTGACAGACCCTCCTCCAGAAAAGTAACAAAATGCCCCTGTACATAATTATTTACTGTTCACTGTCATTCGTTGTTGCTACGGTTACCAGCTCCATGGTGATTTGGGAGGGTTTAATGTCCAATGCGTTTTTCACTTGCATCACTGAGAGCAGACAATATGGGGAAAATGCTTTGCCCATGGACACAACAACAGCAAATGACAGTATACAGCAGTAGCCTACATTTCGTCAACTACAATTTATTTTTATCAATGAGGCCTCCAAGCTGAGATTTGAACCCACAACTTTCTGCACTAAAGGTGACAAACCTCTCAGAAAATCCTATATTAAAATTATGTGAGCTACACTTTTAGATTTTAAGTGTTTTGCAATCCATGGATTCATATTTCTGATCTCCATCTCGTGCACCATTTTAAACTTGCCTGTAATCTGAACCCCCAAAAAAGTATTGACTTTTCTAGGTCTGAGTAATGACTTGGTTCGAGTGGTCTACAACGGACAGATATACAGGTTTTAGTCTTCACAATGAATTAAACATGGCAATGAGTGATTGAAGCACCCTTCACCATTTTATCTCCATTACAGTCCCATTACAGCATGTAACAGACTCAAGAGTGGCAAGTATTGGCACGAATAACTGAATATGAGAGCGCTTTGGAGAAATGGTGACGCGTTCAAAGACAAAATAAAAAAATAAAACATCACAGCTTTCAGAAAACTTGGCAAACTCGAAGGAACAAAGCACAGGGTAGGCATCATCGGGAGTTAGATGAAATAAAGATAGGCTGAAGTTGGGAAGACAATGTGAGCCTGTGTAAAGATGCAGGGGGTAGTGAAGAAGAAGTACAAGAAGGAGGAAAAGTACATGTGCTGCTGACAGCTCTAAATAAGCCCTTTTCAACATTTGTGGCATTGAAAAGACATCCGGGAGAGAGAGGAGATGGTTGCCGGATACACTGGTAGCTTTTTTGGTATTGTGTTGGAGTATTTCAGTCAAAAAGACGCAATTTTCAAAATCTAGTCAGGCTCAAAGTTTTTTGGTGGATTGTAAGGAAAATGTGGTGAATGGACTAAAGAGCGATAATATCAAAAGGCATGTTCAATAACTTAGAAAAGCTATTTGAGGATGAAAAAAATGACATTTTTCCATCAGTTTTGTGTAAGGCAATTTATTCAGCGGTAATATGGATGAATTTTGGCATCGAAAATGTGGTTCTTTTTTGGATGATCTTTTTGGCACGAAAATTTAAGATGGATGGTGTAACTTTTTCTTGCTTGTCTCCACAGAGATACTATTGCTTTAAAGGTAATATTACACAGTATGGCTTTATACTTATCTATCCATAGCATTTATTTAGTTACAGACAATTTAAAGGGCCCATATTACGCTATTTTCTGATATATGTTATAATGTTTTTTCCTCATCAAAAACACACATTGAGCTGTGTTTAGTTTCATTCACACATGGTTAACTCACAAACTCTGCATATTTAGGCTGTGTTCTTCTCTCAAACAGCAAACTGTCCACGTTTTGATGTCATGTGGTAATACAGGAAGTGCTCTACTGTGTGTTTAAACTCCATACACTTTCACTAGGATTATTTGGACAATTTCAGCCCTGGAATTGTCACTCTTTACAGAACTAAAGGTAAAATGTAGCTGTTAACTTGAAAACTACCACTTCATAACATCACAAGGTGGAACAGAGCATTTTCAGCTTTTGAGACGTAGACAGACTATTGATAAAGGATTACTCAAACACGTGTGAATGAAACAAAACACAACTCCGAGTATGTTTTTGATGAGGTAACAGTGTTGTAATATGACTTAAAGCTCACAAGAGTCAATTTAGAGTAATATGGGACTTTTAATGCTCAAAAATCTCTTGGAAAACATGTGTTCTTACTATGAGCAGGGACACTTCTTCACAGATCTTACCTAGCCTGGTGATGCACACTGCTTGTCTCCATGGAGGTATACTATATTTTCTACCAGAAAAGTTACATAATACATCTTTAAACAGATTTGTGGTTAAGTGGTTAGTTTCAGTAGCTCATGAGTAGAGTCAAGCCAATTTTTTTTTTTCTTAATAGTTTCATGCCGAAAAGAAACAAGAATCAAAGTATTACACAAATTATGGTTTTGGGGAGATAATTTTCCATTCCCCCATCAAAAGACAAAAAAAAGTTCTTGGCAAATAGTCTTCTAAAACTTTCAAAACATTCTCTGGCAAGTTTTAAATGAAATCTATTCCTGGCTGAAACCCGCACTATTTTCATCATTCCTAATACAAATTGCATGCCGTATAGTTTTTAATTTTCACCGTCAGACAGACTGATTACATTGCATTAGGAGCAGCCAAGCAGATAATAAGGAAACAATCCCAGTATGAGAAGCCCCAAAAAACAGCATTAAGCTCAACAATACATCTATCATTTCCCCATAATTCACTATTTTGGACTCTGTTTGGCAGTAAAATATGCCTTCAATACCTCAAAAGTCTGGCTTCTGTAGGGATGAAACTGCCTATCGAAGACCAGCTGGGGGCACTTTGACTGCATCTGCTAGCGTATTGAAAAGTGATACGCTAAAAGTGATACACTAGTTTGTATGAAGCTAAGAAGTATGGACATGGAATTGGACTTTAAAAACACGATGGCGCTCCAAGGATTACAACTTTTTGCCGTATAGTATTGAAGGTATTGATACAAAAAACATATAGGCATGAAATTTGCCTGTAGGAGACCAGCAGGGGGTGCTTTGATTGCACTGCTAGCATATTGAAAAGTTAAAAGTTTGTATGAAGCTAAAAACTTTGGACTTGGAATTGGACTTTAAAAGCACAATGGAGCTCCATGGATTACAACTTTCTGCCTTATAGTATTGAAGGTATTGATACAAAAAACAAAGCTATTTATTGGTATTAGTGACTGAGAAACGTATTGCAAACTTCTAAAATATTAATAACATTTTGGCGAAAAAAAAGTAAAAAAAAAAAAAGTTTTGTGTTTAATATAAGTTTGAAATATATTCCTTATATTTTATTACCTGCATATATATATTACATTTTTAGATTCAGTTCAAGCTGCCTGAAAACAATGATTGCCTCGAATACAGATATCAAATTCATGCATTTTAATACAAAACTTATTGGTATATACTTGCCATAGTATTACTATTGGATTGAAACAGAAAAATAACTGTATCATCCATCACTAACTACAGTGAACAGGATCTGTTTTATACTTTAAAGAGTGAGAGGGTTTAAAATGCAAGATTATTAAAAACAAAATCAAAACTTCAGATTTGGATGGTGATAAAAACTAAATTATAACAGTCAAGTAAAAAATATACCAAGTAAAAGTAGTTAAGTACTGCACTTAAGTATACATTTTAGGCATCTGTACTTAAATGATTGCAGATGATGTTATCCTGATGGCTTCATCGAACCAGGACCTCCAACGTGCACTGGGAAGGTTTGCAGCTGAGTGTGAAGCGGCTGGGATGAGGATCATCTCCTCCAAATCCGAGGTCATGGTTCTCGACCGGAAAAAGGTGGCTTGCCTTCTCCGGGTGGGTGGAGAGTCCTTGCCTCAAGTGGAGGAGTTCAAGTATCTCGGGGTCTTGTTCACGAGTGAGGGGAGGATGGAGCGTGAGATTGACAGGCGGATCGGTGCAGCGTCTGCAGTGATGTGGTCGCTGTATTGGACCATTGTGGTGATGTGGAAGCTGAGCCGAAAGGCAAAGCTCTCAATTTACTGGTCAATCTACATTCCTACCCTCACCTATGGTCATGAGCTTTGGATAATGACCAAAAGAACAAGATCGCGGATACAAGCAGCCGAAATGAGTTTCCTCTGCAGGGTGGCTGGGCGCTCTCTTAGAGATAGGGTTAGGAGCTCAGTCACACGGGAGGAGCTCGGAGTAGAGCCGCTGTTCCTCCACGTCGAGAGGAGCCAGCTAAGGTGGCTCGGCATCTGTTCCAGATGCCTCCTGGATGCCTCCCAGGTGTTCCGGTGTTCCGGTCCCAGGACACGCTGGAGGGACTATGTCTCTCGGCTGGCCCGGGAACGCCTTGGGGTCCCCCCATAGGAGCTGAAGGAAGTGTCCGGGGTGAAGGAAGTCTGGGAGTCCCTGCTTAGACTGTTGCCCTGTGACCTGGCCCCGGATAAGCGGAAGAAAATGGATGGATCGGTACTTAAATGATTTTTGGTGGATACTTTTCACTTTTACTCCACTACATTTTTGAACTGGACTGAAAAGTAAAAGTATTTTTATTGAGCTGAAAAGGCTGAGGATTTATTTTGATCAAGTTCATTGTTTCAGCAAAGAAAAATATACAAATAAAAACAGCTAAATGATTCAACTGTTTCTACTGAACAAAATGCAGCACAAATCTTTATCAAAATCAATACATTTGAAGCCTTGAGGACTTTGAGAATATGCGTGAATTACTTTTACTTTTTACTATTTTAGTAAATTTTTAAAGGGGTTTAATACTTTTACTTTGGTCTTTTTTTTATCTGAAACTTTTACTCGAGTACTTGCTGACAAACCCCCAACCAAAAAGTTACATAGTGCACCTTTAAGTAAATTTTTTCATCTGATACTTTTACTTTTACTTGAGTACTTGTTCCACACTTCTTCCACAACTGGTCTAGACTAGTTTATATTTATTTTATTTAGTATAACAGGACTTCTGATTCTGATTCTATATTAACAGCGTATTAAAACTGTAGCCAACACTGCACACGGCAACAGCCCTCATGGTGGTAATCCTGCTTTATTGATCCCACCTTTCCTATCTTTATTCGAATGGGAAGTGGTGGCCATTTATAACTAGAACTGGACAAAAACAAACTTGGACCCACAAAACGCCTGGAGACTGTGTGTCATTTCAGATGGAGAGAGCACTCTTTTCCATTGCACATATTTCTTTTAGATCGCAGAGGTTAAAGAGAAAAGTACACGGCCAGACAGAATGGGTAGAAGTATTTACGGCTATAGAAGTAATCTGAATAGGTCTCAAAATCTACGCACAAGAGAAAGTAGTAATAGTGGTGCTACTACTGCTACTACTATTACTAATACTACTAATCCAAGTACTTATAATAACCTTATTTTACAAGGACAACATCAAAGGAATGTCTTGCTTTCTGACACAATGGCAGAATGCAGTGTTTATTATGAAACATAACAGTACAAAGATAATTCATTATGGCCCTTACTACTACTTGAAGTAATAGTGCTGCTGCTGCTGCTACTACTACTACCAATACTCATACTACGATTAAGAGGTACTTCCATTATCATAATATTACAGTTACTGATGATAGCACTTCAATTTAATAGATTTCAGTTTGGAAAGACAGAAACAACAACTAACACTACATAGAGCTACAGCTACTGCTATTACTAATACTAATACTATTCCAAGTACTTATAATTTTACAAGGACAACATCAAAGGAATGTCTTGCTTTCTGGCACAATGGGAGAATACAGTGTTTATGCTGAAACAAACTGTACAAATATAATACATTATGACCACTACTAATACAGGATTTTGGAAAGACTTGAGAATAAACAACATGAGCTCCACTAGCTATTGTACTGCACATATTTCTTTCAGACCATAAAGGTCAACAAAACCTTAAAATTCTCAGATTTCTGGGAGTGAGAATTGTGCTCTGACCACATTTAGGCTTCTTAATTCAAAACAGTTCAGTCTGAGTTGAAAACGGCCACTCCTGTAATCTCCAATAGTTATAGAAATAGGCGTGATTTACAGCAGGGTTCCTCTTCCTTACATGCATTGTACCATCTCTAGAAGGGACAAAAGAGGAGGAAAAAAATTATACAAGACAATTTTGTGGTATCAATAGGACACATTTATGTAGCATTTGGCTTTGTGCATTTGCCATTAGAAGGATTCAGAGTTTGATTTATATGTACAGGGCCACCGCAGATGCTAGCTACTATTACGTCTTTATGTTATTCAGGCAGTATGCAGGGTCTATTCACGTGAAAAAATAGGTCATCATTTTAGCACTATGCCCAGTGTGTCCCATTGTCCATAAATGCACCACACAGATTTGACTTTTGACTAACAGAATTATGTAGTTACAGTTTCAGAACATTTTTGACCTGTTTTTGCACCTGTTTTCATGTGAAATTTACAATGTGGTAAACTGTAATCAAAAAGAAAGTTCCACAATGAAAAATTATTGTTAAGTTGAAAAAGACAAAAGGAAAATGAAGAGTCAGCCTTAACACAATGAGAATGATGACAATGTTTTGATGTTGCATATTGTTAAAATAATTGGTATAATGGAGAAAGAAGGTTGAGTTCAATCATGCATAGCTTCTCAAAACAAAACAAAAAACATGTCATGGGCATTTGAGATACTACAGGTTTTTTACACTATATGTGGCAGCAAATGTGGCAGAAGACCTTCCAGAGGAAAGACTCCGAAACCTTCCAGACCTTCCAAAAAACAACAAAAAAAATCCCAATACCTCATTTCCAATCTGAAAAAAAAAAAAAAGTTGATACACCAATTTCAACACCACAAAGACAATACAAATCATCTTAAATACTGCATCGGGCCCAGGAGACGTTTTTCACAGAGGAATGTTTGCTATAGATGAAGACCTTTCTAAATATATTGAGGAAAGAGCCAACCCTGGTATTTCGGTATCAGTATGTATCTGGTTATGAATTATTTTGATAAAACTTACTGGAACAGGACCCCCCTCCCTTACTGCCATACTTGTACTTGCCTGTATATCTTGACTACAGGCCAGTAACAGCAGAATCAAGCTGTCAACAAACTGTAATGAACCAGCCCACTCAATTTCACAAAGTCAGGCTGAAAAAACCTCCAAAAACACTTCTAGAAGTAAATAATTTGAATTACATAAGACCAATGTGGGCATGTAGACATATTGAAAAGAAGGAACTATCACCTCTCTCAACAAGATGAAAACTCCGACCAGATTTGACAATATTTGTGCTGCAAAAAAAAACTCAAAAAGCCATTTAGCGTTAATACCATCTGACAGCGTGATACCATCTTCCTTTGGAACTTTCCAGCCCCATTATTTCAGCACATCATTAGCATTTCTCGATTATACAATCATTCACGGGCAATTAAGCCAAACTATAAAACAAAATGGCAGTTGATACAATATTGGGAAAAAAATGAGAAAAGGGAGAGAAAATGGGGCAGAGAGAGAGAGAGAGAGAAAGGGAGAGAGCACGTGCGAGAAAGAGAGAAAGGTGTAGAGCTTCGGGGGGGTAGGGAAAAGATAATTGGGAAGGAGCAAAGCTGGGAATTAATGTAGGCTTTAACT
This sequence comes from Taenioides sp. WSHXM2023, assembly GCA_029959045.1. Classification (NCBI taxonomy): domain Eukaryota; kingdom Metazoa; phylum Chordata; class Actinopteri; order Gobiiformes; family Gobiidae; genus Taenioides; species Taenioides sp. WSHXM2023. The sequence goes on from CM057104.1 coordinate 1,975,585, forward strand.
ACACCTTGGTGAAGCAGTTTTCCAAAATTGTCAGCACAGGTAGCATTCACGCAGCTCAGACCGGTTTCTATAAAACATGAATAACTGAAAAATGCCTATTCTGTCCTTCAGTCTGCACACGTCTCACAAAAGATGGTGTCTCAGCTTCAACGCGAGTTTTGAAAATGGATTTTAAGAGAAGAGCTCTACAGATTTAAAGGTTTTACCACAATCTGAACAATGTTTACACTGTCCTAATTGTGAAACTTCTTAATCTGATCTAGAAACCTTTGGAGTTACCTTTAATACTTCCTGGATTATAGTTAAAACAATCCATAACTCCACAAGTTATATAAAGGAATGTAAAAAAAATGACATTGAAATGAGAACTTAAAACTAGAATCACTAAGAATTTACATATTCAGTAGACCTCTGCCAAGGCACTGGCTCTGTCGCAATGGTCAAAGTACCTGGACCTTAGAATATTAATAATCTTTTCCTCCTGTTTGTATCTTCAACTGGTACAAAATCTCTCAACCTGGAATTGTACTGTTCATATGCCAAAGCTAACAACAACTAGCATGCTAACGCACACTTTCTGATTATCAGACAGTAAAATGCTTTATAATTAGACACAGATGGTACACAGCAGACTTATTTTGACCTCAGGAGCTGCTTATATATATATATATATATATATATATATATATATATATATATATATATATATATATATATATATATATATATATATATATATATATATATATATATGCCACAACTGTAACAAATCTGTACAAACAAAGTATTTCAGGTTCATTCATTTTTCATGGTCAGATAAAGGAATTTCATATTATAGTCTTCAGCTTTAAACATTTCTCTTTAAAGTTTGTTTTTTGTTAAATTCCTTCAGATTTAGTTAACAAAGTGTCAGGACATTAGCAGGCAAAGCAGCTCTACCCCACATGTGAAAGAGGAGATGAAAGCTTTCCCTCTTCAGTTTTTTTTTACTTTTTCTTCGGTTCCCAGTGAAACCTTCAGACAGAATATAATTTAAACGAAGCCTTGACTTCTTAGTGGATTCTTAACGCATTCCATATCGATGTCTTGAATAATTTATTGTCAGCAGATGCTATTGTCCCTACCTGTTGTCTGAGGGCTAGAAAACAAGTCTTACTATTTCAAAAGCAATGAACAGACTTGGAGATTCAATATTTAACCAAGTTTTTATAAGTTTTTAAAGTTTGTTTTTCACAGTCAGTATTTTCTATAGCTGTTTGTGAGCAAAACAAGTCACTTTTTACCTAAAGTAAACTATTTGAGGTATTCTATTATTATTATCACAGCTATATGAGTTGATAAAGGAAGTAAAGACTCCATCATATTTTCAACAATCAATCTGGTATCCAAAATTTACATAGTCAGCCAAACAACAGGCTGACAATAATGTTCACAGGGAGACAATGAACAGAACTATATTCATTTTTAAATAATTAAAAACTATGTATAAACCAGAGAACTAAGGATTATCTTAAGTTACATTAACAACCAGATGTTTCTCAATTGAGCATAACTACAAGAAAACTGTACTACCACTTGTACTACAACTACTTCTGCTAATATTAGTTATATGTATTACTGCTATTACTGCTGCTACTACTACTGTGCTATTACTACCACCACAACTGCTACATACTGATCTGCTACTACTACTGCCACAACCCTTCTAATTGTATTCAGAATGTGCAAAAAAAAATAAAAATAAAAAATTGAAATGTATGATATTTTCCATTACACTCCAACCTGAAGGTCCTGTATTACACAAAACTGATTCTTGTGAGCTTGTGCAAAACTGTCACACTATACCAAACGCAGCACCCAAGGGAGAGAAGAAAGAGAGAAACAAGATTTGAAAAATAGTTATTGGCAAATGAACAAATTGTAAACTAATACGACAATTTTGCATATTACTTAAAGGTCACGAAATGGACTCTTGTGAGCTTTAAGTCATGTTATAATGTTGTTATTTCCTCAAAAACATACTGCAGTTGTGTTTTGTTTCATTCACACATGTTTAAGTAACTTTATTATTAGTAGAAGCCGTAGTTTGCAAGTTAACATCTACCTTTTACCTTTAGTTTAGTAGAGACTGGTAATTCCAGGGCTCCAAATGATTCTACTGAAGGTGTATGGAGTTAAAAAACTGAATGTATACATTAAGCATATGTGAATGAAACAAAACACAACTCCAGGGATGTTTTTGATGAGGAAACATTATAACATAGATCAGAAAACAGCGTAATATGGGCCCTTTGACACACCGTCTCTGATATGCACCTGACTCCGTACACATCCATCTGCAGCCTATAGTTTTGCCACGATTCATTGACTTGGTACAATAATAAGTGTGCTGTATAATTACAATATACATGACAACTAATTATTGACTGAGGAAGTGGAGTGGAGAAGCAAAGCCTTAATTATGCGCACAGTGTAGCGGCTCAAGTAAATGTCAGAGAAGCACTGGGATATGAAATCAGATGTTCAACAAATACATACAGAAATGTCAGCTTAATCAGCCAAGTCTTTATTATGTAAGTTTATGTACTGTTCAGAATATGAGCAAAGGTTAAAAGTGATTATTCAACGATTGGCGAGAATAAAGTTTCATTAGATGTACCGATTTGTACCAGAAAATTGTGATATTTTTCATCACTAGTTTTTATCAATTTATTTTCTTATTGTTTTGCCCCATTGTAATAAAAAAAAAAATGTGCCTGTCATCTGCACAATCCCATAGAAATTTAAAGTTAAAACCATAAATCTGAACATTCTCTATTGAAATACATACGTTTTATGTCATACTGTGGAATATTAGAGCCAAAAGAACAACGTTTCCATGGAGAAAAGCACCTATTTCAGGCCAAGAGTCAGGTTTATGGAGATGCAAGCCTGCTCAGAGTGCATGTTTTTAAGTGCAAAAAACACAACCAAAATAAAAAAAAAAACACACACACACACACACACACACACAAAAAAAAAGCATGCATTTATTTTTGTCTATTTCATTTTTGCTAAAAATGTACATACCAAAGGTTACGTATTGGGGCTTTAATATCTAAAAGTTTTTACTTTTAATATATATTTTGTGCCTTATTCTTATGTCTTATGTTTTTTCTGAAGCAACAATACCATTTTTCCTTTTTGGACAAATTACTTCTCTTATCTTATATATATTTTTAGGTAACCATTAAACCATAGCTGTCTTTTACTGCATTATACAATATCAGTACACTCAGTATTTTGAAATAACAGCACGCTTAATAACACAACTCTTTCCACCCCTGGCAGTCTTTAACATGTTAATATATGCATTAAACCCTCTGTGTAAATACAGTTGTGGCAGTTATCTGAGGACAATGAGGAGAAAAACGCTGCTTTGCAAAAATCAGAGACACAAAAGTGAAGGTATAATAATAGACACATGCTTCACAGTCCGGTACAATGGAGTAATGAGGAGCTCATTGCCAAAGGCCAAAACCAAAGCGCTAATTAAAACCCAGTGCTCTCCCAGAAACCTTGACAAAGAGGACATGCACATAATACAAAAATAAAGATTAGAATTCAGATTTACAGAGCATACCATCTCCAAGCTGAAATGCATACCTCAACTTATTTAAAAAGAATTCATCCACACTTCAAAAACTTCTTATTTAAAGGTCTGTACATGTATTTGAGCAAAATTTGTCTTTCTCTAGTACACATATATTGTATAAGCAGCTCTTGAGGTCAAAATAAGTCAGCTGGGTATTGGCAATACAAATACAGACAAAAAACTTTCAAAAAACTATCACAGTAAGTCATAGCAACGACCAAATGTTACTCAATAGGACATAAGAATATTGTAATACCACCTGCACCCATTCCAGGAGTCTTCTAGTACTACTTCTGCTAATACTACTTATAGCCTACATATTGCTGCTGCTGCTGCTGCTACTACTACTGCTACTACTACTACTGCTACTACTACTACTACTACTACTACTACTACTACTACTACTACTACTACCATTATCACCACTTTTACTACTACTAATATTACCTTTACTACCATCACTTATATTACTACTTCTATCACCACTACTACAACTACTGTGCTACTACCACTACTACTGATACTACTACTGGACTACTGCTACCACTACTATCACTACTGCACAGTACAGCTTCTAATACTACTACTTTACTACTATTAGTACTACTTCTACCGAAATCCTTAACATAATTAATTGTATTCAGAGGGTGCAGAAAACAAAACAATATTTAAAAAATCAGGAAGTGCACTTTTAGCATGTTAGTTGTTGTCAGCATTACTGTGAAACTCCACTCTGGCCTTTGATAGTTGTGAAAAACGAATCTAAACGTGGTGCAAAATTAGGATGGTCAGTTTGCATAAGTGAGGATAAGTTTGGAGCAGTGCAAACAGTTTAAAATGGACTAGTTCTGTTTTTCACACTTTGAAGAAAACAGGTACAACACCTTAAAAACTACTTCAATTTTCTGGGCGAATAATTTGTAGTTACGTCCTAATAGAGTGAGTAAGTACAGTTGGCAAATTAAAACAATTACCACTGTGGTGCGAGCTACACAACAGATCATGAACTGCGAAACAAAATGGACGCTGGATAGAATAAGAATAAAGAGCAGGCCTCATTAAAACCTGTGAAGAAGAAGAAAGAGGGAGAGGGGTAATCAAAGTGTACTGCCAAGTCAGCTGTAAATATAGAGCATTTGGCTAAAGATATATGCAACTACAGGGTCCTAGTTACAAAGTAAATGCAGAGGTAAGGTGTACTGCAAGTGTTTAATTAAAGGGCCCATATTACACTATGTTCTGATCTATGCTATAATTGTGTTTCCTCATCATAAACATACCTGGAGTTGTGTTTTGCTTCATTAACGCAGAAATCCTGCATATTTAGGAGTTTTCTCAAACATGTGGTAATACAGGAAGTGCCCCACTGTGTTTTTAAACTCCATACATTCAGCATGAAAAATCTGTCACATGGTGTAGTCACAGCTAAGAAGGCCAATGGCATTTCCAATCATCACCTATCACTTTCTCACACCCAAAGACCACAGAAAAAACTGGCTGGATTCTATAGTAGAGCATTGAACGTATGTATCTCCAAAGAGACAAGCAGTTACAGGTCAGATCTGTAGAGAGGAAGCCCCACTCACATTACAAAAGCATGTTTTTCAAGGGATATTTGAGCAACAACAACAACAGCACTAGATAAATAAAAAAAAAAAAAATAGATTCAGGGCAAAGAAATAAAATATTTTGTATAGAACTGAAGAGCTAAAGCTACAGTTTATTCATGCGAAGCAGCTTCCTGTTATGTGTGACATTTTGATCCATTTTCACCACTCAAAAGATACTACATTTAGTTTTGAATCGTTAATTGCTCTGACAGCATTGAAACCCATGGACACTAGAAATGTTACAAAGTCCGCCTTTAGGAAAATATTTTTAACCGTTTTAGATTAAGCCTTTTAAATCTACAATGTACTAAATTCCTTTTATCTACTCCCTTTCCATCCCAATTTTCTCTATCCGAACTTAAAAATGCCTCCCAAATCAATTCAAATTGGGTCAGCGATGGGCTCAAACTAATGTGCCGTATACACTTTAAAAGCTCTCTTCGTGTCACTGTCACCCGCTGACGTTACTTATCTCCAGGTGTCTGCTGCTGCCTCTTAGCTAGTGCGCGGACCACTTCTCCAGCACGAGCTAATGCAATCTTACATAAGCCCCCCCAAAGCTTTCAGTGCCAGGCCTGACATTTAGTGCACGAATGGACCGCGGGGAAATTTTGTAAGGAAAGGAAAAGCCTGGGGAAATTACTGTAAAAAAAAAAAAAAAGTGCTAAAAAATCTTGATCGCAAAGTCTTGGGTACCATTAGCTGTAACTGTAAGCTGCCAGAGAATGGGTCAAATTTGAGTAACTTTAGTGACATAAAACTTAAAACTTTGGACATGTGGGTGATGAGAGATAGTGAAGGGGACTTGCCAAAAAAATGAGGAGGAAGTGGAGCGAGAAAAGCTAAGTAAAGTCAATAAAATGCTTGGGTTTTCGGACATTTTACCTCTCATAATGTTTTAATGGCTGTACTTTGGCAAAATCGCAAATGAGCACTAAACGCACTGGGAGTGATATGGCTAGCAAAAGATAAAAGTAGTAAAATATGAGCGGGGTACTTTTATGGTGCGGTTGCTGAGGGGTATATAGATGGAATATAATTGTAAAATTTGGCAAAGCGCCATGACCACCTGCCTATTACGTAGTCTCATATAGTTTTATAGAATGTATTACTGAACATCAAATGTGACAATGCATTTTTACACTGTTTTAGTTTGTGAAGATAGTCTGTGCTTGATTTGCTTTTTAGCTTTCTGTCTGATTCTGTCTTTATTTTTTTCTTGCTATAATGATAACAGTATATTTAGACAACACTTCACACTTTAGAGACACTCAACTCACTGTAACTTTTGTGGAAGGGGGTCTCCTGCCTGTTTGCTTTAATGGAGATGTAAATTTTTGGTAAAGGTTCATTCTGTCTTCAGTTTAAACTTAGAATTAGCAATTATTCTATTAGTCCTCAGAAGCGTCATGTGTTGGTGTATTGACATGTCTTGTAGGCTGCTAATGCCAGGGTCTTCTGGGCTGAAAGCAACAAATATGACCGCTGGATCAAAGAGGCCACCGAGAGCCACAAACGAGGTCCAAGGAGCATGAATCATGACGAGGGAGCATACACCTTATCATACATGGGATGCAGTCCTGGAGAAGGTGTCAGGAGAAGCTTACACCTCCTAGAGTCTGGCAAAACTAAAGCACTACACCATCATGTGATGCTTCTGAGGAAGGTTACAGGAAGTAGAAGAAACATAAAAAGCAGGTAAACAAACTCCTGTCTGACTAAAAGCATCACTAATTCTAAGGAGATAAAAATGTGTTGCCTTGAAAGTTCCAATTACATGTGTTGTTACTGCTGAAAGTATGCTGGAAAAAGCATGCATTTTACTGTGAGCAGACTCAGTCTTCCACAGATCTGATTAGTAACTTGAACTGTTGGCATCACCCGCATGTCTTTATGAAAATAGTTTAATACCATACTGTTGTACGTCTCTTTAAAAGCAGTAACATCTCCATGAAGTGGCAGACCCTCCACCAAAAATGTTACACAGTGCACCCTTATATTAGTGGATATTAGTGAAGTGTCTTGCTCAGAGACACAACAACCACACGCAATACCAATAACTCGATTTATTCAACTGCCAACACTTGAGTTGTGGGTAAATATATCAGCAAACTGAGCTAATTATGTATTGTTTGTGTTGTTTTGCTTGATTCCTGTATTGACATATGTATAAGTCTGTGTATTCTTCCTTGGTAACATTTCAGGAGAACACAGCGGAATACAATAGTAAAAATACACTTAAATACACATCAAGAAAAAAAAGCTAAGTACAAAAATGGCTCTGAGTTCAAACAGTGGACAGAATATGCTTTCAAAGAAGTGGCCAATAGGTTTAAGTAGTGTACGGTTAAGTCCACTATCTTCTGAGAGCAGAGAGAAAGGACTAAAGTGGAGGGAACCCGGGCTGAACTTTGCTTTTTTCTGCATTTTTCACACTGTCACATCCCAGCATGCACCAGGACCTGTGCTTAAACCTGAGAGAGCCTCAAAGTACAAATATGACAGGGGGAGAGACATCAACGTGCGTCTCACACAAATACAAATAGCGTTAGTGTTTACGTGAAGCTGCACTATTTAACTTTTTTTTTTTTTCTTTTACATCAATGTCATTTATTTATTTATTATTTTATTTCACACAATTTCTCTGTAAAAGTGAGGAGATTTGGAGATGTTGTTGCTTTAAGTGAGATGTTCCACAGTCTGACATTAAATTTGTCATTTTTAAAAAGCAGGTTTGGTCACTTCACATTGTGGAAAATTACAAGCAAGGTAACAACCATATCTCTTAGGCCAATTAATAATTTTTTAATAAACAATAGAAAATGCTGCAGAATCATATGGACTTTGCACTACTCAGTCACATACAATTTTGGTGGTACATATATATTTTTGTATATTCCCTAAATACATTCTATTCTTGGGTATTTTCATGACACGTTCTTGTACTTTGAGCTAATAAGAACGCACACTCCCAAGTAGGTCACCAGCATCAGGACAAGCACACAAATAATTAAGGCCTTGTCACTGACGCACATTATGTTGGAAGTTGTATGATCCTTCCCAGTGTCAATTTGCATTAGTACCTTGAAAGTACATAAGCAGTACAGTATGCAGTACCAGAATCCTACATGTAAATCCTCTTTAGCTCCAACCATGACCGTAAGCTGTCTTTCCCACTGAATTATGCACCAAAAATCCACATGGACACCTATTAAAGTTTTATGATAATTAAATGTTAGCTCAGTGGACATATTAGTTATCATATGTAAGTCATATTCTGCTCATTTATTATGTATGAGCGTAGTACTTTGAGGGACACTGTGCTGTGGGGATTAGGGCTTTTACAGTAGAGCGCCATGTTTTCTGGTACTGCATTTTACTGCATTTCTGCGATTTACATATTAAATCAACAGTATTTTATATTAGAAGTAATTTGACTGATGGTACTGGGCATACTGCCATAAGCTTAGAGACATGTATTTATAAAAAAAAACAAAACTTAGCAGATTCACTAAGCTGTGCTGGAGGAGAGCATAAATTCAGTACATTTTAAGGCATTGACAGAATAAATAAATGGAAATAATAATTGAATACTGCTATATGTGTTTGTTTGTATTTGATAACTGCAGTTGACTTTGAGATAATGCATTGTAATTACTACACATGTATCATTATAATGGATTTTTGAATATTAATATTTATTGTTTGTGTGTCCAAATAATTTCCCTTGTGGATCAATAAAGTCTAAGTCTATGTATGACCGTTCATTTGCACCATAATAAGTACCTTTTTGTAACTCCTATATCTGCTATAGAAGTAACATAATTATTTATTTTATAGCTCATGAAAAAAATGCACCAGGAATAAGCTTTAGTGGTATTGTGTCATTGCTTACTATGATATTTTCTGTGGCAAAACATCACACTTCAAATTGTTATCATTACAGGTTTATCTATAAAGAGCTTGAGTGCCTTGAAGGTGGAAGAAGCGCTATATAAAAATATGACCATTTTACCATTTTATCTGGCAAAAAAACATATTTTTCTGTGATTTCTGATATCCTACTTGATAGAGAAATTGCACTGCTGTGGTGTACCGAGAGCACTCACTCAGAACCCAGTCCTTGTTATCTTCGTCTATGTTATCAGAGATATAATACTCCCTACAACAGAAGCATAGCCAGACTGGATGGACAACACTGTCATAATGTATATGTACTAATGGTTAATAAACTTCTTCAGCTTCATGCCTCTTCTCTTCAACTATAACAACCAGACTACTACTACTACTACTACTACTATCCTACATCATTACGTTAATCATTACATAAAGGTCCTATATTACGCAAAACTGACTCTTGTGAGCTTTAAGCCATGTTAGAATATTGTTACCTCCTAAAAAAATACCTGGAGTTGTGTTTTGTTTCATTCACACATGTTTGAGGAATCCTGCATTATTGTCTGTCTACATCTCCAAACCTCCAAATGCTCTGTTCCACCCTGTGATGTCATGAAGAGGTAGTTTTCAAGTTGACAGCTACATTTTACCTTTTGTTTAGTAGAGACTGGCAATTCCAGGGCTCATATTATTAAACTGATTCTAATGAAGGTTCAAAAACCCAGTGGAATACTTCCTGTATTACCACATGACATCACAAGGTGGAACAGAGTGTTTTCAGTTTGAGAGAAGAACTCAATCTAAATATGCAGGTGTTGTGTTTTAAATGTGAATGGAACAAAGCACAACTCAAGGTATTTTTGAAGGCAACAACATTAGAACATAGATCAGAAAATAGCGTAATACAGACCCTTTAAACTACAATACTTGCTTTGGTTGTGGCCTGTGGCGCTGTAGGCAGTGACTGACAGCCACACAACCTCCAATCTGCCCCAGGGCAAGTGTGTAATTGAACTTTAAATGAACAATGTGCATCGCTTAATAGTTTTACAGCTCACTGAAAATCCAGCAAAAACATAACAGATAAATAGAGGACATCGTTGGTCAACTATAAAACTAAACTACTTTGGAATGGTACTTCAAAACTAATTAACACACTTACTTCAATTAGCTGGTGCAAGCGTGACCACTAATTGCAATACAAAACGTATTTTGACTGTACTTTGTCTGTTTACCTATTTAGCCAAAGGTATTTGAGCTGTAACAATGACTCACTGTTACTGGCTAGAAAGCAAAGCAGCAGATGGAGCCAATGGCAGCCCATCAAACATGTGCCATTTACAGTTAATGGACTATAACAAGTGGAGGCCCAACCACACACTTTTAGCTCTGGAAGGGAAGACTGTTTGTAACATATTAATTGACTGAAAATAATTGAGTCCAGCCTGATTGAGACCACCACAAAATCTATTCTTGGCTGGACTGACTTGGCGAATAGGTAAGGGCTGCTGGAACAACTATGGAAATTCATTTGGTCAGTTTTCAAATTTTGCACAAAGTTCTGGGGATAATTGTGATAACTATAAAAAATGCCGTCAAAATTTATCAAAATTTAGGTGAAGAGGTCCGGGTTACTTTGTTTTCGTATGTTTTTAGTCTAGTGAATCTGAACCACCAATTCACCCAAGAAGACTATTTCTTTTCCTATATTCAATCTGACTCATGACTCTTCACCAAATAATAATAATAATAATAATAATAATAATAATAATAATAATAATAATAATAATAATAATAATAATAATAACAATAATTATAATAATAATAATTATAATAATAATAATAATTATTATTATTATTATTATTTATGTATTTATTTATTTATTTATCTATTATTATTATTTTATTTTTATTTTTTTTCTTGTTTACATTGGTTTACCTATGTAACTTTTTTGTGGAGGGTCCATCACCAGCTTCTCTCTAAGGAGATGTTGCCTGGAATGTTCTACATTATGGCATTAAACTTATTTATCTCTACGCAGACAGCAGGTATAGGGCCGAGTTACATGTCAGATCTGTGAAAAGGCGAGCCCACTCACAGTAACTCAATAAAAACCCATGTTATTGAGTAAATGCAAGATGGATATGTTTAATGCTATCGCAGGACATTCCAGACATAGCAAAAACATCTCCGTGGAGACAAGCAGATGGCTGACCCTCCATCAGAAAAGTTGCACAGTGCATCTTTAATTATTGGTTAGTTCTAGTTCTGGTTTAATTCATTTTATCTTGGTTCTGTACAGGTTTAGTAATCAGAGCAATGTTGGTAAAGCCTTTTGTATTTAATTTTGCCCAAAAATGTCATCCAGAAATAGCCCTAAAAACAATGACAGCCAAAAGAAACATATTTAAACTTTAACTTTTACTATAATGTAAACTGTACTGTGTATAATAAGTGCTATTATTCAAAACAGCATCGACTTAGAAGGGCAAAATGTGACCCTGAGAATAAGAGATGCAAAGGCAGATAAATAGACTCTATTAGGCCTTATGCTGAGTGGGGAGGTTGATTACTGCACACTGAAGTGGCCGTGTAAGCAAATTTAAATGCTATGTTTGTTTTGGCCTTTTTGACTGCAGTAAATTATAAAGCACTTTATTAAAGCAAAGTGAAATATACCTCAAAGAAACGCTATTGTTACTTCACTCAAGTGAGCAACTCCGTCAAGGCGAGTGTTAGAATTTGGGCAGCACTATCGTCCTTATGCCACTACTACCAATTACAAATCACTACTACTGCTACTACTGCTACTACTGCTGCTACTACTACTGATTAAAACTGGTTCAAAATCAAGTGAACATTTACTTCCTCCTGGATTTCTCCAATAATCTCAGTCATTTCACTAATGGTTTTCCTGCACGGCGCTGCCTGGTGTGATGTTTCCAGAGCCATAATCACTGGAGCTCCAAATCTGGAATGTTCTTTGTAAAACATGAAAAAGCTGCAGCAGTCTGGAGCAGTGTGTGTAACACTGTGAAGTATGTTTAATTAAGTTTCACATGTGTCTCTCGCTCTTTTTCTCTTTCTCTCTTTTCTTTTTCTCCTTCTCTCTCACTTTCTGCCCCTGTTTTTCACTTTCTCTCTTTCTGCCCCCCTCTTTTTGTCCTCTCTTTCTCTACCCCTTTCTCCCTCTATCTCTCTGTCTTTGTTCCTATCTTTTTGTCTTTCTCTCTCTCCCTTTTGTTCTCTTTTTCTCTTTCTCCTTCTCTATCTTGATTTCTTTATCTCTCTTGCTTTTTCTCTCCCTCTTTCTACCTCTCTCTCACTCCCTTTTTCTCTTTCTATCTCTCCCTTTTGTTCTCTCTCTCTTTCTCTCTCTCGCTCTGTTGTTCTTTCTCTTTCTCAGATACGAGTGGATATAAGTAGGCGTGACACGCACTTCTACAATATAAACAGAGCAAGAGCGCAAACAGACAGTTCTATTATTTTGTTTAAAGCCCCTTTATTGACTTAATATTGTTAAAGGTGCACTATGTAACTTTTCCGGAGGAGGGTACACCACCTGCTTGTCTCCATTAAACTACTGTATTTGTACTAATCTATTCAATTATAGGTGTTTTTATATATCTTATTTTTTTTGTCTTTTTCTTTTTACAGGTTCTACATGTGCATAGATCTGACCTGTAACTTAGCCTGGTGGCCTCAATTGCTGGTATCCATGGAGAAAATTAAGCTGTGCTGTGGAACATTCCAATCAAAGAAATATATCTCTTTTTTCACCACCAGAAAAGTTACATAGTGCAGCTTTTGAAAAGGGGTTAAGTCAAGGTAGGTAGTCTGGTTTGGTAAACATTATATTATAAGAAATCTGTTTTTATTGTTCCCAGATGGTAAGAATGTGAAAATAAATAAATTCTAAACTTTTATAATTTTATTTTACTTTTTGAACCAGTTTAACTCCCTGGTCTACAAGTCTGGAATCACTACATTGGATCACTGCCCTGTATTTTACAACATGTGCAATAACACGAAGGCAGCAAAGTGACAAAGCAAGAAGTAGTGACTTTTTGACCCTAGTGGGCTACCCTATGTTCAAGGGTGTTCAGATGTAACCATCCAAATCCACCTACGCTCTCTTCAAACCACACTGATACAGGAGGAGTAGAGAAGAGGAGGAGTGGAGAAACTGGCAGAGTCGTCAGCACTGGATGAGAACTGCAGAGAGTGTAACAGGAGCAAGGAGCAGGAGTTTATGTTTGAAAGAGTTTCTAACATTTGGGAGTTCAAAAAAAGTCGTACTTCATTGTAAATTTGAAAACCAGTGACACACATACACCCACCATTTTGCTTTCTGACAGATAAGTCTTTTCGGAGTTCCAATTTCTTATGCACACAGCCCAGAAAAAAGACATCACTACCCACATAAAAAAAACTATAAAGATTTTTTTTTAGGTAGCAACCTTCCATTTCCATGGAAATGTTATTGTTTTGTCTAAAATGTTCCACAGTATAGTTAAAACCTATTTATCACAACAGATTTATATGTTTAATGTCATACCATGGAACATTCCAGGCAAAGCAATAAGATCTCCATGGAGACAAGCAGGTCTTCCACCAGAAAAGTTGCACATTGCACCTTTGAACAATACTATGCTGATGAAGGCGAGATCTGTGGAGTGGCGACCCCTCTCACAGTATGAACTCAGCTTCAACTGAATAAATGCTAGTTTAATACCATACTGTGTAATATTCCAGGCAAAGCAATAACATTACCATGGAGACAAGGGGCAGATACACCCGCTAGAAAAATTTCATAGTGCACCTTTAATTCATAAATACCCCAAGAAAGTTCAATGTTTGAGCAGCGTTAACCTAAAAACTGACCTATTTTTGCTATTCAAACTTTGGGGCATTATAAAATTATTGAAAACTCTACATGTATTATTCTCCTTGTGTGAGTGTCCTGGTTTTACTGGCTCGTTCATAGTGAGATTTATATGGCTGAATATCTAGGTAATTCAAATCAGCACAAAAAAGAAAAAAAAAAGCAATTGTCATGGTGGATTTGTTGCCTGGCCTTGTTGTCCAATCTTGAGATCGGCTCATTTCAGTTGAAAACATTACAACTGGGAACACTAACGCAGACACATTCAAAACCAATGGGCCCGCCAGCGTTTTGTCCTCACAATATCACACATGAATAAGTCCATTTTATTCTAATTTTGATAGTGGAATATATGATGAGTTTAGCTGCTGGGAGTAAACACAACTTCAAGTTTTCTTCAGTACACGATGTTGAATAAATGAATGGATTTATTTATGTTTGCCTTGGACTTATGTTTACATGAACAGAAAATATACAAGATATTTAAAATATAATGGTACTGCTACTGCTGCTACTGCTGCTACTATTACTACTACTACTACTACTACTACTACTACTAGATACCATTATTCAACAATTTAATACTACTGACTGCAACTGGTAAATATTTAAGGTTATACAAAAATATTTAGTTTATATTCATTACATTTATAGGATACAACAGTTTGGTGACTTGTTCTCATTGAATTTTTTTTTTTTTTTGTTTGTTTTAAATTGTTAATCACTATGGAAAATGTCCTAATATTTCCTTATTATGAAACTCATGAAACCCCATGGAAACAGACTGTCATTTTTGTAATTTCTTGTCTCTGGTCTGACTCATGTCAAACTGTGCTTAGCAAATATGAGTTGGCATTTTCTTCTAGTCCAAAATGAAATAATTAATAATGACTTCATGGTTGGCAACAGTGGATATTACACAGTGGACCGTTTTTCCTTTTTAAATGAACCCTCAGAGCTTTGTCCTTATGGGCCTTGTTCCATGAGGCTGTATTGTTAGTCAACACGAGGCAGATCTGTACAGGAACACTCTGACACTCTGCGTTAGCTTCTTCAGAGGCAGCTCGCGTCTCTCTGGGTTGGCTTCTGTTGTTGTTATGTTCAGTAGAAGGAGGCGGAGAGCGTGCATCTCTTACGCACATATCTACGCACACTCGGGACCCACCTAAGGCCCGCCGTACAGGTACAGCTCTACTGTAAGTAAATAACTCCCATAATCCCAGGTGAGTACAGTAGTGTGTTTGCGTATACTCCTTCATGCGCTCTCTCTAGGGTGAGGTGCTGACGATTTCATACATGTTGCCTTCAGATATTTTGCCTGGGATTGAAATGGTTCACTGGATGTGATTTTCTTTATACTACAAAGTGAATACTTCTGTAGTACACCCAGGGCTCTATAATCAAACAGGTTTTCCATTTCTAAAGTTGTTCATTGTTACAGGAAGAAATGTACACGTATGTTTATATCCTACAGTGCAAGGCACATTTGTACTCTCTGAACTCCTTAATGTATGCTAACTGTAAGAAAATAGATAAAGGCCAAGTATTTGCACCTGTTAAATACTAAAGTAAAAAGGAATATTTTTTTTTCTTCCTTTCAATGTCAAATCAGTCGTTCTATATTGTTCATGAAATTTCATAGTTAAATTATATTATTATAAATAATAGTAGTGATATTGCTATCATTATTATTAATGATAGTAATTATTGTTATTAATAGTAATTGATTAACGACAATCGTGTTGGTAGTATCGTTATTACTACGGTGCTATATGGCTGTTGAGAGTAATGATAAGAATAATAATGATAAAGTGATGGCGATGGTAATGATTGTTATTATGATTATTGTTGTTTTATACTTATTATTTTTACATATTTTTATTTGATTGTATTCTTTATATATATATGTGTGTGTGTGTGTGTGTGTGTGTGTGTATATATGTATGTATGTAGGTATGCATGTATAAAAAAAAGTAAAAAATAATATAAATGATCTATTCACTATTTAAAGGTGCACTGTGTAACATTTCTAGAGGAGGGTCTGCTTTCTGCTTATCTCCCTGGAAATGTTATTGCTTTGTCTAGAATGTTCCAGAGTAGAGAGTAAACCTATCATGAGGGAGACAAGCAGGTTACAGCACTACACTACATTACAGTTCAGATCTGTGGAGAGTCGCCCCTATTCACAGAATGAATTATTGTATTTTTGAGCAATAGAAACCCCTGTAATGAATATACATGCTAAATAGATGTGTTTAATGTCATACCATGGAACATTCCAGGTAAAGCACTAACATCTCCATGGAGACAAGTAGGTAGCGGACCCTCCACCACAAACGTTGCTCAGTGCATCTTTAAGTAAAATGTATTATAATGGCAATTGTATTATATGTGAAAATGCATTGCTGAGGATTGTCTCTATGAAGCTGCTTTTGCTTTACCTAGAATGTTCCACAGTATGGCATTATCTTAATGTCTTAATGTTGTTGTTTTGTCTTGTCTTTGCCTGTATGGATGGTGTTGTATGTTGTAATTTCTGCCTCTTGGCCAGGTCGTCGTTGAAAATGAGAATTGGTTCTCAATCGACCTACCTGGTAAAATAAAGGTAAAATAAAATAAAAATAAATAAATTATACATATCTATATTGCATTTATAAACTTTGGAAACAGTCTTGGAGTCTTGGAGTGAGTGTGGTCGCCTCTCTACAGATCTCACCTGTAACTTAGCCTGGTGGCACCAGCTGCTTGTCTCCATGGAGATAGATACGTTTAATGTCATACTGTGGAACATTATAGGCAAAGAGATATCATCTCCATGGAGACAAGCAGGTCCACCTTTCACCTAAAGAGTTACATATAGAGCGCACCTTTAATTAAAAAATGTAATTCCATATTCTAAACAAAAAAAAAAAATCACAAATCTCAAAGGTGCACTGTCCGCCATTGGCTTGTCTCCATGGAGATTAAACAGAAATTAAACCTATCTATCTCACTATAGGCTCCATTACAGGTCAGATCTGTGGAGAGGCAACCCTATTCACAAAGAGAAACACCCGTAATGAATAAATGCCAGATAGATGTGTTTAATGCTACGTCATTTCGTAACACAAGATCTCACATTTTGTTTTGTAACTGAGCGGTTGCAAATTTAGCCTTGACCATCCCTCCAAAACAAGGCCTCCTCAGTCTGACCACTCCAGACCCATCAGTATTCACGGCGCACCCTCCTCTCCTCACTCCTCCTCATCTCCTCTCTTCTTCCTCACTAATTCCACTCAAATCTCTGTGATTCAATTCAACCGTTCTATTCCCCCTACCTCTTTATTCCCTTTGTAAACGACTCAAGTTTTCTCTGTTCTGTGGCATTGTCATCTCTCGTTTCCATCCTTCCGCACTCATCCCTCCTTTCTGCATCCTCCTTTAACACGATTTATTCAAGTCGTTTCAATTCAATTCTGCTATATTCCCTCTATCTTTCTCTCTCACGGCTTCACAATGTTCTTTTTCTGTCAGACATTTTCTTTTGTCTTTCGCGATACATGTAATATTCATCTGAGGTCATTAAAGAAACATACAGACTTGGCTGTAAAAACACAGTTTGCTTAGGCGAGCATGAAATAAGCCATTTGAATACAAAGACCATTAAATCAGGAGAATTGCAAGCTTGATGAGTGCAGCCATCTTTGTAAGGTCTTGGTGAGGCTAGAAAGTATAAGAGAAAGGCAAAGGGAGGGGGAAGGACTTTATACAGCTACTCTGGATTCTTGTTAATGTCAATCAAGGCGTATGCTTTAGGTTTGTTAGTATTGATCTGCTACTTGACTGCAATGTCACTTACATTTAAGAGGAGAATTTGATTAGCTTACCTTTGACTTCATTTAGAAGTCACTTGTTTGCATACTGAACACACATCATCATTGACTTTGCTATAACATTCAAAAAGTAGCATGAATGTCAACTATATATACAAAAAATAGACTTAAAATCTCATACTTTTGATAGTACTGTATATTAAAGGTACATGATGTAACTTTCTGCATCAACTGCACGATTCCATGGAAATACAAAGTTAAAAACATACTTCAACATGTTTTCCAAGGGGACAGAGCAAGGCAGAGCATAAAAACAAGCATGTGAAAGTCCCCTTACCAGAGAGAACCCTATTGGATGAATGGCCAAACGTATTCAGTGTACGACTAGTTGAAAAATTATAAATGATTATCACTTTTCATAATATGGGCCTTTAAAAATCCCAATATCCAAACCACATCCATTTTCAAACCATCATTTCCAGCAGCAGCCCTCACTCATTACCTCACTTAACAGCCGTCCGGAGAAAGCGAAGGCAGCCAGTGTACAGGCCCTTAGACGCCTCACTCCAAATTAAGTGACACTTCCGATGGGTGGGGGTCCCTGGTGAGCGGGTGACAGGCTTAATGTCAAACGCAGACGAGCTCGGGGAGGACCATCAAAAGAGCACACATCCACTACCACTGCCATTTAGTCGCAGCGCGCGCATACCAGCAAGAAGCAATTAGCGAGGAGAGGTTTAAGAAGAAGATAGAGGAAAAAAAACAGAGATGGAGAGACACTGAAGGGAAGACATGATGAGCCAATGCTGGTGCAATTAGGGCCAAAGCACAGTGGGCAGACAATACGAGATGGCTCATATCTATAGACATATAACAAGGCTAGACTGAATAAGAGTGAGGAATGAAGGAAGAGAGGAAGGGAGTCCAGTTTGGGAGATGTGGTTTACAATATTTCTGTCTCGAGTTTGTGGGGTATCCAGACAGTCTTTAAAGAGCCCATATGACGCTATTTTCTGATCTATGCTATAATCTTGTTTCCTCATCACAAACATACCCAAAGATGTGATTTGTTTCATTCACACATGTTTGAGTGACCCAATATTATTAGTCTGTCTACATCTCCAAAGTTCAAAATGCTCTGTTCCACCTTGTGATGTCATATAGTGGTAGTTTTGTTTAGTACAGACTGACAATTCTATGGCTCAAATGATGATTCTAAGATAAGATAAGATAATCCTTTATTTGTCCCACAATGGGGAAATTGCAGTGTCACAACGCAAGTTACAGAAACAGTAGGAAATAAGAGCATGCATCAAAATCAAGATAAATAATAATAAGTATTTACAATCAACTAAAAAAACACAACACTGTAAGCTAAGCTAAAAGGCACAGGAACATTGCACAATAAGGGTTATTGATTCTGAGATGATTGTGTACAGTGCAGTGATGGACAGTGGTGGGTAAATAAATAATAGCAGGTACAGTGACTTTAAATAATATTGCACATTGTTATTATTACTATGGAGATGACACATGGTTGCTATGGGAATGACACATGACTAGCATTGTTCATTATACAGTCTAGTGAAGGTGTAAAAAAAAACAGTGCACTTCCCCTATTATTACATGACATCACAAGGTGGAACAGAGTTTTCAATTTGAGAGAAGAACTCATATGCAGGATTTGTGTGTTAAACATGTGTGAAAACAAACACAACTCCAGGTATGTTTGTAATGAGGAAACAACATTATAACAAAGACCAGAAAATAGTGTAATATGAGCACTTTAACCTTGTTCAGGAATCAAACTTAAGACTCTTTGGTTGTGAGGCAAGACTCCTAACCACCAGTAAATCTAAAACGGAATTATCCAAAGTCCAAAAAGAACAAGTAGTATTAGTATCAAGCTGCTAGCTGCTGGGTAAAATGTCACGCCAAGAACAACAACAATTCTTATGAACTACAATTGGTTAATCACCCAGTTCAATCTGATTCATTTTTTATTTTACACTCGCCAGCTGATTCTGTTTAACCACAGAGACTGCCAGTTTCGCTAGCTCCCGTCTCAAAGCTCTCCGTAAGTCAGCCAGACGTGAAAATGAACTGGGCAAGATGAAGGACACCCGGCCCGCTCCAGCAGCAGCAGCAGCAGCAGGTGTTGTGATGCGCCCGCCCCGATTTGAGCCCCCCAAGAGAGGGACGGGGGCAGACAGGGGTCCCCTCTCTGCACCAGGTAATATCACGGTGCTGTTTGGGGACTCAACTGTCATCCTCCATACTGCAGTGTGTGTGTGTGTGTGTGTGTGGGTGGGTGGGTGTGTGGGTGTGTGTGTTCTGGCCTACGGGGATCTCCTGTCATGGCTTCTAGCTCAGAATGGCATTGTTAGCATATGGTTGAGCACTAAGTGAGTTGTGGGGTTTTTTCGTGGAGTTATCAAATATTCAGCATTACAAACACAGAAATCTGCATTCATGTTTAATTAATGGCTCCTCAAACTATATTCTGGTTCGGCTTTCAAGTACAGGGCTGAAAATTTCACTGCTAGACTTGGGTTGGTGTGGAAAACTAACAAAAAGTAATGTGGAAAATATTCCATGTTTTGGACCATAATGGATTAAAGGTACAATATTACACAAAATTGACTCCTGTGAGCTTTTAGTTATGTCAGAACCTTTTAACCTCATCAAAAACACCTAGAGTTATGTTTTGTTTCATTCACATATCCTCAATTATATATTATAATTATAGTTTTAAAATTGACCTTTTGTTCAGTAGAGTTTGGCAATAAATTATGAAAATATCCAAATGATTCTAGTGAAATTATATGGAGTTTAAAAACACAGTAGAGCATGCCCTGTTTAACTATATGACATGAAAAGGTGGAACAAAGTGTTTTCTGTTTAAGAGAAGAACTCATCCTAAATATGCAGGTTTGTGTGTTAAACATGTGTGAATGAAACAAAACACAACTCCAGGCATGTTTTTAATGAGGAAACAACATTATAATATTGAAACAAACAAAACAAACAAATAGTGTAATATGGGCCCTTTAAACTATTTAAAGTTGGATGGTTTTTTGTACTTTTTTAGTACTAAATTATTATTATTATTATTATTATTATTATTATTATTATCATTATCATTATCATTATTATTATTATTATACTCACCCTGTTGGACTCTTGTGTGTTGTTATATTTAAATCTTTACCTAAGCTGTTGAACTGAGTACCTATAGAGAATGTAATGTCATTTGACTTTAACTTGCCACTGGAGAGTGCTGTAAAAGGAAGAATGGGAGGGCCTCTGACACAAAACCAAATTGGTATTGAAATGATTGTAAGCAAGGAGGTATACAATTTGCTATGGGGACAAATTTGAACATACATTTTAAAAAGAAAAACAAGTTGCCCAAGTTTCCAAGTTCTGGTTCAAACTAGTCCACAATTTTGGTTTTAGTAGAATTTTGGTCGACATTTTTCTTTTTCCGTGGTCAGATTATTCCAATATGTTAAAGGGGTATTGTGTAACTTTTCTGCTTTCCTCCATGCGGATGTTATTGCTTTGTCTGGAATGTTTCACAGTATGGTATTACATCTTTCTATCTTCATGGAGACCAAACCAGACTAAGTTACAGGTCAGATCTGTGGAGAGACAACTCTGCGCCCCAGTTTTTCTAGGTATTATATATAAAACCAGCTATCTTACATTTGAATAAATGTAAGATAAAGCTGTCTAATGTCATACTGTGGAACACTCCAGTCAGAGCAATGACATATCCATAGAAACAAACAAGTTCAATCATAACTGCTTAATCTTTATCTTATTCTATATTTTTTTTCTCTCATTTTCTGCAACACCATCCACAAACTCACCAATTACCTTCACCATACTACACTCTGAAACTTGTCTTCTTGATCTTCCTGACCTCCTTCGGTTTATTCAAATGTCAAACTGTTTATTTCTGTGCTTTTAAGAAGAACTCCTCATTTGAAGATAAAATACTTTTCAAGCCAACTGTTTTCTTTAGTTATAGTCTGTTCTCAACCTTGTATCCGTCCATACCTCCCACTAAGATAAAAAGATCCAGCCACAGGAAAGCCAATTGTTTCATAGCAAAACAGCATATTTGGCCATTTAAAGGGGCCATATTATGTTATTTTCTGATCTATGTTATAATGTTGTTTTCTCATCAAAAACATACTTGGAGTTGTGTTTTGTTTCATTCACACATGTTTAACACACAAATCCTGCAGATTTAGGCTGAGGTCTTCTCTCAAACTGAAAACACTCGGAAGTGCTCCACAGTGTTTTTAAACTTCATACACCTTCACTAGAATCATTTGGATAACTTCAGCTCTGGAATTCACAATCTCTACAGAACAAAAGGTAAAATGTAGCTGTTAACTTGAAAACTACTGCTACTTGACATCACAAGGTGGAACAGAGCATTTTGAGCTTTGGAGATGTAGACAGACTAAAAAACTAAAACAGAATTACTCAAACGTGTGAATGAAACAAAACAAACTCTGGGTATGTTTTTGAGGAGATAACTATAATTATAATTATAATATGGAGTTAATTTTGCATAATATTGAACCTTTAAGAAGGACCCCAGGGTTATCGAGGTGCTTTCATATCCACTGTTTTCAAACTACAAAGTCCAAAATATAGTGTTTTGTTTCATCTGTTTTGCTTGTGATATTTGGTACTTCAATACTTTATTTTTTGTGTGTGATGCAGGTGTTTTCAAGGCTCTGAGTAGCATGAGTCTGTCTTTGTTACAGGTAAAATGAAAGGGTCAGTTGAAAGTGGGTTTGTAGAAAAAAGGGGTCTTTCAGGGATGAATACAAAGTGCCCAAATGAACTCATGTGAAACTGAATCGAGAGGTTATTTGGATTCACAAACACAAATAAAGCAATGCCATCCAATATAATATTTTGTGAATAAAAACTCATTTGCTCATTTGACCAACAATTGTCACCTATTTTTGCCTTTTTGAAGCAGGAATAATGTTCTCGCAATATCAAAATTCTATCAGGTTCAAGCAAACACTGACTTAAAGGTGCACTGTGTAACTTTTTGGTTGGGAGTCCATCACCTGTTTGTTTCTATGGATATGTTATTGCTCTGCTTGGAATGTTCCACAGTATGACATTAAACAGCTCTATCTTACACTTATTCAATTACAGGTGGTTTTATTGCTCAAAATCACCTTGAAAAACAGACATTCTGACTGTGAGCGGGGTCGCCTCTCCACAGATTTGACCTGTAACTTGGCCTGGTTTGGTCTCCATGAAGTTAGAAAGGTTTAATGCCATACTGTGAAACATTCCAGATAAAGCGATAACATCTCCATAGAGACAAGCATTTGACGGACCCTCCACCAGGAAAGTTTCACAATGAACCTTTAATACTCAATACTGATTTTGATAGCATTAATGTTATCTAATATCATTGCCTTGTCTGGAATGTTTGATAGTATGGCATTCAATTTATCAGTCGCCATGGAAACAAACACGTGAAGCTACCAGGTCATGTTTACAGGTCAAATCCGTGGAGAGGCAAGCCCACTCACAATGAGAAATGCATTTTTCTTTAGCTTTGTAAACATTAGTATTTGAATAAATGCAAGATAGATAAGTTTAATGCCATACTGTGGAACCTTCAGGGTAAAGTAAAAACATCTCCCTAGAGACAAACAAGCGGCAAGCCCTCCACTAGTAAAGCTACACAGTGCTACTTAAAATGAGAGACTTGGCCTAGTTATCAAACGCAGAAGCTTCTCGCAGTGAGGCAGGTATTCTAACCAACAAATCCATGGGAAGCTTCTGAACAATGGAACTCTTGGTTTCTAAAATAAAAGAGAGAGAAATAATGCACATATTTTCACAGTCTACATTATTAGATGCAAAGCTGAGCCACGTTATGCACAGAATCAGACCATCCTCACCCATTCTGTAACAATGTGACCCTGTGATTTCATCTAATCTAGAAATCTGCATCCTCCCACTCCTGTGCACAGCCATTCATTATCAGACAGGACAATTATGCATAACACTGGGAGCCCTGTGAATGAACTGCACTCAAAGTGTAATAAGGTAATTACAAGTCATGTCAGAAACACTATTTGGAGTAATACAAGTGGCTGTGCTGCGTTATTTGGATATTCGGTGTCACAGCGATGTCAGCGCTATAGCAGTCTTGGGTATGGCAATGATATAACTCAATTTCTATATAGAGGAACCCTTTAAATAACCACGCAGAAGTTATCTTTCTTATTTACTTTGATTGAACAGCATATTTGAAATTAAGTGCAATTCATTTTAACGGGGAGAAAATACCATTTGCTACATACGACTGCAAGTTGGTGGAAGATCTGTCACCTGGTTGTTTCCATGGAGATGTTATTGCGTTGTTGAGAATGTTTCACTGTATGGCATTAAACCACATCAAAAACACACTGAAAAACATGCATTCTTACTGTTAAAGGGATCGCCTCTCCACAGATCTGTAACTTGGCCTGTGGTGTCCTAAAGTTAGACAAGTTTAATGCATTACTGTGGAACATTCCAGGCAAAGCAATAACATCTCCATGGAGACATGTAGGTGCCAGACCTGCAGCAGAGAAGTTACATAGTGGACCTTTAAACCATTTGTTAAACTATTATAACTTCAGTACAACGCCCACTACGCACAGTACTTCCAATACTAATACTGCTACCATTGGCAATACTATGGAGCTGAACAGTGACCTGCCCCTGGCTCCGGAAGTCAATTTCCAATTAATTTTTCTCATAGACTTTTTCAAAAATATATAAAAAAAAATTAATAAATAAATGCAAGTTTGAAAGCTTGCTCCCGGCTAGTCAGATATGTGGTAACTAATGACAACAAGAAGTTATTAAAACACTTCAAGGAATCCATTCAAACACAGAGGACATATTTTGTCAATTCAACTTTCTCTGTTCAGGACATATTGAAATAGTTGAGTAAAAGTTTCCACCCTTATATAAACTCCTGAGCCCTGCTAAACCCAGGTCTGTGCAGCTAAAAGAGGCTAAGTGATTGTGGACAATCAAAGCTGCAGAGTAGAGCCTGACGGCAATCAAGCCCTCATTTCAGCGCAGTAAAAGTCAGAGCAGCCCGGCCACCTAATGACAACCACCTGGACTTTGAACGGCATTCTGGCCTTGTTTCAAAGCATCATGGGTAATTTGTAGCAGTAATGGTGTTCTGTGAGTCTATTTGAGTTCATTTAAAATAGTTCTTAAGTGTTTTGGCTGCTCCACTTCAGCCTTAAGTCAGCTACCATTTATGACAAAAGTGCAGTTGCTCTTGTAGATCCTGATTGTACGAGCCCATGCGCAAGCCTGAGACACTAAAGCCTGACTTGACCCATCTGCACTTTAAATGCAATCCACTTTGGTTATATTTGAATATGGATCCTTCAGGGCAAAAAATAAACAAAAACATATGGCGCTTTCATCTTAAAAGGCAATACCCTTCCATACACTCCCCTGTTATCAACAAATTCATTTATATGCCCTTAAAAACAATGGTTATATTGTGGCAGGGATGCTTAAACTCTAGTTAATTGTATTACTCTTCCTACTAGACAAAAATCACACATACACACACACAGACTTTCTTCAAACTAAAAAATATTGCCAGAGAAAACAGTTTTCTTTGAGTTTTAATAAGTTCACAACATTAAAAAGATGGTAAGACACATTCATTTCAGTTTTGTATATTATTACTTCATGTATTCTCACCGGTTGACAAGGCAACTCAATCTCCACTGAAGACATATACCTTTCCTATTTTATTTTATATTATTTATCTCATCTTATTTACTCCAAAATCACAAACATAGCAGATACAAACACATGCATTTCTATTGGCTACAGCCCATAATCTGATTCCAACATTAACAGGATTAGACCTGAACAGTCCCATACATTTTTTTTGCCCATTTGTAGCAAGAGTTGAATGAAAACTGTCTATTATCCCACACAGTAAGATAAGCCAACACAGACACATAAGATCCAAGAGACAGGTCCAAGCATATCAGATCACAGACAATGATATCACGCCATCATAGATCAAAACAACACAACTTATCTGTCTGTAACGAAAGAAAAATCCATATGTGGAAGCTGCGTGTGCAATGAATTTCAAAACCAGCAAAGGGCATATGTACTTTTGTCATCTCTTGGCACCAGATGTGTGTTATGCCTGCAGGGGGAACGCAATGGCAACTCTGGACAATCATTTCAGCATTGATGGACTGATACCAGCAAGTTGAAAAGGCCCACGGCGTTAAAAAAGCAATGGAGAGAAAGAATGACACAAGCCGAGCATTTGTGGTTGGTTCCAGAGGGCAGAATAGATATGAGATAGAGCCAAATCAGATAGCAGTAGCGCTATCCAACTAGCCTGCGGAGTCAAAGTGGACAGGGGTGAGACTAAAAAGACACTGCCATTATAAAGCAATATACTTTTCAACAGGGAAATGATCCTTTATCGAACATGTCACAGTGGTACAACTGACGAATGGTGGAATGGGCAAAGATAGTTCAACTGAAACGACGCAAGCAATACCGAGTTTGAAGTTTGCTCATATAGAATTCAGTGGTTCAGAAATGTTATAAAATTGTTAAGAATCGCTGAAAAGTTTGCTCAAAAATACTATAACTATGGAGAGGTGACCCAGCTCAATGCTGATTTTGATATCATAATAATAATAAAACAGCATGCAATTTTTAGCTGTCACTGCTCTGTCCGGAATGTTCCACAGTATGACGTTAAACAGCTCTGACCTCACATTTATTCATTACAGGCGGTTTGAAGTTTTGCCCGTGTAGAATTCAGTGGTTAAGAAATGTTATAAAACTGTTTAGAATGGTCAAAAAGTCATGTGCTGGTCTGCTTTGACAATGTGCTGAATGTCTCTCCCGGCTCTCTCCCCCCATTTCACACGGTTACATTCCAGTTCAATAAAGGTTTTTTGTTTCTTTGTTTTCCTATAATATAACAACAAAGGTGGGTTTTAAAATGCAATAGTTTGAAAAAGTTAACGCTGCAGATTGTAACTTTTTTGGTGAAGTAGCCCTATCATTCGTCTGTCTCCATGGAGATGTGAGCATGCTTGCCTCTCCATGGATGGGACCTGGCAAAGTAAGTTTATTTATAAAAACTTGATACTTGCTTGTTTCCATGGAGAAAAAATTAAGTATTTTAGGCAAAGCAATAACATCTCCAGGGAGCCAAACAAGTTTCCTCCATCAGAAATGACATAGTACACATTTGGACCTTTAATGACGGTCTCACCAGGACTTAAGAAAATGACTAAGTTGTGGTCTGTTTGTGAGGTTAATCAACGCTTTCAAAATGTAATGAGCTGGAAAGACATTTAAAAGCATGTGTTGTATGTTTAAAGATGATCACCCGTACAAGCTGAGTCATTATTAAGCTGTTGTTATTCTTTCCTGCAAACATTTTTTTATTTAGATTTCACACAAACACAAGAATTTCCAGTGTTGTCATTTGCACAGCTCCAGTGCGTGCTACAAGACCAATTCTGCCTTTACACCAAACAGAGAAAGCATCTTCAATCCTGCACAAAACCAACACCCAGCAGCCGCCACACATCAAATTTCCAACCATCTCTTTCCACGCTTCAGTCGCAAATCGTATTAACCACCTCCCATCCTACCTACCCACCAGCGCCCCATCTGCAATAAGCACAAAGCAGGAGCCTGATCCAAGCTTGTCAAACCACGAAGTATAGCCATTACTGCAGAGCTCCACGCCACTGAAACAATAGACAAAGCAGTCATCCATTCAACACAGAGTGAGCAGTAACAGGTATGGCTTGAATATTAAATCAAAGTTAGGCCTGTCACAATAACACATTTTAAAACATGAGTTACTGCTACTGACTTCAGTATCATAATAAAAATAAAACAGAATGCAATTTTGAAGTAAAATAATAGTTGATATAACACTGTGGTGTTACTAGTTCTGGTACAGCTCAAGACTATTCTTAAACAATTCATGAAAAGTCAAATTTTGTCCTATTTGTGTTTAGTAGTTCAAATGAGTATTTAGTTTGGAACTCATTTTTAGTATCAACTAGTGTCAGTATTTTTTTGTGGCTCAGTGGTGAGAGCATTCACCTGTATACCTGAAGGTTGGTGGTTCGACCTCAACTCCAACTGATGAAAAGTGCTGTGTCATTAGGCAAGACAATACTAACAAAGACGTACTTCATAATTAATAGTCACTGAGTGTCCAAAAACACAATACAAATATGAATTTGTCCTATATTAGGTCCTATATTACTCAAAATTGACTTTTATGAGCTTTAAGCCATGTTAAAAAGTTGTTATCTCCTCAAAAACATACCTGGAGCTGTGTTTCATTCACACGTTTGAGCAATCCTATATTATTATTATTATTATTATTATTATTATTATTATTATTATTATTATTATTATTACCTTTAGTTTACCTTTAGTTCAGTTGAGATTGATTTCAGCCCTGGATTTGCCAACCAAATGATTCTAGTGAAGGTGGAGTTTAAAAACACAGTGGAGCTTCCTGTATTACCACACGACATCACAAAGTGATGAAAATTGTTTCAGTTTGAGAAAATAAACATGTGTAAATGTAACAAAACACAACTCCAGGTATGTTTGTGACAAGGAAGCAACATTATAGCATAGATCGGAAAATAGCGTAACATAGTCCCTTTAATAATTTTTTTTATTTCTGTACATTTCTTGTTGCCATCCACACACTATTTGCTAAAAGAAATGTTCAGCTATTGTAAGCTAATTTGAAAGGTAGTAGCGCTGCAGGCTCTGAGAACAGGAGAGGAGTAAATGTATGGTATTTGATCATTAGCGAGAGGAGGGTAGCAGAGGTGACATTTTCAGCCCCACTCATTCATTTGGATGGACAGTCGTTAGCTTAGTGCCGGCTAGCCCTGTAATCTTGGGGTTGTGCTTGGAGGAGAAGATGAGAAGCAAGGTGGTGAACTCAGCCCATGAATCACCAATTTGGACAATATCGTAGCCGGCCGCCTCAGAGCTGTACCAAAACAACCAGCCTTATCACGAACAATACTGCTAAATAATGAGGTGCCACTACTGCACTGGTACTGTGGCTTTTCTATGGGGAACAATGTTAAAAGATAGCAAAGCAATGGTGAAGAATTTGGAAGGAACTATAGTATACAAAATGGATGTTATAGAATATTATTGCTATCTGTGGGTTTCAGATCTCTTGTATGTGCAGCATTTGAGGAATTGAAGATATTATGTTTCGTTTTAAATCACTCTTCGCTATGGCAATGGTCCCAATTTGTCATCATTCGGAAAACTATGGATGGGAAAGCAATGCAAGAAGATATAATATGTATTGGTTAAAAAGAAATACTGATAAAAGGTGCATTTGGTCTGCTTGTTTCTATGGATGTGTCATTGCTCTGCCTGGAATGTTCCATAGTATGACATTAAACAGCTCTACCTTACATTTAGTCAGTTACAGATGGTTTTATAGCTCAAACGTACTTAGAAAAACAGGCTGTTTGTGAGAGGGGTCGCCTCTCCACAGATCTGACCTTTAACTTGGTCTGGTTTGGTTTCCATGAAGATAGAAAGGTTTAATGCCAGACTGTGACACATTCCAGACAAAGCAATAACATCTCCATGGAGACAAGCATTTGAAGGATCCTCCACCAGAAAAGTTACACAATGCACCTTAAACTTCCAAAAATCTTCTAATGTTCAGAAGAGTAGTTTCACAGTTAGTTTCTTTAATAGAGAAACTTGATATATATATATATATTTTTTTACATCTAAAATGGATTAAAAAATTTTTTTAAAAAATCTAGATTATCGTCATGGAAAAAAGAAAGCTGGTCCAATAGTCAGAATACAAAATAATTTCCAAACATTTCGAACAAATCACCAAATAAAATCAATAATGTAATGAATAATTAGAACACTCAGTACTACAACAGCTCTATAAAAACTCTTTGCCAAAAGTATTTTTTGAAAACTATAATTAAAAAATTGTTTCTATGGATATGTCTTTGCTCTGCCTGGAATTTTCTACGTATGACATTAAACAGCTCTACCTTACATTTATTCAATTACAGGCGGTTTTATAGCTCAAAAATACATAGAAAAACAGGCATTCTGACTGTGAGTGGGGTCGCCTCTCCACAGATCTGACCTGTAACTTGGCCTGTTTTGGTCTTGATGAAGACAGAAATGTGTAATACAGTGAGACATTCCAGACAAAGCAATAATCAATAATCTCGATAGAAAAAAAGCATTTGACGGACCCTCCACCAGAAAGTTACAGAATGCACCTTTAAAAGTTGCTATTAAAATATTGATACTGCTAGCACAACACAGCCCAGTATTAATCTTTTCAAACATACTTATATAAGACAAAAAGTAGAAAATAAAACATACTTCTTTTTTTTTTTTTAGCAAATGACATTTACAGATTGCTACTTAAAACTTCAAACATTTCAGAAACCCACATCGAGATTTGTGATGACATTTCAGTCTATGTAATTGCTTTAATATTTAAACCGTAGCAAAATCAGTCCACTTACTAGTATATTTGATTTTTAAGCATCATAAACTCTTTCTTCACACCACATAAAACCAATACAAGCGACTGTAATGAAAGACACTACAGCGTGCGGCGATCTCCAGCCAAACTTGGCACAGCAACGCGCTTTTCTATTATAATTTTAGTTTTTAATTAGGGTTAATTAGCCTCTCAGTGGGTCTGTCCATTCTTTCCTCTCCGCGTGAAGCCAAATCCAACACCTCGGATGAATGGGGACCACTGCTGGGACCCTGCGTGGAGTCTGGAGCACTACATGTTTCAATGGTCAAATGCCTGGCGTAAAATAAAGCCACAGACATCAAAACGAGCAGTACTGTTTCATTTTGTCACTAGTTTTTGTTCAGAAATGTAGTACTTGAGGGAGGCAGGGATGATTTCAGATGCCCGGTGTACTTCAGAGATAATTGGGAGGAGGTTTTGTGTATCGGTGGATG
Organism: Taenioides sp. WSHXM2023; assembly: GCA_029959045.1. Lineage (NCBI taxonomy): Eukaryota > Metazoa > Chordata > Actinopteri > Gobiiformes > Gobiidae > Taenioides > Taenioides sp. WSHXM2023. The sequence continues at coordinate 2,006,516 of CM057104.1, forward strand.
CTATTAATTTCATAAGTGCCAGTGGGTTTGTAAGAGCAATGGGCCATTCAAAGCGGTTTCACTGTGCTTCTGTTGTGTGGTAAACAGCAAAGGTGAGGCTTTTGAAATGAAGGATGAAGTATACAGAGAAAATAAGGACCGATTATATCTTTTTTATATCTTTGTTTACATGAGAGCTTTAATTCTGAATAAAAATAATTGAATTCTGAATAAAAATTAATTCCACTTTAAAAAGACCACATAAACACTTAATTCCTAATGAAAATGATTATTCGGAATTAAACTTAATTCCGAAGTAAGTGGGTGGTTTATTCCAATTTTAAAGCCAAATTAATTTATTCCTCAATCTTTTTAAAAATAATTCCGGTCGTTCAGAGCAAACTCGTAGGGTTGCCCTTCTGCCGCGATCTGGACAAAAAAAAGCGTGGTGATATAATTCTCAAGCTGCTGCTTAATTATCATCGGAGAGACTGCGAAAAAAAGTCTATCATATTTGTGTCCACGGCGTAACGACAAACCGAGATGACGAAAAGCCAGTAGCAGCTCAAGTGTGTGTTTTCTTCCCGTAGATGTAAATACGTTTGTGCGCCCTCTGTCCAATTATTATTTCCATGTAAACTCGAACGCCGAACTATTTAATTCAGAACAATTAATTTAGAATGAAAAAAAACATCATGTAAACGTGGCCAGTGTCACATTAACCCTTCAACCAGGTTTTGAAGTAAATTGGCTATTTACTCAAAAAACAATTGATTTTTTCATTAAATTTAAACCATGTAATTTTTCTGGTGTGTCTGTCATCTGCTTGTCTCCATGGAGATGTTATTGCTTTGTCTGGAATGTTCCACAATATGGCATTAAACTGCATGTCTTTGTAGTAAATTAGCTATTTAAACACAAATAGATTTATCATTCTATTTAAAAGTATACATATGCAACTTTTCTGCTGCGTCTGCCATGGAGAACTTCTTATTCCTCAAATATCATTTTAAGATCATTTTGTAATTAAAATACTGCTGCTGTTCTTAACTTGATTCACTATGTTATTTTATAGTGTGGACTCCTTGCAATGCCGAAACTAAGGTGTCAAAAATCATCTTAAAATTATAAATAAAGCTTAAAAGACTTGAAAATTAAACACAAAATCGCAACACAACATGACCTCACAATATTAATATCCCTAACATCTTCTCAAGAGGAACATAAAAAGCAAAGAATTAAAGAATAGACTTCATGCATTTTACAAAAGACTATCTCCCCCCCATCTGCCCCACCTCTGAGGGACTGGGGCTTTTAGCTGATAAAAAAACAAGCACCGGGGGAGTCTGGGTAAAAGCTCTCCACTGAGAACCGCTCCCCCCGATTTTAATTGTGCTGAATTAATTGGTGGAAACTTCAGTCCCTGACAAAAGCTGCCCCTGTTTCATTAAAGGTGTCATTAATAAAAGATGACGTTTCTTGTCTTTAATTAGAATTGGCAATGTGGGAACAGAGAGAGAGAGATACAGTGAGAAAGAGTGAGAAAGAAAGAGAGAGTGACAAAAAGAGAGAGAGGGGGACATAGAGAGAGAGAAAGAAGGAGAGAGAGTGACAAAGAGAGAGGAAGAGACCGTGACAAGGAAAACAAGAAAGAGCAAGAAAGAGTGACAAAGAAAGAGAGAGAGAGAGTGACAAAGAGCGAGAGAGGGACATAGAAAGAGAGAAAGAGAGAGAGAGAATAACAAAGAGAAAGGGGGTAGAGGGTGAGAGAGTGACAGGGAAAACAACAAAGAGAGAGAGAGAAAGAGTGACAGAGAGAGAGGGAGAGAGAGTGACAAGGAAAACAACAAAGAGAGAGAGAAAGAGTGACAAAGAAAGAGAGAGAGAGAGACAGAGTGACAAAGAGCGAGAGGGGGACAGAGAGAGAGAGACAAGGAAAACAAGAAAGAGAGAGAGAACAAGAGTGAGAAAGAGAGAGAGAAAGAGTGACAAAGAGTGAGGGGGACAGAGAGAGAGAGTGACAAGGAAAACAAGAAAGAGAGAGAGAAAGAGTGAAAAAGAGAGAGAGAAAGAGTGACAAAGAGTGAAAGGGGGGCAGAGAGAGAGAGTGACAAGGAAAACAAGAAAGAGAGAGAGAAAGAGTGACAAAGAAAGAGGTGGAGAAAGAGAGAGAAAGAGTGATAAAGAGAGAGAGTGAGAGGGAGGGAAAGAAAGAGAGAGAGAGAACTGTGTGAAAAGAGAGTGGGAGGTGGGGCAAAGAGAGCATGCAAGTTTGTGAACATGGAAGATCATCAAAAAGCCCTTGTTGCTAAGACTCCATAAAGCCACATTACATCGTCTTCCACTCTCCCACACAAACACAGGAAAACACATTAACAGTCCCTTTGACATGTGGCTAAGTGGAGATAAGTGGAGTGAAGAGATACTAATAGTCAGTTAAAGAGCGAAAAGCCAATACAAATGCCACATGCTACACAATTCATATCTAATAAAGCCATCACACAAGCAACATGCGGTCAAATAGAGCTCTGATTGGGCAGTTTATCTGACACAACAGCCTGAACAGAGACGCCATACATCGATTTGTGCTTATTGTCGCCATGGAGATTGTATAAAGGTAGAACTACAAAACTGGCTCAGAGAAACAAATATAAAAATTCACAAGTAATGAACATTATCTATTTTGCATTTAATCAATTAGAGGTGTTTTCATTGCTCGAAAATATCAAATTTAACTATGAGTTGGGTCACCTTTCCACAGATCTGACCTTAAGCTTGGTCTTGTGGCATCACCTTCTTGTTTCCATGGAGATAGGTAAGTTGAATGCATTACTGTGGAATATTAAAGGCCAGATAAAACAGTCACCATGGAATCAAACAGGTAGTGGGCACTCAACTAGAAAAGTTACATAGTGCACCTTTATAGTTGCCTGGTAAATCCAACATACTCCAAACTCCTTTCAACCCAGATTAAAAATGATCTGCAATGTTTTATTTAATTTAATTTGTTTTCACTTTTTCATAAATCTAATCTGCCATTATTTTGACATAAACAGACTATGCTTCTCTGATTGGCTAATCGATCTGTCAATCACGTCCATCTGAACTCAATACGTCTTTGTTTAGTACAGGTAAAGTGTTTATTGTCTGCTTAGAAGGCAACCATTTTACTGCATTCACTTCCCCCAAAAGTACTTTGGCCTAAAGATTTTATAATAACAAAAAAAACGTTTTGACAACATTTAAATAAATGCATTTTCAAGTGCATGATCAACACTGAATCACCCAACAAATGGTAAATAAAGCAATCAACACTGAAAATCCAGTACGCCATTGTGCTCTATACAATATGAGACTGAGAAAAAATAATGAAAAACATATGTATACAGCAACATCAAGTAAACAATGTACCTGAAAAGCTCTCGCATAAATAAATAAACGGTACTGCGCTGGATTCAAGGGTTGCGTCTTTCCTGCCTGTTGAGCTTCGTTCTTCAGAAAAGCCAATAGCAACTGGCTCCATTTGACCATGAGAAAAATAACTACAGTATATTGAGCGCATAACAATGAGGAACTTTATTGTAATTCAAAGCAGCGACAAAAGCAGCAGGTGCTTCAAATGAACTACCTTCTAACTGCATAATAACAAGCGCATAAGGTAACCAGTGTCCAATATGTATTTAAAAGTCCTATATTACGCAAAATTGACTTTAAATGATTGAGCTTTAAAGGAAACTTTTCTGGTGGAGGGTCCGTCAAAGGCGTTTCTCCATGGAAATGTTTCACAGTATGGTATTAAACCTTTCTATCCAAACCAGACCAAGTTACAGGTCATATCTGTGGAGAGGCAACCCCGTTCATAGTCAGAATGCCTGTATTTCTAGGTATTTTTGAGCAATAAAACCACCTGCAATTGAATAAACGTAAGGCAGATTTGTTTATTGTCAGACTGTGGAACATTTTAAGCAGAGCAATGACGTATTCATGGAAACAAGAAGATGACGGACCCTTGACGGAAAAGTTATACAATCTAGCTTTAAGTAAAAAACAAACCTAGTTGTGTTTTGTTTCATTCACACATGTTTGAGTAATATCAATGAAACAGGGTCTTACCTTTACGTAGAACGGTTCAAATTAAGCAGCACCCAAGGGAGAGAAGAAAGAGAGAAACAAGATTAGAAGAATACTTTGTGGAAAATGAACAAATTGTAAACTCATTTGTTTCTTAAAACTAATCCCACAATTTTGCATATTACTTCAAGGTCCGATATTGCACAAAATTGACTCATGTGAGCTGTTACCCCTTGAAAACAGACCTGGAGTTGTGTTTTGTTTCGTTCACATATGTTTATTATTAGTCTGTCTACATCTCCAAAGCTCAAAATGCTCAGTTCCACCTTGTGATGTCATGAAGCAGAGTTTTCAAGTTGACAGCTACATTTTACCTTTAGTTCAGTAGAGATTGGCAATTCCAGGGCTGAAATTATCCAAATGATTCTAGTGAAGGTGTATAGAGTTTAAAAACACAGTGGAGCACATGCTGGATTGCCACATGCCGTCACAAAGCAGAACAGTTTGAGAGAAGAACTGGGTTTGCAGGGTCTGTTTGTTAAACTTGTGTGAATGAAACAAAACACAACTCCAGGTCTGTTTGTGATCAGAAACGTAATATGGGTCCTTTAAATAAACAAACATTTTTAAGCCCAAACTCAATAAAACAAGAATTATTGCCAATAAATATCTCACTCTACAAACTTAACACAAGGATAAGCACAATATCTATATAATTTTTTACCAAGTATTCATTTTCAAACTATACCTTTCTACAGTTTCTTATATTTTTAAATTGCAAAGTTAAAAAAACAACACCATTTTGTCAGTCTCAAGGTCATTTTTGAAGCGCAGTTGGATAAAAGCCGGAGATAAATACTATTGCAGTATAGAGAGCACAGTAAAATGCTTTATAATGAGTCAATATTCCCATAATTCTCTGGTAGCTGTTTTGCTGTTGGTGCAAAGTTGGGTCCATGTTCGGAGCCCAGCAGGCAGGGGCCCATATAAATACTTTATAGGCTCCCTTGTTATGAGGCCCAGCTCCTCCCCACTAAACTCCAGCTTTTGTCCACATAGATTTGTGTCCTCATTGTTCTAATATACACGAATGCACCCAGTAACTTTGCAATGGGATGCTGGATTGCCTGTTGTTGTGCAGTGTGCAGCCATCGTAAGGACCTATACCGCATTTTTTGCCGTGGAAAAGAGTGAAAAAACATAATATATTTTAAGATACTGGCAGGGGTCAAAACCAACTCCTCACTTACATTCCTGACCTTCCAGTTAAGACTATATAAATAATAATAATAATAATATATTTCAACTTTTGGAGGCAACATTGAATTACACTAACCAAATATCTATGTGCTAATACTGATACTTTGGAGCTGATGTCATCACCATTCCCTCGGGGTGTGATGCTAACTAGTGGCACTACTCTGTCTGAAGACTTATTCTGAGCTTTACTTTAATGCCCGTATTGATCACAGACTTGGATTTTTCCCCTAAAATTTCAAACAATCTTTGGTAGTTAATTGGTAATGTGTGCATTGTGTTTGTGGGGGACGGCTGCTAGCATGTCTCCACACACATGCACATTATGGCATTAAACGCAATCAAGTACATCTACTTATTGCATTTAATTCATTACATTTTTACATTTATATTTTTTAATGCTAAAAAATGTCACCTGCTTGTCTCCATGGAGTTAAACAAGTTTAATGCCATACTTTGGAAAATTCCAGATAAAGCAATAACATCTCCATGTAGACCTTTAACATAACATCATCTATTTAACCCAGAAGTATGTTTACAAATCAGACACCAAACCACAAATATCCATGGGTCCAAACTGATGAAAAGGTAGGGCTGTTAAAACCAATTATTATATCTATTGAGTGGGAAAAAGCCCTCAAAATAATGAAATCCCTGAATAGACAATGTGTGGCTAATTAATTTGTTTAATTGGCAAAATTAAAACAAATAAAAAAAACACAACACAAAGCGAGTGCGAGCGGTGAGCTGAAATGTGATTGTTAGGCCCCATTCGTCATCCTGTGTTGAGTCTATCAGGGAGAGGGAACTTGTTGACCTTGCATCTCCCGGGGAACAATGAGCGAGTGCACCGCTGTATGCTAAACAATGTGGAGGCGGACACTGCTGTGGACTATATGAACCTGGCTGTGCATAATCAGCACAAGCTGCAAGACACACACTCACTACTGCGGGAGGGGAGGAGGGAAGGGGAGAGAGGAGGAGAGGAGGAGAAGAGAGGAGGAAAGGAGAGGGAGAGGGGAGAAGGGACCAGAGGGAGGGAGAGGGAAAGGTAGAGAGGAGAGAAGGGGAGAGATTAATTCTGCGTCTGTGGTTTGGGGAAAACAGTAACACCTTGAAACTGAATAAACTTTTGGGGATAGCAAAGTGTTTTTTGGTGTCATCAAATTTGCTCATGGAAGAACTCAAGAAGGCCAACCCACTCCAGAACAGGCGACCTTATAGTTACCTTATAGAAATGTAAAGACTACCGTTTTTTGTTTGTGTCATTAAAATCAAAATAATATGTATTATTTAAAGAGGGCTAAAGGATAGGATAGTATTTTTCCATAACAATTCAAGTTACACTCAGCTTCAACTTTACCTACATCAATATTGTAACACAATCATGCACCGACAAACTTATTTCTTTTTTTTTTTTTTTTTTTTTTTTCAGACAAACCAAACCCCATTTTTTCTTAGGGGTACCTTCAGGTAAGGTGCTGAGGCTGGTAACTGGAAAGCTCATGGTTATATCCCTCCTTTGCGCATTGTTTACTCACATTTCATTCTGTATCTGCAGCTCTGTATTTGAGATTTTGATTGTTTTGTGGAGACCAAAGAAGTCACTGGCACCATATTATTTTTGTATAAAGTGTATAGTTTCTTGAAACACATCGTAACATACTTGGAATACCGCTGAGACTGTTGTCGATGTGTCCTTAGGCAAGACACTTCACCCACCTTGCCCATAGTATGAATCTGCTGTGTGAATGAGTGGTGGGGGTCAGATTGGCAGGCTTGCTTCCATCAGTCTACCCCAGGGCAGCTGTGACTACAATATTAGCTTCACTGTATATGGAATAAATGAATAATCCAATGTCAACTTTGGGTGTCTCTTGAAATCTAAATCCACTGCAATTCCACTTTCCCTATAGATACTTTGCATTGACATCACGCTGGGGGTGTATCACATCTACATGTATCTCTAGGGTGCAATGTTCAGAGGTTACCATGGAGACATAATGCACAGATTAGCAATCTCTGTCAAATGTTTTACAGTGGTCTGAAAACTCAAGAAAAAATATACATAATGGATTAAACAAAACATTTTCAGAAGCCTGTGATACGAGTGTTCATGGTTCTGTTTAGGTGTTTGATTTTCAACAAAAAGTTGAGTGACTAACTGAAAAAGTACTGGTGCCTTTAATACGTCTCTGTGCGAGAGACTTATAAAAAGCACACATCAGCTCACTTTTTGTAATTCCGACTAAATCAGCGCTTTCTGGTAAGACTGCATTAAAATAAAGCTCAGATTTAAGTCTAAAACAGAGCCTAAAACAGAACAGGGCCTCTAGTTAGCACACCTCCGGGGAATATTGATGAAATCAGCTGCAAAGAATCAATACAACAATACAGACTAACTACTTGGAAAACACCAGTATCTGCACAGATCTAAGTCGCTTTGTAACACCAGATCCCATGTTTTGCTTGAATAAATAGTCCTTTTCCATGCATGTTAATACCCCACATTTATGCCAGCGGTGAGTCAGGTCTCTTACATCCCCATTTTTCAAATATGCATCCTCTTTTTGATACAGCTGTTTACCCACATGGCTGTCTGCCTCTCTGTTGCTTCGTCTGATCCTACACTGAAATAGAAGCAGGTGCCTTGGCTGCGATTGTCTCTTTCTTTCTGTCTCTCTACCCCTAATGCTTGGCTCTATATTTATGAAGGCTCTAAATACGGCAATAAAAAGGCATATAGGCTTGAAAACGGTTTATAGATCCCCAGTGGTTGCATTTCAATGTTTTCTTTTTTTTTTTATTGCAGATACACAAATGATGTGTGAGCTCGAAGGCAATTATAGAAAGATGGGGGCCTGCTGCTTGTCTGGTGGAGAGATGAAGAGAATAGCAGACACACACATAAAATACACACCCATAACACATACATATACACACACATAGCTGACAAAGACCCAGCTGCTGTTAAGGCCATTACAGTCACTGAGTCTCGCCTGTGGGTAAACGGTCTTGAGTCACCGTCCAAAAGGGCTCTGTCCACCAAGCTTACTGTCGCGCTCTGGCACTTCTGAAGAACGCAGCGGCGGGCACATCCAGTTACTTATATTGTTAAGGTCAAAGGTCACAGCAAGGTAAAGCTTAAGTTAAACAAATACACAAGTTAGTTCTGGTTAAATAGAAGCTAAACAATATATATTGCATTTACAGCCCGATTTTATTTGGGATGGTTCAGGCTCAAGGTTGGTGGTTTTATCTAGAGACAGACCGATATATCGGTTGGTTGGTGTACTGGGCAGATATTTGCACTTTTTTAGAGTATCAGCTATCTTTTGTTTTGGATAACCTACTGCCTAAATGCTACGTGTAATGCTTTGAACATTTTATTTTAAAGTAAAACAGGGCTGTGGGTGAGTTTGAAGCACCTTTAAATGACATAATTTGGGGAAAACAATCCAAAACTGCCCTACGTATCGACCCAAAAATATCGGCAGAGCTTATAGCCATCGATTTAACAATATTCTAAACTATCAGTATTGGCACTGTCCATGAAAAAAAAACACATATTGGTCCATCTCTAGTTCTTCCTATCAGTGTTGAGTCAGTGTACACTTTTTACCATTTTCTCTCCACTAACCAGATGTTCACCAGATGATGAAGTGCAACAGTGGAGTCATTGTTATCACCTGCTTAGCTACAGGGAGTGAGGTCACAACAAACCAAGATGTTTAAGTAAGTAAAATGTGTTCCAAATTTGGATAATTATTTACAGTTAATCTTTTTTAAAAAGTGCAACAAAATCTCTCAATAAAACAAAAAACTAAATAATTCAAAACCTGGCTAACCCAGACTCTTAAATCAAATTATTTTTAAAGTATACAAAGTTCTCATCTATTCACTCCACGTTCGATGGTGGTAAGTTACTTTTATAGCCACAGCTGCCCTGGGGTAGACTGATAAAAGCAAGACTGCCCACCTCCAACTACCACCAACACTCACACACACATATTCATACTAGAGAAGCTAGGCTCTGCCGTAATTGTACAATATATCTCCCACGGTTACCTAAAAATACACAAAAAGTCTACAGACAAGTACACCTGATTAAAGCCAAACAACTCTTAATATCCTTCATTTATTGCATGAGAAATGGAACATAATAATCTTTCCTGAATACATCCTGTAAATCTCTTTCATTTCAGCCTTGTTTTGACTGTGAACACCTGGAGGACTAAAGGCTTTTGACACACATGTACATTTTGAGCTTTGTATTCAGAAACACAAAAGCGATTTCTTCTAGCTTTCTTTCACCGAGGCATTGAAAATCCCCACCAAAGCTGACAAGATGCGCAATCATGTGCAATAAGACATGTCAAATACATCATCATTAGTTTCACTACATTAAGTATCCACATACCTAAAACAAAAGGCTCAAGATACTGCTGGATGTAGGCGGTCAAAAGACGGATTGAGTAAATGAGTTGGCAAACACCACTTTTGTATAATTCCCAATCAAATTCCTCACAGTCTTGCGTGTTCACATGATAATTCTTCCGTCGCTATGTAATGAGAAGAGACAGGGTTACCTTCAAGTCAGGTCTTGAAGCTGACTGCAAAACTCATGGTTGTATCCCTGCTGGTTGTAGTACTGGCAGTAGCATTATTGTTGTTGTGTCCTTAGGCAAGACACCCACCACTGGCAGGCTTGCTTCCATCAGTCTACCCCAGGGCAGCTGTGATTACAATATTGTTGTGTATGGAATAAATGAATAATGAATGTAAAACACTTTGGGTGTCTTGAAATCTAAATCCAATGCGATTCTACTTCCCCTATTCATACTTTCTACATGTATCTCAGTGGAATACTTAGAAATGACCATGGAGACACAATTAAGTTTTAAAAAAGTTCTAAAAACTCAAGAAAAATAATACAAAATGGATTTAAACAACACATTTTCAAGACGGTTAGGGTAAATGAGTTGGCAAACACTACATCCTCACAGTCTTGCGTGTTCACATAGTAATTCTTTCTTCTTGATGTAATGAGACGAGACTTGTGCGAACCCTGTTCAAACTTGAACTCCTGAAACCAAACAAAAGGGTCCAGATTAGCAGCGTGGGCAGATAAGAAAATCCTGGGGCATGCCTTTATGTACAATAGCTTAGCGCCCGCGGTGACTTTGACGCTAGCACTGTTTCGAATGTTATTATAATTTGTCATTCAGAAAGTCAAATAGGCAGTAGATCAGTGTAAAGGCATGGGAAGGTTGCATGCATTATCCCAATGAAGTGGAAGAACATATATACTAGTGATGAGTCAGGCAAAGCAAACAAGCATGACTATCAATCAACGGGGCACTACAGAACTACGGCTCAGTCCATAAAGTAGGGCTCGTATGACGCGTCCATAAATTCGCCTTTGGATCATGTAGGATGTGGGAAATAAAACAGGGAAAAGTACTTGAGTGGAAGTACTGTTATTGCTATGATAATATTAAAGATACAGTATGTAACTTTCTGGAGGTAGCAAGTCACCTGCATAATTCCATGGTAACAGAAAGTTAAAAGCAAATTGTGGAACATTCTTAGTAGAGATGAGTGGAGAAGGTTGACGTCATAATGTGGAATATTACAGACAAAGGAATTAATAAATAATTTCCATGGAATTGCCAGTCTCTACTGAACTAATGGTAAAAAGTAGCTGTTAACTTCAAAACTACCACTTCATGACATCACAAGGTGGAACAGAGCATTTTGACTTTTGAAGATGTAGACAGATTAATAATAAAGGATAATTCAGACATGTCTGAATGTAGGACCTTTAACCATGACAGAAAAAGTAAAATCAAACAATTAAATGTATTTCTATGGCAACTCGTAACGCAGCAAACCCTTCATTTATTTAAGAAAAAGATAAAAAACATTATGCACGAAGAAACTGCACAAAGAAATAGCCTTTTCTTTCTAATGTAGACTACTCAGTGAACCTGAATATAAACTGCATATTTTACTTTCCACCTCAAACAGGATATCCCAAAGTTCTAAGTCTGTATTTTGAGAGGAAATGACATTAGCGTTAGTGTATATCTAGGACATAAAGTGAAATGAACTGATTGTATGATGTAATATAGCTCTATAGTCAGTGTGGTTTTAGATGTGGAAATTGCCTGTTGAAATATTTGGAAAGAGCGTCGCCATATGTGAAAGCGGAGTGAAAGGAGGACACGTCCAGACAAAGAAGAGAAAAAGTTCATCAGTTTGAAAAAGTGGCCTAAAAGCTGGTTAAGGCTTATTCAACACAAAATGGATATATTATTAGTTTTAGTCTGTCTACATCTCCAAAGCTCAAAATGCTCTGTTCCACCTTGTGACGTCATCTAGTTGTATTTCATAAAGTAAACAGCTTTTTTTAACCTTTTGTCCAGTAGAAATGGACCATTCCAGGACTGAAATCATTCAAATGATTCTAGTGAAGGTGTGTGGAGTTAAAAAACACAGTGGAGCACTTCCTGTATTACCACATGACATCACAAAGTGGAACAGGATAACTAAATATGCAGGGTTTGTGTGTTAAACACGTGTGAATGAAACAAAACACAACTCCAGGTCTGTTTTTTGATGAGGAAACAACATTATAAGTTAGATCAGAAAATAGTGGGCCCTTTAAAGGTTGCATATGTTTATTATACAACCACTAAAACAATATTATAGAAATCAAAACAGATTATACAGGTCATTAAGGAAAATCCATTGACTTGCTTGGAAAAAATGTAGGCAAGCCAAGGCAAGTTTATTTGTATAGCAGAATCACAATATAAGCAAATCAAAGCATAAATAATAATCGGAAATTAAGCTAAAAAGAGAAGAGTGCAGAATAAAAACAGTGTGGTGCTCATTTAGGCGCTCACATTTCATTTAATATTTCAGTCAGTTGTATTTATCTGTTTTGCAGAAACTCTTAATTGCTATAATGGCACATACATTCACTTGACAGCTATAAACAAAAACATCATTAAAACTTATTTCTAGCAAAATATAATATAGTATAACGCAGAAAAATATTGTGTATTGATGGTGCAAGGGTGTTCCGTAGCAGTGGTTAATTTGATTCAAATCAGAAAAAAGCCATTATGTGCTCACAGCTAGAAGGTCTTTGGTTCAATTCCTAGATCAAGTTGGGGTCGTTTGTGATTTGTCTATTTTGCAACTTATAGTAGGCTGATTCCTACCACTACAAATGTGGACTGGTAATTTCCAGGATCAGTGCTAGTTTGTCAGTTTGTTTTTCCTCTGTTCAATACTACTACTAGGTACTTTTTTGCCAGGAGCTATATTCAAAAAACTGCCCAAATAAAATCAATTCAAACCCACAACTCTGAACATACCACTGAAAAGAAACCAGCAGATTCTCAATAACTCCAATAAACACAACCATGTACAAAAGACTATCTGCTTAGCTCTATTTTTGTTTTCATAGCTTTTATTTTCTGTCATAAAGCCCTACCGCAAGTGTCCGTGAGCTGTATCCCACTATTTTACGGCCTTGCTTCTCCCTTTTGTTGTCAACATCTTAAAACGCCCCAAAGAAAAATGACCCTGGCGTTCCATATGTTTACCCTCTGGCCCTCGATCAGTCGCTCACATCAGACAGAGGAAGAGACATCGGAACATGAGAGAAATCCCACCGTGATAATGACCCAACGCGTCGACACAAGGAATGCTGGGAGATCACACATGTGGGTGGACAGCTGCGCATATAGCCCTAACCTTGGCCTTGCATTTCCACAGCAAACTGTCCTGAGAATGGGTACAGATCTGCTAATGATGCCAGCTGTCACGGACTTATCACTCTTCCACCCAATGAACCATTCTTGACGCTTTCATGTTTCAAATCAAACCTTTTTTTTTTTTTTATTTTGACACATGACCTCGCCTTGTTTTTTCTTCCTCGGACATATCCAGGTGACCTTGCGTTTTGTTCCTTTCTTTCATCTCACAGCAGGGGCAGAAGTCGTGATCTGAGTCTAGCTTTCTTAAGGGATCGTGGGCCACTGTGGAGGTGGAAGCGTAAATAATGGAAAGTACATCGTGCCATGATATGATGTCCAGAGAGACGAGCAGAGGTGGGAAGAGCAGTTATTTGTACTGTAATGATGCTATAGCTAGAATGCATCCTGCTCTTGTCCCATAGTTCATGGCAGTGATACTCTGAAAATGTATTTACAGAATACCAAATACAAACATTAAAATGTATTTTGTAACATATTCTGATACATGGTCCAATCAGAGTACTGTATTCTGAATACTTCAAATCAAGTTGCATTTAAATTATAGTGTAAAAAAACATGATATATAATTATATAACAGCTTGTTGTTTTTTGTTGTTGTTTTGCATTTTGCAGCTTAAATTAAAGAAGGAAAAATCACACGCACATTACAAGAGGTATGCATACCATGCAGTCCAAAGCCAAAATTGCGTGATTAATTATTGCGATGAATTCCTTTTGATTTAGTAAACTGTATTCTGAATACCACCAAATGAAATAGTAACTACCGGAATACAGTTACTCAAAATGAGTATACAAAATACGTAATTTCGGTACATGTACTTTGTTACTTTCCAACACCGGTTACTGGTATTGCAAATTTAGCCAAAATCCTACACAGTCCAAGATCTTGTAGGCATCCATACTGAAATATATATGGAAGTACTTTTTACTCATTCACAGCTAAATTGGGTTTAGAGTTGTCAAAAAAATCAGAACCCAGATACTAATTGATGCTCAAACTAGTTTCGAAACTCTCTCAAGTCCTCCAGGTATTTCCAATTTACCAGCTCTATTTCAATGTGGCTATGGGCAGAGCTTAGGTTTTGAGTTTCACTTTAAATTAGATTGTAACTTTAAACAGCTGCAATTAGAAAAACGCAAAGCCTGCAATTACTTATGTAACATAACATACACTGCTAAATGTGGTAAAAACCTGCTGACCCCTGAAATTTAGATCTTTGTAAAAATGTTCTGAAATGCATGGGAATCTCATATTAGTTTAGCAGTCCATTTCTTCTCTGAAATATTATTGCTCCTGGATGCATGTAAAAACTGCACTGTATTCTGAACCTTGATTTTGAAAGTGAAAACCCAAGTCTATTCAATATTGCAATCCACAGCCAGTCAAATCACAAATGGATCTTTTTTACTCTAAAAATCAACAGCTTAGACTGAAGTTCAGAGTGAGACCTGCAGGCATTAGTTCCAAAATGGTAGACTAGACTCCTTGGTACGCATTTGTTTATTTTGTTGTTTCTTCTTTGATATCCTTCATCTCATCTTATGCACTGTTGCTTATCCATCCTGGGTCCAAACTATTATCCCCCCGCATCTCTCATCTTGCTCGCTATAGTCTCAGTCATGCCTGTGTTTCCGTTACCGTGGTTATTCACAAGACAATATCCGCGCTTGTCTCATAATGACATCTTTGAACACCTGCTGCTGGAATCGAAATCAATGTTCTCCGTCCCCCATCCTGTCTCCTCAGTACTGACTGACGTGGACTAAACGCTTTTCAATGTCCAATTCTAGTTTTTGTTTTTTCTACAAACCAAATGTCCACATGGGGACCACATCATCTGCTGGTGGTGAATTTTGCATATAAGAAACACTCCTAGGACACTGCAGAGGGTATGTTGTTGTATTCATACACCTAAGTACAGAAATAGGTTCACCTTCTTGACATAAATAGATCTAGTGAATGTATTTATGCCTCCCAAAAATGTAAATAAATAAATAAAATTACAACAAACAATTAAATAAAACCATCTAATAATCTCTCAGCTAATAAATAATACATAATATACTCTCAACAAATTTCAAACACAATCTTAACATTTTCTGGGTATTGAGAATAGCTTTTTGTTTTTTTTTGTTTTTCTTGTAAAATTAAGACAATATTAAAGGTACACTATGCAGCTTTTCAGATAGAGGGCCTGCCATCTAAATGTCTCCATGGAGATGTTAATGCTTTGCTGGGAATGTTCCACAGTATGCCATAAAACGTATCTATCTCGCGTTAAGTAAATTACAGATATTTTTATTGTTCATAGAATATCTTAAAAACATGAATTCTCATTGTCAGCATAGTCACCTCTCCACAGATCTGACCTGTAACTTGGCCTTGTAGCGTCACTTCCTTGTTTCTTGCTGTGCTGTAGAAAATTCCAGGCAAAGCAACGACATCCCCATGGAAACAAGCAGTTGGCGGACCATCCACCAGAAAAGTTACACAGTGCAGCTTTAAGACACTAAACTACTAACTACTAACTACATTAAACCAACTTAACTATTAAATTATTACAAAAATAGCCTAAATTATATTGACAATTTATACTTTTGTTTTCACTCTTCCTAGGTACCAATTTCTTCAGAGTCTGTGGTATCCCGTTCGCCATAGCGCTCCACGTATGCTAGCGAGACATTCCCAAGAGTGGCTCATGTATTTAAACTTTTCATCTCTTGGTGACGAGATGCTTGTAGATTTGATTTGCAATGGCAGATGTAACTGACTCACATTTCGGGACGTACGCCAGGGAAAACAATGACTTCGTACACAGGATTACGGGGGCTTCTGATCTGCAGCTGTTGTAAGATGTCAGGATTTCTCCGTCTTTAGGTTACGTAGAATACATTAACCTTACTGTAACTGTGACTGGACAGGCGCATATGTATTTCAGCGGGACATAAGCTTCAAAACATACCATAAAACATGACTCCGGAAGATGAAAAGACTGTTCTCGCCACGTCGTATTTCATGAGAAGTGCAGACCAGGGGCCAGTCGCAGTGCAAGGTCAGACTAACAACTGCATAGACTATTTAAAGGTGCATTGTGTAACTTTTCTGATGGAAGCTCTGCTGCGTGCTTCTTTCCATGGAGATGTTATTGCTTTGTCTGAAATGTTTCACAGTATGGCATTAAACCTTTCTATCATCATTGAGCCCAAACCAGACCAAGTTACAAGTCAGATCTGTGGAGAGGCAACCCCGCTCACATTCAGAATGCCTGTTTTTGCAGGTATTTTTCAGCTATAAAACCACTTGTAATTGAATAAATGTAAGGCAGAGCTGATTAAAGACATACTGTGGAACATTCCAGGCAGAGCAGGGACGTATCCATAGCAACAAGCAGGTGACGGACCCCCAAACAAAAAGTTACATTAAGTTACATAGTGAACCTTTTTTTTTTTTTTTCCAAGCTGTTTTGTAGGTACTTTAAATTATAAATAACAGTTACAAAACGCATTGGATATTTTATTTATTTTTAACCATATGCTGTTTGTGTTTACAGGAAATAAATAATATTTTCCGCTTTTGCCCTGGCATCGGTTGGTATCGGGTATTGGCAGAAGCTTAAAGCCAAAGTATCAACATCGGTATCGGAACAGAAAAAGCCGTATTGGTGCATCCCTACGTAAGACATGATCAAATTTTATCGAAAATCGTTATAATTTGGATAAGACAATGTAATTCCTAGAAGGCAATTGTCACTGTGTTTCTAGAATACTGTGACATGCATCTACCATAAACAGCATATGCTCAGCTATTTATAAACATATTTAATAAGCCCCCAGTGAAACCAAATGTTCCAAATGCACTCGTTTACATATGTCCCAAAGATGTATTCTCAACTGGGTTTAGCATTTTATGTGACCTACTTTTTAAGTTATTTTGCATGGGGTATATAATCTAATTCATTCACTCTATTGGAATAATTACAGCGTATTCGCAGCAACCACAGGGTCTGCAGTTCAAACTTTGCTACTACAAAACAGCTTATTTATTGTCACAGGAAGGACATATAGCATCGAAGAACTTGTATAGATACGCTTTACATGCAAAATAGATTATATTAATTTCAAACTGTGATTTTTTTTTTTTTTTTTACACAATACTATACCAGACTTGTATCTCTTCTAGTTCACAAAAACTAGATTTGCACATATCAGAACTATATGGAAGTAACTGCCAGGGATGAACAATTCTATTCACAAATAACGTTGGATGACTATCCTGGACAATAGTTTTTGTGTCCTGGTTCAACACTACAGTTAGAGACTGAACCAAGCACTGACAGTTCACCCTGAATCACAGTTCAGAATCCAAGGTCCTTTAAGGCACTCGCACATCCTTAACTTCACCAGGGCAACAATCCATACTTCAGTATTTGCAAAGAATAATGAACCATCTCACCTGACAAAACACAGAACGGATTTTGCTTCCAGACACTCATGAGGCGAATTGACAAGTCGGTTTATGAAGCCAAAGAAGTAGTTGAAAAAGTACTTCATTATAAAGGACTTGGCAGAGGCATTCCCCATAGTCATAAACAGACACCCGGGGCAAACAGTGGCTGTGTGATGTAAGGTAACGTTGCCAGAGGATCAGACTTTATTGCTTGGCTTGTGCTTGTGCATATAATGTGTGTATATGCACTGATCCACTGGTTGGGGAAGTCGCCAGAAAACACAACGACGCGGTTCATTATTTAGAGATATAAAAACAAAGGTGTAACCCAGGGCTGAGGCTCTGCTGAAAGAGTAAGAGATTAAGACTCCTTACAGGCTGAAAGCAAAACAAACTTTACAAGCATCCGACACATATTTTGACTAAATATGGAGATGCAATTGTATCAAAATCTACTAATTCACTGTTGTCTACATGATGAGGCTCATTTACAATAGAAATGAACTTGTAGCTTATTGTAAACAATAAAACAGAAAGAGTATTATACGCTCTAAAATATACAAGCTACAAGGCCCGAGCTCAAAATACTACAAAGGGATTATATTTATGTTGGCTGCACAAACGAAGCAAAGGATCATGGTATATGTAGTTACTTTTCATGCCACTGCCACCATTTAATACCATAGAGGACTGGGAGCTTATAATTTAATGATTTGTAAACTTTTACAGGGTCAATATTGTTGTGTCTTTATATTGTGAAAGTCAACTCCACAACTTTAACTGTTGAACTGAAGTGATCCCAGTAAAACATCAAGCTAATGCCTCGATGGGGATGTTATAGTTGCCTGAAATGTTCCACTGTACAGCATTAAACACCTTGCATTCATAAAAGTGTTTTTACTACTCAAAAAATCTAAGAGAAAACCACACCTCAGGGTTTGTGTGAATGAAACACAACTCCAGTTATGTTTGTAATGAAGAAACAACATTATAACATAGATCTGAAAATACTGAAATACGGGCCCTTTAATGGCCTAGTGTGGAACATTCCAGGCAAAGAAATTACATTTTAATGGACACGAGCCCTTAGTGGCGACAAACCCTTCACCAAAAATGTTACATATTGCACCTTTAAGACAACAAAAAAGTTGTCTGCGATAAATAAAGTCTGAGCTTGTCCTTCGATTGGACCAGGCCTGAATCCAGAGACAAAACTCAAGTGGGACAGTCCACAGCAGGGTGTCTGCGTGGGCCGAGGATCACTCATGTCCAACCTCCCACAGGAGAGGAGAGGCTGTCAGAAGTTTCCTCCAAAGGAAAATGGGTGAATGGAAAATGGGCACTACATATTTATTTATGTTGGTTTGTGGATTGTCTTAGTTCAGGGAGATTCTGTGGAATATAGGGCAGCTGTATGTTTCTGCAGACAAAAGCAAAACATGAGATAATCTGAAGCATGTGTGACAAACTTTGAAAATCCTGTTTGGAAGGAGCCGTAAGAAAACTACATCTGCTGCTACTACTACTGCTCTTATTTAGCAATTAGATACTGCTACTACTCTCATTTCTGCTTCTACAACTAATACTACTACTGCTACTAATACCATTACTACTAATTTTAGAGACAATTCCTATTTGGACACTTATAAGATAAGAAGGAATTTCAAGATTTGAGTAGATAGGTAAAAAGACTGCTACTACAACTGCTGTTACTGCTACTGCGACTACTACTGTTACCACTACTTTTTAGAGCGAATTTGAAATTGGACAATTACAATTAAAATATATTTGAAGATTTGAGTAAACAGGAATAGGAAAGAAAGACTACTACTACTGCTTCTACTACGACTACTGCTACCACTAATGCTACTACTGCTACTATTACTACTGCTATTACTACTACTATTACTTCTTTTAGAGACAATTTGATTACAGTATTTGATAGGGACTGGAAAAATACATCTATCCATCCTTCCATCCGTCCGTCTTTCAACAGCTGGAATAAATAAAACTGCTCCACACTTTTGAGCTTTACTTTAAACATAATTATTATTGAAGTCCCCTGTGATTCTTGTGTTGTAAACGCCCAGTTAGCACCCGATCGGTCCACATATTATCGTCCCCCGCTGCATGCTGGGAAATTTTCACTCCCGGCTCAGAGTCAATTTGATATATTAAACAATTATTGAATCTGCTACCAACAAAAGTCCGTGACACAAAGAGCTGTACAAATCTTCCCTCGCTTTCCTCTGAATTATGTACAGCAGCCATGCATTATTCATGGATTTGTAGATGGTTAAATATGGACAGCCAAATAGGAAACTGAAAAAACTAAAAAGGATTGTACTCGAGAATAAGAGGAAGAAAGTAAAAATAAATATGTTGATATCCTGTCAAAAGAGGATGTTATGGGTTTGCCTGGAATTTTCCACAGTACGGCATTAAACATATCCAGCTTGCATTTATCTGCAGGTGAATCAAAGTGAACTCTTGTGAGCTTTAAACCATGTTATAATGCTGTTACCTCATCAAAAACATACTTTCCAAAGCTCAAAATGCTCTGTTCCACCTTGTGATGTCATGTAGTGGTAGTTTTCAAGTTAACAGCTCCTTTTACCTTTAATTGCGAAGAGATCGGCAATTCCAGGGCTGAAATTATCCAAATGATTCTCGTGAAGGTGTATGGAGTTTAAAAACACAGTGGAGCACTTCCGAGTGTTTTCAGTTTGAGAAAAGACCTCAGCCTAAATCTGCAGGGTTTGTGTGTTAAACGTGTGTGAATGAAACAAAACACAACTCCAGGTATGTTTGTGATGAGGAAACAACATTATAACATAGATCAGAAAACTGCACAATGCAGGCCATTTAAAAACACAGTGGAGCACTTCCTGTATTACCGCAAATCCATAAATTACGCACAACCACAATGCATAATTTGTGGATTTGTAGAGTAAAAAGAGTAAACTACGGACAGCGAAATAGGAAATTGTGGAAAAAAAAAAACAAAAAACAAAAAAAACAATTATACTCGGGAATAAGAGGAAGAGAGTAAAAATAAAATTGTCAAAATCCTGTCAAAAGCCTCAAATACTGAACTAGCTTTCATGGTTGAATAGAGCCTTATTATGTGACTAACATTGTAGTGATGTTTCGCATGCGTGTCGGATCAGAACGGGTGCCAATAATAATGTGATTCCCGAGAGGAGAGGGGTTTGTTAAGACTGGAAATATGTTGACAACTAGAAATGCAATGTGGAAAATCTGTGGTGTATGAACATGGGTTATATATAGAAGATACATTTAACAGTAATCCTAAAAGGAGTCAAAGGATAAGTGCAAATCACTGTGGGCATTTGGTGACATAAATTACACAGATCTTATGTAATGTCAGGCCGATCGACAGAAATTTGGGGGCCCGGGGCAAGAAGTCTCACATAGGCCCCCACCTAATATACATTAATAGGAAGAGGGTCCAGTTCTGGGCCCCGGGACAACAGACCTCATTGCCCCCGCACTATCTACTGCCCTGTATAATATGCAACCTATGAGACAAAAGCAGGTTTAGATATACAATTGCGTCATTTTTGTTGATAGTTGTAAAATCACACTGTAGTAAACTGATTGTAAAGTAGGACCGCTGCAAATTAAAATGAACTACTTCTGTTTTTCATGTTTTTAAGCACCGTTAATTTGCCATAAGTTCACCACAGCAGCAGAACGTTTGCCAACTCAGTTTCTCCATCGCCTTCTTAGATTATTTTGGGTACTTAATCTTTGTGTCTTGTTTATTTCACAGTGTCAGTATGTCGTCTGTAATGATTATATATTGTTTATTCGTGCGGTTAGTTTTTGAGTTTGAGCTTTTTTCACGTTTTTACAGTGTGGTTTTTAACTACAAATGGCTGTAAATAAACTAAACTAGTAAAGTAAGTAACTGTTCACTCAATATAGTTTTAAATTAACAATACAAGTATAAGTTTCATTCTTTAATACTAGGACCACATCTTGACTAGGCCTAGTGTTTCAGATGGTTTGATTCCTTCTAAACAGACCATGGTAAAAGTTTTCTCTGTAATGTTTTGTGACACTGTTGGGGTCGGCTCTCCCATTCTAAACATAAACTTCTCCTATAATTACACACAAACAGATGCTGACCGCTGCATGGGCCCTGTGCTGTGGGGCCCCCTGCCTCACCTGCAGCTGGGCACTTCATACAGATTGAATTAGCTGAGACAGTGGTGCCCTATGTAAATCAACAATATGCTAATTGGGTGAGGATAACTTATGCTCCTTGGCACAGTGTTGCAGTCTCCACAAATACTGTCCACACTCCAAAAGTACAAGAGCATTTTATGGATTAAAAGCTAACACACAGATTAAAAAAAAAGTTAACAAAAATGCAATACTACTTAATGGTGCACCTTCTTGTTTCTATAGAAATGTCATTGCTCTGTATTGAATGTTCCACAATATGACCTGGAACTTGTTCTGGTTTGGCCTCTATGATGACAGAAAGGTTTAATTCCATACCTTTAAGTTAAGAAATTCCTGTCCGTTCCCTTTCTGCTTTCCGTCCTACTATTTCCGGAACAGTCTGTCATATTCAAGTGGTTGTACCCAATTTTTTTACAAGTAAAATTAGTTTTGCCTCCATATGTTGTAAAAGCAGCTCTTAGGGTCAAAATGAGACCACTGTGTGTTGTCTGCATCTACTTATAAAGCATGTTTATTGTCCACAAAACAGGAAGTAATGCCAGTGCGCTGTTAGCATGCTAGTTGCTGTTAACAGTGGCTGCTCTAGCCTCTAAAAAAATGTTAAATCATGCTAATAATGTGTTAATACACTGCAAACTAAAATGAACTAGTTCTGTTTTTCATATTTTCAAAATAGTAAAAGTCATGTACAGCACCTCTAATTTTCCATATATTCGTCCTTCCATCTCCATCTCTTCACCACCACCACCAGTATCAGGCCCCAAAAACTAAAAACTAAAACATCAGATTTGCATAATTAATTTTAGTATTTCTGTTTCAACATCTTTTACAACATATTTGACTTTGCAGGTCTTTTGTTATTTTATTTCCAATACCAAACGTTGATACTGTAAATTACAAAGGATTAGACGGGTTTATCTTACAGCCGTGTCCACATTGCATTCTGGGGGATGGAGTCATTGTTATTTTATTTACAGAACCAAACATTGATGGATGATACTTTAAGTCACAGGGGATTGGAGAGGGTTAGCATATAGCCCCACTGCATGCTGGGAGGTGGAGTTGATGACAGGCCACACAGGGGAGCACTCAGAGACACAACAGGTGCAAGGACAGACAACAGCTGCACCCAGAACTAAAGAAGAATGCACAAGGAGTCTGAGTCACGGCGTCGAACTTTAACAGTGTGACGGTGGAGTAAAGAACAATGCGGAACTTTAAAAAATATTCTGGTAACATGGGGGTCATAGTTAGAGATCGACTTATAAGTTTTCTTTTTCTTTTATGCCAGTACAAACTGTTTAAAGGTGCACTATGTTACTTTTTGTTCGAGGGTCCATCACCTGCTTGTTTCTATGGAGATGTCATTTCTCTGCCTAAAATGTTCCACAGTATGACATTAAACAGCTCTACCTTACATTTATTCAATTATAAGTGGTTTAATGGCTCAAAAATACCTAGAAAAACAGGCATTCTGACTGCCTCTCCACAGATCTGACCTGTAACTTGGTCTGGTTTGGATGGAAAAGGTTTAATACCGCACACACTGCACCTTTAAATTAAAAATGTAGATTATAAAAGAGTCATTTGAAACCTTGTAGCCATAATGCGTTATTCCAAGTAATCAAAACTAATAAAAGGCAGAGTTTTGTAATAGTAATAAAGAATATATTAAATTTAGTCATTTTTTGGTATTAATTATGAACACTGTGCACAAGGGTGAATAGCTTTAATTAATTAAATTGAGATTACTGTTATGTTAGCAGTGAATGCTAAGGTACCTGCATTGAAAACACATGAATGGGCTCTGACCTATAATGAGGAATAATTTAACTGCAACTAATAACTGCAACCTAAACTGCGAAAAGAAAAAGTGAAATAAAAATAATCTTAACAAATGGGAGATAATTATGGCGAGAACACGGAGGCCCAGTTTATTCAGATGGGGGTCTATTGTATGCTGATAACAATGTGTACAAGTTGGAAAGTACTGCCTATTCAGCTCTAGTACTACAAAAGGGTACTACAGTGGCTGGATGTGATCATTAGTTGGATGCCAGGTCCCGGGCTAATGAAGTATGAAGCGGAGCAGACAGGAACAGAGCACTGGGGAGCTGAGCTAGCTTTTAGCCGGCATTACAGGGGCAAGCGCAGGCATTCCTATATATACGCCGCATTCTATTCTGGGCCCTGATTGGAGAGGTTTTGAAGTGCGAGCCCCTCACCGCATTGTTCTCATGGTTTGTGGGTGCGGAGAGGTTGGAGGAGGGGTAGATGGGGTTAGAGGTTTGAAAACTGGGGTATGCGGTGTGGTTCGGGGGGTAGGTATTTGTATTACCAGTGCTGAGGCTAGACATTTTTAGCTGATTTAATGACTTTTTTCAGGCTTGGATGTTGTTTTCTAGAGCGTTTTAGTTAATACTTTATAATGGTGACATTTTAATTAGCCATAACAATACATGAACAAAGACGCCATATTAATAGTATATTAGAAATGATTCAGGCCTGATAATACTTGATAGGGATGGGACAACATCTCGTTCCACAAGATCTCGCGAGACAAAAATGCCACAGGATCGTGCACACATGAGAAAAATAATCTCGTGAGATTTTTTTCCACATTTGGCTTGGGTAAAAAAATAGGTTAAGTGCTGGTGGGTTGCATCTTTTGAGAAGCCGAAGTTCCAAAAAGCACTGGTAAAATGACAACAAAAATATTAAATGAAGTAAACACAAACTCTGAAGCCAAATTTAGGGACTAAATCGGACTATTTACATCTTAGAAAAGATGTCAAAATCTCGTCTTGTCTCTTTATCTCGTGTCTCGTCTTGTCTGATGGAAAATGTCTCTCGTCCCACCCCTAATACTTCAAGTCAGTGTATTAATTACATAATTAGCAGTCTGAATCATTCTTAATAAACTTGTATTTTATCTGTTATGCGGTCATATTAAAGGGGATGTACCCAGTCCCTTTCGTGTAGTAAAGTACAACTAGTTTAACATGTTTATCGTCCATGGTCACTCTAGTCTCTAAAAAGTTTAAAACACTCTTATAATCAAATTAATAATTAGGATGCTAAGAATGTGTTAGTAGAATGGGGAGTACATTAGGACCACTGCAAACTAAAATTAACTTTTTTTTTATGTTTTTCAAACAGTAAAAATCAAGTAAAGCAATTCTAATTTATTAGTTTCTAGTAGATCTAGTAGTTATTTTTATATTATATTTTATTTTATTTCATTTTAGTCACAATTTGAACCTTGTTTGGTCTTTATAGGCTTATTAAGACTGTAATAAACGTTTGCAGATTCTGGCTGTAACCCTTAACCCTTGTCCTAGGAACTACAAAAAGTTCCCACAATGCAAAATATTTCCTTTGAACAGTTTCTCTACCTTTATTTTTATTCCATCTTGAAGTAACTGCCCCCATTTTGTTTCAGTTCCGTTCGTGGTTTTGTTCATTTTTATTATTATTATTTTTTTACAATTTCAGTAGTCCTTGCCATAACTGAACCTAGCTTTATTGCAGATTGTACTGTGAGAGTCCAGTCTTATTTGAGGTGGTAGTTGGTGTGAAAGCTTTTGAGAACCAATAGCGTAACGATATCAGGTTGCAAGGTTGTGGGTCATAATCCCTGGCCTCTTTCAGGGCTGCATTCCAGTGTGGGGCTAATTTAAAGCACATCTGTTGGCCTTGTTTGGACTGTCAGGCTAACAGCTTTTTCAACTGGGCTTAAGTGCAGTTCTTGTACCTTGTTTTGTCTCTAACCATAACACAAGCTTTTAAATCACAGAGCAATTTAAAAAGCACTGGTCTGTTTGCATGAAGGTGAGGTATGCCGTTATTACATGAGGGTGCAGTGAACCGTAGCCACTTCGATATTAATTCAATACAATCATACTCAAGGTGGAATTAATTGCAATATTGATTTGAACATATGAAAGTGAGTGTACCAAGCACTAATCCAGACTCTAATCTGCAGATGATCCATGACGATACTGTGCAAAACACATTTACAAACAGTGTTTAGGAAGTAATGCTATGAAAAATTTTTGGGGTTAAGTTACATCTCTGTATAGCTAATATCTAGTACATGAGGATGCAATTTATTGATTGGTATTGAACAAACTGCATGAAAAATTACAAAAAATGTTTTATCTCTCTAAATGGAGTGAATGGTTGCATATATACATGATATATTTTTGTTTATAAAAGACACAATGTTAAAGAGCTCATATTATGGTATTTTTTGATCTATATTGGAATGTTGTTTCCTCATCAAAACATATCTGGAGCTGTGTTTTGTTTCATTCACACATATTTAACAGGAAGTGCTCCAATGTGTTTTTAAACTCCGTACACCTTCACTAGAATCATTTGGATAATTTTAGCCCTAGAATTGCCAATCTCTTCTGAACAAAAGGTAACAGAGGTAGTTATTAACTTGAAAACTACCACTTCATGACATCACAAGGTGGAACAGAGCATTCTGAGCTTTGGAGATGTAGACGGAGTAATAATAAAGGGTTATTCAAACATGTGAATGAAACAAAACACAACTCCAGGTCTGTTTTTGACAACATGGCTAAAAAGCAATTTGTGTAATATAGGACCTTCAACCTTACCCACCCCTTATGAGGAAGCGAAAAAGGAGAAACCAACACACTAGAAAATTTGAATAAAAGATGCTATTTCCTATGCATTTATAAAAAAAACATAATTTATTCAAAAACGCGTCCACATTTGCATATGCACATTCACGGGACCTTCACATACTCAAACTTATTTCCCCCTCTCTTCCTGCTGTACAAATCCTACTAAAGTCGTCTTGAGCGTAATTGGAGCTCGTACAATACCAGGGGAGATTATTAGGCCCTGGCAAAGCTCTGTTCAAGGTTCTTCTTGTTTCTCTCTTTTCTCCTGGTCCATGGGCTTTGATGTTGTACCAAGCAAACTGACCAAAGATGCCAAAACCAGCCTCTGAATAGATCAAGATAACATGTGATGCTGCTGCTTCCTGCTTCTGTCAAATTACACTAAAATGAACATACACCAAGAATAAGCGGCCTTTCTGTGTCCAAATTTTGATTCATTATCTCAAAATATGCAATAAAAACGTGCTTTAATTATCACATTGGGGTGGTACTAGTGGAAAAACATGAATCTTGATCTCTTTTTGTGTTGACCAGACAATGATTATCAGATTATATTTTCAAAAATGTGCTAAAATGTGCATTTAATTGTCTTGGTTAAGGTTTGAGTATCGTACTAAAAATATATGGGGAAAAAAAGTTTATAAAATCAACTTATTTGGAAAAGTGTTCATAAAACCCCCCAAATCTAACTTGATTTTGATAAAACCACAGTACATCACTTTTTTGTGCCAAAGAAATAGACTAAAATGAAAGCAGTTTTTTTTTGGTTTTTTTTTGTCTGTGTAATCCCTCAGTCATACAGGTAACGTCCAGTGTCCAGTTGACATAACAAGTAGACAAGTTGAAAAACATATGCCCTTACTGTGAGCAGGCTTACATCTCTGCAAACGTGACTCTTCTTTGGCCTGACTATACTATTCCACAGTCTTGCAAAAAACTTATCTAAGTTTGATTCTATTTTCATGAAAACATGCAGGTGAGGAAAGCTGCATACTTTACCTTTACGGAAATGGCTCAATACTGACTTTGATACCATAGTGAGAGACACACCTTACCTAGAGATTACAATTCCTCTTCACTTCACATCTGTCACATGTAAAAATGTACAAAAGTGGAACAAACTAACGTCTCCCACTATCACACCCTACATCCATAATTAGACATTTGACAGTTGAGTGTGATGTGTTTTGTTTGGCAGCTGCACTTTCACTTTCAGCTTCTCATTTTCAGTTTGAAGTAATGAGCAATGTAATGAGCTATTTACTCACCATAATGTAAAATCGGGTAAGGGCTTTTGTGAAAATTGTACAAGAAAAGAAAACATATGAGTCAAGCAACGATAATTGAAGATGCTGTACCTGATTTTTACCATTTTCAAAGCATGAAAAACACAACTACTTTGTTTTTAAAAGTTTGCAAAGGTCTAAAGTTATTCCTCATTATGCACGTATATAAGCACGTTTCACAGAGATTCCAGCCACAACTAGCATGCAAACAGCAAATTTCCTGATTCTCGGACAATAAAAGATTTTATAATTTGATGCAGACAGCGCAGTCAAATTTATATCTTATGAGCTACTTAAACAATATATTTGTACAAGAGAATAAATTGAAAGGTGCATTGTGTAATTTTTCAACTGTTCTGCTCGTCTCCATGGTGATGTTATTGCTTTGACTGAGATGTTCCACAGTATGACCTTAAACAAATACACCTTGTATTTATTCAATTATGGGTGTTTTTATTTCTCAAAACTACAGCAAAAACATGCATTATTACCATGGGCTCTCTTCTCCACAGATCCGGTGTGTAATTTGGCCTGGTGATGCGGCCTCCTTGTCTCCATGGAGATAGTTAAATTAAATGCCAGACTGTAGAACATTCCAGGAAACAACATTAAACTAATTAACTACATGGAGTCAAACAGGTGGCAAACCCTCTACCAAAAAGTTGCACAATGCACCTTTAATTTACAATATATTTAGTTTCTTTTCCTGAAAATGCCTAGTGTCCTTGGGTCCTAGTGGCAGAGTGGTTAGCATCTCATATCTACCAGCCACAACCTCTACTGTACTGCATGTTGTGTCGTTTGTTTTTCATAAGTATAATAAAAACATGAGTATCATCGTAAAGGCTTTATGGAGTTATAAGAAGTTAATACGAGTAGTAACTTAATTTAATGCGCCAACAAACAATTCTCAGTGGGTTATGAAAGATAACACACAAACCGACAGAAAGCAGCTGTGTTCTTTCCATTAAAATACCCACAATGCACGGTGGCATGCACAAGTGTTGACCTGGTCCCAGTGAATGACACAAGAACATTCCTGACAGATTGAAATACCAGCATTGATGTGTTAAACAGTTGGGGACATGAAGTTAACCTTGACTTGTGCTTTTCCACAGATGTAAGTGGACAGTTGACATGCAGGACAGGGCTGGACAAAAACCTAATTCACTGTAATAACACGTATTTTGAATTCACTTAAAAATGCACTGTGTAACTTTTCTGGTAGAGGGTCCATCACCTATGGCATTTAATTTAACTATATCCATGGAGACAAGGAATCCACATAACCAGGCCTAGTCACAGGTCAGCTCTCTGGAGTAGTGGACCCACGCACAGTAATAATGCATGTTTTGTGGTCGTTTTGAGAAATAAAAACACCTAATTGAATAAATACATGATGTATTTGTTTAACGCCATACTATGGAACATCCCAGGCATCACCATGGAGACAAGCAGTGGAAGACCATCCATCGGAAAAATTACACAGTACACCTTTAAGGTAAAAAACAACTAAAATCTAGAAATAAATACATGATTTCGACACTGACTAACACTGACACTAACTGAATATCTAAGTCCTCCAGCAATAGTTGAATTGTTTTCCCAGAAATGTTCCGCAGTATGGCATTAAACACATTTAATTCCATAAAGACAAGCACGCCAGCAAACTAGGGATGCACAGATCCAGCTTCTTTACTTCTGATACAGATTCCGATATCTTTAAGTGCATCTATATCTTTAAGAATCTGCAGATATCCAATATTAACCAGTGATACCAATGCACAAACTGAAAACAGATTTTGTTTCCTTAAAAGAAATTTACATAAGACAAAACTAATCCAAATGTGTTACAGAGCTGTTTTTATCCCTCAAGTAACCACCGAACAGCTTTGTATGGATAAAAGTTTAAGTATTATTTCTGGACCAAGTAACAGGTCAGATCTGTGGAGAGGCAGTCTTGTTAAAAGTTTGAAGGTACGCTTTTCAAGAAATTTTTACACAATAAAAACACATATTTGAACACATGCAAGAGAGATACAGAACATTTAATGCCATATTGCAGAACATTTCTACATAACATCTCAGAGACAATCAAATGGCAGACTCCTCTCCAAAAATGTTACATAATGCACCTTTAACTGTAAGACCAGCCATAATCAGCAAAGTTCTGTATTACATTTCATTTATTAAATAGAAATGTGAACTGTGTAGGTTTCTCAGGACACAAGTTAAATAAAGTATACGTCCTTCCCACAATGAGTTCAGTTGTAATTGACTGGATTCAGGCCAAGCGAATTCAGTTGGCTCCCCAGCTCGTGCGCTGAGCCAGGCCAAGAAACCACCAATAAAAAGGTCAAAGGTCAATCCGCCTGCAGCTGACCACATGTAACTTATCCAATGCTCAACTTAATAGAAAGCTAAGCACTGCAAGTCAGCGGTGCACAGAGGTTAGTTCAAATACAGGGATCAGTTATGCGTTTTTAAAGTCCATTCCTGTGACGTTTCAGATAACACGTGATAACAATTCAGAATTAAAGCCGCGCGCGGCTATGGTGGCCCTCGCCCCGGTTCGCACGCCCCCCCCGCGCAGCCGCCGGGGACCCACGATCGCTCCAGCTCGCCATTCGCTCTTCCCGAGAGCCGCCCAGGCCGCCAGCTCGCCCATCGGACAAATTATATAATGCCCCTTTAAATATGCAGCTGTTAGGGACCCGCGACCGCTCCGGCTCGCCACTCGCTCTTCCAGACAGTTGCCCAGGTTGCCAGCTCGTCCACCGGAAAAATTATATTATGCCCCTTTAAATATATTGTAGGAGTCAGTGCGCCCCTACTGGTGAACCGTGAGAAATGCCACATGTCTGTAATATATTTTTTTGATTGTAATCATGCATAGAATTTATTACCTGAATTTGGTCCAAATCTGATCATTTTGACGTTTTCTGTCTAGGCTAGGGGGCGCTATAGTGTTCACTTTTATTATATTTCATATTTTATTACATTTGGGTCGGGGTCACGCAGTTGTGATTTGAATTTGAGCTCTGTAGGCCAATGCCTGTGGTCGTGAGAGGTCATCAAAGAAACAGGAAATGAAGGTGTTTTTCGCCGGCGTGCTACGGGCAAACCGTAAAGAGTTAAGAAAAACCAATGCACACTTTTGTGAACCCATGTCTGTAGATGTGACATGTCAAATCTGAGCTCATTTGGACTAAACACGAGGGAGTTCATTCTTTTTTCACACACCTAAGTCAAAACGGCGGTGAATCTTTGAACCAATATGGCCGACTTCCTGTTTGTCATAGGGGGGTGCGCCTATTCAACTTTCGGCTTGTCTCATAGACCGCTATCACTGTACCGAATTTCAACAGCCTATGCTAAAGTTTACCTGTCCCCATTCCCATAGGGGTTCAATTGTAGGAGGCGCTGTAGAGTGGGTTTTGGTTGGACATTACTTTGAAGGTCAAATTATCGAACAGGGTGTCGGGCTGATCGATTCTATACCCCCATGTGGGACTTTTCGTTGATGTTCAGTAGGTCAAATATGCAAATGTTTGTGTTTGCATAAAAGTAAGAACAATGTAAACTTAAAGCCGCGCGCGGCTATGGTGGCCCTCGCCCCGGTTCGCACGCCCCCCCGCGCAGCCGCCGGGGCCCCACGACCGCTCCGGCTCGCCACTCGGTCTTCCCGACAGCCGCCCAGGCCGCCAGCTCGTCCGCCCAAAAATGATATTACGCCCCTTTAAATATGCACCTTTAAATATATCGTAGGAGTCATTGCGCCCCTGCTGGTGAACCATAAAAAATGCCACATGTCCAAAATATGTTTCTCTTGTAATCGTTCATAGAATGTCATCCCCAAATTTGCACAGATCCTCCATCAGGAATTTACATTATGCACCTTTAAATGGTTTTGAGGGAGTCTGTGCGCCCCTACTGGCCAACCGTGAAAAATACCCCATGTGTGTAATATATTTATCTGCTTGGAATCATGCATAGAATTTATTCCCCGAGTTTGGTCCAGATCCGATAATGTACTTGTTTTATGTCTATGGTAGGGGGCGCTATAGTGTTCACTTGTCATATACTTTATAGTGTATTATATTCAGGCTGAGATCAAACATTAGTGATTAAAATTTCAGCACGATAGGACAAAGCATGTGCTTGTAATAATTTTTAAACTATTTTTTTGGGGAGTATTTGCGCCTCTGGTGGCCAACCGTGAAAATTGCCCCATGTTCGTAATACATTTATTTGCTTGGAATCATGCATAGAATTTATTCCCCAAATTTGGTCCAGATCCGATAATGTAGTTGTTTTATGTCTATTCTAGGTGGCGCTATAGTGTTCACTTTCCATATAATTTATAGTGTTTTATAATAAAGTGGAAATCGAGCATCAGTGATTAAAATTTAAGTGCTATAGGACAAAGCATGTGTGTGTAATATATTTTAAAGTATTTTTTGGGGGAGTATTTGCGCCCCTGCTGGCCAACCGTGAAAATTACCCCATGTCTGTAATACATTTATTTGCTTGTAATCATGCATAGAATTTACTCCCCGAATTTGGTCCAGATCCGATAACGTTGACATTTTATGTCTATGCTAGGGGGCGCTATAGTGTTCACTTTTAATATATTTCATATTTCGTTACATTCGGGCCGGGGTCACGCAGTTGTGATTTGAATTTGAGCTCTGTAGGCCAATGCCTGTGGCCGTGAGAGGTCGTCAAAAAAACAGGAAATGAAGGCGTTATTCGCCGGCGTGCTACGGGCAAACCGTAAAGAGTTAAGAAAAACCAATGCACACTTTTGTGAACCCATGTCTGTAGATGTGACATGTCAAATCTGAGCTCATTTGGACTAAACATGAGGGAGTTCATTCTTTTTTCACACACCCAAGTCAAAACGGCGCCGAAATTTTGATCCAATATGGCCGACTTCCTGTTCGTCATAGGGCAGTGTTATGAATGACTTTTTTGTTTGTCTCCTTGAGTTCTATCACTGTTCCGAATTTCGTCAGCCTACGCCAAAATATGCTTTTCAGATGCCCATTCATTTGAAATTTTGCATTTTTCAAGGGGGCGCTGTCGAGTGGGGTCACTTTGGGCATTGTCACGATGCCCATTTTATCAAATTTTTCGCCGGACCGGTCGATCTGATACCCCCATGTGGGACTTTTCGTCGATGTTCAGGGGGTCAAAATCGCGATCGTTTGCAAGGAAAAAAAATAATAATTAAAGCCGCGCGCGGCTATGGTGGCCCTCGCCCCGGTTCGCACGCCCCCCCCGCGCAGCCACCGGGGACCCACGACCGCTCCGGCTCGCCATTCGCTCTTCCCGAGAGCCGCCCAGGCCGCCAGCTCGCCCATCGGACAAATTATATAATGCCCCTTTAAATATGCAGCTGTTAGGGACCCGCGACCGCTCCGGCTCGCCACTCGCTCTTCCAGACAGTTGCCCAGGTTGCTAGCTCGTCCACCGGAAAAATTATAATATGCCCCTTTAAATATATTGTAGGAGTCAGTGCGCCCCTACTGGTGAACTGTGAGAAATGCCACATGTCTGTAATATATTTTTTTGATTGTAATCATGCATAGAATTTATTACCTGAATTTGGTCCAAATCTGATCATTTTGACGTTTTCTGTCTATGCTAGGGGGCGCTATAGTGTTCACTTTTATTATATTTCATATTTTATTACATTTGGGTCGGGGTCACGCAGTTGTGAATTGAATTTGAGCTCTCTAGGCCAATGCCTGTGGCCGTGAGAGGTCATCAAAGAAACAGGAAATGAAGGTGTTTTTCGCCGGCGTGCTACGGGCAAATCGTAAAGAGTTAAGAAAAAACAATGCACACTTTTGTGAACCCATGTCTGTAGATGTGACATGTCAAATCTGAGCTCATTTGGACTAAACACGAGGGAGTTCATTCTTTTTTCACACACCTAAGTCAAAACGGCGGTGAATCTTTGAACCAATATGGCCGACTTCCTGTTTGTCATAGGGGGGTGCGCCTATTCAACTTTCGGCTTGTCTCATAGACCGCTATCACTGTACCGAATTTCAACAGCCTATGCTAAAGTTTACCTGTCCCCATTCCCATAGGGGTTCAATTGTAGGAGGCGCTGTAGAGTGGGTTTTGGTTGGACATTACTTTGAAGGTCAAATTATCGAACAGGGTGTCGGGCTGATCGATTCTATACCCCCATGTGGGACTTTTCGTTGATGTTCAGTAGGTCAAATATGCAAATGTTTGTGTTTGCATAAAAGTAAGAACAATGTAAACTTAAAGCCGCGCGCGGCTATGGTGGCCCTCGCCCCGGTTCGCAGGCCCCCCCCCGCGCGGCCGCCGGGGACCCACGACCGCTCCGGCTCGCCACTCGCTCCTCCCAACAGCCGCCCAGGCCGCCAGCTCGTCCGCCCGAAAAATTATATTACGCACCTTTAAATATGCACCTTTAAATATACTGTAGGAGTCATTGCGCCCCTGCTGGTGAATCATAAAAAATGTCACATGTCCAAAATATGTTTTTCTTGTAATCGTTCATAGAATGTCATCCCCAAATTTGCACAGATCCTCCATCAATAATTTACATTATGCACCTTTAAATGGTTTTGAGGGAGTCCGTGCGCCCCTACTGGCCAACCGTGAAAAATACCCCATGTCTGTAATATATTTATTTGCTTGGAATCATGCATAGAATTTATTCTCTGAGTTTGGTCGAGATCCGATAATGCTGACGTTTTTTGTCTATGCTAGGGGGCGCTATAGTGTTCACTTTTATTATATTTCATATTTCATTACATTCGGGCCGGGGTCACGCAATTGTGACTTGAATTTGAGCTCTCTAGGCCAATGCCTGTGGCCGTGAGAGGTCGTCAAAAAAACAGGAAATGAAGCCATTATTCGCCGGCGTGCTATGGGCAAACCGTAAAGAGTTAAGAAAAAACAATGCACACTTTTGTGAACCCATGTCTGTAGATGTGACATGTCAAATCTGAGCTCATTTGGACTTAACACAAGTGATTTCATTCTTTTTGCACACACCCAATTCAAAACGGCGGTGAATATTTGAACCAATATGGCCGACTTCCTGTTCGTCATAGGGGGGTGCGCCTATTCAACTTTTGGCTTGTCTCATAGACCGCTATCACTGTACCGAATTTCAACAGCCTATGCTCAAGTTTACCTGTCCCCATTCCCATAGGGGTTCAATTGTAGGAGGCGCTGTAGAGTGGATTTTGGTTGGACATTATTTTGAAGGTCAAATTATCGAACAGGGTGTCGGGCCGATCGATTCTATACCCCCATGTGGGACTTTTCGTTGATGTTCAGTAGGTCAAATATGCAAATGTTTGTGTTTGCAGAGAAGGAAGAACAATGTAAACTTAAAGCCGCGCGCGGCTATGGTGGCCCTCGCCCCGGTTCGCAGGCCCCCCCCCGCGCGGCCGCCGGGGACCCACGACCGCTCCGGCTCGCCACTCGCTCCTCCCAACAGCCGCCCAGGCCGCCAGCTCGTCCGCCCGAAAAATTATATTACGCACCTTTAAATATGCACCTTTAAATATACTGTAGGAGTCATTGCGCCCCTGCTGGTGAATCATAAAAAATGTCACATGTCCAAAATATGTTTTTCTTGTAATCGTTCATAGAATGTCATCCCCAAATTTGCACAGATCCTCCATCAATAATTTACATTATGCACCTTTAAATGGTTTTGAGGGAGTCCGTGCGCCCCTACTGGCCAACCGTGAAAAATACCCCATGTCTGTAATATATTTATTTGCTTGGAATCATGCATAGAATTTATTCTCTGAGTTTGGTCGAGATCCGATAATGCTGACGTTTTTTGTCTATGCTAGGGGGCGCTATAGTGTTCACTTTTATTATATTTCATATTTCATTACATTCGGGCCGGGGTCACGCAATTGTGACTTGAATTTGAGCTCTCTAGGCCAATGCCTGTGGCCGTGAGAGGTCGTCAAAAAAACAGGAAATGAAGCCATTATTCGCCGGCGTGCTATGGGCAAACCGTAAAGAGTTAAGAAAAAACAATGCACACTTTTGTGAACCCATGTCTGTAGATGTGACATGTCAAATCTGAGCTCATTTGGACTTAACACAAGTGATTTCATTCTTTTTGCACACACCCAATTCAAAACGGCGGTGAATATTTGAACCAATATGGCCGACTTCCTGTTCGTCATAGGGGGGTGCGCCTATTCAACTTTTGGCTTGTCTCATAGACCGCTATCACTGTACCGAATTTCAACAGCCTATGCTCAAGTTTACCTGTCCCCATTCCCATAGGGGTTCAATTGTAGGAGGCGCTGTAGAGTGGATTTTGGTTGGACATTATTTTGAAGGTCAAATTATCGAACAGGGTGTCGGGCCGATCGATTCTATACCCCCATGTGGGACTTTTCGTTGATGTTCAGTAGGTCAAATATGCAAATGTTTGTGTTTGCAGAGAAGGAAGAACAATGTAAACTTAAAGCCGCGCGCGGCTATGGTGGCCCTCGCCCCGGTTCGCACGCCCCCCCGCGCAGCCGCCGGGGACCCACGACCGCTCCGGCTCGCCACTCGCTCTTCCAGACAGCCGCCCAGGCCGCCAGCTCGTCCGCCGGAAAAATTATATAATGCCCCTTTAAATATGCACGTTTAAATATATCGTAGGAGTCAGTGCGCCCCTGCTGGTGAACCATGAAAAATGCCACATGTTCAAAAATATGTTTTTCTTGTAATCGTTCATGGAATTTCATCCCCAAATTTGCACAGATCCTCCATCAGGAATTTACATTATGCACCTTTAAATGGTTTTGAGGGAGTCCGTGCGCCCCTACTGGCCAACCGTGAAAAATACCCCATGTCTGTAATATATTTATTTGCTTGTAATCATGCATAGAATTTAATCCCTGAATTTGGTCCAAATCAGATAATGTAATTGTTTTTTGTCTATGGTAGGGGGCGCTATAGTGTTCATTTTTCATATACTCTATAGTGTATTATATTCAGGCTGAGATCAAACATTAGTGATTAAAATTTCAGCACGATAGGACAAAGCATGTGCTTGTAATAATTTTTAAACTATTTTTTTGGGGAGTATTTGCGCCCCTACTGGCCAACCGTGAAAATGGCCCCATGTTCGTAATACATTTATTTGCTTGTAATCATGCATAGAATTTATTCCCCGAATTTTGTCCAAATCCGATAATGCTGACAATTTTTGTCTATGCTAGGGGGCGTTATAGTGTTCACTTTTCATAAACTTTATAGTGTTTTATAATGAGGTTGAAATCAAACATCAGTGATTCAAATTTCAGTGCTATAGGACAAAGCATGTGTGTGTAATATATTTTAAACTATTTTTTTGGGGAGTATTTGCGCCCCTGTTGGCCAACCGTGAAAATTACCCCATGTCTGTAATACATTTGTTTGCTTGTAATCATTCATAGTATTTAATCCCCGAATTTGGTCCAGATCCGATAACGTTGACATTTTATGTCTATGCTAGGGGGCGCTATAGTGTTCACTTTTATTATATTTCATATTTCATTACATTCGGGCCGGGGTCACGCAGTTGTGATTTGAATTTGAGCTCTGTAGGCCAATGCCTGTGGCCGTGAGAGGTCATCAAAAAAACAGGAAATGAAGGCATTATTCGCCGGCGTGCTACGGGCAAACCGTAAAGAGTTAAGAAAAACCAATGCACACTTTTGTGAACCCATGTCTGTAGATGTCACATGTCAAATTTGAGCTCATTTGGACTAAACACGAGGGAGTTCATTCTTTTCTCACACACCCAAGTCAAAACGGCGCCGAAATTTTGATCCAATATGGCCGACTTCCTGTACGTCATAGGGCAGTGTTACGAATACCTTTTCTGTTTGTCTCCTTGAGCTCTATCACTGTTCCGAATTTCGTCAGCCTACGCCAAAATATGCTTTTGGGCTGCCCATTCATTTTGAAAATTTCATTTTTCAAGGGGGCGCTGTCAAGTGGGGTCACTTTGGTCATTGTCACGATGCCCATTTTGTCAAATTTTTCGCCGGACCGGTCGATCTGATACCCCCATGTGGGACTTTTCGTCGACGTTCAGGGGGTCAAAAATGCAATTTAAGGTGGGGAAAAAGAATAATAATAATAATAATAAACCGAGGAAGAACAATACCCCTCGCCATTGACTTTGTCACTGGCGAGGGCCAATTAAAGCCGCGCGCGGCTATGGTGGCCCTCGCCCCGGTTCGCAGGCCCCCCCCGCGCGGCCGCCGGGGACCCACGACCGCTCCGGCTCGCCACTCGCTCTTCCCGACAGCCGCCCAGGCCGCCAGCTCGTCCGCTGGAAAAATTATATAATCCCCCTTTAAATATGCACCTTTAAACATATTGTAGGAGTCAGTGCGCCCCTGCTGGTGAACCATAAAAAATGCCACATGCCGAAAATATGTTTATCTTGTAATCGTTCATAGAATTTCATCCCCAAATTTGCACAAATCCTCCATCAGGAATTTACATTATGCACCTTTAAATGGTTTTGAGGGAGTCCGTGCGCCCCTACTGGCCAACCGTGAAAAATACCCCATGTCTGTAATATATTTATCTGCTTGGAATCATGCATAGAATTTATTCCCCAAGTTTGGTCCAGATCCGATAATGTAGTCGTTATATGTCTATGCTAGGGGGCGCTATAGTGTTCACTTTTCATATACTTTATAGTGTTTTATATTCAGGCTGAGATCAAACATTAGTGGTTAAAATTTCAGTGCTATAGGACAAAGCATGTGCGTGTAATATATTTTAAAGTATTTTTTTGGGGAGTATTTGCGCCCCTGCTGGCCAACCGTGAAAATTACCCCATGTCCGTAATACATTTATTTGCTTGTAATCATGCATAGAATTTATTCCCCGAATTTTGTCCAAATCCGATAATGCTGACGATTTTTGTCTATGCTAGGGGGCGCTATAGTGTTCACTTTTCATAAACTTTATAGTGTTTTATAATGAGGTCGAAATCAAACATCAGTGATTCAAATTTCAGTGCTATAGGACTAAGCATGTGTGTGTAATATATTTTAAAGTATTTTTTTGGGGAGTATTTGCGCCCCTGTTGGCCAACCGTGAAAATTACCCCATGTCTGTAATACATTTATTAGCTTGTAATCATTCATAGTATTTAATCCCCGAATTTGGTCCAGATCCGATAATGCTGACGATTTTTGTCTATGCTAGGGGGCGCTATAGTGTTCACTTTTCATAAACTTTATAGTGTTTTATAATGAGGTCGAAATCAAACATCAGTGATTCAAATTTCAGTGCTATAGGACTAAGCATGTGTGTGTAATATATTTTAAAGTATTTTTTTGGGGAGTATTTGCGCCCCTGTTGGCCAACCGTGAAAATTACCCCATGTCTGTAATACATTTATTAGCTTGTAATCATTCATAGTATTTAATCCCCGAATTTGGTCCAGATCCGATAACGTTGACATTTTATGTCTATGCTAGGGGGCGCTATAGTGTTCACTTTTAATATATTTCATATTTCATTACATTCGGGCCGGGGTCACGCAGTTGTGATTTGAATTTGAGCTCTGTAGGCCAATGCCTGTGGCCGTGAGAGGTCGTCAAAAAAACAGGAAATTAAGGCGTTATTCGCCGGCGTGCTACGGGCAAACCGTAAAGAGTTAAGAAAAACCAATGCACACTTTTGTGAACCCATGTCTGTAGATGTGACATGTCAAATCTGAGCTCATTTGGACTAAACATGAGGGAGTTCATTCTTTTTTCACACACCCAAGTCAAAACGGCGCCGAAATTTTGATCAAATATGGCCGACTTCCTGTACGTCATAGGGCAGTGCTATGAATGACTTTTTTGTTTGTCTCCCTGAGCTCTATCACTGTTCCGAATTTCGTCAGCCTACGCCAAAATATGCTTTTCAGATGCCCATTCATTTGAAATTTTGCATTTTTCAAGGGGGCGCTGTCGAGTGGGGTCACTTTGGGCATTGTCGCGATGCCCATTTTATCAAATTTTTCGCCGGACCGGTCGATCTGATACCCCCATGTGGGACTTTTCGTCCATGTTCAGGGGGTCAAAATCACGATCGTTTGCAAGGAAAAAAAATAATAATAATAATAATAATAATAAGAAACCGAGGAAGAACAATACCCCTCGCCATTGACTTTGTCACTGGCGAGGGCCAATTAAAGCCGCGTGCGGCTATGGTGGCCCTCGCCCCGGTTCGCACGCCCCCCTGCGCGGCCGCCGGGGACCCGCGACCGCTCCGGCTCGCCACTCGCTCTTCCCGACAGCCGCCCAGGCCGCCAGCTCGTCCGCCGGAAAAATTATATTACGCACCTTTAAATATGCACCTTTAAATATATTGTAGGAGTCATTGCGCCCCTGCTGGTGAGCCATAAAAAATGCCACATGTCCAAAATATGTTTCTCTTGTAATCGTTCATAGAATTTCATCCCCAAATTTGCACAGATCCTCCATCAGGAATTTATATAATGCACCTTTAAATGGTTTTGAGGGAGTCCGTGCGCTCCTACTGGCCAACCGTGAAAAATACCCCATGTCTGTAATATATTTATCTGCTTGGAATCATGCATAGAATTTATTCCCCGAGTTTGGTCCAGATCCGATAATGTACTTGTTTTATGTCTATGCTAGGGGGCGCTATAGTGTTCACTTTTAATATAATTTATATTGTTTTATAATCAGGTTGAAATCAAACATTAGTGATTCAAATTTCAGTGCTATAGGACAAAGCATGTTTGTGTAATATATTTTAAACTATTTTTTTGGGGAGTATTTGCGCCCCTACTGGCCAACTGTGAAAATGGCCCCATGTTCGTAATACATTTATTTGCTTATAATCATGCATAGAATTTATTCCCCGAATTTTGTCCAAATCCGATAATGCTGACGATTTTTGTCTATGCTAGGGGGCGCTATAGTGTTCACTTTTCATAAACTTTATAGTGTTTTATAATGAGGTCGAAATCAAACATCAGTGATTCAAATTTCAGTGCTATAGGACAAAGCATGTGTGTGTAATATATTTTAAACTATTTTTTTGGGGAGTATTTGCGCCCCTGTTGGCCAACCGTGAAAATTACCCCATGTCTGTAATATATTTATTTGCTTGTAATCATGCATAGAATTTAATCCCCGAATTTGGTCCAGATCCAATAACGTTGACATTTTATGCCTATGCTAGGGGGCGCTATAGTGTTCACTTTTATTATATTTCATATTTCATAACATTCGGGCCAGGGTCACGCAGTTGTGATTTGAATTTGAGCTCTGTAGGCCAATGCCTGTGGCCGTGAGAGGTCGTCAAAAAAACAGGAAATGAAGGTGTTATTCGCCGGCGTGCTACGGGCAAACCGTAAAGAGTTAAGAAAAACCAATGCACACTTTTGTGAACCCATGTCTGTAGATGTGACATGTGAAATCTGAGCTCATTTGGACTAAACACGAGGGAGTTCATTCTTTTTTCACACACCCAAGTCAAAACGGCGCCGAAATTTTGATCAAATATGGCCGACTTCCTGTACGTCATAGGCCAGTGTTATGAATGACTTTTTTGTTTGTCTCCCTGAGCTCTATCACTGTTCCGAATTTCGTCAGCCTATGCCAAAATATGCTTTTCAGATGCCCATTCATTTGAAATTTTGCATTTTTCAAGGGGGCGCTGTCGAGTGGGGTCACTTTGGGCATTGTCGCGATGCCCATTTTATCAAATTTTTCGCCGGACCGGTCGATCTGATACCCCCATGTGGGACTTTTCGTCGATGTTCAGGGGGTCAAAATCGCGATCGTTTGCAAGGAAAAATAATAATAATTAAAGCCGCGCGCGGCTATGGTGGCCCTCGCCCCGGTTCGCACGCCCCCCCGCGCAGCCGCCGGGGACCCACGACCGCTCCGGCTCGCCACTCGCTCTTCCCGAGAGCCGCCCAGGCCGCCAGCTCGCCCATCGGACAAATTATATAATGCCCCTTTAAATATGCAGCTGTTAGGGACCCACGATTGCTCCGGCTCGCCACTCGCTCTTCCAGACAGTTGCCCAGGTTGCCAGCTCGTCCACCGGAAAAATTATATTATGCCCCTTTAAATATATTGTAGAAGTCAGTGCGCCCCTACTGGTGAACCGTGAGAAATGCCACATGTCTGTAATATATTTTTTTGATTGTAATCATGCATAGAATTTATTACCTGAATTTGGTCCAAATCTGATCATTTTGACGTTTTCTGTCTATGCTAGGGGGCGCTATAGTGTTCACTTTTATTATATTTCATATTTCATTACATTCGGGTCGGGGTCACGCAGTTGTGATTTGAATTTGAGCTCTGTAGGCCAATGCCTGTGGCCGTGAGAGGTCGTCAAAAAAACAGGAAATGAAGGCATTATTTGCCGGCGTGCTACGGGCAAACCGTTAAGAGTTCAGAAAAAACAATGCACACTTTTGTGAACCCATGTCTGTAGATGTGACATGTCAAATCTGAGCTCATTTGGACTAAACACGAGGGATTTCATTCTTTTTCCACACACCTAAGTCAAAACGGCGGTGAATCTTTGAACCAATATGGCCGACTTCCTGTTCGTCATAGGGGGGTGCGCCTATTCAACTTTTGGCTTGTCTCATAGACCCCTATCACTGTACCGAATTTCAACAGTCTATGCTAAAGTTTACCTGTCCCCATTCCCATAGGGGTCCAATTGTAGGAGGCGCTGTAGAGTGGGTTTTGGTTGGACATTATTTTGAAGGTCAAATTATCGAATAGGGTTTCGGGCTGATCGATTCTATACCCCCATGTGGGACTTTTCGTTGATGTTCAGTAGGTCAAATATGCAAATGTTTGTGTTTGCAGAAAAGGAAGAACAATGTAAACTTAAAGCCGCGTGCGGCTATGGTGGCCCTCGCCCCGGTTCGCACGCCCCCCTGCGCGGCCGCCGGGGACCCGCGACCGCTCCGGCTCGCCACTCGCTCTTCCCGACAGCCGCCCAGGCCGCCAGCTCGTCCGCCGGAAAAATTATATTACGCACCTTTAAATATGCACCTTTAAATATATTGTAGGAGTCATTGCGCCCCTGCTGGTGAGCCATAAAAAATGCCACATGTCCAAAATATGTTTCTCTTGTAATCGTTCATAGAATTTCATCCCCAAATTTGCACAGATCCTCCATCAGGAATTTATATAATGCACCTTTAAATGGTTTTGAGGGAGTCCGTGCGCCCCTACTGGCCAACCGTGAAAAATACCCCATGTCTGTAATATATTTATCTGCTTGGAATCATGCATAGAATTTATTCCCCGAGTTTGGTCCAGATCCGATAATGTACTTGTTTTATGTCTATGATAGGGGGCGCTATAGTGTTCACTTTTAATATAATTTATATTGTTTTATAATCAGGTTGAAATCAAACATTAGTGATTCAAATTTCAGTGCTATAGGACAAAGCATGTTTGTGTAATATATTTTAAACTATTTTTTTGGGGAGTATTTGCGCCCCTACTGGCCAACTGTGAAAATGGCCCCATGTTCGTAATACATTTATTTGCTTATAATCATGCATAGAATTTATTCCCCGAATTTTGTCCAAATCCGATAATGCTGACGATTTTTGTCTATGCTAGGGGGCGCTATAGTGTTCACTTTTCATAAACTTTATAGTGTTTTATAATGAGGTCGAAATCAAACATCAGTGATTCAAATTTCAGTGCTATAGGACAAAGCATGTGTGTGTAATATATTTTAAACTATTTTTTTGGGGAGTATTTGCGCCCCTGTTGGCCAACCGTGAAAATTACCCCATGTCTGTAATATATTTATTTGCTTGTAATCATGCATAGAATTTAATCCCCGAATTTGGTCCAGATCCAATAACGTTGACATTTTATGCCTATGCTAGGGGGCGCTATAGTGTTCACTTTTATTATATTTCATATTTCATAACATTCGGGCCAGGGTCACGCAGTTGTGATTTGAATTTGAGCTCTGTAGGCCAATGCCTGTGGCCGTGAGAGGTCGTCAAAAAAACAGGAAATGAAGGTGTTATTCGCCGGCGTGCTACGGGCAAACCGTAAAGAGTTAAGAAAAACCAATGCACACTTTTGTGAACCCATGTCTGTAGATGTGACATGTGAAATCTGAGCTCATTTGGACTAAACATGAGGGAGTTCATTCTTTTTTCACACACCCAAGTCAAAACGGCGCCGAAATTTTGATCAAATATGGCCGACTTCCTGTACGTCATAGGGCAGTGTTATGAATGACTTTTTTGTTTGTCTCCTTGAGCTCTATCACTGTTCCGAATTTCGTCA
Source organism: Taenioides sp. WSHXM2023 (assembly GCA_029959045.1). Taxonomy (NCBI): domain Eukaryota; kingdom Metazoa; phylum Chordata; class Actinopteri; order Gobiiformes; family Gobiidae; genus Taenioides; species Taenioides sp. WSHXM2023. The sequence continues at coordinate 2,050,556 of CM057104.1, forward strand.
GCCTACGCCAAAATATGCTTTTGGGCTGCCCATTCATTTGAAATTTTGCATTTTTCAAGGGGGCGCTGTCGAGTGGGGTCACTTTGGGCATTGTCGCGATGCCCATTTTATCAAATTTTTCGCCGGACCGGTCGATCTGATACCCCCATGTGGGACTTTTCGTCGATGTTCAGGGGGTCAAAATCGCGATCGTTTGCAAGGAAAAATAATAATAATAAGAATCTGAGCAAGAACAATACCCCTCGCCATTGACTTTGTCACTGGCGAGGGCCAATTAAAGCCGCGTGCGGCTATGGTGGCCCTCGCCCCGGTTCGCAGGCCCCCCCCGTGCGGCCGCCGGGGACCCGCGACCGCTCCGGCTCGCCACTCGCTCTTCCCGACAGCCGCCCAGGCCGCCAGCTCGTCCGCCGGAAAAATTATATTACGCACCTTTAAATATGCACCTTTAAACATATTGTAGGAGTCAGTGCGCCCCTGCTGGTGAACCATGAAAAATGCCACCTGTCCAAAATATGTTTCTCTTGTAATCGTTCATAGAATTTCATCCCCAAATTTGCACAGACCCTCCATCAGGAATTTATATAATGCACCTTTAAATGGTTTTGAGGGAGTCCGTGCACCCCTGCTGGCCAACCGTGAAAAATACCCCATGTGTGTAATATATTTATTTGCTTGGAATCATGCATAGAATTTATTCCCCGAGTTTGGTCCAGATCCGATAATGTACTTGTTTTATGTCTATGCTAGGGGGCGCTATAGTGTTCACTTTTATTATATTTCATATTTCATTACATTCGGACCGGGGTCCCGCAGTTGTGATTTGAATTTGAGCTCTGTAGGCCAATGCCTGTGGCCGTGAGAGGTCGTCAAAAAAACAGGAAATGAAGGCGTTATTCGCCGGCGTGCTACGGGCAAACCGTAAAGAGTTAAGAAAAACCAATGCACACTTTTGTGAACCCATGTCTGTAGATGTGACATGTCAAATCTGAGCTCATTTGGACTAAACACGAGGGAGTTCATTCTTTTTTCACACACCCAAGTCAAAACGGCGCCGAAATTTTGATCCAATATGGCCGACTTCCTGTACATCATAGGGGCGTGTTACGATTACCTTTTTTGTTTGTCTCCTTGAGCTCTATCACTGTTCCAAATTTCATGAGCCTACGCCAAAATATGCTGTTCAGCTGCCCATTCATTTTGAAATTTTGATTTTTCACGGGGGCGCTGTTGCGTGGGGTCACTTTGGTCATTGTCACGATGCCCATTTTATCAAATTTTTCGCCGGACCGGTCGATTTGATACCCCCATGTGGGACTTTTCGTCGATGTTCAGGGGGTCAAAAATGTGATTTAAGGTGGGGAAAAAGAATAATAATAATAATAATAATTAAAGCCGCGCGCGGCTATGGTGGCCCTCGCCCCGGTTCGCACGCCCCCCCGCGCAGCCGCCGGGGCCCCACGACCGCTCCGGCTCGCCACTCGCTCTTCCCGACAGCCGCCCAGGCCGCCAGCTCGTCCGCCCAAAAATGATATTACGCCCCTTTAAATATGCACCTTTAAATATATCGTAGGAGTCATTGCGCCCCTGCTGGTGAACCATAAAAAATGCCACATGTCCAAAATATGTTTTTCTTGTAATTGTTCATAGAATTTCATCCCCAAATCTGCACAAATCCTCCATCAGGAATTTACATTATGCACCTTTAAATGGTTTTGAGGGAGTCTGTGCGCCCCTACTGGCCAACCGTGAAAAATACCCCATGTGTGTAATATATTTATCTGCTTGGAATCATGCATAGAATTTATTCCCCGAATTTGGTCCAGATCTGTTAATGTACACGTTTAACGTCTATGCTAGGGGGCGCTATAGTGTTCACTTTTATTATATTTCATATTTCATTACATTCGGGCCGGGGTCACGCAGTTGTGATTTGAATTTGAGCTCTGTAGGCCAATGCCTGTGGCCGTGAGAGGTCGTCAAAGAAACAGGAAATGAAGGCGTTATTCGCCGGCGTGCTACGGGCAAACCATAAAGAGTTAAGAAAAAACAATGCACACTTTTGTGAACCCATGTCTGTAGATGTGACATGTGAAATCTGAGCTCATTTGGACTGAACACGAGGGATTTCATTCTTTTTCCACACACCTAAGTCAAAACGGCGGTGAATCTTTGAACCAATATGGCCGACTTCCTGTTTGTCATAGGGGGGTGCGCCTATTCAACTTTCGGCTTGTCTCATAGACCCCTATCACTGTACCGAATTTCAACAGTTTATGCTAAAGTTTACCTGTCCCCATTCCCATAGGGGTCCAATTGTAGGAGGCGCTGTAGAGTGGGTTTTGGTTGGACATTATTTTGAAGGTCAAATTATTGAATAGGGTGTCGGGCTGATCGATTCTATACCCCCATGTGGGACTTTTCGTTAATGTTCAGTAGGTCAAATATGCAAATGTTTGTGTTTGCAGAAAAGGAAGAACAATTGTAACTTAAAGCCGCGCGCGGCTATGGTGGCCCTCGCCCCGGTTCGCACGCCCCCCCGCGCGGCCGCCGGGGCCCCACGACCGCTCCGGCTCGCCACTCGCTCTTCCCGACAGCCGCCCAGGCCGCCAGCTCGTCCACCGGAAAAATTATATTACGCACCTTTAAATATGCCCCTTTAAATATACTGTAGGAGTCAGTGCGCCCCTGCTGGTGAGCCATAAAAAATGCCACATGTCCAAAATATGTTTCTCTTGTAATCGTTCATAGAATTTCATCCCCAAATTTGCACAGATCCTCCATCAGGAATTTACATTATGCACCTTTAAATGGTTTTGAGGGAGTCCGTGCGCCCCTGCTGGCCAACCGTGAAAAATACCCCATGTGTGTAATATATTTATTTGCTTGGAATCATGCATAGAATTTATTCCCCGAGTTTGGTCCAGATCCGATAATGTACTTGTTTTATGTCTATGCTAGGGGGCGCTATAGTGTTCACTTTTATTATATTTCATATTTCATTACATTCGGGTCGGGGTCCCGCAGTTGTGATTTGAATTTGAGCTCTGTAGGCCAATGCCTGTGGCCGTGAGAGGTCGTCAAAAAAACAGGAAATGAAGGTGTTCTTCGCCGGCGTGCTACGGGCAAACCGTAAAGAGTTAAGAAAAACCAATGCACACTTTTGTGAACCCATGTCTGTAGATGTGACATGTCAAATCTGAGCTCATTTGGACTAAACACGAGGGAGTTCATTCTTTTTTCACACACCCAAGTCAAAACGGCGCCGAAATTTTGATCCAATATGGCCGACTTCCTGTACATCATAGGGGCGTGTTACGATTACCTTTTTTGTTTGTCTCCTTGAGCTCTATCACTGTTCCAAATTTCGTGAGCCTACGCCAAAATATGCTGTTCAGCTGCCCATTCATTTTGAAATTTTGATTTTTCACGGGGGCGCTGTTGCGTGGGGTCACTTTGGTCATTGTCACGATGCCCATTTTATCAAATTTTTCGCCGGACCGGTCGATTTGATACCCCCATGTGGGACTTTTCCTCGATGTTCAGGGGGTCAAAAATGTGATTTAAGGTGGGGAAAAAGAATAATAATAATAATAATAAACCGAGGAAGAACAATACCCCTCGCCATTGACTAAAGTCACTGGCGAGGGCCAATTAAAGCCGCGCGCGGCTATGGTGGCCCTCGCCCCGGTTCGCACGCACCCCCGCGCAGCCGCCGGGGACCCACGACCGCTCCGGCTCGCCACTCGCTCTTCCCTAGAGCCGCCCAGGCCGCCAGCTTGCCCATCGGACAAATTATATAATGCCCCATTAAATATGCAGCTGTTAGGGACTTACGACTGCTCCGGCTCGCCACTCGCTCTTCCCGAGAGCCGCCCAGGCCGCCAGCTCGCCCATCGGACAAATTATATTATGCCCCTTTAAATATACTATAGGAGTCAGTGCGCCCCTACTGGTGAACCGTGAGAAATGCCACATGTCTGTAATATAATTTTTTGATTGTAATCATGCATAGAATTTATTACCTGAATTTGGTCCAAATCTGATCATTTTGACGTTTTCTGTCTATGCTAGGGGGCGCTATAGTGTTCACTTTTATTATATTTCATATTTCATTACATTCGGGCCGGGGTCACGCAGTTGTGAATTGAATTTGAGCTCTCTAGGCCAATGCCTGTGGCCGTGAGAGGTCGTCAAAAAAACAGGAAATGAAGGTGTTTTTCGCCGGCGTGCTACGGGCAAACCGTAAAGAGTTAAGAAAAACCAATGCACACTTTTGTGAACCCATGTCTGTAGATGTGACATGTCAAATCTGAGCTCATTTGGACTAAACACGAGGGATTTCATTCTTTTTCCACACACCTAAGTCAAAACGGCGGTGAATCTTTGAACCAATATGGCCGACTTCCTGTTCGTCATAGGGGGGTGCGCCTATTCAACTTTCGGCTTGTCTCATAGACCGCTATCACTGTACCGAATTTCAACAGCCTATGCTACAGTTTACCTGTCCCCATTCCCATAGGGTTCCAATTGTAGGAGGCGCTGTAGAGTGGGTTTTGATTGGACATTATTTTGAAGGTCAAATTATCGAACAGGGTGTCGGGCTGATCGATTCTATACCCCCATGTGGGACTTTTCGTTGATGTTCAGTAGGTCAAATATGCAAATGTTTGTGTTTGCATAAAAGTAAGAACAATGTAAACTTAAAGCCGCGCGCGGCTATGGTGGCCCTCGCCCCGGTTCGCACGCCCCCCCCGCGCAGCCGCCGGGGACCCACGACCGCTCCGGCTCGCCACTCGCTCTTCCCGAGAGCCGCCCAGGCCGCCAGCTCGCCCATCGGACAAATTATATAATGCCCCTTTAAATATGCAGCTGTTAGGGACCCGCGACCGCTCCGGCTCGCCACTCGCTCTTCCAGACAGTTGCCCAGGTTGCCAGCTCGTCCACCGGAAAAATTATAATATGCCCCTTTAAATATATTGTAGGAGTCAGTGCGCCCCTACTGGTGAACCGTGAGAAATGCCACATGTCTGTAATATATTTTTTTGATTGTAATCATGCATAGAATTTATTACCTGAATTTGGTCCAAATCTGATCATTTTGACGTTTTCTGTCTATGCTAGGGGGCGCTATAGTGTTCACTTTTATTATATTTCATATTTTATTACATTTGGGTCGGGGTCACACAGTTGTGATTTGAATTTGAGCTCTCTAGGCCAATGCCTGTGGCCGTGAGATGTCATCAAAGAAACAGGAAATGAAGGTGTTTTTCGCCGGCGTGCTACGGGCAAACCGTAAAGAGTTAAGAAAAAACAATGCACACTTTTGTGAACCCATGTCTGTAGATGTGACATGTCAAATCTGAGCTCATTTGGACTAAACACGAGGGAGTTCATTCTTTTTTCACACACCTAAGTCAAAACGGCGGTGAATCTTTGAACCAATATGGCCGACTTCCTGTTTGTCATAGGGGGGTGCGCCTATTCAACTTTCGGCTTGTCTCATAGACCGCTATCACTGTACCGAATTTCAACAGCCTATGCTAAAGTTTACCTGTCCCCATTCCCATAGGGGTTCAATTGTAGGAGGCGCTGTAGAGTGGGTTTTGGTTGGACATTACTTTGAAGGTCAAATTATCGAACAGGGTGTCGGGCTGATCGATTCTATACCCCCATGTGGGACTTTTCGTTGATGTTCAGTAGGTCAAATATGCAAATGTTTGTGTTTGCATAAAAGTAAGAACAATGTAAACTTAAAGCCGCGCGCGGCTATGGTGGCCCTCGCCCCGGTTCGCACGCCCCCCCCGCGCAGCCACCGGGGACCCACGACCGCTCCGGCTCGCCATTCGCTCTTCCCGAGAGCCGCCCAGGCCGCCAGCTCGCCCATCGGACAAATTATATAATGCCCCTTTAAATATGCAGCTGTTAGGGACCCGCGACCGCTCCGGCTCGCCACTCGCTCTTCCAGACAGTTGCCCAGGTTGCCAGCTCGTCCACCGGAAAAATTATAATATGCCCCTTTAAATATATTGTAGGAGTCAGTGCGCCCCTACTGGTGAACCGTGAGAAATGCTACATGTCTGTAATATATTTTTTTGATTGTAATCATGCATAGAATTTATTACCTGAATTTGGTCCAAATCTGATCATTTTGACGTTTTCTGTCTATGCTAGGGGGCGCTATAGTGTTCACTTTTATTATATTTCATATTTTATTACATTTGGGTCGGGGTCACGCAGTTGTGATTTGAATTTGAGCTCTCTAGGCCAATGCCTGTGGCCGTGAGAGGTCATCAAAGAAACAGGAAATGAAGGTGTTTTTCGCCGGCGTGCTACGGGCAAACCGTAAAGAGTTAAGAAAAAACAATGCACACTTTTGTGAACCCATGTCTGTAGATGTGACATGTCAAATCTGAGCTCATTTGGACTAAACACGAGGGAGTTCATTCTTTTTTCACACACCTAAGTCAAAACGGCGGTGAATCTTTGAACCAATATGGCCGACTTCCTGTTTGTCATAGGGGGGTGCGCCTATTCAACTTTCGGCTTGTCTCATAGACCGCTATCACTGTACCGAATTTCAACAGCCTATGCTAAAGTTTACCTGTCTTCATTCCCATAGGGGTCCAATTGTAGGAGGCGCTGTAGAGTGGGTTTTGGTTGGACATTACTTTGAAGGTCAAATTATCGAACAGGGTGTCGGGCTGATCGATTCTATACCCCCATGTGGGACTTTTCGTTGATGTTCAGTAGGTCAAATATGCAAATGTTTGTGTTTGCAGAGAAAGAAGAACAATGTAAACGTAGACATTTCATGTCTATTCTAGGTGGCGCTATAGTGTTCACTTTTAATATAATTTATATTGTTTTATAATCAGGTTGAAATCAAACATCAGTGATTCAAATTTCAGTGCTATAGGACAAAGCATGTGTGTGTAATATATTTTCAAGTATTTTTTTGTGGAGTATTTGCGCCCCTGCTGGCCAACCGTGAAAATTGCCCCATGTCCATAATACATTTATTTGCTTGTAATCATGCATAGAATTTATTCCCTGAATTTGGTCCAGATCTGTTAATGTACACGTTTTACGTCTATGGTAGGGGGCGCTATAGTGTTCACTTTTATTATATTTCATATTTCATTACATTCGGGCCGGGGTCCTGCAGTTGTGATTTGAATTTGAGCTCTGTAGGCCAATGCCTGTGGCCGTGAGAGGTCATCAAAGAAACAGGAAATGAAGGTGTTTTTCGCCGGCGTGCTACGGGCAAACCGTAAAGAGTTAAGAAAAAACAATGCACACTTTTGTGAACCCATGTCTGTAGATGTGACATGTCAAATCTGAGCTCATTTGGACTAAACATGAGGGAGTTCATTCTTTTTTCACACACCCAAGTCAAAACGGCGCCGATTTTTTGATCCAATATGGCCGACTTCCTGTTCGTCATAGGGCAGTGTTATGAATGACTTTTTTGTTTGTCTCCTTGAGCTCTATCACTGTTCCAAATTTCGTCAGTCTACCCCAAAATATGCTTTTCGGTTGCCCATTCATTTGGAAATTTTGATTTTTCTAGGAGGCGCTGTCGAGTGGGGTCACTTTGGTCATTGTCGCGATGCCCGTTTTATCAAATTTTTCGCCAAGCCGGTCGATCTGATACCCCCATGTGAGACTTTTCGTCGATGTTCAGGGGGTCAAAATCGCGATCGTTTGCAAGGAAAAAAAATAAAAAGAATAAGAAACCCGCGAAGAACAATACCCCTCGCCATTGACTTTGTCACTGGCGAGGGCCAATTAAAGCCGCGTGCGGCTATGGTGGCCCTCGCCCCGGTTCGCACGCCCCCCTGCGCGGCCGCCGGGGACCCGCGACCGCTCCGGCTCGCCACTCGCTCTTCCCGACAGCCGCCCAGGCCGCCAGCTCGTCCGCCGGAAAAATTATATTACGCACCTTTAAATATGCACCTTTAAATATATTGTAGGAGTCATTGCGCCCCTGCTGGTGAGCCATAAAAAATGCCACATGTCCAAAATATGTTTCTCTTGTAATCGTTCATAGAATTTCATCCCCAAATTTGCACAGATCCTCCATCAGGAATTTATATAATGCACCTTTAAATGGTTTTGAGGGAGTCCGTGCGCCCCTACTGGCCAACCGTGAAAAATACCCCATGTCTGTAATATATTTATCTGCTTGGAATCATGCATAGAATTTATTCCCCGAGTTTGGTCCAGATCCGATAATGTACTTGTTTTATGTCTATGATAGGGGGCGCTATAGTGTTCACTTTTAATATAATTTATATTGTTTTATAATCAGGTTGAAATCAAACATTAGTGATTCAAATTTCAGTGCTATAGGACAAAGCATGTTTGTGTAATATATTTTAAACTATTTTTTTGGGGAGTATTTGCGCCCCTACTGGCCAACTGTGAAAATGGCCCCATGTTCGTAATACATTTATTTGCTTATAATCATGCATAGAATTTATTCCCCGAATTTTGTCCAAATCCGATAATGCTGACGATTTTTGTCTATGCTAGGGGGCGCTATAGTGTTCACTTTTCATAAACTTTATAGTGTTTTATAATGAGGTCGAAATCAAACATCAGTGATTCAAATTTCAGTGCTATAGGACAAAGCATGTGTGTGTAATATATTTTAAACTATTTTTTTGGGGAGTATTTGCGCCCCTGTTGGCCAACCGTGAAAATTACCCCATGTCTGTAATATATTTATTTGCTTGTAATCATGCATAGAATTTAATCCCCGAATTTGGTCCAGATCCAATAACGTTGACATTTTATGCCTATGCTAGGGGGCGCTATAGTGTTCACTTTTATTATATTTCATATTTCATAACATTCGGGCCAGGGTCACGCAGTTGTGATTTGAATTTGAGCTCTGTAGGCCAATGCCTGTGGCCGTGAGAGGTCGTCAAAAAAACAGGAAATGAAGGTGTTATTCGCCGGCGTGCTACGGGCAAACCGTAAAGAGTTAAGAAAAAACAATGCACACTTTTGTGAACCCATGTCTGTAGATGTGACATGTGAAATCTGAGCTCATTTGGACTAAACATGAGGGAGTTCATTCTTTTTTCACACACCCAAGTCAAAACGGCGCCGAAATTTTGATCAAATATGGCCGACTTCCTGTACGTCATAGGGCAGTGTTATGAATGACTTTTTTGTTTGTCTCCTTGAGCTCTATCACTGTTCCGAATTTCGTCAGCCTACGCCAAAATATGCTTTTGGGCTGCCCATTCATTTGAAATTTTGCATTTTTCAAGGGGGCGCTGTCGAGTGGGGTCACTTTGGGCATTGTCGCGATGCCCATTTTATCAAATTTTTCGCCGGACCGGTCGATCTGATACCCCCATGTGGGACTTTTCGTCGATGTTCAGGGGGTCAAAATCGCGATCGTTTGCAAGGAAAAATAATAATAATTAAAGCCGCGCGCGGCTATGGTGGCCCTCGCCCCGGTTCGCAGGCCCCCCCCCGCGCGGCCGCCGGGGACCCACGACCGCTCCGGCTCGCCACTCGCTCCTCCCAACAGCCGCCCAGGCCGCCAGCTCGTCCGCCCGAAAAATTATATTACGCACCTTTAAATATGCACCTTTAAATATACTGTAGGAGTCATTGCGCCCCTGCTGGTGAATCATAAAAAATGTCACATGTCCAAAATATGTTTTTCTTGTAATCGTTCATAGAATGTCATCCCCAAATTTGCACAGATCCTCCATCAATAATTTACATTATGCACCTTTAAATGGTTTTGAGGGAGTCCGTGCGCCCCTACTGGCCAACCGTGAAAAATACCCCATGTCTGTAATATATTTATTTGCTTGGAATCATGCATAGAATTTATTCTCTGAGTTTGGTCGAGATCCGATAATGCTGACGTTTTTTGTCTATGCTAGGGGGCGCTATAGTGTTCACTTTTATTATATTTCATATTTCATTACATTCGGGCCGGGGTCACGCAATTGTGACTTGAATTTGAGCTCTCTAGGCCAATGCCTGTGGCCGTGAGAGGTCGTCAAAAAAACAGGAAATGAAGCCATTATTCGCCGGCGTGCTATGGGCAAACCGTAAAGAGTTAAGAAAAAACAATGCACACTTTTGTGAACCCATGTCTGTAGATGTGACATGTCAAATCTGAGCTCATTTGGACTTAACACAAGTGATTTCATTCTTTTTGCACACACCCAATTCAAAACGGCGGTGAATATTTGAACCAATATGGCCGACTTCCTGTTCGTCATAGGGGGGTGCGCCTATTCAACTTTTGGCTTGTCTCATAGACCGCTATCACTGTACCGAATTTCAACAGCCTATGCTCAAGTTTACCTGTCCCCATTCCCATAGGGGTTCAATTGTAGGAGGCGCTGTAGAGTGGATTTTGGTTGGACATTATTTTGAAGGTCAAATTATCGAACAGGGTGTCGGGCCGATCGATTCTATACCCCCATGTGGGACTTTTCGTTGATGTTCAGTAGGTCAAATATGCAAATGTTTGTGTTTGCAGAGAAGGAAGAACAATGTAAACTTAAAGCCGCGCGCGGCTATGGTGGCCCTCGCCCCGGTTCGCACGCCCCCCCCGCGCAGCCGCCGGGGACCCACGACCGCTCCGGCTCGCCATTCGCTCTTCCCGAGAGCCGCCCAGGCCGCCAGCTCGCCCATCGGACAAATTATATAATGCCCCTTTAAATATGCAGCTGTTAGGGACCTGCGACCGCTCCGGCTCGCCACTCGCTCTTCCAGACAGTTGCCCAGGTTGCCAGCTCGTCCACCGGAAAAATTATAATATGCCCCTTTAAATATATTGTAGGAGTCAGTGCGCCCCTACTGGTGAACCGTGAGAAATGCCACATGTCTGTAATATATTTTTTTGATTGTAATCATGCATAGAATTTATTACCTGAATTTGGTCCAAATCTGATCATTTTGACGTTTTCTGTCTATGCTAGGGGGTGCTATAGTGTTCACTTTTATTATATTTCATATTTTATTACATTTGGGTCGGGGTCACGCAGTTGTGATTTGAATTTGAGCTCTCTAGGCCAATGCCTGTGGCCGTGAGAGGTCATCAAAGAAACAGGAAATGAAGGTGTTTTTTGCCGGCGTGCTACGGGCAAACCGTAAAGAGTTAAGAAAAAACAATGCACACTTTTGTGAACCCATGTCTGTAGATGTGACATGTCAAATCTGAGCTCATTTGGACTAAACACGAGGGAGTTCATTCTTTTTTCACACACCTAAGTCAAAACGGCGGTGAATCTTTGAACCAATATGGCCGACTTCCTGTTTGTCATAGGGGCGTGCGCCTATTCAACTTTTGGCTTGTCTCATAGACCGCTATCACTGTACCGAATTTCAACAGCCTATGCTAAAGTTTACCTGTCCCCATTCCCATAGGGGTTCAATTGTAGGAGGCGCTGTAGAGTGGGTTTTGGTTGGACATTACTTTGAAGGTCAAATTATCGAACAGGGTGTCGGGCTGATCGATTCTATACCCCCATGTGGGACTTTTCGTTGATGTTCAGTAGGTCAAATATGCAAATGTTTGTGTTTGCATAAAAGTAAGAACAATGTAAACTTAAAGCCGCGCGCGGCTATGGTGGCCCTCGCCCCGGTTCGCACGCCCCCCCGCGCGGCCGCCGGGGACCCACGACCGCTCCGGCTCGCCACTCGCTCTTCCCAACAGCCGCCCAGGCCGCCAGCTCGTCCGCCGGAAAAATTATATTACGCACCTTTAAATATGCCCCTTTAAATATACTGTAGGAGTCAGTGCGCCCCTGCTGGTGAGCCATAAAAAATGCCACATGTCCAAAATATGTTTCTCTTGTAATCGTTCATAGAATTTCATCCCCAAATTTGCACAGACCCTCCATCAGGAATTTACATTATGCACCTTTAAATGGTTTTGAGGGAGTCCGTGCGCCCCTGCTGGCAGGCCCCCCCCGTGCGGCCGCCGGGGACCCATGACCGCTCCGGCTCGCCACTCGCTCTTCCCGACAGCCGCCCAGGCCGCCAGCTCGTCCGCCCGAAAAATTATATTACGCACCTTTAAATATGCACCTTTAAATATACTGTAGGAGTCAGTGCGCCCCTGCTGGTGAACCATGAAAAATGCCACCTGTCCAAAATATGTTTTTCTTGTAATTGTTCATAGAATTTCATCCCCAAATTTGCACAAATCCTCCATCAGGAATTTACATTATGCACCTTTAAATGGTTTTGAGGGAGTCCGTGCGCCCCTGCTGGCCAACCGTGAAAAATACCCCATGTCTGTAATATATTTATTTGCTTGGAATCATGCATAGAATTTATTCCCCGAATTTGGTCCAGATCTGTTAATGTACACATTTTATGTCTATGCTAGGGGGCGCTATAGTGTTCACTTTTATTATATTTCATATTTCATTACATTCGGGCCGGGGTCACACAGTTGTGATTTGAATTTGAGCTCTCTAGGCCAACGCCTGTGGCCGTGAGAGGTCGTCAAAAAAACAGGAAATTAAGGCGTTATTCGCCGGCGTGCTACGGGCAAACCGTAAAGAGTTAAGAAAAACCAATGCACACTTTTGTGAACCCATGTCTGTAGATGTGACATGTCAAATCTGAGCTCATTTGGACTAAACACGAGGGAGTTCATTCTTTTTTCACACACCCAAGTCAAAACGGTGCCGAAATTTTGATCCAATATGGCCGACTTCCTGTACGTCATAGGGCAGTGTTATGAATGACTTTTTTGTTTGTCTCCCTGAGCTCTATCACTGTTCCGAATTTCGTCAGCCTACGCCAAAATATGCTTTTCAGATGCCCATTCATTTGAAATTTTGCATTTTTCAAGGGGGCGCTGTCGAGTGGGGTCACTTTGGGCATTGTCGCGATGCCCATTTTATCAAATTTTTCGCCGGACCGGTCGATCTGATACCCCCATGTGGGACTTTTCGTCGATGTTCAGGGGGTCAAAATCGCGATCGTTTGCAAGGAAAAAAAAAAATAATAATAATAATAATAATAATAATAAGAAACCGGACAAGAACAATACCCCTCGCCATTGACTTTGTCAGTGGCGAGGGCCAATTAAAGCCGCGCGCGGCTATGGTGGCCCTCGCCCCGGTTCGCACGCCCCCCCGCGCAGCCGCCGGGGACCCACGACCGCTCCGGCTCGCCACTCGCTCTTCCCGAGAGCCGCCCAGGCCGCCAGCTCGCCCATCGGACAAATTATATAATGCCCCTTTAAATATGCAGCTGTTAGGGACCCACGATTGCTCCGGCTCGCCACTCGCTCTTCCAGACAGTTGCCCAGGTTGCCAGCTCGTCCACCGGAAAAATTATATTATGCCCCTTTAAATATATTGTAGAAGTCAGTGCGCCCCTACTGGTGAACCGTGAGAAATGCCACATGTCTGTAATATATTTTTTTGATTGTAATCATGCATAGAATTTATTACCTGAATTTGGTCCAAATCTGATCATTTTGACGTTTTCTGTCTATGCTAGGGGGCGCTATAGTGTTCACTTTTATTATATTTCATATTTTATTACATTCGGGTCGGGGTCACGCAGTTGTGATTTGAATTTGAGCTCTGTAGGCCAATGCCTGTGGCCGTGAGAGGTCGTCAAAAAAACAGGAAATGAAGGCATTATTTGCCGGCGTGCTACGGGCAAACCGTTAAGAGTTCAGAAAAAACAATGCACACTTTTGTGAACCCATGTCTGTAGATGTGACATGTCAAATCTGAGCTCATTTGGACTAAACACGAGGGATTTCATTCTTTTTCCACACACCTAAGTCAAAACGGCGGTGAATCTTTGAACCAATATGGCCGACTTCCTGTTCGTCATAGGGGGGTGCGCCTATTCAACTTTTGGCTTGTCTCATAGACCCCTATCACTGTACCGAATTTCAACAGTCTATGCTAAAGTTTACCTGTCCCCATTCCCATAGGGGTCCAATTGTAGGAGGCGCTGTAGAGTGGGTTTTGGTTGGACATTATTTTGAAGGTCAAATTATCGAATAGGGTTTCGGGCTGATCGATTCTATACCCCCATGTGGGACTTTTCGTTGATGTTCAGTAGGTCAAATATGCAAATGTTTGTGTTTGCAGAAAAGGAAGAACAATGTAAACTTAAAGCCGCGCGCGGCTATGGTGGCCCTCGCCCCGGTTCGCACGCCCCCCCCGCGCAGCCGCCGGGGACCCACGACCGCTCCGGCTCGCCATTCGCTCTTCCCGAGAGCCGCCCAGGCCGCCAGCTCGCCCATCGGACAAATTATATAATGCCCCTTTAAATATGCAGCTGTTAGGGACCCACGACCGCTCCGGCTCGCCACTCGCTCTTCCAGACAGTTGCCCAGGTTGCCAGCGCGTCCACCGGAAAAATTATATTATGCCCCTTTAAATATACTGTAGGAGTCAGTGCGCCCCTACTGGTGAACCGTGAGAAATGCCACATGTCTGTAATATATTGTTTTGATTGTAAACATGCATAGAATTTATTACCTGAATTTGGTCCAAATCTGATCATTTTGACGTTTTCTGTCTATGCTAGGGGGCGCTATAGTGTTCACTTTTATTATATTTCATATTTCATTACATTCGGGCCGGGGTCACGCAGTTGTGAATTGAATTTGAGCTCTGTAGGCCAATGCCTGTGGCCGTGAGAGGTCGTCAAAAAAACAGGAAATGAAGGTGTTTTTCGCCGGCGTGCTACGGGCAAACCGTAAAGAGTTAAGAAAAAACAATGCACACTTTTGTGAACCCATGTCTGTAGATGTGACATGTCAAATCTGAGCTCATTTGGACTAAACACGAGGGATTTCATTCTTTTTCCACACACCTAAGTCAAAACGGTGGGGAATCTTTGAACCAATATGGCCGACTTCCTGTTCGTCATAGGGGGGTGTGCCTATTCAACTTTCGGCTTGTCTCATAGACCCCTATCACTGTACCGAATTTCAACAGCCTATGCTAAAGTTTACCTGTCCCCTTTCCCATAGGGGTCCAATTGTAGGAGGCGCTGTAGAGTGGGTTTTGGTTGGACATTATTTTGAAGGTCAAATTATCGAATAGGGTTTCGGGCTGATCGATTCTATACCCCCATGTGGGACTTTTCGTTGATGTTCAGTAGGTCAAATATGCAAATGTTTGTGTTTGCAGAAAAGGAAGAACAATGTAAACTTAAAGCCGCGCGCGGCTATGGTGGCCCTCGCCCCGGTTCGCACGCCCCCTTGCGCAGCCGCCGGGGACCCACGACCGCTCCGGCTCGCCACTCGCTCTTCCCGAGAGCCGCCCAGGCCGCCAGCTCGCCCATCGGACAAATTATATAATGCCCCTTTAAATATGCAGCTGTTAGGGACCCACGATTGCTCCGGCTCACCACACGCTCTTTCAGACAGTTGCCCAGGTTGCCAGCTCGTCCACCGGAAAAATTATATTATGCCCCTTTAAATATACTGTAGGAGTCAGTGCGCCCCTACTGGTGAACCGTGAGAAATGCCACATGTCTGTAATATATTTGTTTGATTGTAATCATGCATAGAATTTATTACCTGAATTTGGTCCAAATCTGATCATTTTGACGTTTTCTGTCTATGCTAGGGGGCGCTATAGTGTTCACTTTTATTATATTTCATATTTCATTACATTCGGGCCGGGGTCACGCAGTTGTGATTTGAATTTGAGCTCTCTAGGCCAATGCCTGTGGCCGTGAGAGGTCATCAAAGAAACAGGAAATGAAGGTGTTTTTCGCCGGCGTGCTACGGGCAAACCGTAAAGAGTTAAGAAAAACCAATGCACACTTTTGTGAACCCATGTCTGTAGATGTGACATGTGAAATCTGAGCTCATTTGGACTAAACACGAGGGATTTCATTCTTTTTCCACAGACCTAAGTCAAAACGGCGGGGAATCTTTGAACCAATATGGCCGACTTCCTGTTCGTCATAGGGGGGTGCGCCTATTCAACTTTTGGCTTGTCTCATAGACCCCTATCACTGTACCGAATTTCAACAGTCTATGCTTAAGTTTACCTGTCCCCATTCCCATAGGGGTCCAATTGTAGGAGGCGCTGTAGAGTGGGTTTTGGTTGGACATTATTTTGAAGGTCAAATTATCGAATAGGGTTTCGGGCTGATCGATTCTATACCCCCATGTGGGACTTTTCGTTGATGTTCAGTAGGTCAAATATGCAAATGTTTGTGTTTGCAGAAAAGGAAGAACAATGTAAACTTAAAGCCGCGCGCGGCTATGGTGGCCCTCGCCCCGGTTCGCACGCCCCCCCCGCGCAGCCGCCGGGGACCCACGACCGCTCCGGCTCGCCATTCGCTCTTCCCGAGAGCCGCCCAGGCCGCCAGCTCGCCCATCGGACAAATTATATAATGCCCCTTTAAATATGCAGCTGTTAGGGACCCGCGACTGCTCCGGCTCGCCACTCGCTCTTCCAGACAGTTGCCCAGGTTGCCAGCTCGTCCACCGGAAAAATTATAATATGCCCCTTTAAATATATTGTAGGAGTCAGTGCGCCCCTACTGGTGAACCGTGAGAAATGCCACATGTCTGTAATATATTTTTTTGATTGTAATCATGCATAGAATTTATTACCTGAATTTGGTCCAAATCTGATCATTTTGACGTTTTCTGTCTATGCTAGGGGGCGCTATAGTGTTCACTTTTATTATATTTCATATTTTATTACATTTGGGTCGGGGTCACGCAGTTGTGATTTGAATTTGAGCTCTGTAGGCCAATGCCTGTGGCCGTGAGATGTCATCAAAGAAACAGGAAATGAAGGTGTTTTTCGCCGGCGTGCTACGGGCAAACCGTAAAGAGTTAAGAAAAAACAATGCACACTTTTGTGAACCCATGTCTGTAGATGTGACATGTCAAATCTGAGCTCATTTGGACTAAACACGAGGGAGTTCATTCTTTTTTCACACACCTAAGTCAAAACGGCGGTGAATCTTTGAACCAATATGGCCGACTTCCTGTTCGTCATAGGGGGGTGCGCCTATTCAACTTTCGGCTTGTCTCATAGACCGCTATCACTGTACCGAATTTCAACAGTCTATGCTAAAGTTTACCTGTCTTCATTCCCATAGGGGTCAAATTGTAGGAGGCGCTGTAGAGTGGGTTTTGGTTGGACATTATTTTGAAGGTCAAATTATCGAACAGGGTGTCAGGCTGATCGATTCTATACCCCCATGTGGGACTTTTCGTTGATGTTCAGTAGGTCAAATATGCAAATGTTTGTGTTTGCATAAAAGTAAGAACAATGTAAACTTAAAGCCGCGCGCGGCTATGGTGGCCCTCGCCCCGGTTCGCAGGCCCCCCCCCGCGCGGCCGCCGGGGACCCACGACCGCTCCGGCTCGCCACTCGCTCCTCCCAACAGCCGCCCAGGCCGCCAGCTCGTCCGCCCGAAAAATTATATTACGCACCTTTAAATATGCACCTTTAAATATACTGTAGGAGTCATTGCGCCCCTGCTGGTGAATCATAAAAAATGTCACATGTCCAAAATATGTTTTTCTTGTAATCGTTCATAGAATGTCATCCCCAAATTTGCACAGATCCTCCATCAATAATTTACATTATGCACCTTTAAATGGTTTTGAGGGAGTCCGTGCGCCCCTACTGGCCAACCGTGAAAAATACCCCATGTCTGTAATATATTTATTTGCTTGGAATCATGCATAGAATTTATTCTCTGAGTTTGGTCGAGATCCGATAATGCTGACGTTTTTTGTCTATGCTAGGGGGCGCTATAGTGTTCACTTTTATTATATTTCATATTTCATTACATTCGGGCCGGGGTCACGCAATTGTGACTTGAATTTGAGCTCTCTAGGCCAATGCCTGTGGCCGTGAGAGGTCGTCAAAAAAACAGGAAATGAAGCCATTATTCGCCGGCGTGCTATGGGCAAACCGTAAAGAGTTAAGAAAAAACAATGCACACTTTTGTGAACCCATGTCTGTAGATGTGACATGTCAAATCTGAGCTCATTTGGACTTAACACAAGTGATTTCATTCTTTTTGCACACACCCAATTCAAAACGGCGGTGAATATTTGAACCAATATGGCCGACTTCCTGTTCGTCATAGGGGGGTGCGCCTATTCAACTTTTGGCTTGTCTCATAGACCGCTATCACTGTACCGAATTTCAACAGCCTATGCTCAAGTTTACCTGTCCCCATTCCCATAGGGGTTCAATTGTAGGAGGCGCTGTAGAGTGGATTTTGGTTGGACATTATTTTGAAGGTCAAATTATCGAACAGGGTGTCGGGCCGATCGATTCTATACCCCCATGTGGGACTTTTCGTTGATGTTCAGTAGGTCAAATATGCAAATGTTTGTGTTTGCAGAGAAGGAAGAACAATGTAAACTTAAAGCCGCGCGCGGCTATGGTGGCCCTCGCCCCGGTTCGCAGGCCCCCCCCCGCGCGGCCGCCGGGGACCCACGACCGCTCCGGCTCGCCACTCGCTCCTCCCAACAGCCGCCCAGGCCGCCAGCTCGTCCGCCCGAAAAATTATATTACGCACCTTTAAATATGCACCTTTAAATATACTGTAGGAGTCATTGCGCCCCTGCTGGTGAATCATAAAAAATGTCACATGTCCAAAATATGTTTTTCTTGTAATCGTTCATAGAATGTCATCCCCAAATTTGCACAGATCCTCCATCAATAATTTACATTATGCACCTTTAAATGGTTTTGAGGGAGTCCGTGCGCCCCTACTGGCCAACCGTGAAAAATACCCCATGTCTGTAATATATTTATTTGCTTGGAATCATGCATAGAATTTATTCTCTGAGTTTGGTCGAGATCCGATAATGCTGACGTTTTTTGTCTATGCTAGGGGGCGCTATAGTGTTCACTTTTATTATATTTCATATTTCATTACATTCGGGCCGGGGTCACGCAATTGTGACTTGAATTTGAGCTCTCTAGGCCAATGCCTGTGGCCGTGAGAGGTCGTCAAAAAAACAGGAAATGAAGCCATTATTCGCCGGCGTGCTATGGGCAAACCGTAAAGAGTTAAGAAAAAACAATGCACACTTTTGTGAACCCATGTCTGTAGATGTGACATGTCAAATCTGAGCTCATTTGGACTTAACACAAGTGATTTCATTCTTTTTGCACACACCCAATTCAAAACGGCGGTGAATATTTGAACCAATATGGCCGACTTCCTGTTCGTCATAGGGGGGTGCGCCTATTCAACTTTTGGCTTGTCTCATAGACCGCTATCACTGTACCGAATTTCAACAGCCTATGCTCAAGTTTACCTGTCCCCATTCCCATAGGGGTTCAATTGTAGGAGGCGCTGTAGAGTGGATTTTGGTTGGACATTATTTTGAAGGTCAAATTATCGAACAGGGTGTCGGGCCGATCGATTCTATACCCCCATGTGGGACTTTTCGTTGATGTTCAGTAGGTCAAATATGCAAATGTTTGTGTTTGCAGAGAAGGAAGAACAATGTAAACTTAAAGCCGCGCGCGGCTATGGTGGCCCTCGCCCCGGTTCGCACGCCCCCCCGCGCGGCCCCCGGGGACCCACGACCGCTCCGGCTCGCCACTCGCTCTTCCCGACAGCCACCCAGGCCGCCAGCTCGTCCGCCCGAAAAATTATATTACGCACCTTTAAATATGCACCTTTAAATATACTGTAGGAGTCATTGCGCCCCTGCTGGTGAACCATGAAAAATGCCACCTGTCCAAAATATGTTTTTCTTGTAATCATTCATAGAATTTCATCGTCAAATTTGCACAAATCCTCCATCAGGAATTTACATTATGCACCTTTAAATGGTTTTGAGGGAGTCCGTGCGCCCCTGCTGGTCAACCGTGAAAAATACCACATGTCTGTAATATATTTATTTGCTTGGAATCATGCATAGAATTTATTCCCCGAATTTGGTCCAGATCTGTTAATGTACACGTTGTACGTCTATGCTAGGGGGCGCTATAGTGTTCACTTTTATTATATTTCATATTTCATTACATTCGGGCCGGGGTCACACAGTTGTGATTTGAATTTGAGCTCTCTAGGCCAATGCCTGTGGCCGTGAGAGGTCATCAAAGAAACAGGAAATGAAGGTGTTTTTCGCCGGCGTGCTACGGGCAAACCGTAAAGAGTTAAGAAAAAACAATGCACACTTTTGTGAACCCATGTCTGTAGATGTGACATGTGAAATCTGAGCTCATTTGGACTAAACACGAGGGATTTCATTCTTTTTCCACACACCCAAGTCAAAACGGCGGGGAATCTTTGAACCAATATGGCCGACTTCCTGTTCGTCATAGGGGGGTGCGCCTATTCAACTTTCGGCTTGTCTCATAGACCGCTATCACTGTACCGAATTTCAACAGTCTATGCTAAAGTTTACCTGTCCCCATTCCCATAGGGGTCCAATTGTAGGAGGCGCTGTAGAGTGGGTTTTGGTTGGACATTATTTTGAAGGTCAAATTATCGAACAGGGTGTTGGGCCGATCGATTCTATACCCCCATGTGGGACTTTTCGTTGATGTTCAGTAGGTCAAATATGCAAATGTTTGTGTTTGCAGAAAAGGAAGAACAATGTAAACTTAAAGCCGCGCGCGGCTATGGTGGCCCTCGCCCCGGTTCGCACGCCCCCCCCCGCGCAGCCGCCGGGGACCCACGACCGCTCCGGCTCGCCATTCGCTCTTCCCGAGAGCCGCCCAGGCCGCCAGCTCGCCCATCGGACAAATTATATAATGCCCCTTTAAATATGCAGCTGTTAGGGACCCGCGACTGCTCCGGCTCGCCACTCGCTCTTCCAGACAGTTGCCCAGGTTGCCAGCTCGTCCACCGGAAAAATTATAATATGCCCCTTTAAATATATTGTAGGAGTCAGTGCGCCCCTACTGGTGAACCGTGAGAAATGCCACATGTCTGTAATATATTTTTTTGATTGTAATCATGCATAGAATTTATTACCTGAATTTGGTCCAAATCTGATCATTTTGACGTTTTCTGTCTATGCTAGGGGGCGCTATAGTGTTCACTTTTATTATATTTCATATTTTATTACATTTGGGTCGGGGTCACGCAGTTGTGATTTGAATTTGAGCTCTGTAGGCCAATGCCTGTGGCCGTGAGATGTCATCAAAGAAACAGGAAATGAAGGTGTTTTTCGCCGGCGTGCTACGGGCAAACCGTAAAGAGTTAAGAAAAAACAATGCACACTTTTGTGAACCCATGTCTGTAGATGTGACATGTCAAATCTGAGCTCATTTGGACTAAACACGAGGGAGTTCATTCTTTTTTCACACACCTAAGTCAAAACGGCGGTGAATCTTTGAACCAATATGGCCGACTTCCTGTTCGTCATAGGGGGGTGCGCCTATTCAACTTTCGGCTTGTCTCATAGACCGCTATCACTGTACCGAATTTCAACAGTCTATGCTAAAGTTTACCTGTCTTCATTCCCATAGGGGTCAAATTGTAGGAGGCGCTGTAGAGTGGGTTTTGGTTGGACATTATTTTGAAGGTCAAATTATCGAACAGGGTGTCAGGCTGATCGATTCTATACCCCCATGTGGGACTTTTCGTTGATGTTCAGTAGGTCAAATATGCAAATGTTTGTGTTTGCATAAAAGTAAGAACAATGTAAACTTAAAGCCGCGCGCGGCTATGGTGGCCCTCGCCCCGGTTCGCACGCCCCCCCCGCGCATTCGCCGGGGACCCACGACCGCTCCGGCTCGCCACTCACTCTTCCCGACAGCCGCCCAGGCCGCCAGCTCGTCCGCCGGAAAAATTATATAATGCCCCTTTAAATATGCACGTTTAAATATATCTTAGGAGTCAGTGCGCCCCTGCTGGTGAACCATGAAAAATGCCACATGTTCAAAAATATGTTTTTCTTGTAATCGTTCATGGAATTTCATCCCCAAATTTGCACAGATCCTCCATCAGGAATTTACATTATGCACCTTTAAATGGTTTTGAGGGAGTCCGTGCGCCCCTACTGGCCAACTGTGAAAAATACCCCATGTCTGTAATATATTTATTTGCTTGTAATCATGCATAGAATTTAATCCCTGAATTTGGTCCAAATCCGATAATGTAATTGTTTTATGTCTATGGTAGGGGGCGCTATAGTATTCACTTTTCATATACTTTATAGTGTATTATATTCAGGCTGAGATCACACATTAGTGATTAAAATTTCAGCACGATAGGACAAAGCATGTGCTTGTAATAATTTTTAAACTATTTTTTTGGGGAGTATTTGCGCCCCTACTGGCCAACCGTGAAAATGGCCCCATGTTCGTAATACATTTATTTGCTTATAATCATGCATAGAATTTATTCCCCGAATTTTGTCCAAATCTGATAATGCTGACGATTTTTGTCTATGGTAGGGGGCGCTATAGTGTTCACTTTTCATAAACTTTATAGTGTTTTAAAATGAGGTCGAAATCAAACATCAGTGATTAAAATTTCAGTGCTATAGGACAAAGCATGTGTGTGTAATATATTTTAAACTATTTTTTTGGGGAGTCCTTGTGCCCCTGCTGGCCAACCGTGAAAATTACCCCATGTCTGTAATATATTTATTTGCTTGTAATCATGCATAGAATTTAATCCCCGAATTTGGTCCAGATCCAATAACGTTGACATTTTATGTCTATGCTAGGGGGCGCTATAGTGTTCACTTTTATTATATTTCATATTTCATTACATTCGGGCCGGGGTCCCGCAGTTGTGATTTGAATTTGAGCTCTGTAGGCCAATGCCTGTGGCTGTGAGAGGTCGTCAACGAAACAGGAAATGAAGGTGTTATTCGCCGGCGTGCTATGGACAAACGGTAAAGAGTTAAGAAAAAACAATGCACACTTTTGTGAACCCATGTCTGTAGATGTGACATGTCAAATCTGAGCTCATTTGGACTAAACATGAGGGAGTTCATTCTTTTTTCACACACCCAAGTCAAAACGGCGCCGAATTTTTGATCCAATATGGCCGACTTCCTGTACATCATAGGGGCGTGTTACGATTACCTTTTTTGTTTGTCTCCTTGAGCTCTATCACTGTTCCAAATTTCGTGAGCCTACGCCAAAATATGCTGTTCAGCTGCCCATTCATTTTGAAATTTTGATTTTTCACGGGGGCGCTGTTGCGTGGGGTCACTTTGGTCATTGTCGCGATGCCCATTTTATCAAATTTTTCGCCGGACCGGTCGATTTGATACCCCCATGTGGGACTTTTCGTCGATGTTCAGGGGGTCAAAAATGTGATTTAAGGTGGGGAAAAAGAATAATAATAATAATAATAATAAGAAACCGAGGAAGAACAATACCCCTCGCCATTGACTTTGTCACTGGCGAGGGCCAATAAGAATCTGAGCAAGAACAATACCCCTCGCCATTGACTTTGTCACTGGCGAGGGCCAATAAACCGAGGAAGAACAATACCCCTCGCCATTGACTTTGTCACTGGCGAGGGCCAATAAGAATCTGAGCAAGAACAATACCCCTCGCCATTGACTTTGTCACTGGCGAGGGCCAATAAAAACACCTTAATGAAGCACGTACAAAGACTTAGAGGTTAACGCACAAATAATGTATTGAAAGTGCACTATGAAACTTCTCAGGTAGGTTTCGCCACAAAATTGTCTCCATGGAGATGTTACTGCTTTGCCTGGATTGTTTCATAGTATGCCATAACATAAAAAATGTACAGTGGGTACATTTTTTCACTCTTTGTTGTATTGCAGCTATTTAAGTTTTCACATTAATTAATAAATTAATGTACACGCAGCACCCCATATTTTCAGAAAAAACACAGAATTGTTGACATTTTTGCCGATTTATTAAAAAAAACTGAAATATCACATGGTCATAAGTATTCAGACCCTTTGCTCAGTATTTAGTAGAAGCACTCTTTTGAGCTAATACAGCCATGAGTCTTTTGGGGAATGAGGCAACATGTGTTTCTCTGTCAATATGGAGTGTTGTGTACATTAATGAGAAAAAAAGAACTTACATAATTTTAACAAATGGCTGCAATATAAAAAAGAGTGAAAAAATGTAAGGGGTCTGAATAGTTTCCGTACCCACTGTATCTATCCTATAAAACATAAAATGTATCTACCTTAAAAACATGCATTCTCATCGTCAGCGCAGTCACTTCTCCACAGATCTGACCTGTAACTTGGCCTTGCAGCGTCACTTGTTTGTTTCTTTGGAAATGGATACGTTTAATGCCATACTGTACAATACTCAGACAAAGCAAAGAAATCCATGGAAGATGGAGAAAAAAAAGTTACACAGTGCACCTTTAAGATTCAGGGTTAGTAAATTAATGAAGGGGTTAAGGTATTACTTAAAAGTGCATTATGTAACTTTTCTGTTGGAGGGTCTGTCAAATGCTTTTCTCTGTGGATATGTCATTGCTCGGTCTGGAATGTTCCACAGTGTGACATTAAACAGCTCTACCTTAAATTTATTCAATTACAGGTGGTTTTATAGCTCAAAAATACCTAGAAAAACAGACATTCTGACTGTGAGCGGGGTCGCCTCTCCACAGAGCTGACCTGTAACTTGGTCTGATTTAGTCTCCATGAAGATAGAAAGGTTTAATACCTTCCTTCCCATATATATGAGCAAAATATGTCTTGCCCCAGCACAGATATTTTGTATTTTGTATCTGCATCTAATCA
Organism: Taenioides sp. WSHXM2023; assembly: GCA_029959045.1. Classification (NCBI taxonomy): domain Eukaryota; kingdom Metazoa; phylum Chordata; class Actinopteri; order Gobiiformes; family Gobiidae; genus Taenioides; species Taenioides sp. WSHXM2023. Next base: position 2,075,244 of record CM057104.1, read on the forward strand.
TAGTGTTTCATTGTCCAAGAATCAGGAAGTGCACTATCAGCACGCTAGTTGTTTTCAGCTTTAGCGCTATGCTTTATTAAGGCTATCAAAAAAGTAGTTAGTATAAAGTATCACTCAATTCTCTACTGTTTGGGGATTTGCTAAAAAATGTAAATTACCTCTCAAATTTGATCAGAAATAATTCAAAAATCTTCAAACTACACCACAGATGTTGAATTTCAAACACTCAAAAAGACTCCCCTGACAGTTTCCACAACTGATTTTTATTTGTCCTAGATATTTCATTTCACTCTTTGCACATCCAAAATATTAAAACAATACTCGCCTTTGTTTGCAACTCATTTTATTTTATTTTTGCAGATTTCTTTTCAACTTTGGGCATGTTTACAGAACTTTGGACCAATATTTCATCTGCTGACATCTTTTAATTTAACTTTCCTCATTAAAATTGCATCAAAGTTGGTAAAAAATAATATGTGTCTTTGCTTGACACAAGAGTAATGTACATGAGGATATTAATATATGCATCACCCAGGCTTAATCAAATCAGTTATGAAAGGCCCCTTACCTGAGAAAAGTTGAAAAAATACGCCATTGAAATGTTGATGAGAATTATAATTAGCTCTAGTGCCACAGTGGCTAAGTAAACACATTAACAATAGGTAATAAACAGACTCATGAATTGGAATGAAGTGTATTTATGGAGACAATATTTAATAAGCACTCAGGAATAATTAGAGACTGTGTTTTTTAATCATAACACTGAACTTTAAGAAATTAAGTTTATATAGTTCGTATTGGCATAAACTACAAATTAAATATAACTTACTGTAAACAATGGAGTCAAGTTTAGCTATAAGATATTGTAATTAGATGTAGATATTTTAAAGAGATCTTTTGTTTTCTATATCGGGTTATCAATATGGTATTGGCAAATAACAGAACTTAAAGGCTGTATGGGGGATTTTTTTTTTTTTTCAAATTGTCAATGATAGCATTATAGAGATGCAGCAGTCTTGTAATTATGATGACCAAAAAAAAAAAAAAAAGAATGAAAATCCATCAACTGTGGATGTGGTGGGGCCAGATAAACATTAGCCAATAGATAACGAGGCTAACTTGTTATTTATTGGCTGTTAGGTTTTCAATCAAACTCCCTACGCTTCTAGTGTAACTGACTTGCCGGTGCGCTGGGATTACGTGGTTTACATTCGCCTCTCACGCATTCTACATACGCAAGACCCTGTTTACGCAACCAATGCAGCGGTTCTTAGCGGCTTTTTCCAACTGTAGCTTCATCGCAGTTTGCACAAAGTTTGTTGCGATGGCAGACAAGAATCATCTACCAGTTAGTCGCAAAAGAAAGTCCGTTTTTGAGGTCGCTGAAAGAAGAAGAAAAGGGGAAAAGGAGCGAAGCTAAACTAAGGTGATTCTCAGAGATTCCTTCCAGCGATGGGGTGCACTGAAGCAGAGGGTCTGACGCGCTGGTCACTAAATTACTTCTGAACAGGAAACTTCTGCTTATCATTTGAAAACGTACAGTATATTTTACAGCAGGAACAGCGATTCTGAACGCGCACTGGCTAGAAACAAACATCTTCTAGTGTAAGGAGAAGGCGTTTCTACTAAAGGAGCTGTGGGGTAGGGGTTGGTTTCACGCATGCGCAACATTTGAAAAAGGACAAACTGTCACAGGATTTCTCGTTCCTTGGAAAATCCTCTATACAACCTTTAAATGTTAGCGTCTTTAGCATTCATAACAATAACAAAAAAGAAAGTGAGTTCATTGTGTTTTTCAATAAGCAGCACTTTGTAACATAAATTGGACAGCTGTACAAGCTAGTAATGCTGTTACTTCAAAATAATATTACTTAATTAAAAGTAGAAAGTAGTAGCACAAAGTATTTTACAAATCGTAAACCAAAAAGTGGTAAATTGTTAATTGTTAATGATGCGATTAAAGACTTTTAGTAAATCTCAACATAAACATCATTGGTTAAGTGACTCACAGGTGCAATTCCACCTTCGACAGATGAATACTGTTCTTGTGTCCATGGGCAATGCACTTAACCCCCCTTGTCCCAGTGTCTTGTGTACACTGGTGTATAAATGTGTGTGAATGGGTGAGTGGTTCCTTGATGTAAAGTGCTTTGAGTGTCTTGAAGGTGGAAAACTGCTATATAAAAATGTGACCATTTATCTGATATCAGCAGACCTTATTGGTATCGACATATGCCATAAAAAAACGCACAACAGTTTATCTAGATTAGAATCTGAAAAGTATTATTACAAATGTTGTATTTTCTGTTGTCATTCTTAGCTGCTTTTTCGATTAACTCCAAATAAACTGTGTAATGCAACTTTGCAGGATTCGCTATGGACCTGTGCCACTCAAAATACAGTTAATTAAATCCACTCTAACTTATGATCAGTCTGCATACTGGAGTTAGAATTATCTTAAATTTATTACCATCTGACTTCTATTTTATCACTAGGAACCATGCAGCGGTCTGTGTCTATATATCTCTCCCCATCTCCATTGAAGAGTTTAACAATCCGATTATGGCAGTCAGCGGAAAGTCCATAGTGTGTAATTTATTCACCCATTGCTCCTTTAAAGAGCTCATGATCACTGCTCACTCCTGTAGTGAACTAGCAACCCGCTCCACCACATTACGGCCATTTACATTTCAAAAGCCTGTCTCTCTGGACCACGTTTAACCCCGAGACCCTAAAAAAGCAAGTTAGCACATTTGTCTTCTTTTTCCCCCTCTCCGCTCCGAGTGGAAAAATACGTAACAGACTGGGATTTGAATGCCATTCCAAAACCGCGACAGCACCTGAGTAAATTTGGCGAAGTTGAAATCCTGCCAGACGAGGAGAGCCGCTTGGAGGATTGGGTTTTGTTTGGAGAAAAAACAAAAAGAAGTCCAAGAGGAAACATCTGTGCCAAAGAGACTGACCTCCTAAACATGTAGAGCAATGGCCCCAGCGGTACTATGGAGTATTTAGGGGCCCCATGTGGCGAGGGCAGAGCCAGGCCCCCCATAGGGAACAGGAGAGACTGCCTGTGTGTCCCAGGGGAATCTGTGGAGGTTAGTGAATGTCTGAAGTCCAGAGGAAATAAGGTACTAACAAGCAGCATAGCCTTCAACTGATATACGGTGTAGTAAGTAGTACAAATACTATAAAGGTCCATTGTGTAATTTTTTTGTTGGAGGTCCGTCACCTGCTTGTTTCTATGCACACGTCACTGCTTTGCCTGGAATGTTTCACAGTGTGACATTAAACTGCTCTATTTTACACTTATTCAATTACAGGTGGTTTTATAGCTTAACAATACCTAGAAAAACAGGCATTCTGACTGTGAGCGGGGTCGCCTCTCCACAGATCTAACCAGTAACTTGGTCTGGTTTGGTGTCTGTGAACATAGAAAGGTTTAATACTGTGAAACATTCCAGACAAAGCCATAACATCTCAATGGAGAAAAGCATTTGACGGAGCCCCCCACCAGAAAAGTTACCCAATGCACCTTTAAATTGTGAGCTGTAGTATTTGTAGAAAGAAGTTTTGGGAATTATACAACAAATTGTTCTAAATAACACCTCAAGAAATTAATATATAGCATGAAATAAGTTGAATTAAAGCCCCACTGTGTAACTTTTTAGGCAAAAAAACAGAGTAAAATAAAACACTGTGTCCATGGAGTTGTTATAACTTTGACTTCTACAATATGGCATTACACCTATTAATCTCATTGGCACCGGGTGAAGTTACAGGTCAGATCTGCATGTTTTTATTATTGCAATCAAACACTTGTAATTGAATAACTGAACATTGGATTGAAAGCCCCTACTGTGAAACATTCTACAGTATATAAAGCAACATTATCTCCACGGAGACAAGCAGGTGGAAAAGTTACATAGCACATCTTTAACACACACACCATGCCCTCTTTCTTGTGATTATTTGTCCTGTTTTTACCAAGTCTTAAAAGGCCTTAAAGGGATGAAATTGAAGGGAAAGTAAATGTATATAGAACGAAGGCTAGCCCCCATTTAGACTTATCACAGTACTCATGACAGGCTTATTTTCTTTTGGTGTATATTCTTAGTAGTGAGGGTACATCCCCCCTGAAGATTTGCATATAGCGTCTCTAGGGCAGCTGCTTTGACATATTTCCCACAGTGCACACGTACAGTATGCACACATGTCTAATTTCACCGATGACTTCCTCAGAATCAATACACCGCCTGCACAGTCAATGGAGGAACATGCAATATTGTACAAGCTGCAAAAGGCAAAGAAGCACCAAGGTCATGCATAAGAATAGAAAAATAGGACTTGTAGATGCCGTATTTAATATCCAAGGTATGTTTTTGCTTTGAGAAATTTGGAAAGGTCAGATATACATATTCTCAATGTAGAGTAGCTTATATGTGAGCTAGTGTCGGCGCAGTACTAAAAATTCAAACATGATTTCGACTTGATAGATAAGCTGTTCAGGAAAGGTTCAGTTCTGTCCTGCGAATGTGACTTTTTAAAGTGAATGCCTGCTCAAATGAGGTGGTTTCAGTACTAGTTTCAGTATTGCTTAGCATCTGATTTTCTGTACTTTTGATAACCCTAATGTATACCCAGATCTTATGTATTAACCATTATATAATGGTACTTTAGCATAAAAGAACAGTAGCAGAGGTAGTAATAGCAACAGCTGTGGCAGTACTAGTAGTAGTAGTAGTAGTAGTAGTAGTAGTAGTAGTAGTGGCAGCAGCAGCAGCAGGAGTAGTGGTACTAGTAGTATTAGTAGTACTTTACCAGAGTTTTATTGGCATCAGCAGCAGCATGTGGGGAGTTACTTTTTACTCATTACTGCATACTTTTACCTCATCTTAACTTAAGACATCTCTGTGAAATATGAAGTACACATTTCGAGTATTCCTTCCAACTCTGAAGATGAGAGTTTTACAATGAGGGCCGCATGGATTTGCAAATGAACCACGCCTCATAAAAGGATGCATTGATTGACGATGCAAAAAGAGAATTAAATAGTCCCCGAATGCATCTCCTAGAAATAGCTTGACATCTGAACTTTTCATCTCCACTCCGTGCACCACCCCTCTCCCCGGAGCTCTTTCCAGTAAAGTCTCCGTGACGACAAGTGTTGACACAGCACCCGTCAGGAGAGAAAACTAGCAAGAATTAGCACGTTGACTTGCACTATGCCTCTGCAGATAAATGTCCCTTATAACTTGACTTGTAAAATGTCACCCCGTTCCAAAAAGGGATTAAAGACTATGCCAACATTTTTTTCTTTCAAAGGGGAATAAGAATTGGCAGGAGCCGTGTTTGGGGATTGGTAGAGATAGCGAAGAACACTGCACGAAGGTGGTATTGGCTGAAATTGGCTGCACTATTCCCTTCTTGATGTGTAGAGGTGCTGTAAAAGAGGTATTACGAATTCATAGGCTCCAGGCAAACCAAATGAGCTCGCGTCACCTGGAATTTACACGAGGCAGAAATCACTTATTCTCAACGTATTATTTTTCCATAGCGCAGACGCCATTGGGTGCCATTTTATTTTCCCGTCACCCAGGCGACCCCATCCAATGTAATCCTGTCTAGCGGGGTTTCCGTGGCAACTTTGTCACACATTTCAATGTTCTTAGGTGGAAGAGGTTATTCAAAAGTCCTGTTTCTGTTAGATGTCATTTTTTATCAAGGAGGTTACCGTAAATGACTTATAGATGTGCAACCACATTTGCCCTTTATGTCAAGGAAATCTGGAAGTATGAATAAAAAGCCAAAATAATGCATAAAGCTCCAATATTTCTTATATTACTTATTCACTCTCCACATTCACATTCAATGGAAGGGACCACAGCAGATGGGGTAAATTGACACAAAAGTGGCTATCTATCTGCACGTATATGTGCCACTCTAAACAAATTACTCGCACAAACTCCCACACTACAAATGTACATCTGGGTCAATCTGGGTCAAGTGCACTGGCCATAGCTAGGATTGAACCACATACTCTTAGTTGATGTGTAAACGCTCTATATATTAGTCTTATTTTAAAATTCATTATCAAAGTCAGGCCACCTTAAGCCTAGTATCATGGGCCAATTCATTTAATTTTCTTCAAGATCAATATTTCTAAGTCAGTAAAAGCTCCCAAAAAAGGTTTGGGGCAGAGTACCGACATTGGAGTAAAAATTTGTGTCTGTGCGTGCGCGCGTGTGTGTGTACTGATTCCAATACTATGGCTTTAAGTATCTGCCAATACCGATACCAGTGCTGATACTGAAAACAAATATTTTATACAAAAATAAAATGAGACAAAACTGATCAAAACGTGCCATGTAGTAGTAATGTAATTATCATTCTCTCAAGTAACTACAGAACAATTTTGTATGAATAAAATTTCTAACATTACGAGACTTTCTGCACCAACTACAAACAGTAAATAGTCTTATTACGGACTGATCCCATATTTGGAAGCCGATATTCGATCCAGCAAATTTTTCAGATACCAGTATTAGGTACCAGTTGAATTAGGAAGACATTGTTTTGCCCTATACATACACCCACTCCATCCCAATGCAACCAGATTATCTTGTATAAACAGGCAATGTGTAAAAATCTAAAAAAAAATAAAATAAAATAAAATGGAGCATGGATGGAAACTGCCACAAAATACAGACATTTACAGACGATGGCTTTGTAAATAACTTCTTGTAAAACAGGCCGCTGAATTGTGTGTTATCTGTGCCGCTGGAGTGAGCACGCAATCCAGTGCCTCCCTCTCTCGGGACCTCACTGTTCCATTTCATGAGGCTAACCTTGGCCCCTTGTGGCATCCTGTCCCCACTGAGCAAAAACACTGCGAAGACTGAGGCGAGGGGCAATGGGGCAGGGCATCTGGAGTAGGAGGGGGGCACGGGGGGGTTACGGCGCCTCTTATGGGACCTCGGAGCAGCAGTCTTTCATCCCTGTCAGCCTATTCCTGTCACAACAGCTGGGGCATTATAATGTGTGTGATCTGGCTCGCCGTGATCACAATGGACTTCTCATTTTACTCCCCAGTCTGCGTGACTCCTCTCCATGGCGACGGATTCCAGACCCAAATCTGTCTATTTCCAAAACGCCATAACTCATGTTCTCGTGTTTTAATCCAATTAGGCATTCCTCTATGGTCCACACTGGTCATTCTTGAACTGCTTGAATACTCGTTTTCCCATAATTGGGTCGGTGAACGCAGTAATGCATTTTCCACATTCATTTTGAGTAAAGTCACAGGTTTTAAAAATGTGTCCAGTTGCTTTGTTTGCTTATATTTCAAGTCTGTTTCAATTGGACCGCTGTCTGATGTCATGAATATGTTCTTTCTTTGTGGAGAATATTCCACAGTATAACATTGAACTTATTTATCTCCAAGGAGACAATCAGAACAACACTACCAGGCTTTGAAAATGTGTCCAGTTGATTTGTAATACTTTGTTTGCAAACATATCAAGTCTGTTTCAATTGGACTGCTATCTGTTGATGCTGCTGCTACCATAAAGACGCTGCTTTGCCTGGAATGTTCCACAGTATAGCATTTAACATACCAGGCCAAGTTACAGGTCAGATCTGTGGATAGATGACCCCACTCACAGTAATACTACATGTTTTTCAATATTTTTAGTAATCAAAACACCTCTAATTAAAAGCTTGTTAGGTACATTTAATGATATAGATATACTGTGGAACATTCAGAGGCAAAAGCAATAATGTTTCCATGGAGCACGTAGCAGATGTCCTCCAGAAAAGTTACATAAGGGACCTTAAAATAAAAAATATCTCATTATTTTAAGTTGAGACCTAGTTCCTTTTGGATTTGTGGTTGGTGTTATGAAAGTTTAGACCTTATTATATGTCTATTTCATTCCATTTCAAACACACAGATACTAATCAATACTAAACACTCAAAAATAGATGGGAGACAGCTTTTTGTTATGTAACTACATTAAAATCAGAACTAGTATTAAAGAGATTTTAATGGTGGTATCACAATCAGTATCGAGCTCTTTCCTTGTATCCAATTTCAGCATCATGACGACACTATTTAAAGCACCAAGCTGTTTAAAATATGCAGTAAATCCTAAACAATTTATTACCCCCTGTTGACTTTGTGACTAAAGTGTTTTGAAAGACAAAGCCTCCTTCCCCTCATGCCCACTGTATGCTAAGCAGAGTGCACCACGCCCAGTGCAGCTCCAGACTGTCTGCCCACACGCTGTGGTGAAGCGGCCGCTCTAAATATGGAGATTAAATGGCATGGTTGAGCCTTCACCTCCATGTAAGGCCATTCAGGGACCTCAAAACCAAAACCTTAAAACAGCTAGTAAAACGAGCCACCTCCTTAATATCACTGTAGTTAAGTAAGAGTACCGTTACTTCAGAATAATATTACTCAAGTACAGAGTAGGGGTTCAAGAAATGTGTGGAAGGAACATCTGATTTAAAATTTGATGTAAATAGAAGGAGAAAACATTAAATGATGCAAAAAAATCTGGTATTTTCAAAGGATAAACAACAAAAATGAAACTAAATCAAAAATATCTGAAGGAGTAGTGCAAGAAAAGCAAATGCAAAGCAAATTTGAAGGTGCACTGTGTAACTTCTCTGGTGTAGGGCCGCCCACCTGCTTTTCTCCATGTAGATGTTATTGCTTTGAATGTTCCACAGTATTGCAGCAGACTATCTCCATGGAGACAAGCAGGCGTTGCCTCCAGAACACGTTGCAGATCAGAATTGTGCACAATAGGAATGCATGTTTTCAATGTGTTGAGCCATGACAACAGCTACAATTGAATAATTGCAAGAGATAAGTTTAATGCCATACAGTGGAACATTCCAGGCAAAAAAAAAAAATCCATGTAGACGAAGTTGGGAGAAGAAAAGTTCTGCATTTAACGTTTTTAGTTAAATGCAGTTTTAATTAGTCTTAATGGGAAAAGTAACCAAATCTTTGAGGTGCTGTTAAAAATGTTAAATACATTACTTAAGTGAGAGGAAAACATATTAGTGTTGAAAAACTACTCTGAGAAGTACAATTTTATTCAGTGTACTTAAGTAAAAGTAACTACCCATCTCTGATTATAGTCCAACAATGAGAGATAGCTAGAAGCCGCTATACTTAGACACTGACACATCTGCAGCCCTGTGACTTATACCAGTCATTTATATTTTATGATAATCCCGTTCACATCTTTTCGTTAACATTTTTCATATTTGGATTGAAAACCAAACAGATAAAATACATCTTTCTGCACGCTGGGTTTGTGGTGTTATCTGGGCATTATTGAGCTAATCGGCATATCCGCGGCGTCAGCATATGCACTGGGTTTCCTAAATCAGTTTACAGTGATGAATGGCTCTCATTTAGCCCCCACAGCTGGTCCTATGCTCCACTCCGTCCTCATGTTTTCACTGATATTCTGTTTGTGGAGTTGGGAAAGCGTGGAAGGTTTGACAGAAATGTATAATAGCCCATGCAAAATTGACATGCAAAATATAACGAGAGACGGATTTGACTTCGTTCACGCTGGCCTACCTGGACGACTGGGGAATCACACAGGCTTTGTTCACGCTCGTTTCAGTAATCCAGGTTACAAACTTGCCTTTCCTGAGAGCTCAGAAATTACCGTTTCAATTTTACCTGGATTGTTGCGTTGAAAACGTTGGTGTAGTTTTTAAAGTGTTTTCCAAATGTGGATTATTTTAAAGATGTGGTGCCTGATTTTCAAACCACAGATGAAGAAAGTAGGTATTTAAGTCTGTCTAACTCCCTATAGCGCTCTTTATATGTTATAATTCACATGTATTAATTTCCTGTCAGCTTTAGAACAGTTTTTTTCCAGATGGTGAAGTGTAGCTGGGTAGACCTTCCAAGCTCAACCAATCAGAGCGCTGCTTTTGATGCTTACTTCCAGTTTGGCGAGAAATAAAAATACTTTAGCTGTAGCGAGGGGGGGAAACACAAAATGTACTTATTTAGTTAGATGTTGAAATGAAAGCCAATTAAAACCAAAGAGTGCATGATATGTCCGCTTTAAGCATTAGTGAAAAAAGCTTCGGATCATAGAATAGATTTGAACTGAAGGAGCAGTGTGTGGAAAAGACGTGTCAGAAAGCACCTGCAGTCTGTAAAAATGCCTCTGGAGTTAGTGGCAGGAATAGTACTTAAGGTGGGGCTCAGTGTCCTCCACAATGATCCATCACACAAAATGTATTTATCTGCACAGGTCGGAGGCTGTACGATGTGTGCTGCTCGAGGGCACAGACTGAAAATGAACGACTCTATGTGCGATACTGAGCTGATCAAGCAAAACATTATGATCACTGACAGGTAAACAGAATGCTACCAGTGCCAGTTAATTTTTGTGTGACATACTGTGGTAAGATTTTATCTCTCCTCAAACTCGCTGTAATAAATAAACACAAAATTGCAATGGCTAAAGAGCATGACTGGAACATCTTCAAAACTCCAGCTCTTAATAAAAAAAGGTAAATAGTCACATTTACACAGCGCTTTTCCACCTACAAGGCATTTAAAGAAGTTTACGTCAAGGACCACAAACCACACACCCATACACATATATTCATACACCAGCGTACGCAGACATTGGGGGCGAGGTGGGTTAAGTGTCTTGACTCAAGAGCACAACCTCAGTAATCTTCTGAGGGAGCTGGAATTGAACCACCAACTGAAGATACCAAAGATGTTTAAACCAGCAGTGGGATTTGAAGACTTGGCCTTTTGGCAGCACCAGAGAAACAAATTTAAAGCCATACTGTATTTATCTAGCTATCTATCCATCCATCCATCCATCTATCTTATCTGTCTATCTACGAGATACTATAGACAAGATTTTGACATTATTTATGCTAGAATATATACATTGTGCATTTCAGTTCCCAGTTTTAGCCTCGCCATTTTTATTTACTTTATTTAATATTTCTGCTGTCTTTGTAGCTCTGCTTTTTGGGACTACGCATTCTCAAAATATTTAACTCATCAGTACTCTTTTTTTTCAATCCATCCATAAAAACATGAGGAAAAAATCTATATAAAAATGTATTATGTGTGCAGAGTCTTGTCACAGTTTTGTCTCGTGAGATCTTGTGGCACGAGATCTTGTCCCATCCCTAAGAACAATGTATACTAATAAAATTTTATATCAAGTCACCCAACCCTTCTTTTATATCTCCCACCCAAAACCCAACCCAGATCCTCGTGCCAAAACTCTGCCCCATCCCCACCCATCTCCACGTCTACAGAACATTTGATAAGGCAAGTGCTTGTGGCACCAGTGTGCGTTTATTACATTAAACCAGTGCTGCTGTCAGCCCTTCGCCCGCTCTGTTTATCTGTCAATAATAAGAGGAGCAGCAGCAGCCATCACCGTCTCTGATTATGTTTCCACCAAAAACATGAGAGCATCAGATTGAATCACATTAGGGGTTTTTAGAGACGCCGTCGACATCTGGACCACTGTCAGCGCTCTTTTGTGCGTCTAATTTGAGTAATGGGCTCCTACGTTGTTCGGAAATGGCAGAGATCACAGCCAGAAGGCCAATCCGGCGCAGAGAAGACAAAAGCAATATTGGAGCTGGGAATACAATGTAAATATTTCAGTACGTGTTGGGTTTTGTCTCTTAGTCTGTGTGTGTGTGTGCCAACTGCAAAGTCGATAAAAAAAAAAAAAAAAGAAAGAAAAAAAGTAAATATATTCGATAGCAGTTTATTCTCTAAATTGCGCACTATTTATTGAGGAACAGATACCACTTTACTGTTCTTAGTTAGTCTGGCTCATTGTCAAACCCTTTCAATGTAAAGATAAGTGATATTTTTAAGCAGTAATGTGCTCTCATAATACGTGTGGGAGTAAGGCCACTTCAGCAGAGAACCCACTGTAAACAAGCAAATACAGAAAAGTCCAAGAAAACGTTGAATTTTTTAGTAAAATTTTAATTATATATCCAGTTTTATCACGTGTTGAAGTACAAAGTAAAGTATTTGCCTCGATCCATTACATATATATTGTAATATCCTGTATATTATATATGTATACTGTGTGTTGTCTACATCTAATAATTAATAAACTCATTATTTTTGGTGAGGGGTGTGCCACCTGCTTGTCTTCATGGAAATCTTAACACTTAGCACATAATGTTCCACAGTATGGCATTGCTGTTTAAAGTGGGCAGATTCTGTTTTTCGTCAGTAAAAATTAGATAAAGCACCTTTAAATACTGCAGACATTCTTTCTACCCCTCAGCATAAGAACCACTATGTAACTTTTCTTGTCTCCATGGAGATGTTAACACCTTGTATATAATGTACCACAGTATAGCACATCCAACTTATCAATCAACCTGTAAACAAGCAGAAAAGTTGCACGGTGAACCTTTAAAACACTTCTGTGGCAGTAGTGGGATGATAAAACTAGCACTTACACACGCAACACCTCCAACATGATAACAGCATTTTCGTGTTACAGGGTCCAGTGGCTTTCGTTGGAGCGCGTGGGTAATGGCAGTCTCATTTCTTTCATCTCTGCGGACGTCGATGCAGTGAACCTGGGTCTCAAACAGAGGCTCTAATTGAAAGGTATGGCTTAATGCTGCTTGGTTTGGTGCTCAAGAACTGGAAATATCCACTTTGCACACTGCACTTTGGGTCAAGACAACAGGCGAGCACCAAGTTGGTCCTTTTGAGGAAGTTCGATGTTCAGTAGCTCAGTTGGTAGGGTGTTTGTCCACTCATCCGAAGGTTAAAGGTTTGAATCCCGCTCTTGACGTAAATATTGACGGAAACATCATTGGTAGAGCGGTCTGACCCACAGGTTAGCGGTGCGATTCCAGCTCCTACAGGTGAATGCTGTCGTTGTGTCTTTGGACAAAACACTTAACCTCCCTCACACCCAGTATGTGCATACACTGGTATATGGTTGTGTGTGTGGGTGTGTGGTTCCTTGATGTAAAGTCCTTTGAGTGCCTTGGAAATGAAAAAGTGCTATATAAAAATTTGACCATTTCAGTGAAATGCAAAAAATGTGAAATAAATACATTTAAAAATTATCATATTTTTGTAAAATGCAGAATACAAATTCATTGTTATAGTAGCTAAACCAACACCTCTGTATCAACTATTATTTCCACAATACATGAATTTCAAACTTGATTTTGATAAGAAAAGGAAAAGGTTTGAGACTCGATGCCAATTTCAATTCTATATGTCCATGGACCACTATGGAACCTACCTGGATGATTATACAGATATAAGACCACATGTAGTACAAGAAGTATAATTTAATGTTGAAAATGACGTTCTATTGTCTATAGAAAGAGTGTTTTTTATTATCATCGTGGTATTGAAACTATTCCTTAGTACTGAAATCGAGTTTGAAATTAGATGTATATAAGTATTTGCTATTATTACTATTATAGCTAATACATGTATTCAACTACTACTACTACTACTATTATTACCATAAACCCTTCTACCAATACGTACTACTAACTTAACTACTTTTTACTATCCTACTATTATTTTAAGCACCTAAAAGTATATATTCTGTACCTGAAATATAGAAAAAAATATCTGCAATTTCTTGTAATTCCACAAGTCCGTCCTTGAATATACAGTATACATATGTAAGATGTATTTTTCTTGTCACCAACTGAAAAGAATATATATTTTTTTCTGTGGTGACAATGTCTTGTGTGAAGCTTTGAAGATAAAAAGCTCAAAGCGCTGAGGTATGAAGTGCGTTCTGGAGGTTACGGCTGAGACTTGTGTTGCTTCCGTCCATTTTGTCATCTCTCTGTTCAGTGTTATTTGATGTTGAATGGAAAACACAGATTCTGGTGTTGCCTCCATAATGAATTTGCAGAGAATAGAGAAATAAAAATGTATGGGAAAGGGTAAGGAGTGAAATGTCATATAGCAGTTGAATAGGGGTGTGCAAATTATCAAAATCGATACTGTGATATTAAATTGGGTAATACAGTGTTGTCATCGTGGACCGCAGAATCGATATATCACCAAGAGTATTTTTTGGTATCTTTAAACATTTTTTTGTGACCACACTAAAGTTTTCTTGCCTATTTACCCATGGCATATTCACTGTTTTACGTTTTTCATATTAACTTTGCAGTAGTGGTAGAAATATCATTGCTAAAATGGATTTGGTTCTTAAAAAAACAGCAATATATCACAGAGTATCATGTGCAATATACTGATTATGCATGTTGAGTGATTTCAGAATTCTATCATCATTTCTACTCTTTTTTGCGATAGATATATTTGTTTTGATATATATTGTAAAGATGCTTTGTTTTTTGTATTTTTGTTCGTTTTTTTTTTTTTTTTTTGAAAGACGCAATATGTAAGACGTTTTATTTTACTTTCAGCAACTGTATTTATGTTATTTGTAATTTGATCTATAACATAAAATATTAAACCATTATTTTGTATTAATTTAATTTATTAAGATCTATATCTGCAGTGTCTTCAGTCTGTGTGCAAAACAACCCAAGGCACTTCTGAAAGCTTCTATTAAGTCAATTAAGAGATCAGCTAACGTGCACTTCATCCTGGAAGATATATTGAAATGTCTGCCCATTAGAAAGTCCTTCTTGGTAATTACAAGACAAGAAATCTGACCAAGACCAAAACTACGCACCAGTGGTCAGTAAAGAAGCACGAGAAGTTATGGTTTCCCCATCTTCAAACAGGCCACAGGATGGACTCTTAAGAAGCGTTTGCAGTTTGGGATGCTAAAAAAACCACATTACCCAGAAGCCCCAGAGTCATCCAGGATCAAGTGTCTTATTTTATGATGATGACTACTGCAGTGTCCATCGGTCCAGGCTTCATGGATTTTCAGTTACTTAGATGTCCCCATAGTTATTTCAAATTCACATAAATGTTTGAACGTGTACTATGCAACTTTTCTGCTCTCTCACTTGCTTGTCTCCATGGAGATGTTATTGCTTTATCTGGAATGTTCCACAATATAGCATTAAACGCAAGTACCTGCAAGATGCCAATAAGTTACTAGTAAGAAATGTGAAGGCGCTCATAGAGAATTTTTGAATGTGTAATTATATAAATGCAAAGTAGAAAAGTTCTCCACAGATCTGACCTGTAACTATTTTTTTTTAAACAGTGGGCGGGGATAGGTGGTAGGTTAAATGCATTTTGAAGTCTGTTTTGCACAAAATTTCTCCTTTAACTTCAGAGCTTTTCCGATTGTTTTACTTAAAGTGCACTACGTAACTTTTCTGGTAGATGAACCGCCACCTGCTTCACTGTTCTACAGTATGTTCTACAGTATGGCATTTAATTCAGCTATCTCCATGGAGACAGGTAGGCCAAATCACCAGGCCACGTTACAGGTCAGATCTGTGGAGACGTGAACCTTCTCACAATAATAACTCACATTTAACATTCTTATTTACACCAAATTCTGAATACAGTAGTTACTTGCATGTTTATTTGATCTTAATGCATAGAAACTATGAACAAACTGCAAAATACTGTCATATTATTTGTACATGTGATACAGTGTAAAACCATCAAATATTTTAATTAAACATATTTTCAATTATATTTAAATTAGAACTCCAAACGCCTTCATTTCACCAACCGCTCTCCCCAAATGAAATCTTTTAAGCTCAGGCTCCCCATTCATCAGTCTCTCATCTTAACAATACGCTGTGAATGTAATATATATATATTTTTAATGGGATTAAATAAATCTGTCCACAATCTTCAATGCATGTGCTCTAATCTTCTATTTCATTTTTAATTAAACTCCGAGCCCCCTGCCGCCGTCACCCACAATGCACTGCTTCCTATATCTCCACATGTGATCCCTATTTAATGCATGTGTCTAATGTGGTATATGGCAATGTACAGACAATGAACTTCCACACTAATCCTGCACCATTGATTTTATTATACTTATTGTATAGGTCTGCAGTATTATTTGTGGATAACATTGTAATTATAACTGTCTGAATATGGGAATTGTGGGTTGACATTTTTCTAGGCTGTAGCATGACTTAAAGGTGCATTGTGTAAATTTTCTGGTGGAGGGTCCGTCAAATGCTTTTCTCCATGGAGATGCTATTGTTATATTTGTCTGAAATGTTTCACAGTACGGCATTAAACCTTACTATCATCATGGAGACCAAACCTGGCCAAGTTACTGATCAGATCTGTGGAGAGGCATCCTCGCTTACAGTCAGAATGCCTGTTTTTCTAGGTATTTTCAACCTATAATACCACCTGTAATTGAATAAATATAAAGCAGACCTGTTTAATGTCATATTGTGGAACATTCGAAGCACATATAATTATTTGTAATTTAAAAGATAAAATATAGAACTTTTCTGTTGGTGGATCCTCCCATATACTTGTCTATACAGAGATGTTATCATTTTGTCTGGAATGTTCCACAGTAAGGCATTAAAATTATCTACAATATACAAAGATGCGGCACCATCAGGCCAAGAGGTCAGTTGTTTGGCTAGAGACAACTGTAAATACAAGATCCACAACTTTAATGTCATACGGTGGAACATTCTAGGTAAAGAAATAAGAATATCGCCTGAAACAATCAGGTGGACCCTTCATCAGAAGCTACAGTGCATCTTTAATATAATCTTTGCCGTTTTGAAAACAACCCAGTTTTTAGTACCAACCAATTTTCAGCATTTGCCACATCAAGACAGGTACCACTTTTTTATGTCAGATGCCCTTCCAAATGCAAAAAGATAAAATTTACAGTTTGTAGTGCTTTACTGTGGAATCTAACCCGCGCCTAGTCCATAAAAACCCTCTTATAAACAGTGATAGACTCATATACTAATAGTAAATGACTTGAAAAGCATGTTTGTTGACGGTAAGTGACACGTATGATCCAAAGCTTTTTTCTTTTTCTTAAGTCCTCGCACGACAAAGACACTGCAGGAGACTCAACTGTGATGTTAAGATGACAGTGACTTCTGACAGAGGGAAAGCAAACGCAGCGCTCTGATTGGCTGAGAGACTTCTATGATGTCAACAGCCCCCTCAACCGTAAACAAACACACTCTACATTTTTTAAGATGCGACTTCTGAGAGGTGCAGAGGAGCGTTGGGTTTTGGAATAAAGGGTAGAACTCTCTGGAGATTAAACGCATTGTAGATACTTTTATAAACTAGCTTCTCTTTGTTAGGGCTCAAGTAGTGAGACATCATTAAAGATGCAGGTAAGCTTGCGTCAGAGCCTTGTTTTGCTACGGTAAGAATTGGGCACACATTGGAACAGAAGAAGCTGGTTGATCTGAGACTATAGAGTTATATTTAGGGTCCTATATTATGTAAAACTGACTCTTGTGAGCTTCTTGTTGTAATGCTGTTTCCTTATCAAAAACAGACCTGGAGTTGTGTTTTGTTTATTCACATGTTTGAGTAACCCTTTATTATTAGTCGGTCTACATCTCCAAAGCTCAAAATGCTCTTTTCCACCTTGTGATGTCATGAAGCGGTTGTTTTCAAGTTAACATCTACCTTTTACCTTTTGTTTAGTAGAGATTGGAAATTCCTTGGCTGAAATTATCCAAATGATTCTAATGAAGGTGTGTGGAGTTTAAAAACATAGTGGAGCACTTCCTGTATTACCACAATGTCACAAGGAGAAAAAAAGAAAACAGTGTAATACGGGCCGTTTAAGGATATGAAATTACACACTCAAAAAAAGGCTTTTACTGAAAATGTAATCGCTTCGTTCAAAATATTCCACAGTATGACATTAAACCTATCTATCTCCATGAAAACAGCAGGAGATTCCGCTTGGCCAAGTAACAAGTCAGATCTGTGGAGAAGCAAGCCAGCTGCTCAACACAAGAAAGCATGTTTATCAAGGTATTTCTGAGCAATAAAAACACCCGTGATTGAGCAAATACAAGATAAATGAGTTTAATGCCATACCGTGTAACATTTCAGGCAAAGCAATAACATCTCCATGGAAACAAGCAGATGGTGATTCGGACACGTACGGATTACAGCAGCAGTAGTACTTGTAACAGCAGAAGTGGGTGTACTTCTTCTTCTTCGCTATGAGCATTAGACTTAATAGCATTTGACAATAGTCCTTATAAATGACACTTTTTCAAATTCAATTCAATTCAAGCTAAGCATATGCTACAGCAATGACAACTCAAGGCTATTCCACTGGGACACTGTGTGAAAACGTGCAACGATAAGATATTTTATTGTAATCTTTGTGAAAAATATACAGCATTTATTTATTTTTTATCTCATTGATGGATGGGTTGAGACTCCGGGCTCAAAGATTCCTCCGCTCGTGAAAATAATATGGTACAGGAAGGAAGTAGGTTGTAACTCAAGCTGAGGAGATGACAGACCGTGTACCGTGGGCCTAATTGCGGAGCCTCACTTTGTCAACTTTAATCAATCCTCATAATTCTGCTCCAACTGCCAATCAATAACAAGCAAACACAAGAGCTTGTTAAGGAAATCTGCAGTCAATAAAAAGCGCCACATTTCTACAAATATGTACAGTATGTATATAGGCTTAGTAATGATTTGGACTCCAGTTGCAATTAGGTCTGTTAAGGAAGGATTTAAGTCAGGGTTTGAAATGCAATCTTGAAAATGCCATTGTATGTCATTAGATAGATTTATTTTTATTTATTTATTTTTTTCTGTAAAGCTTCTTGTCAAAAAATGTGAAGGCCAGTTGTCTTACAGTTACTCATACTTGAATTATTTTATATATTTATTTTGAGTAAGTATGTAAAGATGTGCGTGGCTTACTTAAACTATATGAAGTAGTTGCCAGTAGTGCTAGTAGTAGTAGTTACCATTACTTCAAAATTAAAATAAAATAAATAGATAAATAAATAAGCATAAATAGGTTGTCACGTGTTCTTTTCCTGTTATGGACGCCATTTTGACGACTTTTCACCATTCAAAACCCATTCATTTGTTTCCAGTTGTCATGGCAACAGTACTCATTTTTCATCACTTACTCCATCACTAGCTAGGATTACTACCTGTTATACCATTAACATACCAATAATAAACGGAATAAGAACCCGTTACGATTTAAGATTCTAAACATGTCCAAGGGTTTAATAGCTTTAAAAATTGAGCCTTTGAGGACCCAGTTGAGAAAATCATCTTTGTAAATGTTACTGGAGTTGTTTGTTTGTTTACTGTGGAATTCCTTTGCACAGTGTAATGCAATACCCACAGTATTGCATTACACTTATCTATCTCTATGGAGAAACGCAAGTGCCAGGTTACACGTCAGATCTGTGGAAAGGCAAGGAGTCTGCACACAGTCAGAATGTATGTGTCTCAATTTGAAAGCAATAAAACTACCTGTAAACGAATAAATGCAAAATAGAGATGTTTAATGAAGCCATACTGGGGAACATTTAAGGTAAAGCAATAAAATCTCCATGAAAACAGGGATTAACATTTGATTTGAAAATGATTAATTATTATATTTAAGTCTTGTGCAATCAGAAACTGCCCAATCCTCACTGGACGCTGTGTTTTTCGGTCTATACTTGAAAGCTAAACTAAGGTGTGCCTGGTGTTTGACTCCAACATTGGGGTCAGTCCTATCAATGTCTATCAGTAGTAGTTCTATCAATACCGCTCTGGTGTCTTCTTTAATAATTCATAAACGCACCGCTTGAATCCAATCAAAGAAAAAGCTAATTATTTTCGGAAATGCAGAGTGAGACTTGGGGATTTGAGCTGATGTTTGTTTTTGATCACATCACCAATAGAATCATTTTGGGAGCAGAGCCGTAATTAGTCATTTAAATTACACCACAAAAGAAGTGTCAGACAAAACACAGAGGAGCTAAAATTACAGATCGCAAGATGTCACTTAAACGTATCACAAGAGCTCTCAAAGCACCTGCAGCAAGACTGCATAACCAGACCTATAAGTGATTTGGATCAGGGACAAAATCTTGTTATCGTGCATTTACGTTTCGGGTAAGGGGTCTGTGTCCATGGCGATTTTTGCTGCGTCAAGAATATTCCACAGTATGGCATTAACAAACTTGCTCTCGGGTACAAATATAGAAACCTTCAACATCTATTTTACATTTTATACACATCCGGATAGCTGCAGAAAAACTACCACTACATGACATCACAAGGTGCAGCAGAGCATTTTGAGCTTTGGAGATGTAGACAGAAAAATAATAAAGGGTTACTCAAACATGAGTCAATGAAACAAAACACAACTCGAGGTATGTTTTTGAGGAGGGAACATTATAACACGGCTTAAAGCTCACAAGAGTCAATTTTCCATAATAGAGGAACTTTAAAATTTAATCTTTGGCATTTTGAAAAGAACCCAGTTTTTAGTAATGACCAATTTCATAACCAGAAGTAATTTGGATGAGGGACAAAATCTTGTTATCATGGATTTATTTTTCTCGTAGGAGGTTCGCCAACTGCCTATGTCCATGGAGAAGATTTTGATGCATCAAGAATGTTCCACAGTATGGCATTAAACATCTATTTTACATTTTATACACTGGCAATTTTTCACACTGGTTTCTTACTGTCAAATGTTTCAAGTACTCAACATGATGCATTTCTAAGACAGAATTAAAACTGTCAAAAATGAAAGAAGCCCTCTGAACAGGAGCCATCTGCTGTGGACTCCCCTGTAGGTCTGAGAAGGCACTGCAGCTCAGATCACTGCTCTTGATGTTCCTTCACATCTGGACGAGACAGATGTGAGAGGAGCATTTGGGTGTGTGAGGAATGCCCTGAGAAATGGAACACTACAACCTCAACAACTGACAGATAAGATCAAATAAAAAATGTAATCTCCTTAACAATACTTTCATCTCCTAAAATGTTTCCAGTATTTTTGCGTGATATTTCATGGGGTAGTATACTTTTGAAGTTTTTTGGCAGTATATTACCTGTAATGATTATTGATTTTACATTGTTATATTGCGTATTATTATGCCATTAGTGGTAGCAGTAAAAAAGTAGTACTAACAGTAGTTATGATTGTAATAGAAGTAGCCGTCACACCAATAATACTACTTGAAGCATAGCGGTAATATTAGTAATAGAGGTAGTTTGCATAATTCGCATAGTTGTGGTAGTTTTGGTAGTCTTTTTCAGTTTCAACCATTTCCATGTGTGGTAGAAACCTAAACTGCTTGTGTGCGTAATTTCTACCATGTTTTTAAGCAAAATCTGTCTTGCTCTAGTGCAGGTACATTGTATAAGCAGCTTTTGGGGTCAAAATAAGTCCACTATCTGCTGTCTTCACTTAATTAGAAAGCATTTTACTGTACAATAACCAGGAAGTCCGCAGTTAGCATGCTAGTTTTAGTTTAGTAGCATTACATTACAAAACCCCGCTCTAGGCTCTGATAGTTGCGTAAAGCGCTTATAAACTCATTGCAGTGAATAATTAGAATGCATAAGGTACATTTGAGTCACTGACATTTCTTTTATCAACCCCTGTATTATATTTTTATATATTGAACTAAACTCTAACAAAACCATTCTTTGTGCTCAGGTAGAAGTTTAGGGGACTTTTGGGGTCTGTAAGTCTGTCATTCTGTTTACACCTTCATGTAGCCTGCCATGTTTTATATGGAAATGTCCTCCCCCCCGGCAGCAGGTACATGAGCAGACAGTGAGCGTGGACTGCAGAGGCTCCCTAACAAGGCTCCATAATCCCTGTGATCCTTCCTTTCTCCCTCACTCAGCTGTTTTCACTGCTCTGCTGACAGCCCCTGCACACAAAATGCCCTGGTTTTAGCTTCCTGACTCCTTTGCTGCTCTCCCCTCCGTAGACCTTTTCTTACAGGTTATCATCGGTGGTAAAGCCTGGCAGAACACTTGACCAGACCTGTGACATGCGGCATTGACTACAGTATAAACCCTGGGGAGACTATAAGGGTTCTCACAAGGGTCAAAAAGCTCAAGGCAGTCTTTTTAGTTTGGTTTGATTTGTGTTTGGGGTTGTACTGGTGTAGCAAGTCAGAACAGAATAGAATAGTTTGTATTGCGTAATAGTAGTTTTAACCAAGCTAGTTTCAAGCCTGGATGAATAAAAATGCTTGCATCAGAAAGGGCATCTGAGATACTGAATTTACACTGATCCTAAATGATTTGTAGTGGTGGGTAATCAAAATAATATTTGTCAAATAAAAGGTGAATTACATGAAAAAGAGAGGAGTTGTGGGCGTGGCGGAGCTGTTCATGGAGTAACACGTTAGTTTGTAGGCTCCTGCCAATATCAAACAAAATTGTTATTTTTGTTGAGCTCTTAGTGACAAAACTAGTGTTTTTCTTTGTGTTGAACTTTTTGTTTTCATATTCAGTTCAAGACAACCACAAAATGGCTGGATAGAATACGATTAAGACCTGTAATACTACTCAGATACAACTGAAGCCTAGCATACAGGCCGCGGCCATCCGTTCACATGTACCGCTGGCTTCACCTGAGCCAGAGCCCGTCCCAACACCACCATGTGAATCTGAACCTGTCACGGACAGCTCTGCACTTAAACTCGAGATCCTGGCATCCTTGAAAGATGACATTGATGACACTGAATCATGGAAATCATTAAGAAAGAACTCCAGGATGCTCTCAGACCCACGCCATTGCCCGTTGATCTACAGGCCTTGCAAGTGCAGCTAGCGGCTAATAATGTGGCTACCAATGCTACACAGACTGTGCTGAAGAGTACTGTGGAGGGCATGGAGACGGCGCTGTCCAACTGTACTGATGACATCGCCAATATGAGAACAACTATTGCACAACTTACTGCAAATCTAACTAGGCTTGAAAATAAATGTGAGGACTTGGAAGCCAGATCACAGCATAACAATATTCGGATTGTGGGAGGTCCAGAGGCGCCTGACACCTGCTCTACTGCTGCCGTTGCCGCTTTGCTCAAGGATGCTCTATCACTGGAAAAAAGCCCCGCTTGGACCAGTCTCATCGAACCAAGCTACGCCAACACAAACCAGGTGAACGACCACGTCCCTATTGTGTGCAGGCTGCATTACTACTGACTGTGTGGACATTCTGCATCGTGCGAGGGAGCGTGGACAGATAAAGGTTGGAGACATGGACATGGCGCTCTCCATTTTTCCGCACCACACGGATAACGTAGTCCGAGCTCGGGCAGCATTCAACGATGTGAGGCGGCAGCTTCGAGGCATTGACGGTGTTTGGTATGGTCTATTCTACCCTGCTCAGCTTTGCATCACATCACGTACAACGGAATCAAGAAGGAGTTCATCTCAGCAGAGGAAGCCAGAGAATATGTAAAAACAACAAACGAAGCTGTTGTATCGCCGTGCCTTTAGCTGCACGCTGCTGCCTGGACTACTCAGTAGTATAAAACATTGCTGGTCTTTGTTTCTAATTTGGTTACACATGGTAACATTTTGTCATGTATATGTTGATACTGCACTCAGTAATTGCTGATTTTCAGCTGTATTTTGCTGATTTATCATGTAACAACATTACAGTCTAACAGTTATTATTGCACATATTTTTATTTAGACTTGATTTGGTAGGAGATAGGTTTTCCTTTTCTATTTTTTTTTTTTTTTCCATAGTAATAGCTTATTGGGCGCGGTCTCCGAGTTGTTGGCCATTTTTTCTCTTCATTGTGTATAACACTGCTGTTTCCATTGTTCTGATGTTTTATGGGGACTTTGGGTGTTTTTTGTGTTTTGGGGGAGGGGTCCCATCTAGCGCCACTTTAAATTCTAGTATGGCTAGGTCATGTTAGTTGGAATATGAGAGGCATGGGCAATCCAGTCAAGAGATCTAAAGTATTTTCACATTTGAAATGTCTAAAATCTTCTATAGTGTTTTTACAGGAGACCCATCTTCAAAATAAAGATCATCACAGTTTATATTGTTCTTGGGTGAGTCATGTATTTTACTCTGACTTTAATTCGAAGTCAAGGGGAGCAACCATTTTATTTAGTAAAAATTTACAGTTTTCTTCCACTAATGTTATAGCTGATTGAAATGGCAGATTTGTAATAGTTGCGCCAGGTAGCTTAATGCAGAAAAAGGTCCTATTGCTGAATGTACAGTATATGCCCCAAATTTTGACAATGCTGGATTTGCCAATAGATTATTAAGCAGCCTTCCATTTTTGAATACTCATTCTATCATTTTTGGAGGTGACCTAAAATGTGTTTTTGAGCCAACTTTGGATCGATCAAATTCTCGTTCCTTGACATTATCTGCTATGTCATAAGTATTCTCTGATTTTATGACACACAATGGTCTTGTTGACCCCTGGAGATCCCATAACCCATCGAATACGAAATATACATTTTTTTCCCAGGTGCATCATTCTTATTCTAGGTTGATTTTTTTTATTTTTATTTTTTTTATTGAAAGAGCCTTAAATTCATTGGTAGTTTCTTCGGCCTATTCGAGTACTGATTTTCAATTTACTTCCCATACACAATGTCCTCCTAGGTGGTGATTTGACTCTTTTTTTTTTTTTTGGCAGATAAAAAGTTTTGCAACTTTATTTCTAATTCAATTGATGAGTTTCTTTTGTTTAATCAGAATGACACTACTTCATATTCATTGTTATGGGAGACACTTAAATCCTATCTTAGGGGACAAATAATTTACTATTGTGCTTTATCTAAAAAATAATTGAATTCTAGACTCATTGAGTTAACCACTGCTATAAGTGACATTGATCAAAGATTTACTGTGAGCCCAACTCATGAACTGTTTAAACTGCGTGTAGATTTGCAAGTGGAATTTGATCTACTGTCCACCAATGAAGCAGAGCACTTGCTACTACAGAGTCGGAGTACATAATATGAATATGGTGACTAGGCGTAGTTTTTTAGCTCACGAATTACATTGTCAAACTGCTTCTCATGTGATGATTAGTATTAAAAATACGCAAAACGATGTTGTTTCAGACTCTATTGAAATGAATGATACTTTTAAGTCATTTTATTCTTCATATACATCTGAATTTCCCCCAGACAGTACTAAAATGAATTACTTTCTTCAAAATCGTTGTAATCCTGTTATTAACTCTGACATTGCTAAACATATGCACTCTTCACTCTCCCTTGCAGAGGTGACCAATTCAGTTAAAGCTTTGCTGTTGAATAAAGCCCCCAGCCCTGATGGGTTTCCGATCTAATTTTACAAGAAGTTTGCTGAAAAATTGGCACTGCTGCTTTTGGCTATGTTTAATAAATCGCTCGAGAAAGGTACTCTGCTTACACAAGCTACTATTACTATCCTTCATAAGAAGGAAAAGGATCCCACATTATGTGGTTCTTATAGACCTTTATCATTGTTAAACACAACTGTAAAGGTGTTGGCCAAAATAATTGCGTACCGTTTAGAGAATGTACTTCCTTTGATTATTTCTAATGCACAAAATGGCTTTATAAAGGGGAATCAATTAATCAATTATTGTTTAACACCCATACACTTATGAATATAATTTATTCAAAACATTCATCTGATTCTCCAGAACTGGTTATTTCTCTCGATGCGGAGAAACGTCTCCTTTATTCCGCTCCTAAAGCTAGAATCCAAACCAATGACAGCTTTTCGAACTATTTTACTCTTGGTCACGTCAAGGCTGCCCCCTATCGCCTTTGCTCTTTGCTATCACAATCGAGCCCCTGTCTATCACTCTACGCTCTTCCCTTCTATTTAGGGGGATTGCTCGTAATGGGATTGATTATAAATTGTCATCTGATCCCGCTATTTCTATCCCAACAGTTTTGAATATCTTGAATAATTTCAGCTCTTTCTCTGGGTATAAATTAAACTTGGAGAAAAGTGAATGTTTTCTGATCATTTTTGCTGCTTGCAATCTCCGTCAGTCCGATTTACCATTCAAATTAAGTCCCACAGGATTCACGTATCTAGGCATAAATGTGACACATTCTTTTTCTACTTTGGTATCTGCCAATTATTTCAAAAATTAAGTCTGACTTTGAAAGATGGCGCTGTCTCCCTCTTTCCCTAATCAGTACAATTAACATTCTTAAAATGTATATTTTGCCTAGACTTCTTTTTTTTTATTTCAGTCAATTCCTCTTTTTCTGCCGAAACATGTTTTTGATTCAATACTTTTATTTGGGATGGGAAAACCACCTTGAGTTCAAAAATCATTGCTGCAAAGATGTAGATTGAGTGGAGGACATGCATTGCCCAATTTTCAGTCATACTATTGGGCAGCTCACATTCAGACTCCCCATGGTGCAAATTGGAACTCTTGTCTTGTAGAGGACCATCTATTTCAGCTTTAATTTTTTCTTTGTTACCTACAAACCCTCTTTGTACACTGATAATCCAGTTGTTATTAACACACTTAAGATCTTAAGATCAGTTTAGACAGCGATTTAAATTTGTATCTGCCTCTTCCCAAGGCCCGTTAACCAACAAACATTTATTTCCTCCATCTCTCTCTGACTCATTTTTTTCAGTTTGGTACGATAGGGGTATTAAACAAATAAATGTGTATAAATTATTTATACACTTCTGGTGTTTTCGATAGTTTTGCCAGTCTCTCTTCCAAATATAACCCACCTCGTACTCATTTGTTCCGTTATTTCCAGGTCTGTAATTTTGTTTGTGTTTTCCTTCTTTACCCGTTGTGCCTCCTACACAGTCCTGGGAAAACTTGCTCTCACATAATCCACATCAGAAAGGACTGATATCAAAAATGTATGACTTTATTCTGTCATTAAGTGACCGGTCAAGCTTCAGAATCAAGAATGCATGGGAAAAGGAGTTGGGAATACAACTGAGTGAGGATAGAATATGGTCCACTACTTTTTGTGCTCGACTTGGTCTAATACAATTCAAAGTTTTACATCGGGTCCATTTTTCTAAGTCAAGACTCTCTGAAATGTACCCAGAAACAAGATAAATGTGATAAGTGTAAGGGCTCTCCTTGTCACCTTAGCCACAGGTTTTTTCTTTGCCCTAATCTTCGTAGTTAGTGGTCTAATTACTTTAAGAGTATGTCAACTGTTCTTGGGGTAAAACTGCAGTTTCATTCTCTCATTGCCATATTTGGGATCACTGACTCCTCAATGGCTCTGACTTCTACACAGAGGGATATTATAGCATTTACTTCTCTAATTGTGAAACGTATATTGCTATTACATTGGAAATCTGCCAAATGTCCTTCTTTCTCACTATGGCTCAAAGATATGGTGGTATTTCTAAAACTTGACAAAAATTAAATATACATTAAGGGAATGTACAGATAGATTTTTCCAGATATGGCAATGCTTTATTTCTTATTTTTCAAATTTTCTGGTGTTGCATGTTGAATGTGCCAGTACCTACCTGTTGTGATTTCTGTAATTTGGAATATTTCAGATTTAATTGGTGATGCTATGGCTGTGCTTCAAATGAGGAGCTTAGATGGGTTGAGATAGGGATGTTCTTCTTTATAAAATATTTTTCCTATTATTATTTTATTTTGGTAGGACAACTAAACTATATATTTCATTGTATATTTTTTTCAGTGTTCCTAATAAAAATATTTGGAAAAAACAAAAGAAAAAGAGATGAGTGAGGACCTCTTCAGTGCCTCAATAATTTGTATTTTGGGTTTTGAAAATACAGCTATTTATTTATTTATTTATTTTTTACCCTGCAAAAATCTCTAACCAACGTATCTTACTGTGTTCCAGTTGTGTTAATAAAGCGGGTTTGTTTGGTTTTTTTAGTTTGTTTAGGCTACATTTACTGTTATTTTGCCTCTTTATAGTCATATTTAAAGACAGTAGGTCAGTCTAATGGGATTTTTTGCATGACATTCTTACCTATAAACAAAGTAGGTAAATTATCGCTATTAGTCCTTAGCGGTTATCATAAATGCTCGGTAATTATATGCGTAAATGCGGACCATTCACACCTCTATTCACAGCTCATCTACATATCAATGCAGGTCCAGTAAGGTGTATACAGCTACTATAGTCACTTTACAATAGGTCAGTGTAAGAGAAAACAGGCCGAAAACAGGAGAAAACAAATTACTCCTCTGATAAATACTGATGCTGCGTCTGTAAATTGGACTAAACGGACGCAATATAGAGAGCCTAAGCTTTATAATGAGGTATAACATGCTCATGCCAACTATTGGCCCATATCGGCAAGATTTAGGCCGATAGCCGATATGTCTCTAAGAGCCCATATCAACCAACTGATATATATCGGTCAGGCCCTAGTTATAACATTGTACCCTCGTCAAAAACATGCCTGAAGAGGTTTTAGATGTCATCCATGCATGTTTCAGTAATTTAGTGAGCTCCCCTGGGCCCTATTTGAACCCTCCTTATGGTTAGCTGTAAGATTCTGTCCAATGCTCACCTCACAAGCCTACATCAACCATGCTCCCACACGACAATTCTCCATAAATATACAAAAGCATGAAACAAAACAATACACGACAACTTGACAGCGGTTTCATTAGCAGGATGCACGCTGATTGTGTTGTGATAGCGCTCTGAAGGGGGAGTGACTAAATGCGGAGAGCAAAGGGAGGGCAGACTAAACATTAATAGTTTGTTTTCTGTGAATATAGCATTTTTAAAACAATAAAGGATAACACGGTGATCTAAATACAGTATGTTAAGTGCTTGCAGTTAATACCCCGTAGAAGTAAAATTCCCCTTTTTTTAAATCATACATTTACTTTGGCAATAAATTTCCTACTTTGTTCAGACTTGCAGCACAGTGTGTTCTACTCAAAATAAACTTGAACTTAGGCACAGAAAAGCCCTAATGAATTCAGTTGGATTCCTGCAGCTCCACATGAGAAACAAAGCCTTGCACAGTGTGGTCTGAGCTGTGGAGATGCAAAGAGCACAGAGAGAGATGAAGGCACTGAAGTCCTCTAGTTTTAAGAAAACCTGCGGGCTTCACTCTGGGCCCGTCTTTAATTGGCAGGCCAGTGTACGCTTGGATGACCACCAAGCAAGATCCACCACAGATTACCAGAGGGCAGCCCGGGCACGCCACCCTCGCATCTCTCCACATGGCATCAAATTGCTCCCCCTAACCTGCCCGCTGTATCGGCCTCCCCGCCCGAACATCCCAATGGCGTCTTCCATCTGTTTGTTGTCGTTCCTGGGACTGTCGTTATGGCAATTTGGCAGAGTAAATACCCCCTCACCACCACCATCACCACTACTCACTCAGACAGGGCAGGAGCCAGGGCAGGTGCCAGGGCTTGCCAGTGCACGGTGGCATGCATGGGAGCGAGCGAATCTCATTGACCTACTAGGGCGGTATCCAAGACCAAAAGCGCCCCAGGTTAGAACAGCAGAAGCTACGAGCCAGAGACGGCATGTTCACACTCCCACTAGGTCAACGAGAAGGGAATACAACACTATGCAGTGAGAAGGGTTTAAAGGGCCCGTATTACGCTATTTTCTGATCTATGTTACAGTGTTCTTTCCTCATCAAAAACATATGTGGAGTTTTGTTTTGTTTCAACACACATGTTTAACATACAAATCCTGCATATTTTCCAAGTTCTTCAACCTTGTGATGTCGTGGTAATACAGGAAGTGCTCCACTGTGATTTTAAACTCCATACACCTTCACTAGAATCATTTGGATGATTTCAGCTCTGGAATTGAACAAAAAGTAAAAGGAGCTGTTAACTTGAAAACTACCGCTTCATGACATCACAAGGTGGAACAGAGCATTTTGAGCTTTGGAGATGTAAACAGACTAATAATAAAAGCTTACTCAAATATGTTTGAATAAAACAAAACACAACTCCAGGTCTGTTTTTGAGCAGTAACAACATTATAACATGGCTTAAAGCTCACAAGAGTCATTTTTGTGTAATATAGGACATTTCACGGAGAATTGAAATACCTCAGACTTTTCAAATTAATTTTTCATGTGATTAATTTACTACATTTTGCTAGAAAGATTAAATGTAATATCAACAGCTTAATTTTGAGAACATAAACAAGGCATAGTTTTAATCAGTACTATTTAACACAAATAATTGTTATATTTATTCCTTCAAAGTCTGAACTCCGCTCCAAACCACATGTCGTTACTGACAGAGAATTGGCTGTAGACTTCTCAATTAAAAAGCCCCAAGCCGATCATTAAAATAGCTTAATCAATTGAAAACAACAATAAATCATTATGCTTCAAAAGTTATAATATGACTGTTGCTAACTGGGATCAGAAAGACGTTATACCACCCACTGACCAGAAAGTTGATGGTTCAATTCTCGATCGTCTTATCATTTTCACTTCTTCTATTACATAATTAAAGTTTGTTTCACTGGTCCATAAAAGCACTGGGGTTAGTTAATGGTGGTCTGTCAGTTTAACGTATGGCTGCCAAAAAGCTATCAGCTTGCCCCAGGGCAGCTATGACTTTTACTATGATTAAATAAATAATATATTCTGATCTATGTTATAATGTTTTCTCATCAAAAACCTGTTTCTCATCAAATACCTGTTTTGTTTCATTCACACATGTTTAACACACAAACCCTGCATATTTAGGTTTCTCTTAGTTCTTATCTCAAACTCAAACACTCTGTTCCACCTAGTGATGTCATGTGGTAATACAGGAAGTGCTCCACTGTGTTTTCATGATTTTGTCACGCATAGAGAGAGAGTGAGAGAGATCAACAGCCGTGCATACATGTCAAAGGGGGCACACTAAAACACTTGCACTATTTGCTCTCTGGACCCGACTCTCTCAGTGGGACGGGAAACCGTTCCTCCTGCGTCTCTGGGGACGGGACCCCGAGCCCTGTGCTTAGTCCCGTGGGGTGCGGATCTCTGTGCCAGTCCTTTCGCCTGCGGTCACCCAACACTCAGAACTGTAATGGCTACCGGGTTAGCCTGGCCCGGGCTCCTCCCGCACAATAAATGGGTCAGAACCCAAGGAGGTCCCTTATGATAGGGCACTTGAGTTATTTTTCTGAAAACCACATAAAATTAGGTGTTCTGATAGGGCATGCAAACTATGCACCAAATAGGCTAATGCCGTTTCATTATTTGCCTTGTTGTACCTTTGTTTTATTTAATTTGTATTATTATATAACTGTTACATTATACTATTTATTTTGTTTTACCTCGAGGCTACCTCGTTATCTATTGTTATCGTTATCAAACTCCCTAGCATAACTGACTTGCTGGCGCTGGGATTAGGTGGTTTACATACGCCTCGCACGCATTCCACAGATGCAAGACGCTGTTTACTCGACCAATGCAGCAGTTCTTAGTGGCTTTTTCCAACTGTAGCTTCCTCGCAGTTAGCACAAAGTTTGTTGCGATGGCAAAAAAGAATCCACTACCAGTTAGTCGCAAAAGAAAGTCTGTTTTGAGGTCGCTGAAAGAAGAGAAGTGGAAAAGGAGCAAAGCTAAACTAAGGCGATTCTCGAAGATTCCTTCCAGCGATGGGGTGCACTGAAGCAGAGGGTCTAAAGACTGATGCGTTGGTCACTAAATTACTTCTGGACAGGAAATTCCTGTTTATCATTTGAAAACGTGCAGTATGGTTACAGCAGTAACAGTGATTCTGAACGCGCACCGGCTGTAAACAAACCTCCTGTAGCGTAAGGAGGAGACGGGAGGAGGCGTTTCTACTGAGGGAGCTGTGGGGTAGGGGGTGGTTTCACGCACGCGCAACATTTGAAAAAGGACAAACTGTCGCAGATTTCTCATTCCTTGGAAAATCCTCTATACACTCTTTAAAACACAGTGGAGCAATTCCTGTATTACCACATGACATCACCAGGTGGAACAGAGTGTTTTTAGCTTGAGAGAAGAACTCGGCCTAACTGGATTTGTGTGACTGTACAAAACACAACTCCATATGTTTTGATGAGGAAACAATATCATAACATAGATCAGAAAATAGCGTACCCTCCACTAGAAATGTTACGCAGTTACCCACTCCATTACTGTTACACAACTGTTGTATGGTAACGCTTTGGACGGCTCAGACAAAGACGCCAGTGTTATAACAAAATGTGTTTCCCAATATATTTTAACAACCTCCGCCATCGCTATCCAAACCAAACAATGAAGTCAAAACCACTCTCCCCCCACACCCTGTGGAGTCCCTGTGTACATTCCCCACCACAAACAGCTCTGTGGTGAAGGGCTGGGTGACCGTCTATTATCATCTGTTTATTTAACTGCAGAGACGACAGACAAAACAGGACGTGAGGGGAGAGATGTTTGGGGAAATGTGTTTGGATTTCAATGACTGTGGAGAGGAAAAATATAGTGACATGAGTAAGCTTGTAAAAAAAAAAAGTTCAAGGGGGTGTAAAACTAACTATACTGCTCAAAAGTGCTGAGGTGTGCAGTGGTAATGGCAGAGTGGTTAACCTGCATGTGTCTGAAGAAGGGTGTGCAAAAATATCGAAATACCAATATAACGTGACACTAAATTTGGTGATACAGTATCATTATCATGGGTTGGTGTATCGATATATAAATATTTTTTAGTATCTTTTTGCTACTTTGTTGTGACCGCACTACAATTTTGTTGCTTATTTAGTGGAAAAAACACTCAAAAACACTTGATATATTCTCTGTTTTGATGATTGACCATGTGTAGCTCCAACAAAGGCCCAAAGTTGCAAGGATTCCCAATCTGTAACACTCAATAGATATAATAAGATGAATTATGTCAAGTATTGTAGCCTGTTTGTACACGAAGTATTGAAAAACAAAGAATGAAGTCAATAATCACCTCAAAATACACAAACAATAGTTAGACGTTTGGAGTCAGTGAGGTAACTGTGGCATTTCATTTATTTATTTTTGTTCCCTTTTAACTGCTACTGTTTGTATTGACCACCCAGAAGCTGTCAACCTGACCCAAAACCATGACTCAGGGAGGGAGAGGCCAGGTTTTCTCTCATGTAGGTCTATTTCTGAATCCAGTGAAGGCCGTTTACAAGAGGATCAAGTCAATACTGAAAAAAAGAATAAATAAATAAATAAAAACACAACTCCATTTTGTGACCCTTCATATGTCTGCCCTTATTTTAGTCTCTGTTGACACTGGCTTAGAAATAGGCAAAATCTCCAGCTAACCCCAGTAGAAATGCTATTACCACCAGCAGATTCACTAACAGTGGTTCTCAAACTCAAAAAGTAATATTTTTGAGTATCACCTAACCTTTATTAGGTCTAAATAAGGTCTAACATGAGACCAAATCAGGTCTAAAATGAGATAAAACCATGAATAAAGTAGTTCTAAATCCTGATTGACTCAAAGAAGGATAAAAATATAGATCTTTAAATCAAATACTTGAACTGCAAAGGGCCCACGCTACAACTAAGCACCAAATCCATTCTACAATCCATAACCACTAAATGCTGTCAACTCCTTTTTCAAACAACATTGACATCAAGATAAAAATAAATAAACTATTAAAGGGCCCAAATGACGCCATTTTCTGATCTCTGTTATAATGTTTTCTCATCACAAACACACCTGGAGTTGTGTTTTGTTTCATTCACACGTTTATCACACAACCCCTGCATATTTAGGTTTTTCTCTCAGTCAAAAAACACTATATTCCACCTTGTGATGTCATGTGGTAATACAGGAAGTGTTCCATTGTTATTTTAAACTCCATACACCTTCATTAGAATCATGTGAAAAACTTTAGCCCTGGATTTGACCATCTCTACTGCCATAGCCATTTAAAAAACTTGAAAACTACCACTTCCTGACATCACAAGGTGGAACAGAGCATTTTGAGATTTGGAGTGGACAGACTAAAAATAAAGGATTACTCAAATATGTGTGAATGAAACAAAACACAACTCCAGGTATGTTTTTGATGAGGTTACAAAATTATAACATGGCTTAAAGCTCACAAGAGTCAATTTTGCGTAATATAGGACCTTTAATAAGTAGTAGAAGTAGAATTACACTATGAATACAAGGCACAACTAAATCCACCAATATTGTACTGTTTTCAAACTTCTGATAACATTATTGAACCGCAAACATTCGCATCACTAATACTTGACACATCTGTAATAATCCATCATATTTAAATTAGAAGTTGAGCCGGTTCCACAACAGCGTGTCCATAATTATTCAACTGTTTCTTATGAGGAGATTTGTTTCCCTTGGTTTTGCATGTGAACCCTGTATCTAAGACTGGCAGTGCTGCTTAGCTGGGCTCCTTCTCATGAATGAATAACAATATTAATCAATGGTTCTTTTGTTCGTGCGCACTGTAAAACTGAAGAAGTGTGGCGAGCTCACCTGACCCTTTTATCAGCGCACCACAATACAGAACCTAATTTTTAATCCGTCTTGTATTCTCTATGTAAATGAATTAGGGGAACAATGTCTTATTAGAATGGGTTTAATTACATTTTGTTGAGTTTGGTGCAAGGTCACTTTAAAAAAATATATTAGAAAGAGGAAAAGAAAAAGTATACTGCAAAAATTGAATGTATTTGTATAAATATGGATTCAGAAAGCATGGGCTGTATACCAGATGGATTTGTATCTTTAAGGATACAAAAACACACATTTATTAAGAGTTATAAATCTCCTTTGCCTTTGTTAATACAGTACGTGTGACATGGGGTTTCTCTTACAACAGTCTCTGATATATACACTATGTGCATTATGTACAACAGCTCTACATTACATTTGTTCAATTACAGGTGCTTTATAGCTCAAAAATACCTGAAAAAAAACATGTAAATGCAAACAGGCATGGGGTTGCCTCTCCACAGATCTGAACTATAACTTGGTTTGGTCTCCATGAAGACAGAAAGGTTTAATGCCATACTGTGAAACATTCCAGAAAAAGCTACAACATTTGACGGACCCTCTACCAGAAAAGTCACACAATGTACTGTATTATTGCTGAAAAAAAGATACATAAAATAATTAAATAAAAATAATAATAAAAATATTAACAGCTTGGAACTAGGAAAATATAAAAATAAATATTATTATTATTATTATTATGAATAATAATAATAATAATAATAATAATAATAATAATAATAATAACAATCACAATCCACCTTCTCTTTAAGTCCACCACTATGAGTTTATAAGTGTTTCACACCAGAGTAGAGTTTTGCTGTCACCGTAAAGCAACAACTAGCATGTCAACATGCACTTCCCGATTACCGGACATTAAAACCCTTGACCTCATGAGCTGCTTATACAATATACTGTATCTGTACTGGGGCAAGACACATTTTGCCCAAATCAGGTACCGGGCCTTTCATTTTCAAGTACATTTATGTATTTAGTTTGTAGGTCTAGATTTTGGATTGGTTGCCAGTTATTGGACTGATTTCAGTATTTCTTTTTATATTTTCCTAGTTCCAAGCTGTTGAGTTAATGGAGTAAGAATTTCGGTTTATGTGGTTGACATTTTAACTGAAAATATGATACACCACTGACAGGCTGGTGTTTTCTTGATGAAACCAGTCAATATCACCTTTTTCCAAGTGCAAAAATCCATAGAGTAAAAAAGAAAAAATAAACTTGTCCAAACTACTAAAAAACAAGATTCATATTTTAACTCATCAGTTTTCTTGCAGTGTAAAAAAAAAAAAAGGATTTGTGTGGACCATCTGGACTTTTCTGATGGAGGTTCTGCTTTTCTTCATGGAAATGTTATTGCTTTGTCTGGAATGTTTCACAGTATGGCATTAAACCTTTCTGTCATCATGGAGACTGAACCAGACCAAGTTACAGATCAGATCAATGGAGTTGCAACCCCGCTCACAGTCAGAATGCCTGTTTTTCTAGGGATTTTTGAGCTGTAAAACCACCAGTAATTGAATAAATATAGAGAGCTGTTTA
Organism: Taenioides sp. WSHXM2023; assembly: GCA_029959045.1. Taxonomy (NCBI): domain Eukaryota; kingdom Metazoa; phylum Chordata; class Actinopteri; order Gobiiformes; family Gobiidae; genus Taenioides; species Taenioides sp. WSHXM2023. The sequence goes on from CM057104.1 coordinate 2,111,211, forward strand.
ATGTGATACTGTGGAACATTTCTGGCAGAGCAATAACATAGCCACAGAAACAGAAAGCTGCACCTTTAAGGACACACAAAAAAAAAAAAAAAAAAAAAAAAAAAAAAAAAAACGGTCAGACAGTCAGAGAGAGCGGAGATTTATAATGGCCATATATCATGTTTGTCATTCCTTTTTTCAATTAGGATCAGTTGCTTCTTGCTTCTCGCTACTTTAACCCAAGTCTTCAAAATAGAATTTGATTTATGGCAAACCCCCTCCTGTTCTTTTAAGTGTTTTCAGACATTCCTACCTCAAGTCGAACTAGAATACTGTATGTTCAGAGGAAGTTTGTAATATGACCAAGACCAATATCTGTAGAGCCTTCATTTAACTGCAAATGTAAAAACTTAGTATGCACGAAATAGGACAGTATCAAACCTGGAGGAAATGGTTTAGAACAACTGCAAAATAGGGTTAGGGATGCACTGATAGGATACTGGTAACGATTTTGATGGATAGGATATCGATTCCAAGATATCGGTTCAGTCGATATCCCATTTTGGTGTATAAATAGGTGTAATAAGACGACTGTTGTCCGAAGACACCTTGTAATATTTTTCAAAGCTGTTTTGTCACTACTTTAAATGATAAATAACAGTTACAGAACACATTTGGATATATATACATATATATATATATATATATATATTTTTTTTTTTTACCATATGTCATTTGTATTTATAGGAAACCAATTATAATTTCATTCGATGCCCTAGTATAAGTTAAAGCTTAACTTTCAACTTGGTATTGGAACAGAAAACGTTAGATCGGTGAATCCCTAGGTTAGGGTAAACCAGTTACATGTTTTTAGAGGAATAAAGAAGTCCAGAAAAAACTAGGACTAAAGCAGGACTAGTTCAAGATTGAAGAAGGATTTTATTCAAGAAAAAAATATATAATTAACTCAGGACCAGTCAAAAAAGAACTAAAATAGGACGAATTCATGATGCACACACACACAAAAAAAATCCAAATAACCAAGGACAAATTTAGAACATAAACTAGTACTCAACAAGGAATTAAACTTGGACTAATAAAGGACAAAATATTGGACATATATTCAGTACAACAGGACTGAAAAAGGACTAACCAATAAGTATTTCAGCACAAAATCTAGGACTCTAAACAGGACTCTTTCAGGATCAAAACTAGCACTAAAGGACTAAACGAGGACAAAGAGGGCTAAAAGAATCTCTGACCTAAACCCAACCAGACCAAAGTTCATCCATCAAAACCTTTCCTTTTGCTACAATATTTAGTTCAACCTTTTCCTCAAGGATCTTCTCCAAATGTTCTTGTATTGTGTTCCATTAGCGATGTAGTGGAGTCATGATGTTAGGGCAGTTCAAGGCAACAGTCAAACTGAAATCTGGGCTAAAGGGGAAAACTTAGCAGAGACCTGGCCTAGATGTGCTTTTACAGAAGAGATGGAGGCATTTTGCAAGATTTACAGATACTATACTACTATTCTATATTGCAAGCTGTATTTTGTTCATGGTAGGGCTGAACGATTTGGAAAAAACATTGAATTGCAATTTGATAAGCGTTTTTCACATTTCAAACGCGTCCAGAAGATTTGACAAAAAGACTGAAATATAAACTGACAAACTAATGCAATAATTACATTTCAGAACAGATATAAACTACAGGGTTAGCAGTTTTATGCAGAAGAAGATTGTTATATTATTATTAGTTTGTGAAGGAAATGGTACTTTTAAAAATGCTTTAATTAAGTCCATTCACATTTCGATTTTGAATCACATGGGATTAAGCTTTCTTCCTACTACTAGCAGGTCTGTATTAATTGTACATATGCATTGGAATTGAAAGGTCCATTTGAACAACATCCAGACTCATTCACTCTTCTCCAACATCCCAATTTAAAGGTGTATTACGGGGCTTTTCTGGTGGCTGCTTAAAACACGGAGATGCTATGTTATTAGCATATTTTCCATCTTGCGACTTGAAAACAAGCAAAACACTGCTTGGTCTGGTTTAATGTTATTCTCTGGAACATTCTAAGCAAAGCTAAAGCATCTCTGTCTCCAAGTACATTGTGGCGCTCCATTAGAAAAGTTAGGCAGGGCACCTTTAACCCTTAACATATTTCGCTATTTTCTGATCTTTGTTATAATGTTTTTTCCTCATCAAAAACAAACCTGGAGTTTTGTTTTGTTTCATTCAAGTTCAACACACAAATCCTGCATATTTAGGTTCTGCCCTCAAATTTGTGATGTAATGTGGTAATACAGGAAGCACTGTGTTTTGAAACTCCATACACTTTCACTGGAATCATTTGGATGATTTAAGCACTGGCACTGTCACTCTCTACTGAACAAATGTTAAAACGTAGCTTTTAACTTGAAAACTACCACTACATGACATCACAAGGTGGAACAGAGCATTTTGAGCTTTGGAGATGTACAGACTAATAATAAACACTTACTCAGACATGTGTGAATGAAACAAAACACAACTCCAGGTATGTTTATGAACAACATTATAACATGACTTAAAGCTCAGTCAATTTTGTGTAATAGACCTTTAAATATACTGTAGTAGAGATTTTTTCATTTTCCCTTCAGCACAACACTGTCTATGTCTAGCCCCAGGCCTCTGAAATAAAAGTCATATATTTTTCACAAAGAAACACATAGGGCACAGATCATAGAGTTACTTCGATAGAAAGCCATTGGTAGCACACAGCACATTATACTCTCAAGTATTGGTGGGAATAGAGGTGAGGTTTTTTCATTAGGGTGTAAAAAGAAAATAAAATACTTGACTGATAAGAGAAAGACAGAGGAAAAAAAAGCAGCATGCAGAAGTCCTTGAGGGAGAGGAGGCATGAGAGTATGAAATGAGAACATAAGAGAGGAGGAAGAGGAGGAGGAGGAAGAGGAGAAGAAGCAGAGAGAGAGTACACTGCTCGGAAAAGATGAGATAACTGCAAAAATAGTACATGTAACTTATGGTGAACATATAGATAGTATAATTACTATATTATTATAATATGATAAACAATACATTTTACATTTTTGTCTGCTTTAATTTAGTTGTATAAAATATTGAGATTCATAGATTCTTTTCCTATAAATCTGCCATTTACACTGTAATCACATATATTTCAAAAAGGGCAGCGCAATTTTGGGGAGATAAAAATATTATGATTGCCATTCAATTTGTGATTAAATGTTTAAATTATTGTGATGTAAGACTAAAATTTCAACAGTTCCAACTACATTTATATGCAACTTATTACATGACACAATTTTAAATACTTGTTAATTAACACAAAAGGACAGTTCATACTTCACACTTTTTAGCATATCATGTTTGACTTTTTTTTTAAACACTTGAATAGATTTTGATTTTTTCATTTAGACTGTTCCATAAGGTGACCCCTTTGATTTAAACACATTTTTCCATTTCAATTCCTTTCAAATTATAATGACTTTCTCTCTTTGTAAATATTCTTTGGAGATTGGTGGGCAAGATCTGCTGATTTGCTTCATACATATATATATGTATTTTTTAATATGAACTTCTACCAATTCACTGAATTTCAGTATCTTTAATTGTATAAATATTGAGTGCACCCGCTGTATGGTTCAATGGGCCGACCAATCACGTCGCAGCATTAAGATTTGTGCAGGAGCCAAAGGGTGAAACGCCCAAAGGAACCAAAACAAATATGTACGACCTCGACAGTCGTACTTCAGACTATTTTAGAGTCAAAACTGCCTATTTTGTTTGTGAAAAATGTGCTGAAGATAAGTGCTTTGTGCATTTGTGAACAGGGAAGATATCTGCGCTTTTCTCTCAACTGGATGTAACTAAAGTTTTCGTTTTTGCTTTTTGTTCCACTGTTGACGCTTCGATCAATCACATTCTAACAGTCGTCATGAGCTTTGGTAATGTGTAGAACTCAATCCAGAGTGCGACACATATCAATCTATAAAAAGACAAAGACAACATATTTTGTTCTTTGTGGCCCTCATTCCAATATATTTGTCAATATTTTTTGTATTCTTTTTTTAAAATCAATTATTTATCATCTATTTTGTACGACTTTTTGACAACATGATAAAAATGTCTAATCACAATTCAAGTTACATTTTCTCAGGTTTGGAAGTGGCCCAACACACACACCTCCGGCTCTGTCCACTAAATCCTGTGGCGTCATATTTCACATTACAATTTACTCCCCATTTCTTTCACCATCCTCACATTATCCAACTGTTTGATTATCCGCCACCCACTCTCCGGCCGGGTGCTCTGTCATTCCACTCGTCTTCCTCAACCATCACCATCATCACTCCATCCCCCCTCCCCTCCCTCCTCTCTCTGTGCCCGTCTTGGTGCCAGTATCCGAGATGGCGTTAAGCTGTGGCTCATTGCACCGTGGCATTGCTTACTGGGCACCGGCCATGTGGAAGTACTCAGAAGGGCTGTGAAGAAGAGGGACGGATTGGGCCATTGTCTTCTCTTCGTCTCCCCCAAAAACCTGTATTTTTCTACTTAGATGAGCGGGTTGTTTACAGCTCACTGGCAGCGTGGCTCTCTGCTGGGCTAATTTGTCACCCCGTGAAAAAAACAAGGCTCCATGCGCAGAGTGGAAGAAGAGGAGCTTGTTATGTTGGAAGCCAGAGGATGGAGAGATGGAGAGGGAGATGAGAGAGAGAAGGATAGGAGCGGGTTTGTGGTGTGGGCCGAGATGAAAAAAGTATTTTCAACCACACCATAGTAGAAAAAAAAACTGGTTTGTATATAAGGATGGCAGAATTTTTATTATTTTTTTTTTTTTGAACCAATATCAATATTTAATAATTGACTTAAAGGTGCATTGTTTAACTTTTCCGGTGGAGGGTTTGTCAAATGCTGGTCTCCATGGAGATGTTATTGCTTTGTCTGGAATGTTTCACATGATGGCATTAAACCTTTCTGTCTATCTATCATCCTTCAGTGCCACTGGGGCAACCTGACCCATGTCCAGATCTTGAGCTTGGATTGGTCAGGACTATGGTGCATGTTTTGGTTTGGACACAAGCAAACTGCACAGAAAGGCCTCAAATTCTACAGTGGAACCTTCTTGCTGTGAGGTGTGAGTGCTGAGCTACTTAGGCACGATTATTATGTCGATACCAATATCATGATTTTAAATTTCATAACATAGTAGTAGCCAAGGCTCAAATTTATGTTAAGTTATAGTAAAGTTCACAAATAAATGTTTAATTTCTGTAAAAATAACAACAAAATGTAATTTAAATTGGATATAAAAGAATTTGTTGCAAGATTGTGTAAACATACACATTTTTAGCCTCCTCGCTCTTCTATTTCCATTTGTCTGCTCAGAAACACACATCAGATGCACTAAAAATAAATAAACTACACACACTAGGAATGACACATGAGCAAATCATCTTAAAAAATATACTGTGTACTTTTTTTTTTTTTTTTGCTTGCATGTGTTTGCTTTTGTTATTGTCATACATATGTCCATGTCTTGTACAACATTTAGTACTGTCCTGTATTTTACTTGGTTTTGTCTCTTGTCTGCAAAGAAAACTAACCTCTAAATTTAAAAAAGGAAAATATACTGTGGCAAATATCTGCAGAATCTTCAATACTGCACCGATATCGATATCTTTTGTAGAACTGAAGATCTCAAAAACACAAATCAAACCACAAACTACACAAACTAGAACTGATACAATGTGCAATTGAGCTTCGAACAAATACTGCGCAAAATATCTGCAGAATTTTTGATAATGAACCGATACCGATATCTGAAGAAATGAGGATTTGGCTTTTATCTTGGTCTTTGTTGCAGAATTGAAGACCTCACCATGTCTTGCTGTGTTTTGCTATTCCGAGCTCTCATTAGTGACTCCATGGACAGACTGTGCTTAGCTGACCGCGATGGCCGAATATGCTTCTGTCTCACAGTGATAGAATCGCCTTAACTATGATACTGTTACACACAAATTCTCAATATTCATTTGATACCCTGCCTGGCTTTTGGACTCCCATTCTCCGCGCATGGGGCGGTAATGAGCGGGTCTGGTAGCACCGTCCCTTTGCCACAGGCGTATTCGTGTGCGTGTAGAGCTATGGGGGAAACACGGAATGAGACCACTGGAATTCAAAACATTCCTTCTGTGTCAAAATAGATAAATACGTAGGGACATTGTATTGCGATATGTGATGTAATTTGTGTTTCTTATAAAAACTGATTTTATTTTGTTTTTTTTCTTCTTTTACAATGAGCGGAAACTTGGACCATTACATTCTACTGTCTAAAAAAGTGTGTTTTTAATATTATAATTGTTGTAATGAAATTTGAAATTGAAATTTTAGTATGTTGACAATACTAACTCTGAATTTCTGAATGTGTCTCCTCACTCTTCACCCCTTTGTGTCCATTAAAACTGCAATTTCGATTTGATTGTGATTAATCTTGCAGCCATATTCCTTTCAAAACAGCATTAAACTTCCTATATTACGTAAAATTGGCTCTTGTGAACTTTGAGCCACGTTATAATGTTGTTACCTCATCAAAAACATAAGCAGTGTTGTCTTGAGTTTCATTCACACATGAGTTCTCCTTTATCATTAGTGTGTCATCTTCAAAGCTCAAAATGCTCTTTTCCATCTTGTGGTGGCATGAAGCAGTAGTTTTCAAGTTAACAGCTCTTTTACCTTTGGTTCAGTAGAGATTGGCAATTCCAGGGCTGAAATCATCCAAATGATTCTAGTGAAGTAATGTTTTCTGTTTGAGAGAAGAACATAAATATCCAGGCTTTGTATGTTAAACAGTGTAAATTGACAGGGCGTAATAAAATAAATACAATACAACCGTGAAAAGAGCCAGTTTACAAAAGCACAAAAGTTTCCACCTTCCACTTGAAATTCAAAAAGCCTCCGCAGAATCTGAATAGGAGAAAATCTATGAGACCACTGAACCCGTGAAAGCACAATGAGGACTCTGCAGGCAAAAGTACGCCATAGATCAGCTCATTTTCAATTCATTTACATCAATTTGCCCTTATCCATCCACACGGAGCAAAGGCCAGTCAAAAACATTCACTTTCAAGCAAACCACCAGCCCATCCATGTTTTCATTAGACATATTACACAAACCCAACAATAATAAATACACAAAAACATTATTCATAGATTCTATTAGCAGCCTCGGGGGAAGTCCATGTATTTTGACCAAGTAGGCGTCGTGGTATTGCCTGGTTTGGATGTTGCAATCTTAATAGTGAAGAAATGGTGGTTCCCTTGAGGGCTAAAGGATGCATTATTAAACCAATAAAGCCACAATGAGGAAATGTATGGTGTGACTTTTTGTTTTACCAAATGACATTAAAAGGTGGAACACACTGTTTTCAGTTTGAGGGAAGAACTCATGTGTATGTGTGAAGGAAACAAAACACAACTCCAGGTATGTTTGTGATGAGGAAACAGCATTAAAGCATAGATCAGAAATATAATAAAGGCGCTGCTTGTTTCTATGGATGTGTCATTACTCTGCCTGTTTCACAGTATGACGTTAAACAGCTCTGCCTTACATTTATTCAATTACAGATAGTTTTATAGCTCTTTATAGCACAAAAATATATAGAAAAACAGGCATTCTGACTGTGAGCGGGGTCGCCTTTCCACAGATTTGACCTGTAACTTGGTCTGGTTTGGTCTCCATGAAGATAGAGAGGTTTAATATCATACTGTGAAACATTCCAGACGATGCAATAACATCTCCAGGGAGAAAAGCATTTGACGAACCTTCCACCAGAAAAGTTACACAATGCAGCTATGGTCAGTTAACTAAGCTGTGATGTTACATGAACCAAAACCATTAGACTCACTGTATCCCGACTCTCGCGGTTGCCTGTTCTTCCGCGTGGCCGAGCTCAGAGGATGGATAAATTAGCGCCTGGGGCCATTAGTCATGTGACCGACTGTAATCAAGAGCCCAATACGAGAGAGACACCAGCGCCGGGGCCAGAGCAGGGCACGCATTTATCAAGACAACATCAGCCAAGCAATAGGTCTTTATTAAGGGCCGGCCACTTAAACCCTCTGTGGTCAAACACGGTGCGGCCAAGGTCGGAGCCGGGGTCGTGGAGTGCGGTGGAGGGGAGGTCATCAGGGGGTAGTTAAAGGGCCGGTACTCCATTTTGTCCCCCATGTATTTGAGTAATATTTGTCTTGCCCCAGTACAGATCTATGGTATAAGCAGCTCTTGAGGTCAATACAAGTCTGAGGTTTGCTGTCTGCATCTAATTAGAAAGCATTTTACTGTCCGATAATCAGGAAGTGCACTTTAGCATGCTGGTTGTCGTCATGTCAAAACTCCGCATTGGCTTCTGAGAGTTTTGAACTTTATAAACTCACTGCAGCAAATAATTAAAATGCTCGAGATGCAAGTTAAGTGAGGAATAATGTTTTGCAAACCACTGTAAACTATTTCAAATGAATTATTTCTGTTTTTCACGTTTTAAGAAAATCAGGTACAGCGCCTTTAAATCCAGGTTATCAGTTAGGGTATTCCATGGAGATTTGGCGATAAATTGTTAGCATTAATTAGTTAGCAATTTGTTGACAACAGACTTATTGACAAACATGAATAAAATTTAATGTTTATAGAGGATTTGTCACCTCGTCTTCATGTATGTTATTGGTTTACTTGGCCTAGTGGTGTATCCTGCTTGTCTCTATGGTGATGGATATTTAATGTCATGCTGTGGAACATTCCAAGTTACAGGTTAGATCTATGGAGAGGCAACCATGCCCACATTTTAGTAACGGATATATGAGAAAGACAAGGCAAGACAGTAAAGTATCCATGGACACAAGCAGGAAGAGGGACAAGGAGAAGCTGCATAATGCACCTTTAAAACGCCCTTTTGTTTCCTCTGTAAAACAGAACTTTTAAATCAACAGAAATTATTCATAGCTGCAAAGAAATTCCCAAAATGCCAGATGATTTATGAGACTGGGTTAGGCAAACTCCAACTCATGCAATTAATAAGAAAGTCCTTTGAATATAAAAAGATAGATTTTCAAATAGCGTCCAGTCAGCCACTGTGGATGACATTAACTATACTTTATTAATACATTCTGTAGTAACAAATAGGAATACACCAATGTAGGATTTTCAAAAATGCCGATTGCCTGATATCAACCGATAACAGAGCAGAGACTAAAAATAGCATTTAAGGTAATAAATAAAAAAAAAATATATATATATATATATATATATATATATATAACTACTGAAATAAATCAGTAAATCATCATGTTACAGCAATTTATAGACCAAAATGGGATACTGATATCATGAAAGCCGATATCCAATTCACCAAAATTTTCAATCAGCACCAAAATCAGATACCAGTAACAAATCAGTTCATCTCTTGTAACAAATACACCAGATACTCGAAATGGATGATGGCAGAGTGATTAGCTCTGTCCTGATTTGTGTTATGATTTCTAGAAAAAGAAACAATTTTCAACAAAAACATTTAAAAGTAGCCCTAATTACATTCTACTTTATTGGTATTCACTTTCAGAGTTCTGTTCCGGCAGTAAAAGCTTTGGCACAAGCTCCGAGACACAGGTGCGTGGGACTTCAAATTGTAATTTTCTCGATAAAAAATAAATAAAATCAAAACACCTGCATTTTGACTCATTTTCAAACACAAAATGGCCACACACTTTACATCCTGTAGGTCCAGTTACAAACCCATTGATTTTTGTACATTTCTAATTTTCATGTGGTTTTGTACAATGGAACTAAAGGGCAGCGTTTATCATATTTACAGTGAAGAGAGAGAGAGAGATGGAGGGATGGAGAAAGTTGATGAAAAGAGGAATGAGAGAGGAACGCAGAGAGAGGGAGTGAGAGAAAAGAAGAGACTGAAAGCAAAAAGAGTGAGAGAGAAAGAGGATGAGAGAGAGGAAGCGTGGAAGCCAGAAAAAGAGGGTGAGTGAGAGTGAATTAGAGAGAGAGAGAATTAGAGAGCGAGAGAGAGAGTGAATTAGAGCGAGAGAGTGAATTAGAGAGAGAGCAAGAGAGAGAGAGAGAGTGAATTAGAGAGAGAGTGAATTAGAGAGAGAGCAAGAGAGAGAGAGAGTGAATTAGAGAGAGAATTAGAGAGGGAGAGAGCGTGAATTAGAGAGAGGGAATTAAAGAGAGAGATAGAGAATTAGAGAAAGAGAGAGAGAATGAATTAAAGTGAGAGAGAGAGTGAATTAGAGAGAGAGAGAATTAGAGAGAGAGTGAATTAGAAAGAGAGTGAATAAGAGAGAGAGAGAGAATTAGAGAGAGAGAGAGTGAATGTGAGAGAGAGGGTGAATCAGAGAGAGAGAATTAGAGAGAGTGAATAAGAGAGAGAGACAGTGAATTAGAGAGAGAGAGTGAATTAGAGAGAGAGAATTAGAGAGAGAGAGTGAATTAGAGAGAGAGAGAGAGTGAATTAGAGAGAGAGACAGTGAATTAGAGAGAGAGAGACAGTGAATTAGAGAGAGAGAGTGAATTAGAGAGAGAGAATTAGAGAGAGAGAGTGAATTAGAGAGAGAGAGAGAGTGAATTAGAGAGAGAGACAGTGAATTAGAGAGAGAGAGAGACAGAGAGAGAGAGACAGTGAATTAGAGAGAGAGAGACAGAGAGAGAGACAGTGAATTAGAGAGAGAGAGAGAGACAGAGAGAGAGAGACAGTGAATTAGAGAGAGAGAGAGAGACAGAGAGAGAGAGACAGTGAATTAGAGAGAGAGAGAGACAGAGAGAGAGAGACAGTGAATTAGAGAGAGAGAGAGAGAGACAGAGAGAGAGAGAGTGCTTATGGAAGTGGCAAACAGAACGCTGTAGTCGCCTGGAGCTCAGTGATTACAGAGTGATTTGAGCGTGCAGTTCAAACTGCCGCTGTTCCATTTTGTTCACATATAAAACAGTGTGAATGGAGCCTCCCTTTCCCCAACACATAAAACAACTTCTAGCTTTTCATCACCACTTTCCAATGATCTTTCTTTTATTTTAGTGTGAGCGCTCCTTTAAAATATAACGCTAGTGGTAAGTTTTAGCCCCATTCGTCTAAACCAGAGGGCAGATGAGGTGAGGGTTTGTGGAGAACATCTGGGCCTGCCGAGTGGAGAGAGCGTTTTCGATAACAGTCGTGTAGAGAGGAGTTTAGAGGGACGGTTTTGCATAAGTGCGCTGTGGCAGAAAACTGTAATTTTCCAACTGCTATTTTAGGATGGGCCCCAAGTAAATGTTTAGTGTAAAAGAAGGGTTTAAGGAGTTTGTTTAATTCATTTTTTGATGTTATAATGCTGTTACCTCATCAAAAACACACCTGGAGTTGTGTTTTGTTTCATTCACACGTTTATGTAATCCTTTATTATTAGTCTGTCTACATCTGAAAAGCTAAAAATGCTCAAATGCTCTGTTCCACCCTGTGATGTCATGCAGTGGTATTTATTATTTTTTTTTTTTTATCTTAACAGCTACCTTTTTTTTTTTTTTTTTTTTTTTTTTTTAATTTTTTATTTATGAATTTTGCAGTTTACAATGTTAGGTACAATCATCAATGTTCACAATTTATCAGCTACCTTTTACCTTCAGCCCAGCAAAGATTGACAATTCCAGATCAAGACAGTTCCAAGGTGCACTAACTTTGTATTGTCTTGCCTTGAATGTTGAATGTCGCAGTATGGTATTAAACTTATCTATCTCCATGGAGACAAACCTGCGACACCACAAGGCCACGTTACATTTCAGATCTGTGGTGAGGCGACCCTGCTCACATGTTGTGTAAGGTATTTTCAAGCAATAATAAACGACAAGTAATTATAAATGCAAGAGGTTTAACTCCATACTGTGAAACATCGAGCAGGTGTAGGACCCTGGTGAGTGGGTAGCAAGAAGGTTCCGGATTCAGTCCCCCTGGGTCTTTGAGTGGAGTTTGCATGTTCTCCCCGTGTCTGGGTGGGTTTCCTCCATCAAACCTAAAAAACATGCACCGGGGACTCCAGGTGGAAATGAGCTCTAGTGCTACAACCTGCACAAAGCATCTCTCCTGTTCAGGTTCATGTAGATTGTGCCCTGGCCTTATAAATAAACTAAATAAAAACCAGAAAAGTTACGTAATACAGCTTTAAAGAGACGTAGCTGTCAATGTGTGCCAACAACATCTCTAAACACGACAATCATACACAGGCAAGAAGGGTGATGTGTCAGTTTGTGGTACAACTACTGACTTTACACAACTCCAATGCAAACAAATAAAATAAAATAAAAATAATCAAACAAAATAAATTCACAATACTGGTGTTAGACATAAACTGAATTATGACAAGCTTGTGGGACTTGTGGTAGCTTTATTATTTTGTACCCACGACCACAACATACCAGATATTGTTTTGTTTTTTGTCTTCGGTGGTGAGCTGTCAATCAAACCTCAAATTCCTACACTGTTACTAAATGCCTGCTAATGTAGAGACTAAGGAAATTAAACAGTAGCCAGAGAGAGCTCCAGACCTCTTCAAAACTGACCTAATTTTCCTAAAGATTACAGCGCTCTGCCTTCAAGTGACTGTTAGGGAGGGATAATGCAACTATAAATAAACAGGCTTTAAAATGGTACATACACACTCACACATTACGTTATTCTGAGGGATCGACTGAAGGCTTCTAAACCGTAAAATATGCAGTCATTAAGAACACATAAAAGAGCTGCAGAATAGCATGCAACGGTTTTACTCGATTTTTTATCAGATCAGGAAGTGTGTGGTTAGCAAGCCAGTTGTCGTTAGTATTTCTGTGATGGCAAAACTCAGCTCTGGCCTCTGAAAGTTGCGAAAAGTGCTTATAAACTCATCACGGAGAATAATTAGCATGCTCGGAATGCGTAAGGTAAGTGAGGAATAACTTTGGATCACTGCAAACTTGAAAAAAGTTCATTTTAAAGAGTAAAAATCAGGTACAGCATCAGGTACCACTGAAATATGTAGTATAGAACTTAAAGATATTTATATTTTATTTGCTTCCTTCTTAGGATTTAAAGAGTAATACAATTTAAAAGATGTTTGTATTTTATTTATTTATTTTATTTGCATATTTATTCATAAGGAAACAGATGAACGAACTGTTAATTATCAATGGAAACTGCATTTAAAATATTTCCGCTTACTAAAAATACATGTGACATTTTGAGGATAGCTGACCATTCAAAAGATATAAGAACTTGTGTTGAATTGTTAATTGCTATGACAACAGTCCTGACTTTCCATCATTCTGAAAAACATGGATAGGTACTCTGCACCTACTGCAAAATTATGATACAAAAATACAGAATTCTGACTAAAAAAAGAACAAAACAGATGGGTGGGGGAGAGCAGATAGTCTCTACACGTCATTAACTATTCTCAACATAACCACAGCAGCGAGGAAAACACTCTCACATGTGTTATTACAGACAAAGTACTCCTGTTCTCAAGTCCCATCTCTCCTTCCTCCTCTCCCTTCCCTTCATCTCCCTTGGGTGCTGCTAAGTGTGCCCAGAAGTGTCACCCGCCCACTGTTCACCCACTGTGGTAGTCAGGAGGCTTGGGCAGGATACAAGATTGGGCGGGAAATAAAAAGTAGAAATACTGAATCTCAAGAAATGATCAACAATATAGCACATAACAGAGGACACAAAAAATAATTTGTTAATTGCATAATTCTAAGCTATATCAGAATGGAAAATGAAATATATTAAAGGTGCATTGTGTAACTTTTTCTGGTGGAGGGTCCGTCAAACGCTTTTCTTCATGGAGATGTTATTTCTTTGTCTGGAATGTTTCGCAGTATGGTATTAAATCTTTCCGTCTTCATGGAGATTGAACCAGACCAAGTTACAGGTCAGATCTGTGGAGAGGCGACCCGCTCACAGTCAGAATCAGGTTTTTTTTATGAATGTTTGAGCTATAAACCTACCTGTAATTGAATACATTTAAGGCAGAGCTGTTTAATGTCATACTGTGGAACATTCCAGGCAGAGCAATGACATATCCATAGAAACAAGAAGGTGACAAACCCACAACCAAAAAGTTACACTGTGCACCTTTAATGCATGGTTATAAAAGGAGCCACTTCCCCAGTATTAATACAGGATATATTGATTTCTGAACTTCAAGCTTCACTGCAAAACCAGCATACTCCAGAAGTCATGGTTTTGTTTCAAAGTTTTCAAATATATTAAAAATGTAATAATGTAAGAAATGAAGCTCAACAGCCCAGTCCACTTCAAAGTCCATTTCCATTCATTTTTCCCATAGACTCTTCGAAAAATTCAAATATTAAGAGCCCAAAGCATCACGTGGCCAACCAGCTATGTGCCACATATCCACAGCGCTGTTGTTTTAAAGTTGCACTGCGCAACTTTTCTGGTGGAGGATCCGCTACCTACTTGTCTCCATGGAGATGTTATTGCCCACCCTTGAAAGTTCCATGGTATGACATTAAACATATCCATCTAGTATTTATTCATTACGGGTGTTTCTATCGATCAGAAATACAATAATAAAAAATATCTGAATATCTGAACTGTAATGTAGCGCAGTGCTGTAACCTGCTTGTCTAACTCCCGATAGATAGGTTTAATTTACACTGTGGAACATTCTAGACAAAGCAATAACATTTCCATGGAGACAAACAGGTGGCGGAAATGTTACGCAATGCATCTTAAAGTCTAAAAAGCATGTTTAAAACGCAAGATTCTGCAAAATGTTTTAATAATTAGCAGTTTACAAAGGTTTATATTTCAGAAACAGATCTGAAATAATATTATAACATTCTTTTCATTTTTTTTTTTTCAGAAAGTCAATGGGAAAAATTAATAGGAAATGTACAAACAGATTGAAGAAGAAATATGGCATAAATGATAATTGATAAGATTTGTATATTTCAAGTAAAAGAAAAAGTCACCTCTATCCAACTCCTCTTAAAACACGGGCCCTCCTTACTCCAGCCGTAATTACATTAGTTCTACACACTGCTATTGATTACTGTAATTAATACGTCTCTCGCGTAGATTAAATGAGCCGGTGAGGTTTGTCCTTGAAGTTGCGGTTGTGAAGATATAAACTTGGAAGAACTCCGGTAAAAGGGCAAGCTGTAATGGCTGAAGTAAACTGGGTCACAGCCTCTTTGAAATGACAGCTCTTTTGGGATGCTCCCGGTTCACGCCAGGCAACGGCAAAAAGAAACCTGAGCAGGAAAACAGTAAACAAGCATCTTCGAAGTGGTCTAGTCAAGAGCAGAACTAAGCATCCTTCTTTTGTCATATTCATCAGGAAGACTTTAAGTTCAGATTTAAAGGATTTGATCTATATTTAATACTGTTTCCTCATCACAAACAGACCTGGAGTTGTGTTTTGTTTCATTCACACATGTTTAACACATAGATCCTGTATATTTAGGCTGCGTTCTTCTCTTAAACTGGAAACACTCTGTTCCACCTTGTGATGACATGTGGTAATTCAGGAAGTGCTCCACTGTGTTTTTAAACTGCGTACACCTTCAGCAGAATCACTTGTATGATTTCAGCGCAAAATTGCCAATTTCTACTAAACAAAAGGTAAAAAAAGGTAGTTGTTAACTTGAAAACTACCACTTCATGACATCACGAGGTGGAACAGAGCATTTTGAGCTTTTGGAGACGTAGACAGACTAAGAATAAAGGTTTACTCATGTGTGAATGAAACAAAACACAACTCTAGGTATGTTTTTCATGTGGTAACAACATTATAACATGGCGTAAAGCTCACAGGAGTCCATTTTGCATAATATGGGACCTTTAAAGGTGCATTGTGTAACTTTTGTGGTGGAGGGTCCATCATCTGCTTGTATCTATGGAGATGTTATTGCTTTACCTGGAATGTTCAATAGTATGACATTAAACACATCTACTTAGCATTTATTCATTACGGGTGTTTCTTTTGCTCAAAAATACAAGAATTCTCTCTGTGAATAAGGGTGACTCTCCACAGATCTGAGCGGTAACGTAGCCTATAGCTGTCTCCCTCGTAAAAGTATAGTAATAGTAAAAGTATTAATAGTAATACTGTGGAACATTCTAGAGAAAGCAATAACATCTCCATGAAGACAAGCAGGTGGTGGACCCTCCACTAGAAAAGTTACACAGTGCACCTTTAACAGTGCTCCTCATGTACTTCTATAACGGTGCGTTCACTTGACCCGGTTTGAGCCCAGTTTAGTGCTAATGTTCATTTTTTAGTCCTGGTCTAGTTCAAGTTTAGTTCCGGATTTAGATCAGTCCAACTTTTCATGTGGAGTGTGAACGCACCAAATGCCAAAAACTAAACTGGCAGTGAGCAACTAAGTGTTATTTTCATAGTAGACTAGATAGTTTTTTTGTGATTAGGCAGATAATGAATTAATTACTCAGATAATTAATTATATTGTTTTATTTATTTATTTATTGCTCTTTTTTATACAGTAATCTTGAGTGAGTTATAGTTTAAAATATTCTGACTCAAAAATAGAATATTGACAAAAAAAAAGTGTACTGTATTATTGATGAAAATTGTGTTCTTTTTTGAGATTGTAGTAAGATCTGAATAATGCCAGTGTTTTTCTTAGGGCGTTATAGTCTGTCCAAAGTAGAGCTCAGTGATGCGGAGAAAAAAATGTATACAGATTATCTTTTTTTTTTTTTTTTTTTCATATTGACTGATCTCGAGAGTCAAGTTTTATTTAGTCTTTTCAAAAACAAAACAGAAAGGCTTTTAGCATTGATTTCATGAACATAAACAATACAAAAACACAAAAGGAGTGAGAGCTTCAGGGGATTTTTCCTTTTCTTCTTCAAGGACAAGACTTAAAAGCTACAGTGAGTGAGCACTGGCCCATCCCATGTAACCAATAAAGGACTTTTAGAATATTTCCAACAGAATGCCTTGGACCATTTATGACCGTTTTTTTTTTATTATTCTATCGCAGGCAAGTTTATATACAGATATAGTATAATCTGTGCCATTTAACAAAAAAGTCACACAGGCTGTAGATCTGCAAGCCCGCAGATGGTAAGAATTCATTTTTTAAGGTATTTTTGAGCTATAAAATATCTGTAATTTAACAAATGCAAGGTCACTATTCTAAGAGACGAAATAGTGGCACCTTTAAAGCTATATAGTATTTAGTATGAAATCAGTATCGGATCCGTATCATTTACAAAAGAAAAGTTGCATATACTCACACACAGCACACTGACTACAGCCTCTCATCTCCTCTCCTCTCTGCCCTGCCTGCAAAACCAGACCCAGAGGGCATTTTCACAGCAGGTGCTCTGTTCACCACCATCACTGCCCCTCCCCCCTGCCCCGTCTGCCCCATCTGCCCTTCCCCCCTCTCTCCACCCCCCCAGCATCAAGGCGCACCGCTGCGTTACAGCTCTATTAGCTAACTAATCTGAGATAACTTTATTTTATTAGCCCCTTAAGACCACTGCCAAGACCCTTTCTATCCGTTATGGATTCCGTTACTGGGCACGCTCCCTCCGCCTCTCCCTTCTGTCTCTCTCAATCTTCCAGTCCCTCCATCTCACAAGGAACTTTTTTTTCCTTCTTCTTGGCGTCAACTTGTGCGGGCTTGAATTTCATGCTACCGACATGCATGCGGAATTGAAAAAGGGACGTCAGTTGAGAGGAACTGCGCGCCAAACAGGCAACGCAACAGCCCATGTACTAGTATAAGAAGAGAGGAGATATTCACAAGGGAGTTTGGGTTCCTGGCAAAAAAAAAATCGACTTTGAAAGGTGATTCAAACATTCAGGTGCGTGTTAATGGCTCCACTGACGCCGATCGTGCTGCCTGCCATGTTGTTTTTCATCTTCCAACCTGGCAACCCAAACAACATATGCTGCCATAGAAGTAATGCCAGCAAGTGTAACTGGGGAAATTCAACACGGTGTCAAAAAGAAGAATGGTCTTGGCTGGGCTCTGAGCAATTTATCAAAATAGAGAAATAAAGGTAGGTATAGCCTGCTTCTTTATTGTCTCCGTATAGAGAAATTTGTCCTCTGCATTTGACCCATCTTTCAAGGCCGCTGGAGTCCCAAAATGGAGCACCTGGGGACCCATCTTAAGATATTAACAAAGGTTTGGTCAGAACTAGCCTACTGTACATGAATATTCGCCCTAAGTATAATTTAATAAACACAAATTTGATCATCTTCATTTATACCATACTGCATGCAACTGTACAACAACTCACCCTTATGTAACAGATAATACTCCCTACAAATGCACAACAACTCACCCTCATGTAACAGATAATTCTCACATTGTAACTCACATTGTGCATATACTGTAGAGTTAAAATTATTTCCATATTTTCTTGAAAACAGCTTTTAAAAAACCTTGTAAGGAGCGACCAAAGGAGAGGCTATTGTAATCAGAGATACTGTATGTTAACACTGACTTCCTCCAAGGATACAGAGACGGTGAATTTGTCATTGACGGCAAAGAATGAGAAAGACGGAGTTGTTTGTATAATCACGTTAAACAGCCAAAGCCCCACAGATACACTGTTAATCCTTTGTACATTTCACATTGTGTTCTGGCAGATGTCAAACAAAACAGAACGGGACCAATGCAGTACTCAATCTGCACTAGCCAGCTATGGTGTATTTTAAGCAATGATTTCATTTAAAAGTACATTGTGCAACTTTTCTGGTGGATCATCACGGAGACCAAACCAGACCAAGTTACAGGTCAGATCTGAGGAGAGGCGACCCAACTTGCAGTGTTTGTTTTTCTAGGTATTTTAAGCTAGAAAACCACCTGTAATTGAATATATGTAAGATAGAGCTGTTAAATATTATACTTTGGAACATTCCAGGCAGAGCAATGACATGTCCATAGAAACAAGAAGGTGACGGAACCTCCGCCAGAAAAGTTACACAATGCACCTTTAACTTCCAGTGGTTCATTTTAAAACAGCAAAAGTTTATAATAATATACAATAAACCAATAACCATTTACTCAGCTTTGAAATTCCACAAAGAACTGGCCACACCACTGTTCCGTCCTTTAAATATTTTGGATGGATAAATTAGTAGATGTACAAGAACTAAAATTGAGTCAAATTATAAATAAACTACTGAAGAACATGTGATTACACAAAATATAAATACATTTTTCAGAGGGCGGTTCTGGAGTGGTCTCATTCTAAACAATAAGGAAGCCAAGTCATCACATTTTGTTCTTCCTCATTCTTGCAAAACTAACTTCTTAACCTTTGCTTATTTCTACTGTTTATAATAACTCAAGTTCAACTACAAAACATCTAAAACACCCACTAAAGCATCCTGCTGTTTAAAGTAGATTTATTTTGTCTCTGAGCTTGATATATTTGTAGAATAGACACATTCTTCTAACAGACAGCTGCAGTTAAAGGTGCGCTATGTAACTTTTCGATTGGAGGTCCGTCACCTTCGCTTTTCTGTGGATATGTCTTTGCTCTGTTTGTGATGTTCCACAGTATGACATTAAACAGCTCTACCTTAAATTTGTTCAATCACAAGTGAGTTTTATAGTTCAAAAATACCTAGAAAAAGCGCACATTCTGACTGTGACTGTGACTTTCCACAGATCTGACCTCTAGCTTGGTCTGGTTTGGTTTCCATTATGATAGAAAGGTTTAATGCCATACTGTTAAACATTCCAGACAAACCAATAACATCTCCATGGAGAAAAGCATTTGACGGACCCTCCACCAGAAAAGTTACACAATGCACCTTTAAGTTCTTGCGGCAGGTGCTTAGTGACCGTCACACAGGCTCTGCTGTACTGGGACCATTGTTGTATCTGCACATGGGCGTGAAGCTCCAGCAGAGAGTGATCCAACAACAAAACCAAAGTGACAGCGCATTGACATTAAGAAATTGGATTCTTGTATTTGTTTTTTGTCATGACGTGTACTCAAAACATATGGCTGTACAACCTGGGGAAACTATCAATAATTCTGTTTAAATAATGACTATCACAGAGAGATTTGTCCACTGCATTTGACCCATCCTTCAATGCATTTGGGAGTGACCGCAGTACAACGCCTGGGGACCCATCTCTAGACCTTGAGCATCTTGGGCTAGGTTTGGTCTGGACTATTTTAGCTGGAGGATTACATGTCATCTGTTATCTGACAAAGACATTCTGACACACTTCCCAAGATCGAAGACTTCAACTCATCAAACTCCGCTGCGATACACTGACAAATACAAACAAGCTGTTCCACCTGCTTTACCAGCCTCCTCTGTTCCACTCTGCTCTCCCTTTGACAGACACTCGTCCCTCTGTTATCAGCATGCATGGATTTTGCCTTCTTTTTCAAACATTTGACTGGCAGTTATAATCGGAAAACTCCCTTTCCAGACTCTCGGTTAAACGCTGGTATATCGCACCCAACAACTGGACTGACAGGCTGCACAGACCGTTCGTATTTGTCTTGCTTTCGGAGACAATCTGCTGGTGGCGTATTCAGGAGAAATCAGAGTTTTCCACTTCCTCGGCCAGCAGGCGAAAGTGAGGGGCAGATGAGCGTACGTCCCACTGTCAACTGTCCATTGTATGTACAGTGGAGCGGGGAGGGAAGCAGCTTGATTTCTTTTGCCTGAAGGCTTCGAGTCGGTCTATCCACGGTTTTTAATGGGATTTGGCGAGTGGTCTCTTCTCTAGCTGTCTGCCTGTCTTCCTTGTTCACTTTTACTGCGGGCTGAGGAGAGGAAGAGGCACATCAAAGCTGGCCCACACACTCACAGCATTAGATGATCTCAGATGGAGTTATTAAAGCCCCGGTGTGGTGGGTTATGTGGGCACTGTTCATCTTAGGTAAGTTTCCGTCTCATGCGGCTTTTGTAAACAATAGTTATATGGGCCCAAAAACTTTTCTATGCAGCAAAAAAACCTTTTTTTAAAAATCTGCTTTTGTTGGCAGTGCTTTTAGGAACGAATGATACAACAAGCAGGTCTATGTTTAGAGGAACTGCTCAGGCTTATCTGTGATGGGTAAAGAAATCAGGTTAGCAACAGTAGCACTTGCATTCATAGTTTGGTTGCCCAGGTAGCAGTGAAAGCTGGGTTAAATGCAGAGGGTAAATAAAGTAGGCTACCTGTACTTATGGCTTTTGACAATAAAGCTGACTTTGAACTTTGAAATAATAATTAAATAACTGTAAATGCACAGAAAAACTAAATTATAAACATTTCAAAAATCCAGCCTCTTGGTTTCATTGCACCGTCTACTATTACTGAATGTGTTTCCATGGACACACTTTTCTCAAACTAAATCAAACAAGACTTAAAATTAGTTCACCTCAGCAGTATTAATAAGTTTGTGTTTCAAAACGCTCTACTATTAATCTCCCATTGCAGTGAATAAAATGGACATACCTTACGTTTTCTTATGTCACAGATAATAGCCATTCCAGCTCAGTGACTCATTGAAGCTGCTCCTGTTTTTCAAATCTGTCATTTTCCATGGAGGGTATAGCTAGTTTTACCACTTCATTAGATGCCCGCCTCCTGAATTATTCAATAGATTTCAATATATGAAATACAAGTGAATGCTGGCAAGAAACTATTCCAGACGACGGCCGCTTGTCTAAGTAGGACATTTATGTAATAACACTAAACCCCGAGCCAGATATCAATCTTTTCCAACTCGCTGTGGTTTGAGAAGGGATGCAAATTTCCCTAAAGAATTCCACTTCTCATCCAGAGTATTAATTAAAAACATAAAATAAAAATGTTTGAAATTTTAAGGTCCTATATTGCACAAACTTGATCCATATTATAATCCTGTTTCCTCCTCAAAAACACAACTGGAATTGGGTTTTGGTTCATTCACAAACATCTGAGTAATCCTGGTTTATTAGTCTGTTTACATCTCCAAAGCTCAAAATGCTCTGTTCCACCTTGTGATGTCATGCAGTGGTAGTAATAATAATAATAATAATAATAATAATGCATTTTATTTAAAGGCACCTTTCTGGGCACTCAAGCACACAAACAACAATTAAGACACACAATTAAAAAAACAACAAAAACTATCACAATAAAGTACATCAGTGCATTAATGGGGGAAGGCGAATTTAAATAAATGGGTTTTGATTTGGATTTGAATGTTGGGAGTGAATCAAGATTACGGAGGTTGGGTGGGAGTGAGTTCCAGAGCCTCGTCCTGTAATCACGTCCTGTATTGTGTTTTCAGTTTGAGAGAACGCAGCCTAAATATGCAGGATTTGTCTGATAAACAATGTGAATGAAACAAAACACAACTCCAGATATGTTTGTGATGAGGAAACATTATAACAAAGATCAGAAAATAGTGTAATATGGGCCCTTCGAAACCTAAAAGTAGTACCGGCATAGGACATGATCTGCGGTGGGGATTTGGCAAGCAGAGTTTGTGTCTCCTTGTTTAAGCATGTGCAAATATTTTCACGGTTTTGCAAAGACCACCATATCCGCGTACAATGGTTTCTATGCATCCCAGAGGAGAGGAGGAACAGATGGGGAGCTGAGATGCTGCTGTCTGCCTGAGCTATATTTGACAAAAGGGAGTATTTTGCAGTCTTCTGGTATACAACGAAATGCAGTCGTGTCTATGAGCATGTGTGACTTGTGTTTTGTCAGGTGGTTAGTGTTAAAAAAAAAAAAAAAAAAAAAAAAAAAAGAAAAGAAAAAGAAAAGATGTGGCACTTTTTTTACCCCAGGTGTGTGAAAATCAAGGTTAAATTAGAAGAAAACTTTGGAGTCACAGCATTAAATTACTGAATTACTTTTCTCGTTGAGGTGTTGTTGTTTTTCCAGGAATGTTCCACACTATGGCATTCCTAGCTTATCTCCATGGATACAAGTTACAGCACAGATATGTTGAGAGCTGCACCTGCTAACCGTAAGAATCCATATATTGTGATAATAATAACACAGGTAATCATAGACTATATATACAAATGGATATAGCTAACCCGCTAGCCGCCATGTTCCAAATAGGAAGTGAGCATGGGCGTACTTCCGGCTCCATCAACTCCAGCGCCAATTCACTTTGTACTGAAAAAAATGTCGCCCCTTTCTCCATAACTGCTGCCGTCAGGCTCCTTATTTTGGTCCTAAAACCCACTCTACATGATCGTAGTGTTTTTATTTCACAGTTTTGTCCGGAACTCAGCTTCAAATTCACCCATAGCCTCGGTGAGTTTCATTTGACTGAACCCATAATCTATGGGTGACGTCACACTCCCTTACAGTCCCTGACAAAAGTCTTGTCGCTTATCCATTTTGTAGAAACAAAAGCTTATAACCTGACTTTAAATTAATCGATTGGTTTTAGAAATGTCTCATATGAAAGCTAAAACCCTCCCAAATTATGCTCAATATACTAAAATAAATTTGCTTCACTGAAGAAAGATTGATCATTTAATGAACACAGAAAGGTCAGATTTTGGCAAGACAAAAGTCTTGTCGCCTTGTCATATGATGCACCCAATCCTAGATTACAGCCTCACCTGTGATCAGTTACTGATCAATCAATTAGTGGGTGTGTATAAAAAGAACCCCAGCACACCAGACCTTCACATCAACTGCAACCTGACCTCTGACAACATGCCTAAGATCCACCCTGAGACCAAAGCGTTAATTATCAAGAGGCTGAAGACCAGATCCACTGCTGAGGTGGCTGACACCTTCAATGTGTCTCAGCGTCAAGTACAAAGAATAAGAAAAAGATCTGAAAAGACTGGAGATGTTTTTGACAAGCCCAGGTCCGGCAGACCCCGCAAGACAACTGCTCGGGAGGACCGTTTGTTGATTCGAAAATCCAAGGCCAGCCCCTTTTCCACTGCAGCAGAGCTCCACCAGGCCTAGTCACCTCAAGTCCCTGTGTCAACCAGAACAGTTTGTAGAATTCTGTCTCGAAATGGCCTCCATGGTCGAATCAGTGCACAGAAACCAGCACTAAACAAAAGGCAATTAAAAAACCGTGTGGCATTTGCCAAGGCCCACAGCCTGCTAAAAGGATGGACACTGGAAAAGTGGCAGAAGGTGGATTTCTCAGATGAATCCTCGGTTGAATTACATCACAGCCGCCACAAATATTGCAGGAGACCTACTGGAGCCCGCATGGATCCAAGATTCACCCAGAAAACAGTTAAGTTTGGTGGCGGAAAAATCATGGTCTGGGGTTACATCCAGTATGGGGTGTGCAAGACATTTGCAGGGTGGAAGGCAATATCAATAGCCTAAAATATCAAGAAGTATTAGCTACCTCTTACATTCCCAACCATAAAAGGGGTCAAATTTTGCAGCAGGATGGTGCTCCATCGCATACTTCTATCTCTACATCAAAGTTCCTCAAGGCGAAGAAGATCAAGGTGCTCCAGGACTGGCCAGTCCAGTCACCAGACATGAACATCATTGAGCATGTCTGGGGTAGAATGAAAGAGGAAGCATGGAAGGCAAAACCAAAGAATCTTGATGAACTCTGGGAGGCATGTAAGACTGCTTTCTTTGCTATTCCTGATGACTTCATCAACAAATTGTATGAATCATTGTCGAACCGCATGGATGCAGTCCTTCAAGCTCATGGAAGTCATACAAGATATTAAATATGGATCTCACAGCACCACTACTTAATTCACTGACGTTATGCAACATATTTTCGTATTTGAAGTAAATTATTTGTTCAATTTTCTGTAGGCGACAAGACTTTTGTCTTGCCAAAATCTGACCTTTCTGTGTTCATTAAATGATCAATCTTTCTTCAGTGAAGCAAATTTATTTTAGTATATTGAGCATAATTTGGGAGGGTTTTAGCTTTCATATGAGACATTTCTAAAACCAATCGATTAATTTAAAGTCAGGTTATAAGCTTTTGTTTCTACAAAATGGATAAGCGACAAGACTTTTGTCAGGGACTGTAGTCCACTTCTTTATACAGTCTGTGGTATCTGTGGAAATATTGTTTTTCCAGGAATGTTCCACAATTCATTACATTCCTAACTTATCTCCAAGGAGACAAGTTACAGGTGAGATTTGTGGAGAGATGATTCTGCATGTACTGTGGTAGTAAGAACATCGGTAATAGAAAAAAATAAAAAAAAAACTATACAGTAGAATATACCAGATAAAGCAACAACATCGCTATGAGACAAGCAGCCTACTCAGCAGAAATGTTACACAATTCACCTTTAAAGAAATAACTAGTCATGCACATCTTATTTCCACTGTCCACTTAGCTACTGTTATTATGGTAGATGCAATAGAATGTACCTTCTATGTGTGCATTTTGTCAACACAATTCTAAAGTGAGAAACAGAAACCAATCAGACGTTAAACTGCTCCAATCACCTGCTATTGTTAAGATGTACGTTACATAAAGCGAAAACATAATACAAAATTCCCCCGCTGTTCTGCTCTATGGGGGCTCCCAGTATAATTTCACCTCCTCCGTCTGAAGCAAGTGGCCATGTTTCAAATATAGGTCTATAACATGTATTTAAGAGACCGGAGAGGTATTTATATGCATTCTACAGGCAGACACACACATAAGTCACAAACTACTGGTTAAAGTCTAAATCAACACTATTATATTCTCACAAATTACACTGTGCAGTTTGTGACCACTGCTGAGAGTGACAAAAACTCCAGTAAAAATGTCCCAAATTGTGATGTAATGTACGCCAACTGCTCGTCTCCAGGGCGATACTATTGCTTTGTCTTGAATGTTACACAATATGGCATTAGGCAAATCAACTGACGCACCTTTCAAAATAGCACTGACTTAGAAGCACTTTAGAAAATGGGGGCAGTTTGTTTTAAAGACTGCACTTGACATACAATATTTTAAAATATATATATATTTTTATGCCGCTGATAACCTGGACCCAAGTACAGTGTTTCATTTCTGTGTATTTTTATACCGAAATGACAAATTCAGTCTTTTTTTTGCTAAAAAATATATGAAAATCAAGCATTCTTGTAAGCCGGGTCATCTCTCCACAGATCTGACAGATACGAGATACGCTTAATGCCTTAATGTGCATCATTCCAAGCAAAGCAAGAACCTTATTGTTGCTCTTAACTTCTACTACTACTACTACTTCTACTGCTACTATTAATACTACTAGTTACAACTTCAAACCTACTTTGAAAACTCTGAATAGCTATTAAGATACAGCGCACTTAGCCTCTGGGGTAAATAACATTTGATCACAAATGTAGAAGGTTTGGTGAAGTTGTAATTACTTATTTTTCTATATTTGCACTCCTGTTTTGCATTAAATGTGTGAATCCAAAAGGGGTATTTTTATAATTTGGTTTAAAATATTACAACAGTGAAATAAACTAGCATGTGTTATTCTCCGAAGGCCCATCCATCATTACCACAAATTAGATTACGTTTTCTGAAGCATTTAATTTCTTTTTAGTCCAATAACAACATCCCAGAGTAAAATTTTCATCTATGGATGTCACTTTTCATGCAAGCTGTTGAGGTAGGAAGAGACTGTTTAGCCAAGATACACCGCAAGCTTCAAACTTCTGTCATCTCTGAGTACCTTAAAATACCATGGCCAGAAGGAAAGTTTACGAAGGTACCAATGCAAGCCAATTCAATATAAGCTGTCCACAGTTCTCTGATCACCGGCGTACACTGGATGCTAAAAAGCCATTTAAAAATTCAGGCTTATAGTCAAAGGCAGTTGAAAATTAAAGACTGGCCTGTAAGTAGAAAAGTAATTTGCTCTTGTTGGCCTCAAATATTTCATACCTCCTTTAAATGTCATAGAAAATAGTGATGTAGTACTCTAGTATTTGATAAATCTCTGAAGATGCGGTGAAATATGACAGGCAATTTTATAAGTAGAGAATCTGAACAAAGTACCACACCAGTAGAAGGTACAGTGGAAGAAGTACAGCAAGTTACAGCAAAAGTAATGTAACTACCACTATCAGTATTGTACTCGACCAATAATTACTTTAAAAGGCCTGTATTAGTCTATTTTTGATTTATGGTATAAAGTTGTTTCCTCGTCACAAGTATACCTGGAGTTATGTTTTGTTTTATTTGGATAATTTCAGCCCTGAAATAATAATAATAATAATAATAATAATAATAATAATAATTATAATAATAATAATAATAATAATTATTATTATTATTATTATTATTATTATTATTATTATTATTTATTTTTGTATTATTATAACAATAATAATAATAATGCATCAGTTTTATACAGTGCTTTTCTGGACACTTTGCTTTACAGAGCATTATTCATTCACTCAATGGTGGTAAGCTACTGCTTTGAGGCAGATTGACGGAAAATTACCATATTCTAGTGTATTAAGTAGTATTAAAGGTACTTTCTAGTACCATTACTTTAGCTACTATCCCTTACTACCTTATATACACTACTATGACCACTAAAGTAAAAGTATACACTACAGACAATGCAATACAACACATATTGTTTAAAATATGCCTAGTCATTGTTAATGTTGGGATTTTTTTGATCAACAGGTCTCCAGCAAATCCTGTCAGTAAAAGAATGTCGTTTGGAGAAAACTGTATATTTTGTGTGGCACTAGAATATGAAGCAGTTATTTAGAAATGTCTTGTCTTGTCTGTGTTCATGAACCATATTGTTAAAAGCTATACTTTTTTAATACAAAAAATTGTATTAGAAAAAATCTGGATCCACCAATGTGAGAGAAATTAATGCTGTATTCCTCTACTGTACACTGTATGATCACATTTTTTCTCTCCAAGTTACCTGAGTTTATGCATGTGCTGCAGGTGGAAAAACGCAGCAGATACATTGCATTCAGTTGCGGTCAAA
Organism: Taenioides sp. WSHXM2023; assembly: GCA_029959045.1. Lineage (NCBI taxonomy): Eukaryota > Metazoa > Chordata > Actinopteri > Gobiiformes > Gobiidae > Taenioides > Taenioides sp. WSHXM2023. The sequence continues at coordinate 2,139,165 of CM057104.1, forward strand.
GACAGACGCGTCCCATTTAAATGCTGCAATTAATAAATTAGCCAAAGCGAATCGATAGCCCCCCCGCAGAGCATGGCAGGCGGACAGCACTCAGGTGTAATTAAAATGGCAACTATTGACAAACCAAGATGGATGGAGCACTTCCTGGTAGTCCGCATCGCTTTGAAGACTCATTATGTGGGTGTCATCGGGTCTAAACGCTCACGTGTGGGGCTAGGCTAGCATGTAATGTAAACAAACTCAGGCGGTTGGTTTTAGCATTGGTTAGCGCTTAGCTTAGCATCCAGAGGTCACGGGGTCACGGGCAATCTAAACATCCATCTTAGTCTGTCACCTTGCATTATCTTTGGGTCGTTCCAATTAGCTCCAGCGCTAAGTGGTTTGGTCAAGTGTGAAGTGCATCCGAGCAAATGACAATCAAGGTGTTAGTGGAACCTATGTAATTATGAGGTCGCTAACAAGGTGCTAGCAAGAGCGCGGTGAAATTTCAAGGTTTCTTTAATACTGCAGTCTTATTTTTGAGGTGAAGCAAAGGAAAAGATAGAAACGGTTTGAGCTAAAATGTACATCTGTGTAAGGTGACTATGGTATGTTCACTAACCACGTCGAAACAGGATCTAAACCCAAACTAGAACTGGACTAGACCTGGACTACACCAAGACGAAACCAAGACAAAACCAAGTAGCGCTATATAGTCGACTAAAGAAATTCTTGATCAGTTAGTTGACTAAAAAAGGAGGCGTGGCTAAAGCTCTTAAAACCATTACGTATTTCTATGTATCTGACCCAAACTGCATTCACAAAACTACACCTGCACAGGAGTTCATGCAAAAACAAATATTTATGCAGAAAAGAAGTGCTAGGAAACACTGTATTTATATAAACACAGATTAAACTTGTGAATTATGAGTTTAATCTACCTTTTTACATAGAAATACAAAAAAAAAAAAAAAAAATCTTCAGCTAACTCACTCATTTCTCCTTTCTTCTGTCATTCTTCTGTCATATCATTACAATCTAATAAAATAATGATTACTGGACTAATACAAATTCTAAGTCTCCACTGACCGATTCACTGACAAAAGGGCTACATCCCTAAAACCAAGTCTAAATCAGAGCAAGTGGGAATTCACCCTTGGTAAAAAGAAATTAGATTTAGACACCCCAAATTTAAAGGTGCACTATTTATCCATTACCTTCTTGTTTCTATGGATATGTCATTGCTCTGGCTCGAATGTTCCACAGTATGACGTTAAACAGCTCTATCTTACATTTATTCAGTTACAGGTGGTTTTATTCCTCTAAAATACCTAGAAAAACAGACATTCTGACTGTGAGCGGGGTTGCCTCTCCACAGATCTGACCTGTAACTTGGTCTGGTTTGGTCTCCAGGAAGACAGAAAGGTTTAATGCCAAACTGTGAACCATTCTGGATCAAGCAATAACATCTCCATAGAGACAAGCATTTGAAAGGCGCTCCGCCAGAAAAGTTACACAATGCACGTTTAACTTTAGGTTACTGGCAAATTAAAATAAGAATCCATAGTTTTTAAACCTTCTAACTCTGTAGTTTATACCGCTACATCATTATTTTTGAAATGCATGGGATTCTTGTATTAGTTTATCAGCTCATATTTCAGTAATCTCTCAGCTGTTGGCCTTGGACATGCTCAAAATGTAAAAAACAGACTTTGAAAACAGTCCCACAAGTAAACATATATCAAAAAGCTTATGCAACAGTAAAGCTTGTCAGAGAAATCACATGTAATGTATTTCCAAAAACTATTCGCCCCAGAATGAACATACAAAAACAAAACAATATATGATTAAATACAGCTACACAATAAATATATCTTTGGGCTTGTCATGTTGCCAGGGCATTTGTCAAGAAAATGAAAGAAATGGAGAAGTAAATGATAGTGGTTTACATGTTGGATGGCAGGAGTCAAAATCACCATTTCAAAAACAACATCCCAGACGCTTATGATCAAATCCTTGAAAATATTACACAGCTCTGTCTCCCTCCCTGTGATCTGACGCCTTCTCCATTCTGAGGCTGTCCACTGTTCAACAAGGACAAACACATAACTCAGATTCAGATTCAATTACAACTAAAATCCATCTTGTTTTCTCTTTAATATGGTCTAATACAACGAAATCCACACTTCAGTTTTGTTTATAATTACGGAAAAACACCTGCTAAGAAAAAGGCAGTAGTAGATGAAGTACTCAGTTTTATTACTTGGATCGTGTAACTTTCCAGTAGAGGATCCGTCAAATGCTTTTATCCATGGAGATATTATTGCTTTGCCTGGAATGTTTCACAGTATGGCATTAAACCTTTCAATCTTCATGGAAACCAGACCAAGTTACAGGTCAGAGTTGTGGAGAGGCAACCCCGTTCACAGTTAGAATGCCTGTTTTTCTAGGTATTATGAGCTATAAAACCTCCTTTAATTTATTAAATATAAGGTAGAGCTATTTAATGTCATACTGTGGAACATTTCAGGCAGAGTAATGACATATCCACAGAAACAAGCAGGTGAGGGACCCCCAACCACAAAGGTATGCCTTAGTCATCAAGTTTAATTGTTACTAATCAAACACATATTTCAAAGTGTTACCAGCCCTACTGGTTATAAATGGGCAATATAATAAGAAACCAATGTAGTGCAGCCCCCTAATGGTTTAAAAGTTGTGGACCCAGCCCTGGTGCATTATGGTACATCGCCCTCTCGACTTGTCCGTAATAATACAATCCATTAGTTCCACTGAGAGCTACCTCTTGGGCAGGGGCAGAAAGTGGTTTTCTTGGACATCTTCAGCTATGACAATGTCTCAAGTGGTCAGTGTGTATTTTCGTTATAAAGCACTTCAAGTGTGTGTACAGGGGGAATGGTGAAAATGATGGATTAAAAGATGGTCACAAATAAAACACAGTAACATTGTTGAAATATTAGTAACCATGGAAGTACCTGATTACAAATCAGCTTATTACAGCTACTTATACTATAGTGTACCCAAATACAATTTTATAATGTTACTGCTCAGTGCTACTGGAACTTTGACTATCACTGGTACTACAACTTCTATGATTTCAACTACTACTACTACTACTACTGCTGCTCCTGCTGCTGCTACTACTAATAATGCTACTACGACAGCTACTACTGCAACTACTGCTACTACTACTACTTGCCATAGAAAGTGAAACTCGTCCAGATAAATTAAATTTAAAAAAGTATACACTCATTTGAAATTCAATTCACCAATACTAGAGTCAAAATATCAATCCCATCCCTTTAAAATCTAGTTCTTTTTCTCTAAAGAAACTTCAATTTTCTCTTTTAATTTTGCATATTCAGAACATTTTCTTAAACTCATTGTATCTGTCATATCACAACCCAATACCATTTTATGAATATTATTACCACAACTACCACAACTACAACTACTACTACTATTACTACTACTAGAGATGTGCTCCGGATGTGAATACAAAACATAACTACTACTATTAAATAAAAAAGTATACTACTCTGAAATTCCATTCACAAATACTTGAGTAAAAATATCAAGTCAAATCCCATCCCTTTAAAATCTAGTTTTAGTCTAGTTATTTTCCTCAAAATAAACTACTAAAACTCATTGTAACTGTCATTTCACAACTCAATACCACTTTACTACTACTACTACTACTACCACTACTACTAGATACAGTCTGTGCTCCATATTTGAATACAAAACATACCTACTACTATCAAAATTCCATATATCAATACTAGTAAATACAAGTAAAAATATCAAGTCACCAAATCCCATCCCTTTAAAATCGAGTTATTTTCCTAAAAAGAAACTACAATTTTCACATATTCAGAACATTTTCTTGTACTAAAACTCATTGTAACTGTCATTTCACAACCCAATCCAAAACCACTTCCCAAAATGTGTCAACGCATTCACCGCCGAATGAATACGCAGTAACCTCCTCTGACAGGAAGGCTACATGCTTTCACTGCACACACTAGAAGTCTAATAGTTCTCTTCATTCCCACTTATTATTATGGAAAGCCTAAAATGTGTTCCCTCATCAAATCAACACACGCTACAAATCAAAGTTAAGGCAATTACAATCTTATTCCAGCCTTTCAAATGGCAACAGCTGTTTTCCTTGGTCGGAATTGCCACATAATTGTGCGAGGTAGCATATGGCTATGGCTGATTAGTACAACTGGGGGTGAAGGCGCCATCTTTCCTTTGCATGGGATTGGGAAAATGGGGAATTATACACTGAAATATATAGGGCAGTGAGGTGGCGAATAAAAAAGGCGAGACTGGGGCTTGGATGAGATGCCTGGGAAAATTGGGTAATTGTACGGATTGATCAGGAACTTCTGGATCGCTAAAGAGGTCATTATATTTATGTGATCTAAAGAGGGAGGGAGTAATATGCCAGTGATGCCAGATAATGGGCTAACAATTTTAGGGAAAAGTTTAATGTGACTGTATCCGTTCTAAGTGCAATTTAGGAAACGTTCAGTAGGGCTGGGAATCACAGGGTCCTTCATGATTCGATGCTATTCACGATGGCTCACGTTACGATATTATCACGATATGGCGATACCTGTGATAACTGATATATAGTACATGATTCTCTGTGATACATTGCTGTTTTTTATGAACCAAATCCATTTTAGCAACAATATTTCTTTGTTAAACCACTACCTGTGCGAAGTCAATATGAAAAACATCTATTTTAATCATCATAACAGTGAGTATGTCAAGTGTATTGCAAAAAGTAGTTTTCTTACACTAAAGAAGCAACAAACTGTAGTGCGGTCACAAAAAAACAAAACAAAACAAAAAAACACTAAAAGATACCAAAAATACTCTTGCCTATGATAACGACACTGTATCATCAAGTTTAGTATCATGATGTACACCCCTAGTTCAAAGTACACATTTAAAAGTAAAAAGATTTGTAATGAATTATCATCAGAATTGTTTACAGGAGTCAGGATATTTTGCTTTTCACAGACTTTGAAAAGAAATGCAGTGTTTGCCTTTTGCTAATTGCCGCCATTCAAACTTTGATTAAATTGTCATTATTCTCACTGTCTAGACACATTTGAATCTTCTTGTACGTAGCTCTGTCTGTGTATTCAGTGTACTGCCTGTGAACTTGTCTTGCAAAGGTTTTAGTTTCACGGCGTCTTTTGTTCAAGCTGAGATGAAAGGATAAAGTTACACCTCCTGGGAGAGTCCAGTATGTAGCTGTATAATGACAGTTAAAGAGCTGCTCAGACTTCCCAACAAGCCTCCAAGAACAAGCAGGTAATACAGGTCAATTTGATATAATAGTGGTTAGGACCTAAAAGTATACGTAATAATACTACTATGAGCCTGATGAAAACGAGCCTGCCAATCTGAAGTGTCTTGGCTAAGGACACAACAACAGACCACTGCTCTAACCACTGAGTCACTCTCACCCTACATAATATCTACATACATAATCTCTTACTGTGTATTCTTTTGTCTTTTGTCCAAATACTTATATAAATTGAAAAAGTTTAAGTTAGGAAACTGCATTTTAGTTTTCTTGGGGTCAAGAGAGTGTTTCCATGATAATAATTCTCAATTAAATATCTTTATTAAAGGTATTATATTATGCAAAATTGACTCGCACTCACACATGTTTGAGTAACTCTTTATTCTTAGTCTGTTTACATCTCCAAAGCTCAAAATGCTCCGTTTCACCTTGTGATGTCATGAAGCGGTAGTTTTCAAGTTAACAGTTACCTTTTACTGTTTGTTTAGTAGAGATTCAGATCTGAAATTATCCAAATGATTCTAGTGAAGGGGTATGGAGTTTTAAAACACGGAGGAGCACTTCCTGTATTACCACATGACATCACAAGGTGGGACAGAGTGTTTTCTGTTTGAGAGAAGAAGAGCTCAGCCTAAATATGCAGGATTTGTGTGTGTGTGAAACAACTAAAAACCAGGTACTCTGTTTGTGATGTCTATATTTGATGCCTATATTATATACAGTCTGTATTTGTACCTGCATTAAAGAGTACTCTAAAACCTTCTACTGAATAAGGCAGTTCTTGTGTAGCTAAACTGTTATTGAATGAATTGAGTTCTCTGCCCATGCATCTTGCCCAATAGAGAGAGCTTGTAAATTCTAGTGACCATACAACTCCATTAGGGCTGAGATTTATGGCTTAACAGTTCTGTCAATGTAGCGCCGTATATTGATAGACCTATAGATAGTTCCCATCAGTGGAACAAGATGAGGCATTGAGCAAACACTGCCACATGTAGTCTCTTAATGAGGACAGATTAAGAACAATTTATCCATTGTTGCCGATCTATTCTTTCTCCCTAAGGTTTAACTTAACTTGGGGGTAGCGTTTTACCTCTTCCCTTGTCCCCTCGAACCAATAATGTTGTTTTTTCCAGGCTTAAATTATGCTATTTTCCATTCTGTGTTATAATGTTGTTTCCTTATCACAAACATACCCTTTCATTCACACGTTTAACACACAAACCCTGTATAACACTCTGTTCCACCTTGTGATGTCATGTGGTAATACATGAAGTGCTCTCTCTATACACCTTTACTGGACAATCATCCAAATGATTCTGGAATTGCCAATCTGTACAGAACAAAAGTTTAAGGTAGCTGTTGAAAACTACCACTACATGACATCATAAGGTGGAACAGAGCATTTTGAGCTTTGGAAAAGTAGACAGACTAATAATAAAGGATTACTCAAACATGCGTGAATGAAACAAAACAACTCCAGGTCTGTTTTTGAGGAGGTAACAACATTTCAACGTCATACGAGTCAATTTTGTGTAATAGAGGAACTTTAACTTCACTTGGGACTATCTCTTTACCTCTCCTCTAACCAATAATGTTGTTTGGTTTTTTTTTCCATTCCAAGCTTAAGCTACCACTGCACACTCCATCACCCAAAACATCGCCCAAAGGGAACGGCAATTACAGGGGTCAAAGGTTGTTTCCCAAGTCCTCCAACCAATCCGAGTGCATTTCTATTATAAACACCACATGAGGTGCAGAGGACTCCAGAGGCTGCCGTGTCAAGCTAAGGTCTGTGCTTATTTTCGTTGGGCCCAATGAGAGATGTAGCAGGTAAACAAGAGTGCCTGTCCCTGCTAGCATAATGGCCTTGTGGCCAGGGATAAGATCAAGGTGAGTAATCAAATGTTCAGATGCAGCCTTATTATTTTGGAGATCATTATAAAGGACATTCTCAAGGGACAGACTGCAGCAGATGACAAGGGCATCTTAGTTTGAAAGAATAGATCTTATTGTCGTAACAGTCGAAAACCAGGATATGACTGAGAATTGAGAATTATTCATTTAATAGAGAGGCTGCCCTAAACTAGCTGAAAAAAGAAAGAAGGAAAGAAAGAAAGAAAGAAAGAAGGAAAGGGAAATTTCTAATCTTTCTCAAGACTAAACAAATTTGGGACTTCACAGGGAACAGAATAACCACATTTGAGTAACGGGATTAAAATAATAACAATAAAAGCACAATTTATAAAGTGAATATTTCTAAAGGGCTGCAAAAAAACATTAAAACAAAAACAAAAAAAAAATAGCGCCACCAGTAATTAATAAACGAATGATGTGGGAGCTTGGTTCACTGGTTAAAATGCAGGAACACCAACCCAAAGTCAGGCGCTCAGACACTGCTCAGCTTAGTGCTTATAATTGTTGTGTCCTTTGGCAAGACGCTTCTCCACACTGTTTTGGGGGGTCAGTGGCAGCCTGTATTCTCCAAGCAGCGATATTGAATCCCGCAAACTTTGAAGTACATGAATAATGCAAATGTAGAGGACAAACTTCCCTACGGGGACAATAAAGTGTACCTTAAAGGTGTACTGTGAGATGTTATTGCTTTGGTCTGGAATGTTCTACTACAGTACGGCAATTAACTTACATATCGCCATGGAGACGTCACCATGCCAAGTTACGGGTCAGGTCTGTGAAGAGGTGCCCCCGATAACAGCAAGAATTCATGTTTTGAAGGTAGCTGTTCAATTAAAAAAGAGTGTAATGAAACAAACGCTAGAGAGGGGTTTAATGCTATACTGTGGAACATTCTAGTCAAAGCAATAACATCTCCATGGAGACAGACCAGGACACAGACCGGAAAAGTTACGCAGTGCACCTTTAACCTTTGAAAAAAACACAATGCAAGTAGATAGCCAATTGAACTCAAAAGGCAAATTTGTTGATTCTTAAATGTCCATTGTTTTAAGCAGAATCATTTTGGCCACTACACCTACTTCAGTGAAATGTGCATTTATACCTTATGTCAAACTTTAACAACTTTTTGACAACAGCCTCAACAGGAACATAATCCGACCTAATCCCCAGATTTCTGATATAAAAAGACATGCTTTGTAGTTCCTGAAGAGCTTAGCAACATCAACATACAAGCCATCATCATCGTCACTAGATCAAAGGTGAATTCTCCCACCTGCATTCGTGATCCCTGTAGCCCAGAATCAAAATGCATTAGTTTAACATGAGGCCTGTTGTACATATAGGGGTTGCACAGATAAAGATGTAATTCCTGAGCAGCTAATCCATGCGGTTCCTGTGTGGAGGTAAATGATCAAAGAGGGGTTGAGATTATGGCCAATAAAAAGAGGTGAGGAGCGCAAATTAGCCATGAAAGTCAAAGGGGCAATTAGGAAAAAGGATATACACGAATCAAACGTAACTGCAGATTACTGATGCTATAAACCAGGTGATATTACGACTATACATACATACAACATACTAGGGTTCAATACTAACAAAGTCACATTCACAGGACAGAAATGAACCTTTCCTGAATAGTTTTAGAATGATCTTGAGCTGTATCAGAAGTATAAGAGCACATAGACTAGTATACGCACATGGACCACTATGGAACCTACCTGGACGAATTTGGGATTACACAGATATAAATCGACATGGTAATATAAAAGAAAGTACTATGATTTATTGCTGAAATGATTTTCTCTATCTATCTCTAAATAAAGGGTGTTTTTATTATCATTGTGGTATAAACTGGTATTGAATATAGAGTCTATTCCTGTCGAAATGGAGTTAGAAATTTGAGTATCTTGACAACACTACAATATACTATGAAATCAGCATTCATTCATCTCTTCCGCAGTAATTGCTGGCTGGAACTTACTTTTACTTTGGATACATACGTACATTTCCTTCAAGAGACAGAGTTTTGGAAATGTTTGGACTTCACCTAGCCAACAAAATTAAGTTTCATGGTTTTGCAAATGACCATTACAGCGTCAGATATTTCTATTGGTTAATCAGTATATCACCAGATGGAGAAAGCTTTACCACAGAGCTAAAATTATGGTGTATTTTGGTATGTATTTTGTATTTTCCATTTCTGTTTTGTACATTATCTATTTGCCTGATTTTCTATTTTCTCTCAAATCCACAATTTTCTAAAACCCTGTGGAGCAACTGCTATTGTAATTTTTGCCTATATAAAAATTTGTTTGAAATTATTATTATTAGCTGCTACTATAACCCACTCCCTAGAATAGCTTTAATGATGATACATTATTTTCTTTTGTTGAATTTCAGCCTGCCACTTTCTAAACTAAATACACAAGCTTTGTTCCAGTAAACAAACAGTGTTCCAGTATTATGGGTCACTCCGCACTCTGTCCTGTCCATCAAAACGCATTGTGCAGTGTTCCGCGTGGACTGGGTGGCCTCCTTTCCCCAGTATAACCCACTGTGAGAACACTGCCCAAATTAATAAACATGGACAGAGAAAATAGGACAGGCCTGGCAACGCAGCCCGCACTCCATTGTGCCATGTTCCAGACAGTGGGCAAGATGACAGCATCGTGAAGGGAGAGAGCCGCAAAGAAAAAAAAATAAAAATGGTTTGCTTTATCTCAATGGAAGTCTGAGATCCTGTTGCGTAGACTAATGGAAAAAAAAATAGGGAAACTTTAATTTATAAAGGTTATTTTTGGTTTCGCAGTAGGACTAAGGACTTGGTGCAGGGTCCACCACCTGCTTGTCTGCATGGAAATGTTACTGCTTTGCCTGGAAGGTTCCACAGGATGGCTTTAAACTAACTGATACATGGAGACAAGAAGTAAGTTACAGCACCAGGACAAATTACAGGTCAGATCTATGGAAAGGCAGCCCACCTCAGAGAAAGAATGCATTTTTTTCTAAGCATTTATGTTAATAGAAAGACCATGAATTGAATAAATGTAAGGTAAGTGCTATTCCATACTGTGGAACATTCCAGGCAAATCTCCAGTGACAGCACTGTTAACTTAAAATGTAATTTCCAAACCAAACTACTACAAATAGCTAAAATCAGGTAATTAATAATGTAATAATGATAGTCTTGAAAATTATACATTTCTATACACATACCCAGTGTTGTGTTGTTTCATTCACACGTTTAACAGAGAAACTGCATATTTAGGCTGAGTTCTTCTCTCAAACAGAAAACACTAACACATGTGGTAAAACAGGAAGTGCTCCACTGTGTTTTTAAACCCCATACACCTTCACTAGAATCATTTGGATAATTTCAGATCTAGAATTGACAATCTCTACTGAACTAAAGACTAATAATGCGGGATTACGCAAACATGTGTGAATCCAGGTATGTTTTTTTATGAGGTAACAACAATCTAACATGATTTAAAGCTCACAAGAGTCAGTTTTGCATAATATATGATCTTTAAGCGTAAGATAACCCTAACCCTAACCCTAAGAAAACAAGTGACAGCCCAAAGGAGGCGTCAGGAGTAGGTCTAAATAGAGGGCAGTGGATAGAAGATTATACATCTCATTGTCACCTCGGCACCCTCTCACCAGCCTCTAGCACCCGTTTAATCTGTTACAACGCCGACTGACCTTATCTTTGTCTGTGCATTAAAGTATTAACGCTAATGTTAAAGTTACTTGGAGTCAAGAGCCACAATCTACATTCTTCCCTGAAGTCTCATAATAAAAAAAATGGAAGACCTTCTCCTAATGGCATTTCGTCTTCTGGGACTTTGGGAATTGAAAGCGCTTTTTTAGAATATTTACATTTTGTCAGCTCCCTTTTAAGGTCACAGACTGAGTCATCATCATTGATCTAATGTTACGGCATGGGACTACCATTTATTATTATATTTGACCTGAGATATAGTCCCAAATATCTGGTAATACATTACAACACATTTTCACTTGCATGTTGAATTTTATTTTTAGTAGAGTTAAAGTACAGGCTTAAAGAAGTGTTTCTAATGAAGTCTGTTTGATGCTTTGCCTAGAATGTTCCACAGTCTGGCTGTAAATGTATCTGTCTCCGTGTAAACAAAAAGTCACACCACCAGGCCAAATGACAGATTAGATCAGAGAGGCAACCAAGGTCACAATAATTTGCATGTTTTTGTTTTTTTTCCAGGACTTTTAGAGCAATATAAAGATCTGTAATTGAATAAATGATGGATAAATATGTTTAATGCCATACATATAAGTACAAACATGTACAAGCAGTTGTGTTTTGTTTCATTCACTCATGTTTAACACACAAGTCCTAAACAAAACACTCTGTTCAACCTTGTGATGTCATGTGGTAATAGAAGAAGTGCTCCACTGTGTTTTTAAACTCCATACACCTTCACTAGGTGTTGTCATTTGGATAATTTCAGCCCTGAATCCCAATCTCTACTGATGTAAATGTAAAAACTACCGCTTCATGACATCACAAGGTGGAACAGAGCACTTCAGAGCTTTAGCTTTAGAGATGTATAGACTAATAAAGGATTACTTAAACACATGTGAATGAAACAAAACACAGCTCCAGGTATGTTTTTGATGATGTAACAACATTATAACATGGCTAAAAGCTCACAAGAGTCAATTTTGCATAATATAGGCCCTTTAATGTGCAGGCTTGCTGAGTTAGTCTCTTGGATATTGTGGAGCTGCATTATAAATTATGGTAAATTAGTCTGAAGCTGCCACGTTGTTGCATTAAATCTTGATCAACTCCAAACTAAAAAGACTTGACACATATCAGCACGTGTTTCTCCAACCTCCTCTTCAAATTTACACGGCTGCATTATAACAAAACACCTTGGTGAAATGAGGACAGGGCCACCTCAGCACATTGAGATACACACTCACATACTCTGGTCTAAATAATGGGGAACACTGTGCTTCTTTGTGCTTTGTCTTGTAAAGTATTGCACAATGTGAACTTTTTCTTTATTAGAACACAATTTGACTTTTGTTTGTGTATCAAGGGTTGGGTTGGAATTACAGTTGAAATATATAAACTCGATTGGTTGAAAAAATGGGGAAAAAGGAAAAATCAACAGCTCAAAAGCTTTGGTAAAAGTTGTAAGAGCCATTTTGCAGCAAGCTTTTAAAAGTAAAACATGACAATTTTAGCACTACCACTGCCACTTTACTTCACAGGGATAGCAAGTTATTGATAGCTTAACTAGGTAAGATAAAAAGTAGAGGAGACATTTTAAGAGGAAAAAAGTCGTAATATTGTAATTGCAATTTTTGGACTAGTCTCGTCACGGTATAAAATTTCAAACTATATTTTGATACTAAGGAATAGACTCAATACTATGATTCTAATACCACGATGATAATAAAAACACTCTTTTTGGACTAGAATGTAACTTTTAACATTAAACCGTAGTACTTTTATATTCCCATGTGGCCTTATATCTGTGTAATTCCTCAGTCGTCCAGGTAGTTTTCTTAGTGGTCCATGGGCATATACTAGTCTATGTGCTCTTATACAGTACTTCTGATACAGCTCAAGATCATTCTAAAGCTATTCAGAAAAGGTTCATTTCTGTCCTGTAAATGTGACTTTTTTAGTATCGATACCTGCTCAAATCAGTATCTAGCTTAGATGCTAGTTTTAGTATTGATTAGTATCTGATTTTCAATATTTTTCACAACCCTATTTGGGAATAAACAAATCTGGAATACCTTTTTTGTCAATATTGCCCATCCTAGTAGAAAGTATAATTTTATTGTCATATAATAGGGAATGTCTGCTGTGCATTTGACCCATTCAGTGCTGTTATGTTAGGGTTAACCTATTGTACATGGGTAAATTTGAGAGGAGAAACTAGCAGTCCCTGAGAAACCCCATCTAGATACAAGAAGAACATGCAAACTCGGCAAAAAGTACATTACTATAGTATCTCTGTTTGATCACAGGAGCGTGTACTGCAGTAGTTATGGTCAGCTGTGGTCTATTTTCACATACTTTCACACTCAGATGTATTCTTTCAGAGAGATCACCCTGCAGCTCTGCCTGTGGCCATCGTCAAACTAAAGAAAACTGCGGAACATTTGAACCATGCACTACAGTCACAGATATAAACTTACTTTGTTCTTATGGTCCCTACTGTACAACACACTGCAGTACAAGTACATACGCCTGGAATACATAATACAGTAAAGGTGATGCTGGTGGTTTTAATATACTCTTCATAGGTTTGAGATAATTGGTTCCCTGGTCTTCCACTCTCACAAACATTCATACTAAAATTCCAAATTTACTCCAAACATTCTTCAACACATGCATATATATATATTATATATAATATATATTATATATATATATATACACATATATACACACATATATATACATATATATACATATACATACATATATACATATACATATATATACACATATATACATATATATACATATACATACATATATACATATACATATATACACATATATACATATACCTATATATACATATATACATATATATACATATAAATACATATAAATACATATATATATATATATATACACACACACACACACATATATATATATACATATATATATATTATATATATACATACATACACACATATATATACACATATACGCACAATATATAACTATATAACTTAAAGATGCATTATGCAACATGTTTGGTGAATGGGCTGCCATAGAGTAGTGCTTTCCGTGAATGTTCCACAGCATAGGTTTTAACTTGTATAACTCCATGGAAACAAGAAGATGCAAAAGCCTCATCATCATCAAAGAAATTGGCCTGTAACTAATACAAAGTGAGTTATTGTATAGGAAGGGGGAGTGAGGGAGATTCATAAATAGTGATATCCCATGGCTTTTCCATTAAAAGTCCATAACAAGGATATATTATAATGTATATAGTGTATATAATGTATAATGTTATATTGTATCATGTAGATTATAAGTAGTAAGTTCTTCCAAATGCAATGGCTATTCTTAAAAATACTATTGTAAAACTACCAGGCCAAGTTACAGGTCAGATCTGTGGATAGGTGGCCTCCCTATAAGAATGTATGTTTTGAAAGGTATTTTAGAGCCATGACAACACTTGTGATTGAATTAATGCAAGATTGAAGTATTTAATGCCATATTTTGGAACATTCTAGGCAAGGTAATAGCATCTCCAGGGACACAGGCAGGCCATAAGAAAAGTTATAGCAGGTAAAACTGGTGAAACTATTCCAATATCTGTGATTGTGAAGACAGAAAAACAGGTGGACTCTGAGAACGTTTAAAATTGTTCTGAGCTATAGACCTCGCTTTAATCTGACCAGACTATTTCACTGAAAAATTCAATACATCCTTTTGAACAAATTCACCATTCTCTGACCATACAGACAGACATACTTTACAGTGACCTCTTTCCTCTTTGCTTGAATGCAGCAACAGACTTTTTTTTTCCCTTCTTTTGCAAATGATTTCACATTGTACCGCAGTGGCTACTGGAGCTCTCTTGTCTGTCAATTACGATGAGTGACAAATGGAGGCATTTGTAGTCTGGAGACGGCCAGTCAACCCCACTGTCTCCACGAATCACTCACAACCCAATCATTTTGTATAGCGACGCTCCGCCCGCCTCTGCTTCTGCCCCCTGCCCCTCACCACCACCACCACCACCTCCCCCTCCGCCCGGGGAGACAGATAATCCCGGAACAAGACCTCCACAAGATCACTTACATGATGACATCAGTGTAATGGCTATTTAAAAAGTTTCGGATTCAAAGTGCATTACAAGCACTAGGAATCATGAATTAAGTCATGAATTGAAAAGATTATCTTAATTCTCTATGGGAAGAATTACAGAATTACATGTGGCTTTAGAGTAAGAAATGCAAAAGTAGTGATGGTAAAAAAGCAAATTCTGTTGTAAAAATCTCTAAGTCTGAGCTGTATACACTAGTCAAAGCAAGATAAAAAATAGTAAAAGTACATGTTTTTATTCGGTTGTCACAATAACAAATTTTGAAGCCTGATATATTGCTAGAGATACTGAGATAAAAGATGATATTAAAACCACTTTATGCCACTGAGACAATAATATTAAAGCAGGATAATCTCAGTTAACACATTTTTAAATAGACTGCATCATTAAAAGGCCTGAGCTGCAACAAATAAATATTATAATGAGCCATAGAAGTCACTTATTTATCCTTGTACAGCTCAAATTTTATGGTATTAAAAAGAAAATGCCCAAAATGTGTTCACGGGTAGCAGAGAACAAAGTACCCAATCTTGTATGAAAAAGAAATAGCCAGACCTCTACAAACTTTCTTTTCTTTCAGTCTGTCTTTTAAATGTTAACACTCCTGGAAAGGTTTAAAAGGTGAAAATGTGAAAACACAAATCAGAAATAATCAGTTGCTATCGAAGTAAATAATTGTCATCACAATCAATCAATTTTGGTCGGAGGAGCTATGGGGGTGCTATGTTCTTCAGTGAGGGTGCACACTTAACATGTTAATTTAGAGCTTTTTATGGATGTGAACGCATCCCCACCCCTTACCATGTTTGCTTTGCTGTTTTAAACCAGTTTAAATGTAGTTAGATTTAGAAAACTTAATATTTATTGTAGTCTCCTTTTGAAAGAAAAATTGCCCTATGAAAATGGGGCAAAAATCTCTGGGGGAGCTATTGGGGTGCATTCTAGGGGAAGCTACTGCCCCCTCATATATATATATGCATAAGTATATATAGACAATACAAGATAATATTTAAACTAATTTATGCCACTGACATAATACCTATAATAACCTTAAAGCAAAAATATATGTATTCTAAACTTACAATATCATTAAACACATGAGCTGCAATAAATAAATAGTAGAATGAAACCATTTTATAACTTTAACTCAAATATATACCAAAATACAAATGTCCCCAAAGTAGCAAAGATAAATTACCCCACGATAAATATTGACCCTAAAAAATAATCATCTCAAATGGCTGTAAAAGGACACCAACACTACAGAAACACGAGCTCTTTGTGAGTTAGTCAGAAGCCCGCTTGGTTGTTAATGAAGCTAAATATTATGGACCGGA
This sequence comes from Taenioides sp. WSHXM2023, assembly GCA_029959045.1. Classification (NCBI taxonomy): domain Eukaryota; kingdom Metazoa; phylum Chordata; class Actinopteri; order Gobiiformes; family Gobiidae; genus Taenioides; species Taenioides sp. WSHXM2023. The sequence goes on from CM057104.1 coordinate 2,155,607, forward strand.
GTGTTGGAGCTTGACTTCTCCAGGGAAACAGTTGCACAAATAATTGAACATTCAGTTGTGGCGGGTGACTTATTGACGGGTGACACTGCACGTTCTGCTCACTGCCTCGTTCTTAATTGCGGAAAATTAGAAGAATATTTTGTACTGAAGGATAAATGTGTTTTCAAAATTTCAAGATTTGACCTAGTGTTGTCCCTCAGTGGTCCAGGTGGGTTCCATAGTGGTCCATGGGTGTATACTAGTCTATGTGCTCTTATACTTGTTCTGATACAGCTCAAGATCATTATAAAGATATTCAGGAAAGGTTCATTTCTGTCCTGTGAATGACTTTTTATTATCAATACCTGCTCCGATGAGTACCTAGTTTCGATACTAGTTTAAGTATCGATTAGTATCTGATTTTCAATGTTTTAGATAATTTGAGAAACATAAAAATCCGATTCCCCCTCTACCCCATCACCACTTATGCAAAAAATTACCCCAAAAGTTTAATTTCCAGTATAGTGTTGCCCTGAGCATCGTGAGATTGAGTCCCAGCTCCAACAGTTCACCACTCTTCTCCCTGATTTCACGCAAAACAAATCAGTTTTATTCTGGACTCAATCACCACCTTACAGAACCTTCTTCCTCTCACTGCTCAACATTTTCCCTAGTTTACATTACATTTTATGCAGAATAAAACAGGATATTTAAAGGTGTATTGTGTAACTTTTTTGGTTGAGGGTCCATCAAATGCTTTTCTCCATGAAAATGTTATTGCTTTGTCTGGAATGTCTCACAGTATGGTATTAAACCTTTTAGTCTTCATGGAGACCAAACCAGACCAAGTTACAGGTCAGATCTGTGGAGAGGCGACCCCGCTCACAGTCAGAATGCCTGTTTTTGTAGGTATGTTTGAGGAATAAAACCACCTGTAATTGAATAGATGTGAGTTAGATCTGTTTAATTTTTAAATATTCCAAGCAGAGCAATGACAATAAAAAAACAAGAAGGTGACGGACCCCCGACCAAAGTTACATAGTGCAACTTTAATTATTAATTATTGTATTTCATAATATTCAGCCTTTGTGATTTGCTCATTTCAACCATTGAAATAGCAGCCCTATCTTGCATGTGTTTAACCAACACCATCAACTGACATCTGCACAGAAAAACATTGAATTCGCTTAAACATTGTCCTATGCCAAAAACCGCCCACCATCTTGCCATTCTGGTGCCAAATATCCTTTCTTCAGACAGCTTCTATACAAATAATGCTTGACACGAGGACAGCATGCTAAGGTCCAGTAGACACACATTCAGGCAGTTTTGGATGGTGCAAAATAGTAAAAAATCTCAAAGAAAACAAAGGAATCGCTCCTCTTTTCTAGCCAGACTCTTCCTGAAAGCGTAGACTGTTTCGCTGCAATATTCCACTGCCTGTTGATGATTATGTGCCCTATTTTGTACCCTCTGATAAGACTGCATCCAATTTTGCCTCTTCCTACTGGAGCAGTGGAGGGGTGCTTGCAAAATGCACGCCTTTTATCCCCACTGCACAATTTCAATTCAATCTTCTAAGAGATTCGAAATGAAGATGACATCCTTGACTTCGATTGCCTCGTCGAGGTCCATGTCCGATGCAGCAAAGCTTTCCGGAAAAAAAAGTTAGGGGAGAAATGACATAATGAATTAACCTGTGTACAGAATTGGAAGAACTCAAGTAATATTGGTTTTGAAGTATACTTATAAACTACAATATAAATACTTTGAGTGAATATATATAAAAAACTGCTTTGAGTGCTATGTTGAAGTACTCATAGATGCTGCTGCTACTGCTACTGCTACAACTACTACTACATCTGCTACTGCTGCTACTGCTACTACGACTACTACTGCTACTACAGCTACTGCTACTGCTACTAGCAGTGCAGAGCCAATATATATTTTGTGCCCTTCTGTGTGGTGCAGGTCAATCATAAGTAACTACAATGTGTCTTTGTGTCAGTGAAATAAATGCAACCACTGAAGTGGTGCGATATCGGACAAATTTTGGACAATTTGCTTAAATCGGCCAATTATAGCGGTCACGCTTCAATAATGAAACAAATGTACTTATGTAAAATGACTATGATAATTAGAGATTGACATATGTTTTTCTGTGATCAATGTCGATACCAATATATGGCAAATTTTGAAGTTCAATATATTGCTGAAGAAAATATACAATAATAAAGATAATATTGAAACTAATTTATGCCACTGACATAATAAACCAAGAGCAGATTTAAACAAAAAACTATTCTAAATGTATAATATGAAAAAAAATTAATAAAAAAAAAAAAAAAATGAGCTACAGTAAATACGAAACTTAGTTTGCATTTGTAATGAGCCATAGTTATTAATCAACCTTTTATGACTCAATTCTAATCTTAAAACCAAAAAAATAACATTTTCCCAGTAGTACAAAGAAATTATACACAAGGTAAATATTGACCTAAAAACAAAAAACGTTTCATCTATCATATATTGAACGATAAGTCGATACAGTAATTATCATGACAGGCTTGGATATTACAACACTTTTGATTGAGACTTTAATTTGCTGAGAAATTGCAAAATCAGAAAATATTACTTTGGTAATATTGGTTTGGCTTAATTTATTTCAAACATCAAATTTTAGAAAAAGTTGTACAAATAGTTCCGATCTCTCCATCTTAAAGGTGCACTGTGTAACTTCTCTGGCGGGGGGCTACTCTCTGCTTGTATCCATGGAGATGTTATTGCTTGGCCTATAATGTTCCACAGTCTGGCATTAAAGGTCTATATCTTTATGGAGACAGGCACTAGGTTAAGTTACGGGTCAGATCTGTGAAGAGGCGACCCCGCTCAAAGGAATCCACATTTTTCATTTTATTTTATAACAAGTGTAACTGAATAAAATCAAGATGAATGAGTTGAATGCCGTACTTTGAAACATTCCGGGCAAAGTTTAATCATCTCCATGGAGACAAGCATTGGAAAAGTTACACAATGCACCTTTAACATTCTAATCCATCTTTTTAATACTAATCAAACTCCCACATCTACGACAAAAATACCTCAACTTCAAAGTCCCGAACAAGTCTGAAGTGATACAGAAGTATGTATTCCCAACATGACAAAGCCACTCTCGGCTAAAACCCCCTGCAGTTTGAAAATAGCAGAGTTAGAAATGACAAAAGCAGCAGGCGGCACGTGGGCCTGTCTCGGTACAACTGTGGTGAATGAATGGGCCGAGCAGACAGCCGGTATAACTGTCATTTCAAGCTAAACATCCTGACTGCAGACTGGGGAGGGAAGCCTGTTTTAGCCCATTTGAGAAAGTGTCTGAGAATGTGTCAGCTGCCAGAAATAGGCCAGTCCAGAGTGAAGGGAGGAATTTAGGTAAAGGAGTGTCACTGAGTTTACCATTTGAGACTGTGCTGGTCCAATGACTGATAGCACAGAAAGTTTGATGTTGGAGTGTAAAAAAATGATAACACAAATGAACAAATGAAAACAGAGGAAATAAATCACGGAAAGTGTTAACTATTTTTAAAAAAAGTTGAAATTTTGAAGTAAATATAGACGTTGAAGGATAATACTGAATCTAATGCTACAGAGATAACCAAAGTGCAGATTTAAACCACAAAAAGTTCTAAATCTAGAATATTTTTAAAAGCTGACACTTCTGTACTTAGTTTGCATCTGTAATTATCGTGGGTTTTGATTGAGTGTGGTCAAGTGTGAACGCACCAGAAAATTCATTTGGGACTTTCCAGGAAATCGTGAACAATTTGGAGAGAAGAAATAAATAAATGTGGCTTTTGTAAAAATATAAAACTAACAAAATTAGACTTTGTTGCTCATTGTATTATCATAAACTTAAAAAAGAGACTACACTGGTCTTTCTTCAAATAAAACTAAAAAGCCACCAGAATCTTAACAAAATCTATGGAAAACACTGAAATCATGTCTTGTATTTCACAGTGTACGTTGCCCTATTTTTCTGGAATAGTCACATGCATATGTTTATCTAAATATAGCCACTGTTTATCACCAGCACTATTATATAAAATGATCATAACAATTATTGTGTGCATACAGCAATTATGACTAGTTTATGCGTGTTTTATTCCCAAGGGAGTTGTGTTGCTCAATTGCATTCCTTCTCGGCCATTACAGTCGGCTTTATTATTTGTATTATTATATTATATTATTTGCGTTGTATTATTTATTATGTGTTGGTGGTTTTCAGATTCCAGAATGTGATACATACTCCCAGATGGACAAGAGCCAGTTTTCCCTATTGGATTACATTGTAATTTGCCATGAAATATCTAAAAGGTAAATTAAGAAATGAGGAGGAAAAGAGGAGGAAGAGGAAGGAGAGGAGAGAGAGGAAGATATGGAATAGGAGGAGGAAGAGGGGGTAGAGGAGGAGTCGGCGTTATAGTTGTATTGGTGGTTATTCTGGAATGTGATACGTACTTCCAGATGGGGAAGAGGAAGTTTTCCCTATTGGAATACATTGTACTTTGCTATGAAATATCTAAAAGGTAAATTGATAAAATGTTGTTTATTACTGACTAGATCCAAGAACTCTCTGTATTACAAAAGAATTGCATTTTAACAATATTTATTTTAGTTGCCCCCATCTGTATTAAATCATTTTGGCTTATAGAGCATTGTGATGTCCAAAACCCAACGATATGCAGCTTTTTCTGCTGGAAAGACAACCACCTGCTTGTCTCCATGGAGATGTTGTTTTGCCTGGGATGTTCCAAAGTATGAAACTAAAAATCAGTACAAGCAAGCGAAACTAGCAGGTCAAGTTACTGATATGATCCGTGGAGAGATGAGCCCAATCACAGTAAGAATGTATGTTTTCTGGGGTTTCTTTTAGCAAAACAACACATAGTACAACACCGTGGAACATTCCAGGTAAATGTAAAATTCCACGTTGACAATCTGCTTTGACGAGTTTCATAGTGCACCTTTAAATCCTGCATTACAAATACTGAAACTTTATTTTTGCCATGATGGTGTGTACAGACAAACACAAAATCTCTCCCCTGGGCCCAGCCATCCGTAACTTCACAGCTCTCCGCTCTGTGCCCATCGTTAAACGTGGCTTCAGTTGAGCGGTCATTAAACGTTGGAAAAAGAGCGTGGCAACGACATGTCCATCCAGAAGGCATCGCTCCGGCCTCATCACGTCCTTTAATCATCGGAGAGAGAGCGGCACGGACAACGGCCCACGCGGGGTTCGTATGTCCAAAGAGCGCCTCTCCAAACAGTCTGAAGAGAGTCCAATTAAATCCTACGTTTTCTGACCTACCAGGCGCGTCGTAATGAAATCTGAGACGGGCACATGGCAAAAGCTGCTGAGGGACGGATGTATAGAGGCAGAGAAGGAAGAGGAGGAGGAAGAAGAGAAGGAGGAGGAGGAGGAGAATGAGGAGGATGAATAGGAGAAGAAGGAAGAGGAGGAGGAAGAAGAAGAGGACAGAGGAGAAAGAGGAGGTAGAGGAGAAAGAGGAGGGAGTGGAGGGAGAGGTGGAGTGAGAGGAGGAAGAGAAGGAAGGGGAGGAGGAGGGAGAAGAGGAGGAGAACGAGGAGGAATAGGAGGAGAAGGAACAGGAGGACATAGAGGAGAAACAAGAGGTAGCGAAGGGAGAAGTGGATTGAGAGGAGGAAGAGGAGGAGGAGAACGAGGAGGAATAGGAGAAGGAAGAGGAGGAAGAAGAGGACATAGAGGAGAAAGAGGAGGTAGAGGAGAAAGAAGGGAGCAGAGGGAGATGTGGAGAGAGGAGGAGGAAGAGAAGGAAGAGGAGGAAGAAGAGGACATAGAGGAGAAACAGGGGGGAGCGGAGGGAGAGGTGGAGTGAGAGGAGGAAGCGGAGGAGGAATAGGAGGAGAAGAAAGAGGAGGAAGAAGAGGACACAGGAGAAAGAGGAGGAAGAGATAGAGGAGGAGGACAAAGAAGAGGTTGAAAGAGGAAGAGGAAAGGAGGATGAAGAGGAGGAGGAAAAAGAGGAGGAAGAGGGGGAGGAAGAGGGAGAGGAGGAATAGGAGGAAAAAGAGGAGGAAGAGAAGGCGGGAGCCAGACAGACGCGCAGGGAAAATGACTGGCCTGGTCCATGGCCAAGTTCAGCACACACAAATGCACAGTCACAGTCCGACAGAAGAGAAAATCAGGAAGCATCACTCCACAGCTGTAAATAACGGTTTGGGTTGCGAGCCCACCTGCTTTGTAAAACCACCAAAGAGGGAAAAGAAGGCAACAGGATTTTCAGAGGGCTAAGTTTGCCAAAATGTGTTTTAAAAGATGTTATTTTAGAAACATTAAATACCAGTGGTACAGTGGATTAACTTCATCGGCTAATTGGAGTGTTTCCAGTTGAATCCTGAGAGCATGTTCTCAGCGACATGTGTCCTCTGGCAAAACACTTCCTCCACACTGCCAACTCCAGTTACAGTACGACAGACAGAGGTTAAGCCATATAATACAATATAAATAATGCACAGAGCCCACCTTGGCGATCACCTCGTCATGAAATGGTAATTAGGTATATGGCGTTCAGATATAAATTCAAAAATATTCAAAAAAGAAATACTATCACAACTGTTCGGGATGGGACGAGACACAATTTTCACGAGATGAGACACCACGAAATTAGGTCCAGGAGAATGAGACGAGATGAGATTTTGATACAATTTGTAATAAATAAGCAGTGCGATCCATTTCACAATTTTGGCTTCACTATTTTTATTTAATTTGTGTAATACTTTAGTGGTCATTGTAGTACTGCTTTTTGGAACTACAGCTTCTCAAATTGTGTAACTCACCAGCTCACCAGTCTGCAGGTGATGGGGTTTAGGGAGTGACTATTCAGATCAGAGAGAGAAATTCTAGGTTTAAACCAACTGGATTTCAGCCTTGAAACGTCACTGTAACCAAATGAGAGACACATACGAGGCTCATTCTATTTTCTGATTGGATAATCATCATGAGAACCCAAATACCAAATTATAACAAACAACTTGGCCATCATGTTCAATTTGTTTGTAATCAAGAATAAATCAGCATTACAATTGTTACCAGAAGAGCTGTATTTGGCTTGAACAGGCCTACCTTGTATCTGGGAACAGAGATATGTCATGTTTATGGAATTTAAAATCAAAGTCTTAAATACAGTTCCATTAATCGAACAATATCATACAACTTTGGAATGAAAATGGAGGCAGAGAAGTGCCTGGGCCAAGGGCACGGCATTGCATTATCAACTGAGCTATGCAGTCCCAATGTCAGGCCAGTGTAGATAATAATGCAAAAGATAAAACATTATTTGAAAATTCCGTCTATTATTAGTCTGTCTGCATCTCCAAAACTCCAAATGCTCTGTTCAGCTTTTTTCTTGCGAATATGTATGGAGTTTTAAAACACAGTGAAGCACTTCCTGTATTACCACATGACATCACAAGGTGGAACAGAGTCTTTTCCGTTTAAGAGAAGAACTCTTAAATATGCAGGATTTCTGTGTTTAAATATGTGTGACTGAAACAAAACACAACTCCAGGTCTGTTTGTGATGAGGAAACATTATAACAAAGACCAGAAAACAGCGTAATATGGACCGTTTAAAACTGATCAAAATTACACCAAATATTAGTAAACAAGAAGACAAAATGATTCACTTTTTGCATAGTTCTGAAGTAACTACTCGAAGATATAGACGAGACCACCAGTAGCACAAGTGTTAATCCCTGTGACACCCTGCGTTACCCTATAAATGTCAGGCTTCAGATATGCCTCATGAATGATGGATATGTACTTTCCGTGGTTGTTTATTTCTTCTCTCCATCTCCTCAACATTGTATTATTGACTCAAAACAACCAGGGCTTATTGGGTCTGTCTTGAGGTGTAATACTCCCTCCTTTACAGTGGAGACTATGGCTGAATCACAATTACCCTGCACAGTAAGAGTCAGGGGAATCGGAGCCCTCACCAGTAACCACGAGGAAGGAAATTGTGAATTCTTTGGTTAGTATGGACAGAGTGAGAAAACAGGGTCAGAAATCACAAAGAGATTTAATGGTTCTCATATGTTTTTGAACCAAGGGCGAGTCCAGAAACACTTTGGACAATGTTTAACTTTGAAAAACCGATTAGACATGAAATGAAACCTAAAGAGGATTTGCAAGGGGGAAAAACAGTAGAAAGAAATGCAATCAGGACTAGACTCGACATGTGGACTGCCAGGGCTCCACCGGCACAAAAGTCAGGATCAAGCAAACATTTTGGACAATATTTAACATAAGCTTAAATAGACATAAACTGAAAATGAATTAACTATGTAAAGGTGCACTGTGTAACTTTTCTGGTGGAGGGTCCGTCACCTGCAAATCTCCAAGGAAAAGATATTGCTTTTCCTTGAATGTTGAACAGTACTGCATTAAACACAAACACTAGGCCAAGTTACTGATCAGATCTGTGAAGAGGCGACCCCGCTCACAGTAAGAATGCATTTTTCAAGGTATTTTTGAGCAATAAAAACACCCGTAGTTGAATCAGTCAAACACAATGAGGATTAAACAACTTTATGGACCACAATGGACTAAACCAGGATGAAGCAACAGCACAAAATTATAACTAATGTCAGTACACGAAGCCAGAAAGCCGCTTTAGCGATACCTGCAGCTTCAGAATCTCAGATGTATTGACATTTTGATTGCAGTTTGACTAATTTTGCCAAACATGCATTAAAATCTTACCTGTTTCTCTAATTTGGGCAATTTTAGTTCTAAAATTCTGTTACAACTCTATGGTAAAACTCTGAGCTTTGTCAAAGTTGATCTAAAATGCCACAGACGTGTACTTTGCTTCATTTAGTACCCAGAAAAAATATGTAAAAACAATAAGACAAAACTTAGCCATTATCACAAGCTAATTTTCTTCTAAGTACACGTTTCTACACAGTAAAATAAACATATTCCCATCGTTAACATTGTAGCTTCTCTATGACTCTCCATACAAGAGCAATAGCCATGGTTGAACGCTTGTGTGCTTTCGTATACAGTTAAAAAAAAATCTGAAATCAAAGTGTCATTGGAAGACTTCAAGATTACACAGCGAAAAGAGAAACTGCCCTGAGCTTAGCGGAGTCGCTCTACTGAGCACCACACGCACTCCAAGTCTCTAAGTGAAAAAAAAAAAAAACATCTTCTGGGAATTGAACTACTAACTCCAATAACGTCCTCCAACAAATAGAAGATACTTTAAACGTAAGTACCTGTTATTTATTCCACAACGCAAAAATAAATTCCCAGATAAGTCATTAATTATACAGCGTAATTGCCCTGCGTCTGCGGTGCGTGCCTCGTATCAATATGCATGTGTTTGTGTACACACCAAGTTTAATTTCCAAAGAAGGCGCCGGATGAATTCATTAGTAGTTATTAACCACATTAACATTTTAAGAGGCGTGCTGAACTGACATATTGGCAGCACATGTTCCCAGTAGTGGTAATGGGAAGCAGTCCTGGAGTTACAAGTGGAGGAATAGCCTACTTATGATTTTAACTTTGCATTGGAGACTCCAAAATACACACGTAGCAGTAAATTGATATCTTGTGGTTCAAAAAAGAAGCAAGAATGGACATTACAGAAGCCAGAAGCCACCGGGACGAGAGACAGACTCCAGTCATTGCGCGTATCTGTTCCATGTCTTACCTTGCGCTGGCGTGGGGGGGATGAGAGACGAGAAAAATAAAATCCATGTAGCGCGCCACAGAGATCTGCCCCAGGATCCCGCCGACATGGTCCCAGAGGATAGCGCGTGCAGTGGGGGACGAGTGGACAACAAGTGCCCGGTGCTCGCTCCGTGAAGAGAAGACGACAGTGTCCAGACCCGGTTTCCCGCTCCGTTTGTGGATTGTCAAGGCAAAGATGAAAAGCTTTCTTCTTAGTTCCTCAGTACTGCTGCAAGAGAGATACAGTCCACAGCGCGCGTAAATCAACTCTTGTCCTACTGTTTTATCTTGTTCAAACTTCCCTTCAGGTACAGGCTCTCGCTGCGCTGCTGTTCAGTCCGTTTCCTAAAGAGGACCGTCACACGCGGAGAGCCAACATATCCACTGTGAGTAAAGTTGTTCCCCGCAGCGCTGCTACTGTCAAGGTCGGCTCTTCAGTTTGACAGTCCGAGCCGTGGAGAACTTCCTCTGCCTCCGCGCGGTGCGTAAAAAGGCTGATACGGGAGCGGAGAGGAGAGGAAAGTTGAAGCAGAGCGGTTGGTCACAGAGCCACAGCCGGCGCGTGTGGACCGGTGCGGAGCCGCGGATGGTTTCTTTGAGAGGAAGAAGCGGAGTGAGGACGAGAGGCTGCGAGGAGCCAGAGGAGCGCAGTGCACGTCGCCACCACGCGGAAGTGCGGGGAAGCGCAGCGTGAGTCCCCGTTGCAAACAGGTCTAAGAGGATTGTGTGGCTTAGAGCAAGGTGCAGTGAATGTGGCCTTTTGTTAGAATGATTAAGGACACGCGCAGGGCTCGTGTTTCAAAGGCGGCAGAGCGCTGCTGTGTGAGGATAACGCACATGTGTGAGCAGCTCTGTTACACTGTTTGATCAGGGATTGGATTTAGCTTCATTTGGGACGCACGGAAACATATAATGTCTTTAAACCTGTCTATGCCTTACATCATCATTACAGCACTAATTCAATGACGTAGCCTAATTTATTTGACATAAATTCAATTTCAGTGTACTGTACTTTTGGGTTAGCCTATATATGAGCAGTGTGACCGATTTATTCTGCTTTAACTAGTAAAGCCCTTTTAATATTGACTTAGCTATATTTTACTTGCTGTGTTTTCTACCACACTTGTGTGCCTGCTGACCCTGCCTTTTCCACACATGTTTGAATTTAAGGGTGTATTGTGTAACTTTTCTGGTGGTATTGGATCTTTCTATCATGATGGAGACCAAACCAGGCCAAGTTATAGGTCAGATCTGTGGAGAAGCAACACCATTCACAGTCAGAATGCTGTTTTTTCTAGGTATAAAACCACCTCTAACTGAATAAATACAAGGTAATCTGTTTAATGTCATACTGTGGAACATTTGAAGCAGAATAATGGCATATCCATAGAAACAAGATGTAACAGAAAAGTAACAGTGCACCTTTAAGCATTTAAAATAGGTTATAAAAAAAAAAAAAAGAAATTAGGTCGATGACATTGACAAATGGTCTGTTCCAAATTGACCCCTGATTACAGACGGACTCGATCAATGATATAATTCTATTTTGTTAACAGTGCGGTACCTGATTTTCAAACCATGAAAAGAGGGTATTAAAATCTAACTAATTCATAGCTCTCACAAACCAATTTCTAGTATTCACATGTATTACATTTTGGGCATTTATTCAGTTTAAAAATAGCTATTAAAACAGAGAAGGCGGAATATCGAGCTCTTTATTCTGAGTTAGTGGTCAATAAAACGGTTTACAATTAGATACAAACAGCAAGCAGTGGTCAGGAGAGCTGTAAGCACTTTTATATTACAACTTAAAATCTATGCAAAGTAATTTATTGCACTATTACACAAATACATGGGAGAGTTCATGTGCTCTTTGCTGAATGAGAGCTAGATTTTGTTCTGTCAGAGTGGAAAAAAATCAGCCAGTGAAGGACAAGCAATAAAAGGTAGAATTAGCTTTTTGGAAACGACAAAATTGCTAAAGTAAAAGGGCAGAAAAGAGTGAGTGAGCAAATGTCCCTGTCTCCAAAAATGACAGTGAAGTGGGGGAGCGCTTAATGCCAGTATTTTTTTTCCTGTTTTTTGTAAATTGCAAGACCCATCTAGACCACCACGGGGCCGAAAGCAAATAAGGCATGGCCGGAATAGCTTTGTTTTGTTTCTCCGCGTGATCCTGGCTCTCCTATTGGGTTTGTCCTTCACATCACAATGTTGTACCGCTCCAAAGTTAATGACAGGGGAGGTAACATAGGGAGATGATGGCGCAGGAGTCCACTTAAAGCACCCAGTGAGTCTTGAAAAATACTACTGTCGCTGGGGGAAATTTGAATCCTCGCAGGCTTTGGCTATGACTATGATTTTCGTTTTGGTTTTCATTTTCTTGGATCTTTTAAGCCACATGCCTTTCCATTATGCATGTTTTTATTGATTTAAAGTGCAGTGTGTAACTTTTCTGTTCAAGGGATCGTCACTTGTTTGTATTCCTGAAAATGTAAGTGAGGAAATGTAAATTTAAGGCGAGTGGAATGTCCCTCAAAGTATGATTTTAAACATACACCACCAGGCCATCTTATTGACTTGAAAATGCATTATTTTTCACCATAAAATATGCTAAAATGTTCAGTTGTGGATTAATAAAGTTTGTCTAAGTGTAAGTTTAAGCTATAGTTATTTAGATGTATAGCAACCATATGAAGACTTCACCTGTATACATTTGGAAGGGTCAGATTTATTATTAGTTGCCATGGGAACAACATTTGTGAATGAAATCTGGACCTCTCTGCTAAACAATTAGTTTAAAAAAATACTGAATACTTTTATATTGAGTTTAAAGGTGTATTGTGTAACTTTTCTGGGTCCGTCAAATACTTTTCTCTATGGAGATGTTATTGCTTTGTCTGAAATGTTTCACAGTGTGGCATTAAACCTTTCTATCTTCATTTTGACTAAACCAGACCAAGTTACAGGTCAGATCTGTGGAGAGGTGACCCCACTCACTGTCAGAATGCCTGTTTTTCTGGGTATTTTATGTCGTTTTTGAGCTATAAATGACCTGTACTTGAATAAATGTAAGGCAGAGCTGATACTGTGGAACATTCCAGGCAGAGCAATGATATATCCATAGAAACAAGAAGATGATGGACCCTCCACCAGAAAAGTTACACAATGCACCTTTAAATTAATGCTTTTTTCATGTCATTTTGTTTAGTAGTAAGAAAAAACACTCTTACAAGGTGTGGTATTGGTTTTAAGTTGCCTGCATATAAAATCCATTATTTGAAATAACATAATATAACAATAACAGGGGAAGTACAATAAGAAAATCAACCCTCTATCTTAGGTTAAATGACTACACACTACTACAATTGTAAGCCATGTTCCAGCCCTAGTGTTAAACAGTGAGAGACTCTAGTGGCTGCTGTGATTTTGACTTGTTCGTTTTTAGCTCTGTGCAGATGTCACCAGGTGTTCGCGGTGTTGAGCGATCACTAGCTGTGATCCTAGGTGCTAAAGCAGCTTGGCACGTTAGCTGCAGTCACCCCACACACACCACCATACACAGCTCCCCACCGCCAGTGCTAATTTAGGGTTAGGCTGCCAGTGGTTTTAGTAACTGGAATTCACATGGGGGAAGCCTTATTTGACTCTGCAGTTGGGTCATTTTGTGCATTTGGCAGATAAAACTATTTATCAGTGAATAGTTTTCTTATGTCCAAAGAAGAGAGTCGGGAATGTAAAGTCTATAGGCCTGAGCAAATATGACCTTGAAATGGTGACAAGAGGTGAAACTTGGCAGTATATGCAGGAAAATGCATTTTTGCCAAACACAAAAAAACATAAAATCTCAGATCTATATAAAAAAAAAAAATTAAATGAAATAAATCAAGGCTATGTACCAGATTTATTCCCATATATTTGAGCAAAACACATCTTGCCCCTGTACAAATATGTTCAATAAGAAGCTCTTGAGGTCAAAATAGTGTATGTCTGCTGCATGCTGTCTGGATTTAATTATAAAGCGTTTTATTGTATGATAATCAGGAAGTGTGTGTTAGCATGCTAGTTGTTGTTAGTTATACAGTGTTTGGTCTCTGAGAGTTGTGAAAAGCGCTTTTTAAACTCATTGCTATGCATAATTAGGATGCTCAGGATGCATAAGGTAGATGAGCAATAATTTTGAACATAGCAAAATGAAAAATTCTATTCTGTCAACTGGACAAAAGTTCAGCTCATCCAAGCAGCTTCTTCAGTTTTGCTCAAATTGCCACTGCCTTACATCTGCCTGAGGGGAGGAGCTAACTACACTGAAGCTAACACTAATGAATCATATCTGGATGATTACACAGACAATAACACGTTTTTAAGACTGCAAAAATCAGGTATAGCTCCCATATACTGGTATTATTATGTATAATGTTGAGTTATAGCCATAGACTGTCTATATAAATGGACATAGCTGAACCGCTACCCGCTGCGTTTCAAATAGGACGTGAAAATTGGGGCGCTTCTGGCTCCTTCGACTCTTTTTGCAATTGACTTGACATTAAAAAATTGTCACCCCTCTCTCTGTGACTGCTGCTGTGAGCCTCGTCATTTTAGTCTTAAAATGTTCGTATTAATCCACTCTACATGATCTTGGTGTTGTTATTTCGCTATTTTGTACGTAAATAAATGCCTATTCCTGTTATGGACCTGGCTCCAAATTCGCTCGTATAACCTCTAGCCTCGGTGAGCTTCATTTGACTGGAGCTGAACGCTACGGGTGATGTCAGACTCCCTTTGTGCATTTCTTTTTACATTCTATGGTTACGGACTTTAAATTCTAGATGCACAGAATTAAGCGTATTCATTTGAAATAGTAGTAAGTCAAAATACAGTTTGCCTATGGAAGCAGCATTGACAAAACACACCCTTGAGCCTGAACTAGTTACACAACAGAGCATCTTCTATTATTTACCAGTATTTTTATCAATACACCAAGGCATCCCACGTCTTTAAAACGCCGAGAATGGGTCAAGAGGGGTGGATAGAAAATCTTTTAATCATAAATCTTTCACAGTCATTTAAAAACCAATGCTGTGATCAATGGCCTGACTATCAAATACTATGGTCCATAAGAAATACACAGAGTGGAAAATAAGAGGAGAGAAAGTGTGTGAATACTGCAGAGGTCGAAAAGGAAGACCATCCCACAGAACTACAAACTCCTCCACAAACAGTTCATACAAAACGCTCTATGCAAAAATATAAAAAACAACTTTACACTATAAAAGGTCCAAGTTTACAGCTTTAAATATATGGTATTATTTTATAGATAAGCTGCAGTGGGTAGGTGCAGTATTTGCTTCTTTTGTCAAAACGAAGGCTTACTCCATTCAATGTAGTTTAATTTATACACGTTTTTGTCCGTTATAAATAGCAGTTACTCAAAGTTCAGGCAAGGTTAACTCAGGGTGGCTATGAATTAGAGAATACAAAAGGGTATTCCAAAGAAAAATTCGGCAAATACTATCCAGACACAACTAGTCTGGACAGTATTGTCAGTATTTAACTGGACTCTATGGGACACACAGTAGTAAAGATACAAAATATTGTACAGTTTACATGGCCATAATTGGGTAAATATATAAACCAGTCAAAAGTTTGGACTCACCCTCATGTTTTTTTTTCTATATTTTTACTATTTTCTCCTTCTATTTGATGTACACACAGAAAACATCAATATATAATATATGAAGTAAGATGTATGGAATTATGTAGCAAAGAAAAAAGCAACTAAACAATAACTTTAGTAAATATATTTTTTGTATATTTTATAACCAAATCCTCAAAGTGGCCTCAAAGTACAGTAACTTAGTAGAGTTATTTAAGTTTTTCTTTACTTAATAATTGCATATATCTTGGTTCATACAGTATATTTGATGCACGTATGTATATACAATTTAGATAGTAGTAAAAATAAACTTTTGACTGGTAATATACTGTATTTATTTCAATCAATCCAATCCACTTTTAAACTAGAAAAGCACTCAGAGAGCGCAGACCTCCGCCAAGCAGCTCAGTTTTCAAAGTGATCCAGAATCCAGGATTTCTTCTGGATCATCACCAAAATTTAATCATCTGTTGGATTTACCATTAGGAACATTTCCTGAAAATCTCATCAAAATCCGTCCATAACTTTTTGAGTTATCTTGCTAACTAACAAACAAACAAACAAACAAACAGACAAACAGACAGACAGACTCAGGCGAAAAACATAACCTCTTTGGCGGAGGTAATAAATAAATTATAAACTGATTAAAATATGTAAAGCTAAAAATGATTAAAACAATAGAATGAATAAAATCAAATAAAGAAAACAAAGGACCACGGCAAATTTACACTAACGTCACATGTGGTGCAGTTCAGTACAGGACTCGTGCGAATCCTGCAAGACTCACACCAGTGCACCTGCCACACTGACCTCTGACCTCTGACCTCTGACGGAAGGGGTTCACAGTTGACTCATGGATTCGTGGAAAGAATCTGCAACAAGTCTATTTTTCCCGGACAACGCAGAGGTCTGGTGCAGTTTTCAAATCGTGATGTGTGTGAAACTGTGTTACTCTGGTTAAATACGCAGCTGTTGCAGTCGGTGTAACATACAATCAGCAAGTAAGAACGCTGTAAAGATGGGGTTAAAATCAAATTATTAACTGTGCCAATGGTTTGCTAACGAGTTTCTATGATGTTCTGAGAGTTTAAACATGCAAGTATAAAAACATCTCCTCTGAAATTAATGAAATACGACCATAGCTTCGTACAGCGCGCACACTCCCGTCATGAGCTTCATACAGTCTGAGTTAGGGAATCATTTGGAACATCTTAATATCGTACGAAATGGCACAGTGTAAGTCCATCTTTAGTATGTGAGCCAGAGTGCTTCACAAAACAATCAGCATACATTTCACTTTTGCAATTACTCCAGGTTTGTGAAGTTGTAGTTTATTGTTTTCCTGATTTTGTATATTTGTGAAAAATGCGGAAGTATGGGATGAGTGACAAAGCAAAAATGACACCATAAAATAAAAAAAGTGAGGTCTAACAAGCATCAGTTAAAGGGGTCCATCATCTTCTTTTTTCTATGGATATGTCATTGCTCTGCTTTGAATGTTCCACAGTATGACATTAAACACATCTACCTTAAATGTATTCAATTACAGTTGGCTTTATTGCCCTATTTTATGCATTATTTTATTATAATGAACTAGATCAGATGTTACCATGAAGCTGAAAGTTTCTTCTTGAGTAGTTTTGCCTTTGTGAGATTTCATTTAGTACACGGAGATCCGAGCATGTTCAAAATGTGCCCGGTTGCATCTCCAGCCTTGATCAGTACACTGCCATTAACTTCAAACTCTTTTTAATGACAGTCTTTCAGAAAATCGTCAAAAGAGCCTTGGGAGCGGCCGAGGTGATTTAAATACCGGTCTTTCGAGGCTTCATTAGTATTTATCAAACACTTCATACGCCATTAACATTCTTAAATCAATTAGCGCTCGTTTGGAGAGAGGCAGCAGACGAAGCAGGAGGGGGAAGGGCTATAGGCTGTTCAGCACCACCAAAACATATGCGCAAAACACAACACTATCTTGTCCACTGCTGCTGTTAGGAGCCAGCAGAAAGTAACTAAGTACAAATATTCATTATTGTAACTGAGTATTTCTGGTGCTTTTTTGAGTAGATTTTTAAACATGTACTTGAACTTCTAACTGAGCATAATTCTAGCCGTGCAATTCTAATTAGCTACATTTAAAATTACTTAAAGTGCCAATTGTCGCTCATTCTTGCGTACTTACGACTTTTGCTTAAAGGAGCACTATGTATCATTTCTGGTGGAGGGTGTGCCACCTGCTTATGGCATTAATCATCACTCAATTATAGGTGTTTTACTACTTAAAACATTTTTTATTTATTTACTTTTATTTCTTACCGTGTGGGCTTGCCTCAGATCTGACCTGTAACTTGGCCTGATAGTGTCTCCATGGAGATAGACTAGTTTAATGCCATACTGTGGAACATTCCAGGTAAATCAATAAAATCTCCATGGAGACAAGCAGGCGACGGACCCCTTGGCAGCAGTACTTGTAATTGAGTATTTTTGTCACATAATTGTACTTTTTAGTGTTATTTTCAAAACAGTAACATCTCCATGGAGACAAGCAGGCGGTTGACCTCTGCCCGAGAATTTACATTGTACACCTCTAAGCACAAATTTGATCGCGGTACTTGCACATTTTCATCCATGTAACTCTACTTTTACTCGAGTACACATTTGCAGTACTCTCTCCACCACTGTCTCCATCTTCCTTCAGGTTTAATGAATTGGAACAAGCCTGTTTAATGGGGATGGGGTCTCGGCGGGGGACCAGCGCAGTGATGAGTGGAGCTTATTACCTCCAAGGCCAATTACAGGCACGATCTGTCATATAGGCTAAACCTGATGGATACTTACGCTCTCAAACGCGTCTGACCAGCTGAATGCAAACAAGTTAATGGTGGGTTCTATTAGACCAGGGTCCACTGGAAAAGCGTTTGTGCTTATTTAACTAAATTAGCTGTTTTGTCCTTAATTATTTCTAGGCGTGTTGTGGAGAAGAAGAGAAGGATTATACTAGTCCTGCATGAATGAAATTATGACAGGGAAATTGGTTTCAGTAGTTCAACAATAATACGTATTTAAAGAGGCACTGTGTCTTTTTTCTTGTGGAGGTTACGCCAGCAGCTTGTCTCCATGGAGATGTTATTACTTTGTCTAGAATGTTTCACAGTATTTAATTTGTTGTTTTATTTGTTGTATTATTTTATCATTGTCACCGTTAAGACTTCAGTAAACATGCATTCTTACTGAGCTCATCGGTCCACAGAGCGGACCAGTAACGTGGGATGGTGGAGTGGCCTGTATGTCTCAGTGGAGATTTAAGAGAAGTTTAATGCTATGTTGTGGAATATTCTAGCCAAAGCAACAATTCCACAGAGACAAGCAGAAAAGTGAGAGAAAATGTTTAGTTATTTAAGACACTAGTTTTAAATAACTCTTAGCTCTGTCATAAGAGCTACTATTGTTGTGTTCTTGGGCAGGACACTTCACTGACCTTGCCTACTTGAATTTCCCTTGGGATCAATAAAGTATCTCTCTCTCTCGTATAAACGTGGTGTGAATGAGTGATTGCTAAAAGACAGTGGACAATGGCACAGACTGGCAACCACTCTTCCTTCAGTCTACCCCAGGACAGCCGTGGCTACAGAAGTAACATTCTACCAAGTATGGAGTGAGTGAAGTACAATGCTTTGACTCTGAAGAAAATGTTATCAAATGTGCAGTTATTTTAAAATCTATAGAGTTATAAAGAACCTTTCTTGTACAATAAAATACAATAGATAAGCCACTTGTGGTGATGACGGCCCTCGCCCCAGCGCGCACGCCCCTCCAATGTGACCTCCGAGGACTCGCGACGGCCCCAGCACGTTATTATTTCTTCCCAACAGCTGACCAAACCAACAGATCCTCCACCAGAAAAATTACATAATGTGCCTTTAAACACTTTTTTAGGAGTCTTTGCGCCACTGCTGGCCAACTGTGAAATATTCCCCATGTCCGTAATATATTTTTTTGGTTCTAGTAGAATTTAATCCCCAAATTTGAAAAGATCCTCCATCAGAAAAAATTACACAGTGCACCTTTAAGTGGTTTTTGAGGAGTCTTTGCGCCCCTGCTGGCCACCGTGACAAATGCCCCATGTCCGTAATAGATTTTTTTTGCTTGTAATCATGCATGGAATTGAATCCCCAAATTTGGTCCAAATCCGATATTGTTGATATTTCATGTCTATGGTAGAGGGCGCTATAGTGTTCACTTTTATTAGATTTCATATTTCATTACATTAAGGCACGATCCCGCAATTGTGTTTTGAATTTGAGCTCTCTAGGCCAAAGGCTGTGGACGTGAGAGGTCATCAAAGAAACAGGAAATGAAGGCGTTATTCGCTAGCGTGCTACGGGCAAACCGTAAGAACCTATCTTTTTAGATGTGACATGACAAATCTGAGCTCATGTGGAATTTTTGATCCGACAATGGCACAATGATTGGTTTTTTTGCTTGGCTCCTGGAGTTCTATCACTGTTCCGAATTTCGTTGACCTACGGCAAAATATGTGTTTTGGGCTCCCATTCAATCGAGTTTTTGAAATTTTCAGGGGACGCTGTTGAGTCAGGTCGCTCTGGGCATTGTCACGGTTTGGAGACTTTTCGTTGACATTTAAGCCCTCAAAATCGCGATCGTTTGCAAGGAAAATAAAATAATAAGAAACCAACGAAGAACAATAGCCCTTGCCTGTTACTTCGTTACAGGCTCGGGTCAATCATATATTTTTAATCATGTATTTTTGTAAATTCCATATTTTTGAAACTGAGTGACAAGGTGTTTTTTGAAGATAGACAGTGGTAGAAGCAAATACTGGTAAGAAGTTGTTATAAAAAATACTGCTTACAGCCGCACCAAGCCAATGGAATTTTAAGTTTGAAGATATTGACGTTTTCCGTTGAATATCCTCACTAATTCAAGCACACACCCTTGAAGAAAATCTCTTACTGACCGTAGCTCTCATTGACAACATCTGAAAAAATAAATCAAATTGAAAAGTGGACACTGTAGTAATTTATGTACAGATCTATTAAATCCTCGCATTTGGCAGATGGAGATAAGGCAAAAGGAAAAACCAATAGTGGAGAAAAGATCAGAAGGAAAAATGGAGACAGATGGTGAAGACAGAAGACATAATATGGGAA
This sequence comes from Taenioides sp. WSHXM2023, assembly GCA_029959045.1. NCBI lineage: Eukaryota > Metazoa > Chordata > Actinopteri > Gobiiformes > Gobiidae > Taenioides > Taenioides sp. WSHXM2023. The sequence continues at coordinate 2,176,190 of CM057104.1, forward strand.
CTGGTGCCAGGGTTCTTTGGCAGTGTGGATACTAAGGATGGGACAAGACAATTTCCACGAGACGAGACGAGATATGAGATTGGGTCCCCAAGAACGAGACAAGACGGGATTTAACATACTGTAATTTCTAATATATACATTTCACGATTCAGTTTCCAATTTTGGCCTCACACGTTTTTTATTATTTATTTGATTTTTTGGAACTGTAAGAAATGTAGCTCACAAACACGTCACCCTTTTTTGTCCAATCCAAATGTAACACATGGAAAAAAAAAAATCGAACAAGATAATTTTTCTCATGTGTGCGCGATCTTCTGGCAATTTTGTCTCATGAGATCTTGTACCATCCCTCGTGGGTACTGTAACTGTGGTGGATGCAGGAGAATGGGTTTGAATTGAGTTTACATGGTCATTGTGGTGCGGTCAGAGCCAAGGAAAACATGGGTAAACCTGTATAGAGACGACAGAGAAGGGGGGATGAAGCTGGACGATAAGCAGGGCAGAAAAAGGGCAAATATGTTTCAAAAGTGTAGGAACCAAAAGAAGTAGACTCAAGTGAGAAGTGGCTGAACTATTAGTCACTATAATAATAATTACAATAATAACAGCAACAATAACAATTCTTCTTCTTCTTCTTATTATTATTATTATTATTTTAATCTAAACCCTAACCCTACAATTTTATTTATTTATTAATTTATTCATTTATATTATGAGGCAACGCCATAATAAATCTAAGAAATTAATTATATTTAACAACTACTGCCATGATTTCTATTATTCGTGGCAGTAGTTGTGAAACTGTTATTTCCAAAATTGTCAAAAATATGAGCTTTATTTGAACTGACTGACTTAGTTGGAACGACAAATGATTTGTGAGATGATTTGTGCTAGCCTTTTGTTGGAAATCAAACACGTAAACAGGCTCCTGAAAATGTGGTGCTTAAATCCATTTTATATTTGTTTTAGAGTTTTCTTAAAACTTTTCTGATAGTGACATTGTGACTAATGCGTGCACTGTGAAGCTATGGTAACTGGTGAACATTCCACCATAGAGATATATGTAGAACACCCCCTGCAAAATGTCACTGCGAAGTATCAATGGTCTTACTCAGTTTTAGAGAAAAGGGCAAACAAAAAACGAATACAGGCCCCTCAATAACCTAAGAATGATCATATGAGCTTGTTGCCACTGTACCGCCGTAGATTTGCATATTATTAGATCAGTGTACACATTTGCATGGGTTTAGTACCTGATGAGAACTTCCTGGCACAAAAATAAAAGGAAATACATGCAGTTTCCTCTCAGAGTTTAGAACAATATCACCAACTTTATAAAATATGAAGACATTTGCAAACATTAAACTACATAACTCACGAAAACTGTTGACTCAATACAGTTCACTCATCCAACTGCCTCCCAAGTCATTTCACAAAGTTCTACCTAAGCGCGATGGGGTTTCTGTTCAAATATACAAACTTTTGATCCTTTCCGTGTCTTTTGAAACATATGTATCGCTGTAATGGTGAGGCAACCCTTTAAGGAAAATACAGATTGCAGTCATCGGCTCATTTTTTATTCTGCAGGCCCTTGAACGCCGCTCAGATTTGGAGATAAGGGAATCAGAGGGTGATGCAGTCAGATGCAATCACTTCTCAGGTGAGTCTCAAGGCTAATTCGCCAAAATAAAATGTAAACACCGCAATGGTTTCTGTTTTGAGAAGCAAGAAAAGTATAGGACTAAAGCATGCATTTACACCATTTACAAGTCCAAGTTGGGTTCAAAATAAACTTTTAGTATTTATGAGTAATTATGAGAGATGATGATCGCAAATCTGTTAATAATACACTGTTAATATTCTTAAAGGTGCATTGCGCAACTTTTCTGGTGGAGATCCGTCACCTGCTTGTATCCATGGAAATGTTAAATTGCCTGGAAGACTCCATGGTATGACATTACACACATCTATCTAGCATTTATTCATTGCTGGTGTTTCCATTTCTCAAAAATACAACAGTTCTGAATAGGGTTTCCTCTCCACAGATCTGACCCGTAATGTAGCTTATAGTTTTCTCCCATTTGATAGATTTAGGTTTAATCTCTACCACTGAACATTCTAGACAAAGCAATAACATCTCCATGAAGAAACGTTGAGCAATGCACCTTTAATAATGCACAAGCAAAGACTTATTTACTTATCATTGCATTGCCTGGAATGTTCCACAGTATGGCATTAAACGTTTGTGCCTCAAACAAACAGGTGATGCCACAAGGCCAAGTTACAGGTCAGATCTGTGGAGAGGAGGGTGTTTTTCAAGGTATATTTGAACAAATAAATGTGCAACAGGATAAATACAAGAGACAGAAGTGAAAAAGTAATGCCATACTGTGGAACATTCCAGGTGAAGCAATTTCCACAGATTCCTCAGACTTAGTAACTGCTTAACTGATTTGACTTTATGCTTGTCAAGATAAATGCTGCTTACATCATGTATTGTGTGGCAAAGCTACCAGATAATAATAATTGTTATTAAGAACCAAGGGAAACCAACTGCCCTGGTCTAGTCCTGGTCTAGTCCTGGTCTAGTCCTGGTCTAGTCCTGGTCTAGCTCCAGCATTATTCTGTTTTGCAGTGATTATGTAAGTGTGAACGCACCCTAAATTTGCTGTATTCACATACTTCTTCTTTACTGATTTGGAAATACATTAATTATGAGAGAACTGCATTCATACTATACTGCATACAACTGTACAACAACTCACCATTATGCTTCTCCTTACGACCTTTTGTATACAACCGAGATAGATTTATATAATTATATTTTTCTATATATTATTTTTACAATTATGCCTTATTGGCAGTGGTCTCCTGCTATTTATATGCTACTTATTTTGAATTTATTATATTATATTACCATTTATATTCTTGCTCTTTGTTACTATATTTATTGTGATGTGTGAGCTACTGTGTTCAAAAAATATTCCCCTTGTGCATCAATAAAGTTTGTCATAAAGTCGAAGTCATAATGTTAAACCATGATAGAGAAACATGTGTCTGGGATAGTCATAATCATATTTTTTTTTGCTTTTGGTTCCTTCTCATCCAACATCGTCTCTGATCAGATTAAACTGCCTGTTCCTGGCAGCTCCTTCCATATGTTTCTCAGCCAACAAAATACCTCTGAAAAATAGCCAATAACATCCAATTTTATTTTATTTTTATCTGCAAAAAGCTGTTTTACAATATACCGAATGGAGAAAAAGGTGCAGGAGAGATAAAAGTTAGGTAGAGGCCCTTTAACAGCATAGCACTTTAACATCTTTTTATAATCCAGTTTATAAATCAGAGGCACTGTAGACTTCCTGTGTATTTGAGCAAAAATTGTCTAGCCCCAGTGCAGATATTGTGTACGCAGCTTTTGAGACCAAAATAAGTCTGCTGCACGCTGTCTGTATCTAATCAGGAAGTGCACATTAGCATGCTAGTTGTGGTTAGCTGCACCGCCACCGCACTCGTCTCTGGAGAGTTGTGAAACGCGCTCATAAACTCATCGTGGTGAATAATTAAGATGCTCGGAAAGCGTAAGGTAAGTGATAAATAACTTCGGATCGCTGCAAAATGTTTGAAATGGACTAGGTCTGTTTTACACGTTTTTAGGACAGTAAAAATGGTGTACAAAATTGGAAGATTTTCGTAAAACTGGCCATGAAAAACTGAATACTTTTAACATTTGTAACAGAAAAGAAGCCAAACCCACTTCCTCTGATAGAATGTCCAGGCCTTGAGATCTTCACATTGTATAGTCCATTCAAATACATGTTCATTCAAATACATTTTCACTCTATATGTACGTATACACTAGCTTCAATTGTGCGCTCAATATGTTTGCATTGATGGATACAGTATAAAATAAAGTAAGTGTCAAAGGAACACAATCTTCTCTCATATGATGCATGTTCTCTGGTTCAAAAAGTTTACACAGTGAATGGAAATGTTATGTATAACTTGGGTATCAAAGAAAATGAAAATGAAAAGTGAAGAAAGTACGGATCTTTTATTCCAGATTTTTAAACTGTGAAAAGAAGACTATATTAAAATTCTGGTTTCAAAGATAAATAAATAGAAAACATACACACAGGCAAACATTGTATTGTTTTTTTCTGTATGTGTGTTAGTTTTATCTTTTGTTATGTTTAATGTGCTGTACATACCCTCAAAGTGATAAAAATGATGGAACAAAAAAACAACTAATCGATTCTAAACCTATCAAACTTAGATTCTGATGTGAGCAGGTATCGATACTAAGACCACATGGGAATATATAAAAAAGAACTATTATTTAATGTTGAAAGTCACATTTTGTTCTATAAATAGTGTTTTTAATTATTGTGGCATTGAAATCGAGTATCAAGTCTTTAATATTGAAATTGAGTTAGAAATTTTTGTGAAAGTTTTAGTAATTTTTGTAGTATTTAGTATAATATTGTTTCCTCATCACAAACAGACCTGGAGTTGTGTTTTGTTTCATTCACACACGTTTAACACACAAATCCTGCAGATTTAGGCTGAGTTCTTGTCTCCAACTCCACCTTATGATGTCATGTGGTAAAACAGGAAGTGCTCTACTGTGTTTTCGTACTATAAACATCTTCATTAAAATCATTTAGATAATTTCAGCCCATGTCAATCTCTGCTGAACAAAAGGTAAAAGGTTGCTGTTATCTGGAAAACTTCCACTACATGACATCACAAGGTGGAACAGAGCATTTATCGGAATCGGTATAGTATGGAGTCGATTTCTTAGTATCAAAATGAGTTGTGTTTGCCTATCGATACATAATATTTCAATTTGAATCTAAACTCTACTTTTATTTTGGCTAAACTAGCAACCAGCACATGAGAAACACACAGTATATAGTTAAGCATTTTAATTACCAGTAAAATACCAAAACAAACCGTACCAAATTCCACTTCCACTTTTCCCTACTTTCTTCATAACTTCATTTTTCACATTTTACACTCCCTCCATCACAATTCTCATCTCCTCTTTGTGATCTGGCCTATCCATCTCCATTGTATCTCCCTGCTCTTATACAGTATGTGTCTGTATACTTTCCCATAGAACCACACTCCTGATTCAGACAAATGCTACATCCCTGCAGCTCCAGAGACTATTCTCCTCCTCCGTGTATGTTCTGGGGTTTTCACTTTGTTTTTTTCTCCCCTCTGTCCTCATGGGGCCCAATGCAAATCTATGGAGGAAGTGTCAGGGGAGTTGGAGCAGTGAGTGGCAGGTGAGGACCTCCATTTTGATGAGTGCCAGGTGCCCCGGATCACGCCAAGCACAGTGTCAGAAGCTACTGTATCGGGATGTTGATCGGGAAAAGTTAGACAGGAACAGTGGTGGAAGGCAACAAAGTAAAAGTACTTAAGTAAAAAGTATAATAGGGATCTGTAGTTTACTTACATTTTATAGTGGATATTTACTTTTACTTCACTACATTTGACTACTTTACTTTCTACTCCACTACATCTTTGAAAAGAACTGAAAAGAAAAAGTATTTATATTAGTATTTATATGTGTTTGAGATCTGCTGAAAAGGCTGAGGGTTTGTTTTTAACACATTTGTAATTTGAGCAAATTATAATATACAAATGGAAACAGGTTGAAAATGATTTATTTTTTTCTACTGAACAAAAATCACACAAATCTTTATCAAAATCACTACATTTGAAGCTTATAAGACCTCAAAATATGCACACAAGTACATTTTTAAATGGGTACTTTAAAACTTTTACTTAAGTAGATTTTTTCATGTGATACTTTTACTTATGAGTTTTTTTTTTCTTGCTCCAGCATCTGTACTTTTACAACAAAATTGAGTACTTCTTCCACCGCTGGAGAGGAAGTAGGACTTTTTGGTGGTATAGTTTTGTTGACTTTTGTGTTTGTGTCTCAGTGGTAACATGAATATAAATTTTTTTTTATTATTAAACATATTGTAAACAGTATTAAAAAATTATAAAGAAAACATAACTATTGTTTGGGTGTTCTAGTATGTATGGCGATAGGGTGGTAGGTGAAAACAAACATTTTCTGAGCACACTGAGGTTGTGAATGCAGGACAAGCTCAGAAAAGTACAATTTTCCATAATATATCAACTTTAAAGGTGCACTGTGTAACTTTTCTGGTAGAGGGTGCGTCAAATGCTCGTCTCCATGGAGATGTTATTGCTTTGTCTCGAATGTCTATATGTTTTTCTAGGTATTTTTGAGCTATAAAATCACCTGTAATTTTACAAATGTAAGGTAAAGCTGTTTAATGACATATTGTGGAACATTCAAGGCAGAGCAATGGCATCTCCATAGAAACAAGCAGGTGACGGACCCCCAACCAAAAAGTTACATAACGCACCTTCAAAATATTACAAATCATTTCGGTAAACGCTCCTCTTTGATTCTGCACTGATTTACTTCTCGGTTAGCCTTCACAATACCTATTTTCAAAGCTAACAGCTATTGCGATTAGCCTCATTTAATTTGTTTTTACTGTTCTGTGCTTGTATTCTGTCCTTTAGCCAAGTTGGTGAAAATATAAGATGTGAAGTTTTAAAAGAAGTTGAATAATGCATAATGTTGGATCAAAACATCTGAAACTGAAAAAAGGCCTTTGTTGCACAAATGTCAAGTCTGCTGGGCTGTATCTATAACCATCAGCCTTTGAACTTTCAGAAGAAAAATCACCAAACCTCATAAAACGGTGGAAAATATGAAGAAAACTATGATATATATATTATGGTGGATGCACTTTGTCATATTTTGCCGTGTCCTGTCTGCAGTTTTGACAGCAACTATGGGCCTTGGGGGGGGTACACCAACAACACATATTTTTTTAGCATTAAAGGGCCCATATTACGCTGTTTCCTGATCTATGTTATAATGTTCTTTTCTCATCACAAACATACCTGGAATTTTGTTTAGTTTCATTCACTTAACACTAAGATCCTGCATATTTAGGCTGAGTTCTTCTCTCAAATAGAAAACACCATGTTGTGATGTCGTGCGGTTATATACAAAGTGCTCCACTTTGTTTTTAAACTCCATTCATCTTCACTAGAATCATTTGGATAATTTCAGCCCTGGAATTGCCAATCTCTGCTGAACTAAAGGTAAAAGGAGCTGTTAACTGTTGACATAACAAGATGGAACAGAGTGTTTTCTGTTTGAGAAAAGAACTCATCTTAAATATGAGTTTGTGTGATAAATATGTGTGAATGAAACAAAACAGAACTCCAGATATGTTTGTGATGAGGAAACAACATTATAACAGATCAGAAAATAGTGTAATATGGGCCATTTAAAATATTATAATGGAGATGTAGACAGACTAATAATAAAGGATTAGTCAAACATGTTTGAATGAAACAAAACAACTCTGGCTTTTGAGAAGGCAACAGCATTACAAAATGGCTAAAAGTTCAATAATACACACAAAAAAAACCCCAAAACCCAAAAAACGCTTGGGTGTCTTCTTTTTTGATCTCCCCTCCACAGAGTTGGCCCGTCCCCTCACTGTCACTTTTATAGACTTCCTGCAGTGAGGGGGAGTACTTTACATCGATCTGTGCGGTGATGGCGGCCGGGTGAGGGCTGATACCTGGCACCACAGTCTGTCTTCGTCTACCACCACTACGGCAGCCCATTGGATCCATTCCCCGTCCTCTGTATTGACCTTTCGTCCGCAGATAGAAATAGTCCTTGTTGTCTAAAGCACCCAGTCCGGTTTAAATGTAGTTTTTATAATGTCAGAGACTGTGTAGGACTGCACTTTTTCTCCGCCCCTGATTGCCTTAGTATAGATTTTGTTGCCCTTTGCAGCTCAAGTGTGATTCTGTCTGACTAGTACTGTGTGGGCTTTAAGCACATATAATATCTAAAACAAGGGCAAACTGTGAATGGAGCTTTCAGTGCTTTTGTGATCAGTGTATACAAATATAAGACATGCCATTTGTGCGAGTCCTAAGTCCAAATACTGAAAGCAAGGCTACAGGAAATGCTTAAATAAATGAATGAATAAATAAACGTATACTTTTTGACCTAAATGGCACACTCGTAGCACTTGACATTATGTTTGTGTCTGTTATATAGATATATAGTAATAATCTATGACGCTCGTGGATCATTATGTTATATTTTGGATAATGATCTGACCGCGGTACCTAATGGGAGCTAAACATCATCACAGCAAAGAGCCGTTCAGCTGTCAGATGGGTAGCTGCGCATCACACTAAAACGCAGATATTTTTCATTTGTACCAAACTGACCACACGATGCTGCTGATTCTTACGTATATGACCAATTAAGAAATAAAAATTGGAGAACGAAACAAGCACAGGGCAGTGGGCCTACGCCAGTGGCACTGAAAATGGCATCTTGAAAATAAGTGATCTGAGATTACTCAAACATGCAAATGAAATGAGAAGAGCAAACAACTATAACAAAGATGAAGTTATTGCTTTGCATTATCTGTTTCATGAAAATAATCGGGTGATGTCGTGCCACCAGGCCATGTTATAGGTCAGATCTGTGGAGAGATGACACTAATATTGCATGTTTTTCAATAAATACACCTGTCGTTAAATAAAAGATAGTGCCATACTGTACTGGTAAAGAAGTAACACTGAAGGAGGTGAAACTGCACTCACATTCACACGCCAGTTTCTACAGGCAAGGGAGGTGAAGTGCTTTGCCCAGTGACACAGTGACAGTATGAACTGAAGGGAGTAGGGCTTGACCTGTCAACCTTAACAAAGAAAGACCAGTTTGGCTTGTTAAACAAAAAGGTCCGTGAGATTGGTTTTGAGCAATTTTAATAGTGCAATATTGCGGGATAGGGATGAAAGATACCAACTCCAACCACAGGGGGTCACCCAAACTACATTTTTGTGAATTGATTAAGAGGAAAATTGACACTTACAATATATGCCTCATATCGTTACAGTTGCTGTGGGTTTGAAAGGATATGTTGTTTTGAAGGTGTGGTTTTTTTTGCACAAACTTTATCCATTCAAAATCCGAGCATGGGTATGTGAATGAATTTTAGGAAGTCAAAACAAATGGCTACGCTGGATCTAAAAACTTTTGAGAGGTCAGCACCTAAAAATGATTTACGGAGCCAACAGTGCTAAAATGTAAAAAAAAAAAAATCAGCCTTTTATGTTTACAATTAAAACTTCATAACGTGTAAAATATTTGTAGATGCTCGTAAAGTTTGCGTCTCTAAGTAGCCCTGACATTTAACAGATGTCAGACAGGGGACTTTTGATATCCGCTTTAATAAAATGTGAAGGCGAATCATTAAGTGTGTCTGCTGCAGCTGTGACCCTGTGTGCCTCCTGAGCCTTCTGCCTCATGTTCACAGCAATAAGCGAGCAACAAACACATCCTGCAAGTGCCACCATTATTTTTGTGTTGCATTTTGATGCGACTTGGCTCTTTTTGAATGGTTCCTTAAAGGTCCTTCACAAAACTGATTCCTGTGAGCTTTAAGCCATGTTAAAATGCTGTTATCTCCCCAAAAACATACCCGGAGTTGTGTTTTGTTTCATTCACACATTTGAGTAACCGTTTATTATTAGTCTGGTTATATCTCCAAAGCTCAAAATGCTCTGCTCCACCTTGTGATGTCATGAAGTGGTAGTTTTCAAGTTAACAGCTACATTTTACCTTTTGTTTAGTAGAGATTGAAAATATAGGGTCTTAAATCATCCAAATGAATCTAGTGAAGGTGTGTGGAGTTTAAAAAAAACTGTGGAGCACTTCCTGTATTACCAAATGACATCACAAGGTGGAACAGAGACAAGAACTCAGCCTAAATATGCAGGTTTGTGTGTTAAACATGTGTGAATGAAACAAAACACAACTCCAGGTCTGTTTGTGATGATGAAACAACATAACACAGATCAGAGGACAGCCTAATATTTTTTCTTCAACTATAAAAACATGTAATTGGAATGCAAGATGGTGCCTTACACTGAAACACCCCAGGCAAAATAACGGCTCCATGGCGACGTGCAAGTGCCAGATTTCCCACAAGAAATGTTACACAGTGCGTCTTTAAAACTTGCTGGGAATTCCATGTACCACAGTGGGGCGCCGGTCGTTGTGCATTGTGTGTGAGTGATGGTGAGTGATGGTGGTGGTCGAAGGGGCCAGATTGGCAGCCTCGCTTCTGTCAGTCTGCCCCAGGGCATCTGTGACTACCATAGTACCTTACCACCACTGAGTATAGAACGAATAATGCAATGCAAAGCGTTTTGAGTGTCCAAAAAGCACTTTATAAATCTAATCCTTTCATTAAATATGGCCAAAGAAATCAATCTACTTCAAGTAACACACAATTTATTACAATTAACAAATTAAGTAAACTGAAAAACCAAAGCTACATTATACACTAAACATGTTGTAGTAAAACATTTATTTATATGTGCGACTAAATCTATGTGGAGAGAACTTATGGGAAATACGTTAAATAGGCCACCCAAGTAAAAAGTCCTGATCCGTCTCCAAAGCCGAGGTTTAACAGCAGGATTCATGGTAGTCTTAGAGTACAGTACAGCTAAGGCCCGGGGAGGACTCTTTCTTACCTCAGTTACAGTGCAATCTCAGCATTTTGCCTCTTGATCCCATTCGCTGCAGTATCCGGGGTTATAGGGTTTAAACTAAATGTTCAGATTTTCTGCCTGAGCACTTGAAGGCACCGCCACTACAGTTAAGCGTTTGTCTATATATGTTCTGCCACCCACTTCTATGTTGCTATGTCCACAATTTTATAAATTTGTTGATATATTTTGTAACTGCAATTTTAAAGTTCCTAAATGGACGCTTGTGAGGTTTAAGCCATGTTATATAATGCTGTTACTTCCTTAAAAACATATCTGGAGTGTTTTGTTTCATTCACACGTTAAACACAGAAATCCTGCATGTCTAAGCTGAGTTCTTCTCTTCTCTGCAACAGAAAACGCCCTGTTCCACCTTGTGATGTCATGTAGTGGTAGTGGCAATTCCAGGTCTGTGTTTTTCATTCACACATGTTTGAGTAGTTAGTATGATTAGACTGTCTATGAAACAAAACACAGCTCCAGGTATGTTTGTGATGATGAAACAACATTATAACATAGATCAGAAAATGACGCAGTATGGGCCCTTTAAAACTTCCCATGTGTGTTTCTAAATAATTGACTTTTTCCACAAATTACCGTTATAGAAGCTTGAGTGCAGGAAAGAATTGGTATTTTCAAATTCTAGTCTATTTGCAAGGTCAAAGCTCATTTAAATTCTGACACAAAATACAAAAGATTGTATTTTAAAAGAGACCTCCACCCTACCAATGAACATCTTAACTGTCTAAAGCTTGTAATTTACATGTAAAAGCCATGTACCAGAGCTTTTTCATGTTTTTCAGCAAAATGTGCCTTGTCCCAGTACAGATATTGTAATTAAGTACACTGTTAGCATTCTAGTTGTTGTTAGCAAACTACTTAAAAAAGCACAACTCCAACTATGTTTCTGATGAAGTGACAACATTCTAACATGGCTAAAAGAGTCAATTTTGTGTAATATAGGACCTTTAACTCCAAACCCTTAATTATAGCTACCAAGCCTGCATTTAGTGCAGTTAATTTGTTACCTTTTTTTTTTTTTTAAATATTCTGTGTAACTGTGTCATTGAATTTTACTTGTGAAGAGCTAAAGTGAGTGCTGTGGTATGTGCCATTGACCTGACTACACAAAAACACCGCTCTCTCTGTCAGAAATGCATTCAGCTTCACATTTAACTTTACCTGGAAATCTCTGCACAGACACACCACTCTGCATGGGCCCTCAGGTGAACTTCTTCTGTTTTGTATTTGTTTATTGTTGTAGGGCAACCTTGAGTGTCCAGAAAGGTTGTTATTATTATTGTTATTATTGTTATTATTGTTATTATTGTTATTATTGTTATTATTATTATTATTATTATTATTATTAATTTACTCAAGCGATTTCTTGGACCACTACTTTGTACTTCTACTTGAGTAATATTATTTGAAGTAACGTTACATTTACTTGAGTGCAATTTTTGGTCCACTTCTAGCCACCTCTGATTTTCATTGTTTAATAATAATGTGCAGTTTGCAGTACTTGATTTTCCAAATGAAAAAGTAACTGTGTTTTCAGCACATTTATTCAATTATTTCCCAACACTGGTTTTAATCAATGTAAGGAACAAATGTATTACTTGGCCAGCCAGAACCGCACACTTTGACAAAACTTAACAAAGACGTGTGGATGTGGAGCTGTATCTCGTCTCCCTGATTTTAGAGAGAGTGATTGACAGGTGGATTAACCAATCAGAGAGAAGCATGCTCCGTTTTCATTAAAAATGAACAGACTGGGAAACAGTGTGGATTTTTTTCAGAATCAACGATCGAAACGATTACGCCAAACGATTATTTATCTCAGGTAAAAGAAGTTATGTGTTTTGTTCTGAATGTTAGGAGGAGACGTCTACAAATTAGCAGTTGCGGTCGGATCATCTCAAGGTCACGTCTCATTTCTCTTTCCTCGCTTCCTCCTCCTTCCTCCTCGATCCTCCATTTTTCAGCTGTCAATCAAATGTGTCATATTAAGTGGTGTCCCAAATAAAACCACAGAAGGAAGGAGTAAACATGAGCAAGGCTTCAGGAGGGAGACATCAGATAAAAGAATCAAACTTTATTGGTCTCAGTGAGGAGTTTATATCCTCTCTCCTCCTTGTGTCTCCTCTGTGGGCGGGACTTCCTCACCCGTATCCTGCAGAATCGAGGAGAGGAATCAAGGAGAAGGAAGCGAGGAATGAAAGAGAAATGAGAAATGGCCCAAGTTTGGACAGAGGTTTTTCAAGTTCTATCCAGCGACTTCTGGATTCAAACAGGATGTAGAAGGGACTGGCTGGTCAGGCAATGTTTTCAGTTAACGGTTTTAATCAATACAAGTAGCAAATTTCACACAATAACTACTATGGAAATTCAAATCTGGAAATTGAAATGAAGCTACCTCTGACTGATAAATTGCATTTGGTGTCAGTCATTTATTCCACAGAGTTAGAGACGCCAAATGATCAGAATAAATAAGAGGTCCAAACCACAGACCAGAGAAGTGTGACAAAATTATAACCTATCAACTCAATTACACTCAGAGCACTCATCCAAATGGGGTCTGTGACCTAGGAATTAATGACACTGGAGTGGGTTTGAATAAGACATGACAGTTTGCCTTCAATGTTTTTTTTTTTTTTTAATTTTAGATTAGTTTAGACCTTACATCATGCCACCGTGTATACTAAAAGTTAAAAATAAATTAAAGGCCCAATATTGCGTCATTCTCTGATCTGTTATAATGTTGTTTCCTCCTCAAAAACACACAATTCCAGGTCTGTTTTTGAGGAGGTAACAACATTATGATATGGCTTAAAGCGCACAAGAATCCAGTTTGTGTAATGAAAGACCTTTGAACTATAACATACACAGATCATTATATATAAAACGACTTAATTAAAGAAACAGCTTCACTGACTTCCTGTTCTTTTGTGTTGATAACATAGGCAAGGAATTCAGTTTTGGAACTCCTATATTTTTTGTTCTTTGCCTTTTTTCCACAAACTGCCACTTTACCGATAAACTATGATAAATATTAATCATGTACTATCCCACCAAACTGAGTACTAAGCAGTGGTGGTACTAAATTACTGTACTTAAGTATACATTTTCGGTATCTGTACTTTACTTAAGTGCATTTTCAAGTAGAGAGAGCAGGTACTGTATCTGTACATTCTACTCCACTACATTTTTGAACAGGACTGAAAAGTTTTTTTGTTTTTTCCTAATGATTGTTTGAGACCTGCTGAACAGGCTGCGAGGTTTACTTTGAACACATTTGTAGTTTGAGCAAACAAACAAATACAAATAAAAACATGTAGGAAAAAAAACTTGATTCATTTCTGTTGAACAAAATTCAACACAAATCTTTATCAAAATCACTACATTCAAAGCTTTATTAGATCTCAAAATATGCACGAAAGACTTTTACTTTTTACTTGTAATACTTTTACTTACTAAGGAGATCTTTTCATGTGATACTTTTACTTGAGTATTTCTTTGCTCTGGTATCTGTACTTTTACTTAACTAACAAAATTGAGTACTTCATCTACAACTGGTCATAAGTTCTTACACTTTTTACTTACTCATAAATAAGTTTCTAAAGAACATCTGACAACTTGACAGCCTTCGGTGAGGATAAAAGGCACAAATGTAAGTGGATAGAGTGAATTGTAATCAGGGTCAATAGCGCTCTAGTGAACTCTGGTGATGAAGATATTACATTTACATTATGTAGGAAGGTATAGAAATGAGTATAAAGCAATCATTTTCACCTATACGAGAATATATGTCTTTACTTTGTCTTGTCAACGATTATAAATAAGTTACACAGAATAAGCTGGCTGTCACTCATCAAAAAGTTCATACTAAACGTTATAGTGTGGGCATGGGCGAGATAGTTTTGAAGTTGTACCTAGAATCATCATTATTGTTATTGCATTTGTGGAAACTGTTTTTAATCTGTTGGTGTTATTTTCACCTGTACAAGGATGCATTCTCACATATCACCACTAGATGCTGTCTACCTTACTTCTCTGTGATAGTGTGTCAGCTTTGGCCTGACAGAAGACGACCAGAGACTGTACTTTTATTTGATTTTTGTACAAATATGTTTGAAGGCGCTGTATCTTATTACATACACCACTCATACATCCTTAAAGGGTCAATATTACATTATTTTCTGATGTTATAATGTTGTTTCCTCATCACAAACAGACCTGGAGTTGTGTTTTGTTTCATTCACACATGTTTAACACACAAACCCTGAATATTGAGGCTGAGTTCTTCTCTCAAACAGAAAACACTCTGTTCCACCTTGTGATGTCATATGGTAATACAGAAAGTGCTCCACTGTGTTTATAAACTCCATACACGTTCACTAGAATCATTTAGATAAATTCAGCCTTGGAATTGCCAATCTCTACTGAACTAAAGGAAAAATGTAGCTGTTAACGTGAAAACTACAGCTTCATGACATCACAAGGTGGAACAGAGCATTTTGAGCTTTGGAGATGTAAACAAATAATAAAGGTTTACTCAAACATGTGTGAATGAAACAAAAATACAACTTCAAGTATGTTTTTAACAAGGTAACAGCATTATAACATGGCTGAAAGCTCAATTTCAAGAGTCAATGTTGCATAATAAGGGCCATTTAAAACGTGGAAAAAACAGAACTACTTTATTTTAGTGGTCCAAAGTTATTCCTCACTTACTCTATGCATTCCAAGTATCTTAAGTACACAGTAATGAGTTTAAAAGGGCCTTTAAGCCGTTTCTTCTTCTTATTATTAAGAAGGACATCTAGATTCAAAAGACAGATGTGATGTGTCCAAATTAAAAGAAATATGATTACACAAAATTAATGCAGATCTGAAAAGGTAAAAAACTGTTTTTTTGACATTGAACGGTAACTTGAATTTCTGAAAAGGAAAACCAAAATAATAAGACTTAATTTATAAAAAATAGTGGCCTTCAGTTTGCTTTAAAACAACAGGGCACTGGGCAGCTTAACCCAATGTTCCTCTGACTCCTAACTGATCTCAAATGCTTCATAAACCTGCCTTTGAAAAGATCTTGTTTTAAGCCAAAATACTTTATCTGTGCGAGTACAATTTAACCTTTAAAGGAAGAGTACCTGATGTCTCTTTCTAAGCTACACAGTTCTCTTGTTCACTGCTTTTACAATATACCACACTATATAAATTTAATCTGTAAATGGGGGATAAAATGCTAGTCACAAGGTCTTTAAAGCTATTTCAGGTAACTTTTCTGGTGTAGGGTTCGCTTGATTCCATGGAGATGTGATTGCATTGTTTGGAATGTTCCACAGTAGGCCATTAAACATATTTCGCCATCGGGACAAGCAAGTGACGCCACCAGGCCAAGTTACCAGTCAGATCTGTGGAGAGGGGAGTCGGGTCACAGCAAGAACGCATGTTTTTCTAGGGAATGTTTTTAGCAGTTGAATAAATAGACGATAGATACGTTTAAAGGGCCCATATTAAGCAAATTTTTGATCTATGTTATAATGTTTCCTCATCAAATATACCTGGAGTTGTGTTTTGTTTTTTATTCACACATGTTTAACACACAAATCCTGCATGTTTAGGCGGAGTTCTTCTCTCAAACAGAAAACACTCTGTTCCACCTTGTGATGTCATGTGGTAAGACAAAAGTATTCCACTGTGTTTATTAACTCCATATACCTTCTCTAGAATCATCTGGATAATTTCAGCCTTGAAATTGCCAATTTCTACTGAACTAAAGGTAAAACGCTGCTGTTAAATTAAAAACTACCACTGCATGACATCACAAAGTGGAACAGAGCATTTTGAGCTTTGGAGCTGTAGACAGATTAATAATAAAGGATTAAACAAAACACAACTCCAGGTATGTTTTGATAAAGTAGCAACATTCTAACGTAACTTAAAGCTCACAAGAGTCAATATCGGACCTTAAATGTTACACAGTGGAACATTCTAGACAAACGAACATCTCCCAACCCAGTCCATGTGGTCAAAGAATGTCCCAGTGTTTTTATTAGAGAAATCTGTTATGAAGTATAAAACTAAAGTAACGCAAATACAAAAACAGTCATTAGAAGAAAAGACAGGATTTCTTATTAACATTTTAGAATTTGAAAAAAAACCCCCAAATAAAACAGTATTGTGGTATTTACATAATGGCAGCCTCCTCCTCACACGTGGGACTAGAACAGATGGGCTCTTGTGTTCAGTGTGCGGGCCTGACATCACAAGAGCCACACGCCGTCTTTCACTTTAGATAAAATTCATTAAACCAGAGACGCTTCAAACAAAGTCTGACTCACCACCACCATCTCCAAACGCCTCATCTCCACTACAGAAGACGAGATGTTCTTAAATTTATTTACCAGGCTCAAAACTGATTGACTGATAGGGATTGTGTGACAGTGTTGAAAGGATGAATCTGCTTTTGTACTAGGGATGGGAGATAGTCAGTGTGGGGAAATAACAGCCTAATTGTACCAAGAATATCTTTTCATAATACAGATTTGGAGAAAATGTAAACTGTTACTTTCATTTGGTAGTATTCAGAATACAGTTACTTTTCTAAAATCAGAGGAGTGCATCACGGTACTTGAGCTCACAATTTAAAGGTGCACTCTGTCACTTCCCTGATGGAGTGTCTGTCTCCATGGAGATGTTATTGCTTCACCTGGAATGTTCGTAACTATGGCATTAAACTTATCTATCTTGCATTTATTCAATTTCACGTGTTTTTATTGTTCAAAAAACACCCATTCTTTCTGTAAGCAACATCTCTTTTCCACAGATCTGCCTTGTAACTTGGTCTAATCCTGTCTACATTGCAATAGATGAGTTTAATAACATACTGTGGAACATTCTAGGCACTAACATCTCCGTGGAGACAAGCATATGACGGACCCTCCTCCAGTGCGCCTTTAAGATGTACATAATTAGTGAAAAAAATAAAATGTTTATGTAAAGTTGGTATTTGTTTTTATGGAAGATGCCGACAACCAGTTCATATACTGTTATATATTGTGTCCTTTGGCAAGACACTTCATGAACAGTGATTGGAATAGTTATATTTATTATTACTAATCTTACTTGCAATTATTTAATTTGGTGTTTGTATTGCTCAGAAATACCTTGAAAAACATGCATTCACCTCTCCACTGATCTGACTTGTAACTTGGCCTGGTGGTGAATCCCGCTTGTTGAAATAGACACAGATATAAACAATGCCATACTACGGAACATTCCAGGCAAAGCAATGACATCTCCATGGAGACAAGCATTTCCTCCAGAAAAGTTACAGCGAGCCTTTAATGTAAAATAAAAAATGTGTTGGCAAAAAATAAATACAAATTGTTGTATGTATTGGTGAATTTCAAGTTGTATGTCTTCCGCTAAATAAATAAAAATTGGAAAAATTGGAGGAATTGGAAAAAATTACAAAAATTCCTAAAATGTTAATGCAGTATATTCATGCATCAATTTCTATTCTATTCAGCTGACTCACATGTCTTACTAAGCAGAAATAGCACTTTTTCAACCCTTTTTTAATGGACATAGTGTGGCGATCCGGAGCACTTCTGTCTGGAGCGCTCAACAGTCAGCCCTTAATTGAAAAGCTTTTTCCCGGAAATCATTTCAGCAAATTTCATGAATTATTGATATGAATAAAAGATAGAGGCAAAGTGGCCCAACATGTCTGATCGTTGATACAAGTGAAAGAGGAATCACTGGGCTGAGGCTGGATATAAATGGTTTGTGCTCTCACTGTCGACGAGAAAAATACTTTCATTAATTACAGTTTTGTGCACATTTTTCACTAAAACTCAAACCAGGACTTCAGACAAATGACTGTCGCTCACAGCACAGGCAGCTGGGGCTCATTCATCTCTGATAAAACACTAAATGAACCCAATGTGCTCTGGCTTCTTGCTTCACTTTTATATTAACAAATCTGTGTATTTGCATGCTGCGTCAAATGTATGTTGAGTTTGTCATTAAAATGAAGATGGTGATGAAAATAATCTAAAATACAAGATTTACAAGGAAGGGTGACAGTGGCACAGTGGTACGGTGGCGTGTTCACTCAAAACCAAAAGGTCTGAGGTTTTGATAAAGTTGTCCAAACTATAGTTGTTAGTTTCGTACAGGCAATTTGAACACTGAAATGATCAAAATGGGAGTGTATGGACTTTAAAGGTCCATACACAGAACTTTTTTGTTGAGTCTACAGCAAAAAAAAGGACCCAACAGCTCTGATTAGCATGCATGTGACTGACAATGTCTTTAATGATTGGCTAATCCAAACCTTTTCCCTAACCTTAACCATACAGCCAGTGCCTAACCTTGAAGGCCTGTCTGACACCTGCTTGTGAACATGTGTGTACTTCCCTTTGAATCTTCTAACATATTTTATATTTGTTCAATTACAGAAGTCTGAATTCCTTAAAAAGATACTTTGTCATGTGGTGTCACCTTCTTGTCACCACTGACATGGACAGACAAGGAGCAAATTTTTCATTACCACCTAGTGATGTCACAACTTCAACCCTATGAAACAAATATTATTCCAACAACTTTGAAAGCAAAAAGAAGGACATTTTAAACCAGTCTTAATCCAGTCCGCATAGCCATTGTTTTTTGTAGGTTTCATCTTCCTGTTATATCAGACATTTTGAGAACTTTTTTTCCTATCCACACGCTACAGTATTTAGTTTTAAATTGGCAATCGCTATGGCAACTGTCCTAATTCCACATTCTGAAACCTATAGATAGCTGAAACACAATAATTTTTGGAGGGCCAGACAGAAAAAGTTTGCCAAGAGTAAAGCTTTTGTCAAACAACTTCCAAACTTTTCCAGCAGATCTGAAATCCAGACTTGGGGAGAGTATAAAGCGAAAGTGGATTTTACAGCCTATCTGGAGGCTTTCTTCTTCTGTTGTCAATTAGAGCGGGCGTCTGAGCACCTGCACGGTCACTTCAGCTCCCTGTCCACTGTCCACAAAGTTCCTAATGAGAAGATTTGTGCAGATAAAAGGGGGGCTGGCGTGTTCGCTATGGCCCCAATGCATGGTAATTAAGGTGTAGCAAGCACTGCCTACATCAAGGACTCTCCCTGCTACAGACTGCCAGGCTAACTTTGACACTACCCAAACTCACGTTCAGTATTTCTCCAAAAAACAAAGGGCCAGCAGAGAATGAAGTTGTAGCTGAAGTACACAAGCTATACACTAAGTACTATATAGACATGGTAGATGGGGCATTCGTTTTGGGGGTCAATATTTATCGTGGCATTTTTTCTTTACGCTAGTCCAGATTAGTGATGGGACTTTCGGCTCCTTTGTGGGATTTAAATGTTTTTGATCGGTTCATGTCAAAGAGCCGTTCAAAAGACTGGCTTTTTTATATTTAACTATGACACAAGCCAATGTGACACTCATTTAACTGCAAACTAACCACAGGGAGAAATGACCAAGGCTCAGATAAGTTTAAAATAGTTCAAACTGAGAGTGGAAGTGGGTTTACCCTTTGAAATGATGAAACTCTAAATAAAATGTTACACTACAATAATAATTGAAAAACTAACTGTTATGTCATCTATGTTTGTTGTCTTTTTTGTGCACAATGCTCTCACTGGTGTTGCCTGCTCACTTCTGTGCTGATTATTGTGTTGGTTCAGGCTTAATCAGTGTAAAAAAAAAAATCATAAAAATTAGAAAGTAAAAGATTTGGTTCTGTGAGAGATCCAGATCCAGCCGCTCATGTTAAGGAACCGTTCAAAAGAGGTGATTTATTCATAAATTTACATCGCAGACTGCCCGTTTGAAACCTGCTTCTACCAGTGCATATATTTTTGCAGTCACTGTGGTGCTAACAACAACCAGCATGCTAAGAGCACACTTCCTGGTTCTTGGATGACAAAATGCTATATAATTAAATGCAGACAGCACAAAGAGGGCTCATTACTGCCTTAAGCCCGGTTGTACAATATACTGTATCTGGGCTAAAACTAATTTCACACAACTACACAGACTGGTTTGGTCTCCATGAAGATAGAAAAGTTTAATATCATACTGTGAAACATTCCAGACAAAGCAATAACATCTCCCCAAAAGGACCCCCCAAAAGAAAAGTTTAAAAGCTGCTTATACAATATATCTATACTGGGGTAAAACTAATTTCACTGAACTACACAGACAAAATTAAGGTACAAACACTTTCATAAACTGTATTTAACATAAGACTAATTGGCTCCAGTGTATTAAATATTCATTTGTTCACTGAAGTGTCAAAGAGCAGCGACTAATGAAGTGGGCCTGGTATTTAAGGACAGTGTTGTGAAGACTTACCTGTTTATGCATTCAGTGACGGCTCTGCCCATGTTAAGACAAAGATTCCTCTAAATTGGAACGTACGAAATGCTAAATCTCCCCCAAGCAATGCTATTTTAAAGTGATTTATTATGACAGCAATGGAATAAAACCTTTTACTTAACTTTCTTCACGAGTTAGACAGACAATAAAGGTCCTCATTGCCAATAACAAGACAATTCCTCTCAGTTCTCAGATCTACATAAAGAGTGTGTTTTTTTTTAAATTTCAGTAGTGTTGGGTAAAACAAGGACATAAAGTTAGCAGGCGATTGTCAACTCAAAAAAGTATAAACCGCTTCCAAATTAAAGTCTATAATGTATAAGGTACTGTCACAAGAAGTTTAAAGTACTTCTAGATTCCTAAACTTTGGTCAGATGTAGTGGCAGAACATAATGAAGTAAAAGTAATAAAGTACTGTACTTAAGTATACATTTTACATATCTGTACTTTAAAGGTGTACTATGTAACTTTTCAGATGGGGGTCTGTCACCTTTCCGTTTCTATGGATATGTCATTGCTCTGCTTATAATGTTCCAGCATATGACATTAAACAGATCTTTACTTTTATTCTATTACAGGTGGTTTTATAGCTCAGAAATACTTGCTCTGCCTGGAATGTTCCACAGTTTAACATTATATAGAAAAACAGGCATTGTGACTGTGAACAGGGTTCCCTCTCCACAGATCTGACCAGTAACTTGGCCTGGTTTGGTCTCCATGATGATAGAATGGTTTAATGCCATAATGTGAAACATTTCGGACAAGGTAATAACATTTCAGTGGAGAAAAGCATCTAACAGACCCTCCACCAAAAAAGAGATCCCTTTCTATCTTCATGGAGCCCAAACCATACCAAGTTACAGGTCAGATCTATGGAGAGGGCAACCCCACAAACAGTCTGAATACTGTAGAACATTCCAGGCAGAGCAACGACATATCCATAGAAACAAGGAGGTGACAGACCCCCAAGCAAAAAGTTACATCATGCACCTTTAACCTTTACTCAAGCAGTTTGGCATTCATAGAACTTATTCCGCCATTTTCAGCGCTCTATACACCCCTGCATTTTAATTTAAAATTTATCTAGTCTCTCAACCTTTCCAGTGACGGCTTTGTCTGTCTAATTGAAACTAAACTAGCTAATGTATGCAGACAGCTCGACCTTGAAGAGAGAACTGGTCCCCAATGAGCGCTTCTTAAAATTCTACATAACATGGCTTTATGCTGTGGACATAATTAAACAGGAACTAGGGCTGACCAAACCCTAAAGATTGTGTACCTCTCAAAAGTTTTCCAGGGACAATGCTTAGTGTGCACAATACAAAGCAGATACTTGAAAAGACAGCGGGGGTCTGTGAACTTTGAAAGAAAATGATTGGTCATCGTTACTGGAGAGTTGGGATAAGTTGGGATAGGGAGGGTGTAAAGTTTAAAATCTCTTTCAATTTTAGGTGCGCCTTTCTCAGAGTGGCCCTTAAAATAAAGTCAAAGATAAGCGACAAGGCTTCAGGTATTTAGGGTAACAAAATAGTAAAGAATCCAGAAAGAAGTATTGATTGTTAAAATTAGTTAAGAACACACATTATACATTCCTGTGGGTTTAATTTTCATTGGGATGACTACGTTTTCTAACTTACAATAATATCTTTAGAAAATGTACTTTACTAAACTACACCTGTTTCCATTGACGTATTTAGGCACTGGAGCTCCCTCTGCTGCCTGCAACGTGTATTAACAAACTAAACAATAACTATAAAAACACTGTGAATGTTATAGTAACAGAGCAATAAGTTGGTTTTGTACACAATTTGACCACAGAATGAGTCCAGTGATGGTTTATGGGCTTAAAACAGCATAGGAGAAATCTGGAGTTTTATCTGTGACGCAACTAAACAGGCAAAATACAACAGGCGCATTTTGAGTTCTCAGAGTTGAATTGATTAATGAAAAGACATTTATTCAGTTGGTGTTTTACATGCCCTCTTTCTATGAGCAGGTTAGCCTCTCCACAGACCTGACCTGTTGCAAACAGTAGCGTTATAATTATTTATTGCCACATCAATCTATTTCCTCAACATTAACACTACGGCAGTGTAATTATAAGAACAACAGACTTTCTTTGCGCACCTTTCTTGTTCCTGTTCATGCCATTAAAGAATAAATCAGAACTAAAATAAATTCAACACTGTCTCGTTCAGACGGTGCTAAAATTTATGGCTGACATTATTCAAACTGCCACTTTCACTGCAGCAAGACTCACGTTAAGAAAGTTACACAAGGTCAGGCTTGTAAGGCGAAGAGAAAGTGATGATTATGATGAAGCTGGACAGATGGGGTCAGCACCTTTATGTACACTGTCTGATTACCTATTACACAGCTTTTTTTTTAGTTCCGATACCAATTTCGATACCATAGCTTTAAAGGTGCACTATGTAACTTTTCGGCCACTTGCTAGTTTCTATGGGGATCATTGCTCTGCCTGGAATGTTCCACAATATGATATTAAACAGCTCTACTTTACATTCATTCAATTACAGGTGGTTTTATAGCTCAAAAATACATTAAAAAACAGGCATTCTAGGGTTGCCTCTCCACAGATCTGACCTGTAACTTGGTCTGGTTTGGTCTCCCTGGAGATAGAAAGGTTTAATAACATACTATGAAACATTCCAGACAGAGCAATCACCAAAAAAGTTACACAGTGCACCTTTAAGTATGTGTAGATACCCAATATCAACCGATACCTGTGTAGAGACTGAAAACAGCACTTATTTCCTTTAAACAAAAATAAAACAAGATGGATGAACTTGTTGTAGTGGTAATTTATCTCTCAAGTAACATCAGAACAGCTTTGTATAAATAAAATTCAATCTTTATGAGACTTTCTGGGCTGACTACCAGTAAAAAAGTCTTATTACATCAATGTATATGTCCAAACAAGATATTGGCTGAACCGAAATTTGGCAGCCAATATCCAATATAGCAATTTTTTCAGTATTGGCACCAATATCCGATACCATTGGACCAGTATCAGTGTCAGTCAGTATTTCATCTTTGCACTGTTTGTCCTTACGACCTCTTGTATATAGCTGAGATTTGTATTACTACTGTATATTTTATTTTGACTTGTACATATACATTTATATAATTATGCCTTCCTTGACACCAGTCTCTTGCTGTTTTTGCTACTTATTCAGAATTTATTATTACCATTTATACTTTTGCTCTTTGTTATTATAATATATTGTGTATATTGTATACTGTGTCCAAATAATTTCCCTTGTGGCTCAGTAAAGTTTGTCTAAGTCTTGGTGCATCCCTAAGCGTAAAATGGGCCCTTTAAATAACACCAAAATACGATACTGTAAACTACTTTCAAATGCATACTCAACAGCCCCCGTCTGTATGCCTCTTGTGCATCTGGGAGGGAGGAGGGCGGCCATATTTGAAATCAGAATAGTCTCCGCCCCCCGTGGAGATGGCTGATTGCTACAACAACCTCGAGTCTGAGTGGACGCCGGCGCGTTCTGTTCCACCAGAGCCAGCTGCAGCACTTCACACTCTCCAACTGCAGGACAAACAACACAGGCGTATGCAGGAGACCAGGCTGGGGTTTATTTACATATTACACAAGTTTAGTTAGAAAATGACTGCTTTAAGGTTAAATTAGCTTGAGATTTGGCTTGTAAATACTGTATAAAAATCTGTTATTCTCAGTAGACCCTTTAAACAAACAAACAAAACAAAAACATTGTAAATTCCAAAATGGGAGCAACTGGAGGCAAAAGTGAAGTGGAACATAATGTGATTTCTACGGGAAAACCAGGATTGACCTCAGAATATCACAAAATATGAAAAATCAAGGGAAATTTGAGAGGAAAACCACTCGGATACAAATGAGTGATGTCAGAGCCCAGTTTTAAACCATTTACAGTTTACAAGTGTTTTACGTTTTTGGTTTATTTAACAGGAGATTACAATAGATACTAAGCATTTTTAGGTTTAACTGGACAAATCCTTACTGAAAACTTAACTCCACTACAGTTTTTCGCTTCATTTAGCCATACATTACACATTTCATCATAAATTATACTTTTTGTGATGCTCAAATACAATTTTGAGGTTAGGAAATTAATAGAGAAGCAAATTAACATGTGTGTGTAATATGTGTACCTTGAAACTTCAAAATTGTTGTTTATTTTCTGTTATAATGTTGTAAAACCATTAGCATTTAGTCCTGCTCATCAGTTCATCACTGGAAATACATTATGTCTGCTTCACTTTGCATCCAGTTGCCTCCATTCCAGAAATGTGAACATTCTGATGACAAAGGCTTTTAAAGGGTCTATTTTCTGAGTTTCAGACATCACAGCATTTTGTTGGCCAATATTATTTAATACAGATGGAGGGCAGCTAAAATCAATATTGTTCAACTGCAGATTTCTGTTGGTCTTGGGGTCTAGTCATTAATACAGTAGAAAATGACAAGGTTCCATATTTTTATGAATTCCGATATTTTATGGCAAAGTACAAAGGTGGTTTTCAGATTTTAAAATGTGATACTCTCAGATGGGGGTGGGGGAGATAACATTGTACTAGTATTTCAACACTGTGACCCTAAGTAAGTATCTGTTTTAATTTATTTTTGGTCAGTTTATCTATATACACTGAATCTGTAATTTCAGTATTTCCACCAGCCTGCTCAGGGATTAAAGGTATAAATTAGCACTCAATCTATTACCCGACACCAGCATCTTTCCTATGACTTCTGTCTTGGTTAATGTATTGTTTTGCGCTGTCCCTGTACAAATAAAAAGCATACCAAACCATCCACAAGGTAAATTCACAAATGTTGAACCTGATCATATGTATTAGTAAATCCAAGAACTCGGTGTATTACAACAGAAATCGCCATTTGAGCAATATTAACTTTACCTTCCCCCCGTCTCTTTAAAATATTATTGACCTAGAATGTTGTGATGTCATCTGAAACTTGACAAAAGAGCTTGGACGTTCAGAAGTCCACCGTGTTTCAGGCAGAAATGCAAAAGAGTGTAATTTTATGTATTAACATTTAAGACTCTGTATTTGAGCAAAACGTGTCTTACACTAGTACAGATATATTTTATAAGAAGCTCATGAGGTCAAAATAAGTCTGCAGCTAAGTAGAAAGCATTTTATTGTCCAATAATCAGGAAGCGCACGTTAGCATGCAGTGTTATTAGCATTACTGTTATGGCAAAACTGCACTGGTCTCGTTGCGTTGTGAAAAACGCTTGTAAACTCATCACAGTCGATAATTAGGATGCTCTGAATACAAAAGTTAAGTGAGGAATAACTTTGGACCACTGCAAACCATTTAAAATTACCTAGTTCTGTTTTTGTTTTTTTTATTTCTGTAACAGTACAAATCAGGTTGAGCATCTTTAAGTGAAGCTAATTATTATTTATCCACTTTCTCTCATTCCCAGCCCCAGAAGGTCAAGGTGGACAGTCAAATTGTCCATATTAAAACGATATTCACCTTGACTAAATCGAAAGCTGAATTATAAAATGTACCTGTAGGTGTAAATTGTCATTCTTTCTCTGTTAATTGAAAATATTTCCGTTAAGAAAAGCGTCCTCACCATTCAGTGTAAATCTATAGTTGGTTAACTATCACACTGGCAAGGACAGCAGCAAGGCGTATGTTCTAATTGGATTCCAGAGAGAATTATAGTGTTTTTTGAATTGGTATAAAAACTTGACAAATATTTGTTGTTGATATTGACATGGGCAGATGGAAAAAGTGTCGTCTATTCATCTTCTAAATCTGGTTGGTTATAGTTTGCAAAGGAGACTTACCATGTGTTTTGTATCTATCTTAGAGGAAATGACACTTAAAAACATGGTTCTTTGGGGGTCATGGCTAAACATTCAAGCTATCTCAAATTTAGCGCGGAAGAAATGTTAAATAATACAACATGCATATTTCATTTTGCTGCGGTAGTGAATAGAATGGCCACGCTAGCAATACGACATTTATTTTTTAGAAAATGTAACAAAATTTACCATGCTTCAAGATATAGAAGAATTAAAGGTGCATTGTGTAACTTTTCTGGTGGAGGGGCTGTCAAATGCTTTTCTCCATAGAGGTGGAATGTTTCACAGTATGGCATTAAACCTTTACAAGTCAGATCTGTGGAAAGGCAACCCCGCTCACAGTCAGAATGCCTGTTTTTCTGGGTATTTTTGAGCTATAAAACCACCTGTAAGTGAATAAATATAAGGTAAAGCTGTTTAAAGTCATACTGTGGAAGATTCCAGGCAGGGCAATGACATCTCCATAGAAACAAGCAGGTGATGGATCTCCAACAAAAAAGTTACATAGTACACCTTTAAAACAATAATTCAGTAGACAACAGCAGCGCATTTCTATTCTATGTTTTGATCGAGACGGTGCATATTAATGAACATAGATGCTGTATGGACCAATTTCCCTCTGTTCTTTCTCATAAAAACACTCTGATTCACCCACATACACGGACAGTAGAGGCGAGGTGAATGTCTTGCCCAAGAACACAACAACAGTTTGCACTAGAACTACTGCTTCCTTAAAAGGAGCAAGAACACATGTTTGAAGGTATTTCATTGTCTAGGTATTTTTGAGCAATATAAACCCTAACCTAAAACAAACACTAAAGCTATATATTTTGATGCTATAGTGTGGAACATTCCAGGTAAAGCAATAAAATCTGTGGACCCTCCATCAGAAAATTTACGCAGTGCACCTTTAATACGGTACTTGGTATTCCCAGCATTCTCCCATCCGGTGACTAACCAAACCTAACCCTGCTTAGCTTCCAGATCATATGGGATCAGGCTTTCACTGTGGGCACAAAAGAAAGAATACATAAATGGAACAGGGATTAGTCTCACCAAACTTTTCTGTGTTTTCCAACCTTCAAATACAACTATCTTCCTCCAGGATCATGGCTGGAAAATATGAGAAATCGGGTATTGGAAATGTAACCAAGCAAACAAACCACTTGTATTTGATTTTATCAGTTTGTTTCCTGGCAGTTCATGTAAAAACATGAATGAATCAATAATACCATAATTCCTGTGTTTAAAGGGCCAATATTACACTATTTTCTGATCTATGTTATAATGTTGTTTCCTTCACTAGAATCATTTGGATAATTTCAGCCCTGGAATTGCCCATCTCTACCTAACTAAAGGTAAAAGGAGCTGTTAACTTGAAAACAACCACAACATGACATCACAAGGTGGAACAGAGCATTTTGAGCCTGGGAGATGTGATGTAGAAAGCCAAATAACACAGAATTACTGAAACATGTGTGAAGGAAACAAAACACAACTCCACGTATGTTTTTGATGAGAGAACATTCTAACATGTGTTAAAGCTCACAAGAAACCATTTTGTGTCATACAGGACCTTTAACCTTTAACTACGCAGAACAAAACCCAGGTTTCAACGTGGAAGTCTGATCTCCCACAGAGCTGTAATGGACAGAGACAATACGTGTAGCTCCAGGCGCAGTTACAAGTTAAGTAGGTGGAATAACATCAGTGCATCTCTGATAGGGAGCAAAGGGCAGTATATGTTGCCATTATATCGCGGTATCTTCTCTTTTGTTTGACCTGTGCTGGTTCAAACACACAAACCCAGTGCTTTTTAATTGAATGCAGATATACTGGCTGTGTTTATGGGTGTTGTGGGTTTTCCCCTGTTTGATGTTGGACTATTGTGTGGTGGGAAAATGTCTTTAAATATACAAGGTTCATGGCTTCAAAAGGTGTTTTCTAATTGATCCAGACACAGCTTAGGAACTGGTACATCATTTATCAAGTAATAGTATATAAAGGTAAAAAGATGTAGGATGAAAGATGTATTAAAGTTAAATAGGACATCTATGTAATACTTTAAGAAAAAAGTATTATAAGTGTGTAAAGCAAAATAAAACACAAAAGTTTAAAGGGCCCATATTACACTATTTTCTGATCTGTGTGATAATGTTGTTTCCTCATTACAAACAGACCTGGAGTTGTGTTTTGTTTCATTCACACATGTTTGACACACAAATCTTGCATAATTAAGCGGAGTTTTTCTCTCAAACTGAAAACACTCTGCTCCACCTTGCGATGTCATGTGGTAATAGGAAGTGCTCTATTGCATTTTTAAAATCCATACACCTTCACTAGAATCATTTGGATAATTTCAACCCTGGAATTGCCGATCTCTTAACTTGAAAACCACACACTAATAATAAAGGATTACTCAAACGTGTGGAAATGAAACAATACATAACTCCAGGTATGTTTTTGAGGAGGTAACATTGTTATAACAAGGCATAAAACTCACAAGACTAAATTTTGTATATTAACTTTGTATAATTTTGTGTGATAATACACATTGTAGTATTTCCAAACTTGCGCTCGCATTTCATCAGACCCGTTTGGCCCAATCTCGCTCCTCACTCCCCTCACTGGTCTAAGGTTTTGTCAGGAGGATCCATGTTGGAGCAGATGTGTGGAGGAGCTGAGGCCATAACCTTGAGGTCAAATACTGCAGTACTTTAGCAGCAGGACAATGGAACAACAAATACAGGGAGTACAAGACTGCCAGAGGTGTTATACAATGTTCTTCTGTTACTACGTGGTAATGTTCACACTGTACAAACATCAAAACTGGACTAAAACCTTTTCAGAATTATTGATTTTGAATTGAAGAGTGTATTTGTGATTGATAATGTAAAATATTATTATTATGTATCTGCTGATTATATTATGTTCAAACAATAATAATTTATCATTTATCAAATATCCAAATAAAACTTTTTAAACCAGAGAGACAATAAGCAAAGTCTAGTCAAGTCAAGTCAGGTCTGTTACAGTAATATAGTTAGAAGTGTAATACAAAGGTACAGAAAATATAATGAACTTTATTACTGAAACTCAATGCCTTTTCTACAAGTCTGATATAGTTTAACAAACAAAAATAAAAATGAACTGCAACAAATAAATAGTACTACCAAAAATAAACAAAAACTCATCATTAGTGAAAATAAAACTTATACAACATACATATTAAAGGTGCACTGAGTAATTTTTATGGTGGAGGGTCCACTACCTGCTTGTCTCCATGGAGATTTTCCCACAGATCTGACTTGTAATGTAGCGCAGTGCTGTAACCTGCTCGTCTCCCTTGTGATAGGTTTAATCTATACTGTGGAACATTTTAGACAAAGCAATAACATCTCCATGGAGAAAAGCACCAAAAATGTTACGCAGTGCACCTTTAAGTACCTAAAAATATTGTTCCACTATCTGTGTTACAGGCCTATGGGGAGTTTCAGTTCAATGTTTGGACAAATTGATGACTACAGGCATACACCTTTCTGCTATGTCTCTAATGAAAATGAACTATTCTCCTACTTTAAGGTAGGATCTATTTATATTTACTCTGGCAGCAAGAACATATGGCACTGCAAACATAGAGTGTTTATGTCTTTGTCAATGTCACTTCAGATACAATGGAAAAACTAGTACTAGTAAATAAAACAATGCAAGGCTTGGGCCATGCTGTGGGCCATGCTATATTAAAACTAGGAAACAGTTTCTGCCTAAATTATTGTGAAAATTATTGTCTTAAAAAAGTAAAAACAGAACTAGTAAATGACCTGTATTATGCTGTTTTTTCCTCATGTTGTTGTTTCCTCATCACAAACATACCTGGAGTTTTTTTTCATTCACACATGTTTAACACACAGCCGTCTCTCAAAATGAAAACACTGTTCCACCTTGTGATGGCTTCTATTGATACAGGAAGTGCTCCACATGTGTTTTTAAGCTCCATACACCTTCACTACAAACATTTGGATCATTTCAGCTCTGTGATGTCCAGTCTTTACTGAACACAAGATCAAAGGCAGCTGTTAAACTACCGCTTCATGACATCACAAGGAGCATTTTGAGCTTTGGAAATGTAGACAGACTAATAATAAAGGATTACTCAAACATGAATGAATATGAATGAAACAAAACACAACTACAAGTATGTTTTTGATGAGGTAACAGCGTTATAACATGGCTTAAATAAGCTCACAAGAGTCAATTTAGCGTAATATAGGACCTTTAAACTGTTTGCAGTTGTCCAGTGTTATTCCTCCCCTTAGGCATTCCGGGTATCTTAGTTATTTATTGCCATCACAGTAAAGCTAACAGCTATCATGCCAACTGTGCACTTCCTAATTCTAAAAAAAACCCCAAAACATTTTCTAATTAGATGCAGACAGCACACAGTGGCCTTAATTTGACCTCAAGAGCTGCTCATACAATATATCTGTACTCGGACAAGACCGATTTTGCTCAAATACATGAGGAAAATCTGCCACACAGCCTTTAATGCCGACAAAATGCTTTCAGCTTTTTAAAATGATTGTTTAAGCACCAATAAAGCATTTCAGACAGTTACATTTGCAATCTATTTAAAAGTTATAGTGATGATAAGTGACAAGAGAGAATTCTAACCCAACTACGAATCCTTTTACAAGACCTGAAATGTAAAACATCCTTAAAGCGGCATAATTTGCTAATCTCTGTGAATCTGAGGTGAAGCGGCCCTAGTTAGCGGAGAAGGAAAGCTGTACGCAGCACTATGCTAAACCTGCTCCTCTACATAATTGGAAATCTTCTTATATACCATTACTTGTCATTGCCGCTCAAGTACAAATTGGGCGCTTGATTAGTGGGATAGACTTGGAATCTGTAAGCAGCCAGCCGTGTAACCTGGGAACACATTTGCACTGAAAGTTTTGAGGTGGATAGAGGCTAGACAGAAACTTTTAAGGCTCCTCTTTAAGGATACGCTGCACAGAAATAGTTTTTATAACGCTATTAGCCATAATGTGATGTCCACTGTGGTATGGGGACATATGTGGGACTATTCAGTTTGTATTGTTTTGAAAAATAACACTTATAGTCCTGGATATACAAGTTTTACATTAGATCTTATATCTGGTATAAGAAAGAAATGCAACTTTTAATGCAGCTGTTAAAGGAGAGTTTGAATTTATTTGAAACATCATAATGTGTTTATATTTTAATCATTCTGAACCACAATATTTATCTACAACTTCATAGAAATGAGCAGTGATTTCCTCTTTAAAACTGCAGAATGTCTACTATGGGACATTTCACCGTGGCAAGTTTAAGATTTTCATTTACAATAAGAATGACCCAGTCCTTTTAGGCACTTTTTTCAGGTCTGATACTGGTACTTGAGAATCGATACTGGGAAACTTTCACTGGACATACTTTAAAATAATGTATGGCATGTCCATATTCACTTAGTTGAAGTTGGTGAAAATGTGTTGTCTTCAATACACGGCTGACTGGGGAATCAGATGAGCATCAGAAGATCTGGAATCAACACGATCCATTAAACTTTCCAGTACTGGTACCAATATCGATACCCTAATTTACCATAATTTTATTTCTGAAAAATGGCTATGTGAAATTTCTGAACATGTACAGCCAGAGTGTTATTAAAAGAATCTCGAGGGAGTACAGAGCGGGGGATGACAGGTGAAAATGAGCACTGAGGACTTAAACCTCAAAAACAGCATTACTCAGAAATACTTGAATTGATCCAAATATAACGCAGCATAACTAAATGATGAGAGAAAACCAGTACGAGAATGAGAAAGTTGTTAGACTATTATGCAAAAAAACACCTATTTCAACTGTCTTTAAGTTTTTACACCCTGATTTAGTCATGTAGTGTCATTTTAGTCACTTTTTCATTTGGTGGTATTTAGAATAGTTACTTTCTTAATTAAAAGGAATACATGGCGGTACTTTATCATGTAATTTTGTACTACAAATTATTAGTGAGTAAAAAAATGATGTTGCAATGTGTACGTGCATTTTTTTCCTTCTCTAATTAAACAGACGTTAAACAGAAATAAAGCAGTTTGTAGTACTATGTAGTATTTTCTTTATTAAAATATAATGTAACCTGGTGTAAAAGTATTCCAAGTATTGGGAAAACAGTGCTCTAATTAGACCCTGTATTGGAATACTTTACAAAATACATTTTAATTCAGGTATTCAGCATTCTGTAACTAAATACATTTCTGAAGTATTCTTCCTAAAACTGCCTATAGCACTCTTATTCTTTCTAACACAGCCTCTGCTACTGCTGCACCTGCACGTATACAAGACTCACACAGATTTCTCTCTAAAGCATGTTCTCACGGC
Source organism: Taenioides sp. WSHXM2023 (assembly GCA_029959045.1). Classification (NCBI taxonomy): domain Eukaryota; kingdom Metazoa; phylum Chordata; class Actinopteri; order Gobiiformes; family Gobiidae; genus Taenioides; species Taenioides sp. WSHXM2023. The sequence goes on from CM057104.1 coordinate 2,209,535, forward strand.
ACATCTCATTAATCATTGCCACTGGAGGATGTGACAGGGACCAAGAAGGGTCCATGACAGGGACTCACCTTACGCTCCTGTCTGCCACTTGAAATAAAAATATTCACCTAATCTAACACCATGTCTGCGACTATCTTATACCCAGCTCACTGCACGGGCTAATACTGCTACAGTCCTCTCCAACTGTTTAGAAAGTGGGCTTATGTTCAATGTTCACTTCTGTTCTAAAGTAGCTGGAGCAGTGTTTTAACTACAAGTAAATCAGGTATACAGATAATTTTCCATTTACTAAAAAAACAACTTCAAAAGACAGTTAATACATAAACACATTATGCTATGTTCTGATCTATGTTATTGTTTTGTTTAACGCACAAATCCTGCATATTTAGGCTGAGTTCTTCTTCCAAACTGAAAATACTCTATTCCACTGTGTTTTTAAACTCCATACACCTTCACTAGAAGCATTTGGATAATTTCAGTCCTGGAATAAAGGTAAAAGGAGCTGTTCACTTGAAAACTACTGCTTCATGACATCACAATGTGGAACAGAGCATTTTGACCTTTGGAGGTGTAAACAGGCCAATAATGCAGGGTAAACAAAACAGAAACAAAACAACTCCAGGTTTTTAACATGATTTAAAGCTCACAAGAGTCAATTTTGCGTAATATTGGACCTTCAAATTTATTAAGCTATATTTTTAATTGTTACAAGATGTTACCTTAGTCACTGTTGCCTTGCAGATGACTGGTGAAAAAATGGCTGCCAATCTACACCAACAGGTTCTCCAACCAGTACCATCAGACAGTACCAAGGTGTGAGTGTCTTGCCCAAAGACACAACAGCAGTATACGAAGAGGTTCAAGCTAGAATCAAACCCCCAACCTTGCAGTCATAACAAAACCGTTTCACCTGAGCTATGTTTTATATGAAAATGAATTTATTAGTGGAAAAACTGAATTTAAAAAAATAACTGCAGCTGGAAATTACTTGAATGTTATTTTAAAAAATCTCCAAAACAATTTTCCAAACATTACATTCCAGTGTTTGGTAAAAAATGACACAACAACAGTATATGAACAGGCTAGAGCTTAATTCAAACCCCAACCTTGCAGTTATAACAGAACCATTTCACCTGAGCCACGTTAAACCTGAAAATACATTTATTAGTCTAAAAAAAAAAAAAAGTTGCTTGAACACGCGACACAATTTTCCAACATTACAGACTACAACACATTTAATTAAAAGTCAACAGATAAACATATGTACCATGTCTTTTCTAACAGAGGACACATATTGTAAACTTACATTAGTATTCAATAATATGAGCCATACACCATGCTGGGGATTTGCCTGTGCAGTTAATTAAAACCTCTATTGATTTGTTAATCATCATTATCTCGCACATTATTAGTGCAATTAAATCATGGATTAAGATGGCATACGTGATAAGGATTGGAGGTTGTGTGGTTTTATCTCTGAGCGTGATTGTGTTTGTGTATCAAAGTATTTATCTGTTCCATTTGCTGATAGACATACAAGCACGCAGCCACGGCAACAAGTCTAAATACTCGGACAGAATTAGCCACATTAAGTATACATCATAACTGTCATATTTATTAATGGTGGGTCACGGCAATGGCTTTTCTCTCAAACGTTCTGTATGCAACTTTCTGGAAGTGGTGCGATTCCATGGACATAAAAATATCATCAACATTCCCTGGGGGTGTGAAGCTAACTGAAAGCACTGCTCTGTTAGAAGCTCTGTTACTCAAATTGGACTTGATCTGATCTTTATTTGAACACAATCTGATCAGAAAGAGACGACTTGGCTGGAACAAACATGCGAGCCGGTTTGTGCCGTTAAAAAAGTCTGTCACACATGAAATTACAGTTACAGTTTTTCAGTTAGTCACTCATGTTTTTGTTGAAAGTCAAACTCCTAAACAGGACCATGAACTCTTGTATTGATCACAGGCTCCTGAAATATTTTTGTCTTGAGTTTTCAGATTTCAGATGTATTAAAACATTTTTGGCGGTTTTTGCTAATGTGTCACCATGATAACTCTTAAATATTCCACCTATAGAGATACATGTAGAACACCCCTAGAATGAGATAAGATAAGATAATCCTTTATTTGTCCCACAATGGGGAAATTGCAGTGTCACAACGCAAGTTACAGAAACAGTAGGAAAATAAGAGCATGCAAAATCAAGATAAATAATAATAATAAGTATTTACAATCAACTAAAAAACACAACACTGTAAGCTAAGCTAAAAGGCACAGGAACATTGCACAATAAGTGTTTTTGAATGCCAACACTTACTACACTTTATATGTACGTTTGTTCTTGTGGATACATTATAAGGTTTTTTTCAATTCTTTGCATGCTTTTATTTACATCTTGCAAGGTGCTCCAACTTTTCTGTATTGTATATGATTCAGTTGGGAGGACATTTTGCTATTCCCTGCCTGACTGTGAACCAAATGCAATGGACAGATTTCTTCAACCTGGCTGCCCCGGACTCGCTCGCCTCTGCATCTTAAAGAGAGCAGCAGTGCATTGTGGGAGTTGGACTGGCTCATACTGCTGATGTGGATGTTTATGGAAGAATGGAGCTAGTCCCTTTGGAAGAGTGTTTTCTGATTTGTATTGAGGGAAGCACAGTGCACCAAGAGCCCCCAAACTACTGCGACCCCACGGAAAATCGGTCTGAGCTTTTGAGTCTGGCTTCACATAGTTGGAATCAAAAGGAATGCTGACATTCAAGGCTCAAGCTACAAATACAAGTTTTAGCTGCAAAATGTTGTATAGGAAATTCAGTTTTTGAGTGCGGAGAGCGTCACGTTGACAGCAGGCTATGATCAAAATGTGATGCAATATTTTTGTATTGGCTGCAAAGGCTAAGCTCATAGTATTGTTGCGTTTTCATCTTTGCCACCGCTGAATTTTTGTGTTCTAATGAATCACAGAAGGTAACGTGAATCACATTTTTCAACAAACACAAGGAATATTTGTTGCAGTGAATGGAAATTTGATATTTTAACTGCAGTATTTACATGCTGAATACAGAATACCCAGTGATGTAGTGAAGTTTGTGAATGAGGTGGCTCTTTTAAATGGTTCCTTAATGTGAACTGTTGGAATCAGATCTCATTTTTCAAAGAACTGAATCATTTTCTTTATAATTTTTATGCATTTTTACACATTATTAACACTGAACCAACAAAAGAATCAGCACAGAAGCAGACGGCAACATGAGTGAGAGCTTTGTGCATAAAAACATATTTGGCATCAGTTAGTTTTAGAATAATTATTATCATAGTGCAACATTTTAGTTTCAAAGAATAAACACACTCCCACTCTCAGTTTGAAGCATTTCAAACAAGTCTGAGCCTTGGTCATTTCTCTCTGTGAGTAGTTAGAAATGATATAAGTTCTCACATTGGCTTCTGTCATATAATTAAATATAAAAAGAGCCCGAAAGGAAAGGATTTGTATGTCATAAAAGAGCCGAAAGCCCCATCATTAAAGAGCCATAGTTGATCCTAAAGAGGCCGTTACAGACACGGCTTTTGACCCAAAAGTCAGATTTTTAACAAATATGCACTAAAAAGTAAAGCCAGGGATAGGTATACACTTCTATTTTAGACCCATTTACATAATTAATCAGTAAAAAAAAGGGGGGATTTTGGTGTTTAATGATCTTTAAGAATGCCTGTCCAATTAATAATGATAATAAGAGATTTTATTTATATTGCACTTTACATTTGAATAAGAAATCTCAAAGTGAGTTGGTTTAAAATCACATCGAATAATAACAATAAAAACTCACAATAAAAAAACAAACAAAAGTTTTTAACCTTGACTGAAGAGGCTCCATCCACTTTTCATTCTTTTTTCATCAATCATTATTTATTGACCTCTTGTCTTGACCTTTTGGCTTTATCATCATCTTATTAAAAATTCAACAGCCAAAAGATTTAACCCGTTATCTCGCTCTGATGTTGAACCACGAACGAGAAACAACTGTTCCTGGCAGTTGATTCCACCTGGTTTTCATTCAACTAAACATCTCTCAGGATCATATAGAGAGCGGGTTGATACGAACATTTTAAGACCAAAATGAGGAGCCTGATGGCAGCAGTTATGTAAGCAGTTTTTCAATAAAAAGTGAATTGGAGACTGAGTCGATGGAGCCAGAATCGTGCACATGCTCACTTCCTATTTGGAACGCGGCGGCTAGCGGGTTAGCTATGTCCGTTTATATATACAGTCTATGAGTTGGATACATTTGTCCGTCCCTGATAGTTGCCTCTCTGTTCCTTTGGCTTTATAATCTTCAGTAGCATAAAACATAAATCTATCTCCACAGAGAATGTTCCGAAGTATGGTTTTAATAGCCAAAAAAAGTCCCTCTTTTTAGTTACTATCACTTGCAGATTTATATTTGTGAATCATTGTCTGGCCTTTCTGTACAGATTTTGCATGTTCTCCCTGTGTCTGTGTGTTTCCTCAGTCTCCTCTAGTTAAGGCTGTGCAATGAATGGAATTTTAATCGTGACCAATTGCTATAAAATCTACCTACTAGTGCTACTGTTCTACTAGTGCCTCAAAACTATACCAAAACCAGGAGCAAAACTACAAAAAAACTTTACCGACAATACAAATTTTGGCAAAAATTCTAAACCAACAAATAACAAACTAGGAATAAGGAAAACGTTTGGAAAAAAAGAAATAACTTTCAGACAAAAACTGAAAAAAACAAAACAAAACAAAACAAAAACAATCAAAAATATACAGGGGAAAAATGCCCAAACATAACAGCTACCAGTGAAAGCCAATATATAGAGAACATGTTTTTTGTATGTCCTTGATGACCTGACTGTGAATCTGACCTTTTCAAATACATGAAGATAACATTATTCATCAGATACTGTTCACACCAGGTTCTATTCACACCAGGTCCTGTAAAAGCTCCAAGGCCCACAGAGGGTTGACGCATATTTTATTCTCTTTTGTAGAAATCACAGAATTCTTTCACTGGTCTGTATATATAGGGTCAAGATTCCAACCACAGTCAAGTAAAAAGAACAGACCCGTAGGCTACGATGTAAGTATCTCTCCAAAGAAGTCTTTTCTATAGTGAATACGGAGGGGTAACGATGCAGCCTCAAGAATTCAACTGGTTTTGTATGGAAAAAGTTAGGAAAAGATAGAATGTAATCTACCAGATCTGTGGAGATGCTGTAGCTTTGCCCAGAATGTCCCACAGTATGGCATTAAAGTAATTTATCTCTTAAACTGATTCATTTACAGGTGTTTTTATTGCTCAGAAATACCTTGAAAAGCATGCATTTGTACTGTGACAGGGCTTGCTTCTCCACATCTCTGACCTGTAACTTGGCCTGGTGGTGTCACGTATTTATTTGACACGGATACATTTAATGCTATACTGCGGAGCATTTTGACAAAGACAAACAAATGGCTGACCCTCGGCCAGAAAAGTTACACAGTGCACCTTTAAAAACATTTGGTTGCCCTTTTTCCGCATTGTAAAGAAATTTGACATCGTATAGAAACCATAATTCCAATTACGTGTGGGGGAGGGTCTTAATGTATGAGAGTGTTTTTTTTTTCGGTTTTTTTTTGGATAATTTCATTTTATATTTCAAAAATGTATCTAAGAACAATAAGAACATTTGCGAACTGGGACTGGACTCAGACTAGACCTGGACTGGCCCTGAACTAGCTGGGGACTAGACCTGGACTAAACCTGGACTAGACTGAAAATAAAGTGGGATTGGACCTAGACTAGACCAGAACTAAAGTGGGAGTGAACCTGAACTAGACCTGGACTAACCCTGGATTAGCCCTGGACTAGACCACAGGACGAAATAAAAACTGATGAGCTATAATTCTAACTAAGAACAAAAACATATTGTAGTTTGTGCAGTAATTCTATAATGAGAATTACTGACTTGAATTATCCAAACAGTGTGGGTGAAGATAATATATAAAATGAAAAATATATTAAAGTTAAAGAGTAAATATTGAACTTGATTAATGAAAATACACTACTGGCTATAACTTCAACCTACAAGGAAATTACTTTTAAATTTCTATATGTGCAAGTATCAAAACATTTTCTTTCAATCATTATCATCATGATTTATATTATTATATAAACAGTTTATGAGTCTACCCTGCAAATATAACAGTAAAGCCAGTTTGTCCGGTTTACAGAATTGAATTTTTCTTTTGCTATGGATCATAATTGGACGACTGAGGGATTACACAGACTGATTTTAGAACGGAAAAGTGGAAGTATGTTTTAAATACTTACCCAAGGCATCGCAATTATTCATGTCAAGGCATTTTTCAGGCAAGAGGTGAACTTGTAAACACATAGGCAACTATCATCCCAATCCCCATGGCAATCTCTCGAATTTGTTGATATAATTTGACAGTGTTCCATGTCCTGATTGTGTTTTTAAATCCTGCTTTTACAGTATAATAAAACAACTAAATTAACTCTTTCATATGAAAAAATACTGGGCACCTTGGGCTTTTAAAGGTACAACTTTTCTGGTGGAGGGTCCATCACATGCTCGTCTTCATGGAGATGTTATTGCTTTCTCTGGAATGTTCCATAGTCGGGATTAAACCCATCTATCTCAAGGGAGAAAACTACAGGCTACATTACAGGTCAGATCTGTGGAGAGGCGACTCTATTCACAGAGAGAATTATTATTCTTGAGCAACAGAAATACCTGTAATGAATAAATGCTAGATAGATGTGTTTAATGTCATACCATGGAACATTCCAGGCAAAGCAATAACATCTCCATGGAGACAAGCAGGTGACGGATCCTCCACCAGAAAAGTTGCGCAGTGAACCCGTAAGTCGCATTAATGGTCGCAGCCAGGACCAACCGTTACTAAAAATGAACCTACGGAATGACTGAATTTATAAGAGTCTGCCTTTAACATGTACCTGATTTCATTCCTTGAGTCAGGAACATTTTTTACGTTGAACTTTTAGCCCCATCCAGTAAGTATTTTCTGTTGTTGCGACACTGCATCATTACAGAGAATCAAGTGTCTGGCATAGGTTCATGCAGTTGGTTTCCCATAATTCTTAGCACCTGATAAGCCCAAGAAAAACGGTGACCTGATCGCTGGAGTTTTAGTGCTAGTTATTACCAGAGAATATATGTAAAAGGAATAGACTGTATATTACACCCTTTTTTTTTTTTTTAAATTTTGCAGCTATTACTCTACATTGCATGGTGTAAAGAGCATTTATCGAGACAAGAATACATTAAAATCAGGTACAGGCCCTTTTAACTTCCATGGTTTAAAAGTTGATGGTTAAATTCCTAGAAAAACCCATTCAACAAGAGGCTATTGTTATGCTATAGCATTCTTATGAACCGCCCTGGCCTCTAGTTTCTGTATTTGATATACTTCACTTTGTCTGCTTCTCTATGCCTTTCTAATCCGCTTCGGACCTGGAGTCAAGAGGTGAGTGCAAAACACAACGCAAAAACTTCAGTAAAATAAAAAAAAAATCCCACAATCATTTATTCATACGCACCATCTATCCACAGATGTACCAAACAAAACAAAAGTGAAACCCGTAGCACCTAGCACAAAGGTTATTAGAGCAGCGCGAAAGTCTCCCCCTTAGGCACAGCGCAAACAAGAGCCTTAAATAATGAATGACAAGAACCAGCCGCATGTCAAGTCAATTTATCCTTTTGAACAGCGAGTGGCGGCACTGCTGTCTGCCAAATACAACACATTCAACACAGAAAAGACAATAACTAACACAATATTTGATTAAAAGAAAACATTAATATATAGAAAACAACAATATAAGGGAACTGAAATTGTGAGGTTGCCCATGAAGTAAAAGCAGGTTAGAACTAATATAGTATGATCTGACAAGCCTAAAATGTAAATATACACATGCAAATATTGTATTGAGAAACTCTGTACTACACGCTTTTTACAGTTTGTATGTGTGTAGTTTTATTTTTTTCTTATTAAAGGCGCATTGTGTAACTTTTCTGGTGGAGGGTCCATCAAAAGCTTTTCTTCATGGAGATGTTTTTGCTTTGTCTGGAATGTTTCACAGTATGGTATGAAACCTTTCTATCTTCATGGAAACCAAACCAAACCAAATTACAGGTCAGATCTGTGGAGAGGCAACCCCGCTCAGTCAGAATACCTGTTTTTCTAGGTATTTTTGAGCAATAAAACCACCTGTATTGAATAAATGTAAGGTAGAGCTGTTTAATGTGATGAGCTGTTCAATGACTATCCATGGAAACAATAAAGTAATGGACCTGCAATCGAAAAGTTACACAGTGTACCTTTAATGTGCTGTGTGTACTTATACTCAAAATGCTAAAAAAATGATATTAAAAAATAAATAAATAAAAGACAATTTGAGAGAGAAAAGACTTTGTTGAGATAGTGTTACGCTTGTATCATCCATCCTTATTGTAAACCACAGCTGTCTCAAAGCTTCAAGGCGGCATGTCACTATCTCACCATTATTCCAGTCATTTGTGTGCAGCCATTTGCCAAGTCCCTGCAGTCACACTTCAGAAGTTGTTTAGATTGTTGCCACTCGGCTGCCAACACAAGTGGTGAAGTGCGCTGAAGCTAACTGTACATGATTCAAATAACTTAATGGTGTATTTTAATCTCGCTTCTTGCATTTATGCGCTTGAACTGATAGATAAAAATGTAAATTAGCCCTTGTGACTAATTGGAGAGTCTCTGGCAGTCCTGCATTTAAAGGCCCAAGCTGTACCTGATTTTTACGGTCTTAAAAACTGGAAAAATGTTCATTGTAAACACTTTGCAGTTGTCCACAGTTATTCCTCACTTACCGTATACATTATCCACTGTGACGTTTATGAACATGAAAAGTTAACAACAACTAGCATGCTAACCGTGGACTTCATGATTCTCAAACAAGAAAATACTTCATGCAGATAGTATGCTGCGGACTTATATTATGCTTATATACAATATACTCTATCTGTACAGGGGCAAGAGACATTTAGGAGAACAATCAAGGGGCATAGTCACTGGGACAGATAGTAACCATAAGAAAAGATGGAAGAAATCACTGCCAAAAACCTTGAATATGTTATTTACTTTGCCTGGAATGTTCCACAGTAAAACCATTTGTATCTCTATAGTGAAACAGGTGACACTACAAGTTACTGGTCAAATCTGTGAAGAGGTGAACACACTCACAAAAACACAAAAGAAAGCATGTTTTCAAGGTAGCAATAAAAACACACATGGTTGATAAATATATGTAATTTAATATTGTTTAATGTCATATTATGCAACATTCCAGGTAAAACAATGACATCACCATGGAGGCAAGCAGGTGGCGGCGGGACACTCCAGAAAAGTTACATAATGCACCTTTATTCTATGTGTCATTCAAAAATGTCTTGGCTTTAAAATAGCTGCCAATGTATGAGGTTTTTTTTCCCCTTTCCTTCCTTGCAGAGTTGGCATCCTCCAGCTATATGCACTTTCTAGGCCTTTGTATGAACCTACATCATGATCTATAGAAAGCTTTGCACAAATCTTAAGTGCAATGAACACATACCTCAAGAATGAGGAAAGTACCTGAGCGTGCACCACAAGGCTAAACCCACCTGTACAAATACAACACTAGTGCTATCTGACACATATAAAACAGATAAAGAACAAGGTCCAGTGTCGAAATTTGCAATGTTAATAGAAATATTTTTTTTCAGCAAGTCTGCTCGCAAAATAACCCTTTTCAATATTTACTTCTGTATTATCTGGTGGCCTCATTATTTTCACTAATTCTCACACATAGCTTGACGTGTTTGGGGCACAGAATGAAGTTGAGCTTAAGTGAACAGGCTATGAGAGTTTTGCAAATGAAAAAGCAGCTAAGTAGTGCATTTTTACAGAAATACAAGTCACAGAAATTGAACTAACAGAGAAAAAATGTGCAGTGCGATGAATGGAACGAGACTATGATGCAATTCAGTTAGAAATTTACATAGAACATCACCCCATAACCCAGATAAGGCCTACGGAAATGGCTGCTTGGGGGCCAGTATTCTCTGAAGGGACATTTAGCTGTGTTTAGTCATTCAAAGTGATAAAATTAGGGATAGTCAAGGTTAGACTTAAAGGTGCATTGTGTAACTTTTTTGGTGGAGGGTCCGTCAGATGGGTTTCTCCATGGAGATGTTATTGCTTTGTCTGGAATGTTTCACAGTATGGTATTAAGCCTTTCTATCTTCATGGAGATCAAACCAGGTCAAGTTACAGGTCAGATCTATGGAGAGGCAACACCGCTCACAGTCAGAATGCCTGTTTTTTTTTTTTTTTTTTAAAATGTAAGGTAGAGCTGTTTAATGTTATAATGTGGAACATTCCTGGCAGAGCAATGACATCCATCGAAACAAGCAGGTGAAGGACCCTTTTTCAGTTACACCATGCACCTTTAAGTTTAGGGACAGTTGAGATTAAGGTTAGGATGTGACTAAAACATTTAAAAGGCAAAACCCACGGAAAGCCCCAAGTCCAGACGGTGTCTCTCCTTCCACCCTGAGACACTGCGCTGAAGAACTGGCTCCTGTCTTCACGGACATCTTTAACACCTCCCTGGAATCATGCCATGTCCCAGCCTGCTTCAAGCTGTCCACTATTGTTCCCGTCCCCAAGAAGCCCAGGATCACTGGACTTAATGACTACAGACCTGTGGCGCTGACGTCTATAGTCATGAAGTCATTTGAGCACCTGGTTCTGCCTCACCTCAAGTCCTTCACCTCCCCCCTCCTGGACCCTCTGCAGTTCGCCTACAGAGCCAATCGGTCTGTAGACGACGCCATCAACCTGGCCCTCCACTTCATCCTTCAGCATCTGGACTCCCCAGGAACCTACGCCAGGATCCTGTTTGTGGACTTCAGCTCCGCATTTAACACCATCCTCCCTGCTCTGCTCCAGGACAAGCTCGCCCAGCTCAATGTGCCTGACTCCACCTGCAGGTGGATCACTGACTTCCTGACAGACCGGAGGCAGTGCGTGCGGCTGGGGAAGAATGTCTCGGACACTCGGACTGTAAGCACAGGATCTCCACAGGGCTGTGTACTTTCTCCCCTGCTCTTCTCCCTCTACACCAACTGCTGCACCTCCAGCCACGACTCCATGAAATTGGTTAAGTTTGCGGATGACACCACCCAGTGTCATCGGACGGCGATGAGTCTGCCTACAGGAGGGAGGTGGACCGGCTGGTGTGCTGGTGCAGGAGCAACAACCTGGAGCTCAACATCCAGAAGAGAATGGAGATGATCGTGGACTTCAGGAAAGTCACAGCCCCCCTGCCTCTCCTCACCCTGACAGACTCCCCCATCACCACTGTGGACTCTTTCCGCTTCCTGGGCCCCTGCATCACCCACGACCTCAAGTGGGAACCGACCATCAGCTCCCTCATCAAGAAAGCTCAGCAGAGGATGTACTTCCTGCGGCAGCTGAGGAAAGCCAAGCTGCCTGCCCAGATGATGGTGCAGTTTTACACGGCCATCATTGAGTCCATCCTCACCTCCTCCATCACTGTGTGGTACGCTGGGGCCACTGCCAGGGACAGACAGAGACTGCAGCGCATTGTGCGCTCTGCTGAGAAGGTGATCGGCTGTAGCCTTCCATCTCTCCAGGACCTGTACGTCTCCAGGACTCGGGGGCGTGCAGGCCGGATAGCAGCTGACCCCTCTCACCCTGGACATGGACTATTCGAGCCACTTCCCTCTGGCAGAAGGCTACGGTCCATACGGACCAGAACCTCCCGCCATAAGAACAGTTTCTTCCCCTCTGCCGTTGGACTCATGAACACTTTATGAACACTTATAACATCTGTACTAAGCTGGACACTTTATAACACCAGTCACTTTAAATAAGTCATGCCACATCACTTGATCTTTTGCACTGTCAGTCTGCACTGTTGTTCTGATGCTTCTGTATATACTAGACTATTTTAAACATTTATTATATATCTTAATTTTTTTTAAATAGTGATACTTTTTTTTTATTATTATTTTTTTATTTTTAATAGTGATATCTCTACTTAATATTATTATTATTATTATTCAGTGTTCTATGTTGCACCTCATCACCAAAGCAAGTTCCTAGTTTGTGAATTGTGTTCACTGACAATGGCAATAAAAGTTTTCTGATTTTGATTCTGAGGACAATGGTTTACTCATATTTCTATATTACTATGGCAACCAGAGCACGGTGAAGATACTGGAAAGGCTGAGGAGGCTTTTAGGCTGCAACAGTTATTGAGCATAGAATGCTTATGGCTCACATCTGAAGAAGATGAGAGAAGATGAAACAAAACACAACTCAAGGTATATTTCTGAAGATGTAACAGCATTCAAACATGGCTCAAAGCTCATGAGAATCAATTTTGTGTAATACAAGACCGCAAAATAAAGTTAGGAAAATAAGAAAAAACAGTGTAGTCTTATATCAGTCCAAAACAAAGAAAATAATATAGAAAGTCTTATAAAACTAAAGTACTTTTGTAAGCATTATAGGCTGTTCATTCGTGCTATCTCATCCCAAGTCTGAGTAGCCACCTACAAATGAATGTGAGATCAGATCTAAATGTCTTTATTGTGTTTGCACTTTGGAGATAAGGGGAACTGTTTGACTTAAAGGATTTACTCAGCACTAAATATATGAAATGCAATATACCTGTTCCAATATTATGAGGAGAGATAAGAGGGTGAATCAATGTACAAAACTTTCATGCACGAATTATGAAGGAATTGTGTACTGGGCCCTTCTGTCAGTCTTAAGGTTGTACTATTTGAATTTGGAAATGGGTTTTCTTCAGGACATTTACACAAATCAAACCACCAAGCAGATACTGGGTTTGACTTGGGTCCCATTAGCGACAGTGCAAATGTTATTCAGAGTCAGACAATGTTGGAGATCTCCTCAAGCTATGATTCAGTCCCCATACTGTGGATATAATACTGTGGATATAATACAGTGTGTATATAGTCCTAAATGATTGTAAGCACAGCTGAGTCATACCAGGAACAACAGGCAAAGTTTGTACAACTATTTATACAATGCCTTTGAACATTCACTTGACACATGTAATAATCCTCAATAATGCATTACAGTAGTCTTATAAAGTGCTTTTGCAAATGCTTTAAGTTGATTTATAATTTTGTGTTAATTGTGTTAATTTTGTGCTGCCAGGGCCTTAGTGTAGCAGGGGCTATACCAGTGTGCTACATCACCACCCATATACACACCACATTATAGGAATCATCTTACTCATGGACACAATGACAGTTTGTACTAGAGCCATGGTTGCACCACTGTGGGATCTGTTGTTCCCAGCGGTCTCCCATCAAAGTATTAAACCAGGCCCAGATTAGGTCTGCTTAGCTTCGGAGAACAAATGAGATCGGGCACTGATAAGGTGGTATGGCCACATTTCTACCTTCAGTGGACACATTGTTTTATAAATAAATGAAAGGAATAAAGGAAAATCTCAGCCATTCATGCTTTTAATGCATATCATACGATACAATGCTACTGACCTATGTTATAATGTTGTTTCCTCATCAAAAATATACCTGGAGTTGTGTTTTGTTTCATTCACTCCTTATGCTGTCATGTGATAATACAGTAAGTGCTCCTCTGTGTTTTTAAACTTCATAGACCTTCACTAGAATCACTGGGATGATTTCAGAGATTTCCAAACTCCACTAAACAAAAGGATAAAGGCACTTGTTAACTTGAAAACTACTTCATGACGTCACAAGATGGAACAGAGGCTTTTGAGCTTTGTAGATAGACAGACTAATAATAAAGGATTACTCAAATTTGTGAATGAAACAAACACAACAACTCCCACTATGTTTTTAAGGAAGTATAATTCTAACAACATTCTTAAAGCTCACAATAGTCCATTTTGCATAATAGAGAACCTTTAAACACCCAAATACTGAATGCCACTATAGAACGTGATGTCAAATCCATGAACTACCACCATTACTTCACACACTGCACTAAAATGCCTCTAGAAACCACCTTTTTCAATAGTTTAGCCTCATTTGCTCATTAGCCTCCTCCATACCCGTTCGCTAAAGTCCTGACCTGTGGCGTGTGTCCTCTGGGTTCGTGACAATTGGCTCTTTGTTGGCGTTCGGCGGGCGACTGGTCCCCCCGCCGTCCGCTCCAAACCCTCTCTGAATGGGGCGGCCAATTACAGCACCATCCAAAAGGCCCTGCCATCTCCACACTGTATTATTATCAGGCACCATCGGGAGCTTTAATTGCGCTCACAGGGGGAAGAGCCGATAGTCTTGCCAAGCTTTTGAAGATTTGCTCAAACAATGGATTTTTAATGAACGCACTATGCAGTTTAGCTCGTAATGAAGGAATAATGGTGGAAGCAGCAACAGATCAATCTCTACTGAGTAAATCTGAGGAAAGGGGAGTGTAAATAATGCGCGTTTTGCATAGGTTAAATGAAGTTATGGAAATGAGAAAAGTAAATGAACAAAATGGCTTAACAAGGAAAAGTTTGTCAATATATCAACTGCTAACAAAGTGGACAGTTCAGTTTTGTCTTTTCTAATACAAGAGAAGATTTATATAGAATATATTATACAGAGAAAATTTAAAGCAAACCAATGGAGTAGTTGGCTGCTTTTAGGGCTACTTGGCTCAAACACTGAGCAGTTCTTTAAACTTTTAGTTTTTTAAGCTTTTTTTTTGTTTGTTTTTAACATCATATCATGGAAATTTAACCAACTAAGAAGTGCAGCATGTGCAGTTAAAAGGATACATGTAAAGGACTGTTGGATTTTGTGAAATGAGCCATTTGTTTTTCCTGAGTCCATGGAGACCGTGCAAGAGGCTAGCAAAGGAACTAGTTAAGGAGCTAGGTATGGACAATTGAGATGCTACAGGCTTTTTACACCAAATGTGACAGAAGCTCCTGCAGAAGAAACACTTTGAGGGAATGGACCGTTTCCTCACCAACCGAAACACCAGAGTGGAGTAAGAACAAGGCCTTTCCTGTTGTGTTCACCTGGCTCCCCCTGGAGGCTGCTGTGATGCTGCTGGACACAGAGGTGGGACGATTTTGGCTCTTCCTCTCCTCAAACTGCCCTGACACAGGTTCTGCTGACCCTCCCTGAAGAATCCTCCTGTTAAACTGACTGAGACACAAAGGCCACCGAGACGCACAGTGGAAATCAACATCAACTGCAACAGTTTGCTGCAGCAAAACTTGAATTTCTCTTGAGATTAATAAAGTATCTCGCTCTAATACTGAAAAAAAAATATATTTCTTTTTATATTAATTTAGCTTTGTAGTCTATCGAAAGTAAACATTTTCATCTCTTTACTGGAGGCCCATATTACGCTATTTGCTGATCTATGTTATTTCCTCAAAAAGCATTTTTCGTCTTCCTTTTTTTCTTACGGCAAGTGTCTGGCCTCAGTTGGGATACATACATATGGACAGTAGTTTAAGGGCCTGTACTATTTAACTACTACTAGTAAATTTCTCTCCTCCCAGTACAGATATATTGTATATAAGCATAACAGCTGCGTACTGTCTACATGTAATTATAAAGCATTTTCTTGTCCGAGAATCAGGAAGTGCATGATTAGCATGCTAGTCGTTTTCAGGAGCTTTAATTGCGCTCACGGGGGAAGGGCCGATAGTCTTGCTAAGCTTTTGAAGATTTGCTCAAACAATGGATTTTTAATGAACGCACTACGCAGTTTAGCTCATAATGAAGGAATAATGGCAGAAGCAGCAACAGATCAATCTCTACTGAGTAAATCTGAGGAAAGGGGAGTGTAAATAATGTAAATTAAGTTATTCAAATGTGAAAAGTAAATGAACAAAATGGCTTAACAAGGAAAAGATTCAGTTTGGTCTTTTCTAATACAAGAGATGATGTTGTATTGTTGAAAATTATATATTGAAAGCCATTTTTTGTCTATTGTTATATTAATTTAGCTTTGGAGTCTATCAAAAGTAAACATTTTCCATGCTATCGGTGGAGGCAATTAATCAATCAAAAAATCATTTAAAAAAATAATAAATTCACAGATATTTTGTCAATACACTGTTTCTTTTGAAGGTCCTATATTATATAAAATTGACTCTTGTGAAGTTTGAGACATGTTATAACGTTACCTCCTCAAAAACATACCTGAAGCTGTTTAATTCACATATGTTTGAGTAATCCTTTGTTATTAGTCCGTCTACATCTCCAAAGCTCAAAATGTTCTGTTCCACCTTGCGATGTCATGTAGTGGTAGTTTTCCAGTTAACAGCTCCTTTTACCTTTTGTTCAGTAGAGATCGGCAGTTCCAGGTCTGAAATCATCCAAATGATTCTAGTGAAGGTTATGGAGTTTAAAAGCACAGTGGAGCACTTCTTGCATTATCACATGACATCACAAGGTGGAACAGAGTGTTTTCAGTTCAGAACTAGAACATGAAACAAAACAACTCCAGGTATGCTTGTGATGAGGAAATATAACAGAAAATAACATAATATACCCATACTTCCAAATATGAGTATCTCCAGTGCAGTGGTATAAAGCAATGCTGTATACATTTATTGTTTACTATATTTCTCAGTTTTATTATCTACAATTGAAGAAAACGCCTATTTAGAATAATATGAAGGATATTACCATATTTTCTGGGCTAGGTAAAAGCACATTCACTGTAGTCCTGGTTTGAGTCCAGTTTAGTCCTGATGTCGACTTGGTTCAGTTCTGTTCTGGTCCTTAATTAGTAATGGTTTAAAGCCAAGAGTCTCTTGCCAGGTTCCCATGGCTTTCGCTTCTTTGTTAATTACAGAAATTGTGTTTTTTCTGACTCCAAGGACACCATTAAGAGACTTTCTACTTAAGTGCCAATTAGCTTTGATAAAAGCTTCACATATACAGTACAGAGAAGGTGTTATAGCTTGCTCAAGTACTGGAGATTTGTGGGTAATATTTTGGGACAGATCTGGTAAGGTTACATTGCGTTCCAAGATTTTAAAAGGGAAAACCCAGTATCTTTTTTGCTAGTCCAGTGCCAAGCTTGTTGTGTCGTTCAATCAGGCAAATCCCAAAATAATGAAATTAAAAGTGCATTGTGTAACTTTTCTGGTGGAGGATCCGTCAATGCTTTTCTTCATGGACCTATTATTGCTTTATCTGGAATGTTTCACAGTATGACATTAAACGTTTCCATCTTCATGGAGACCAAACCAGACCAAGTTACAGGTCAAATCTGTGGAGAGGAAAACCCACTCACAGTCAAAATGTCTGTTTTTCTAGGCATTTTTGAGCTATAAAACCAGTACAAACTTGTAATTGAATAAACGAAAGGAAGAGCTGTTAAATGTCATACTGTGAAACATTTCAGGCAGAGTAATGACATATCCATAGAAACAAACAGGTGACGGACCCCCAACCAAAAAAGTTATAGTGGACTTTTAAATAAAAATAAACATGTTTTTATTTTCTTGCACTTCCTGATTCTCAGACCATATTTTGACCTCAAGAGCTTTTTATACAATATATTTGTTCATGGGGCAAGACAAAATTTGCTCAAATACAAAGGAAAATCGTGTACAGACCCTTTAACCAATAATAAAGCAAGTTAGCAAGTCATTTTTAAAAACTGTAATATAATGAAAAAAGGCATTCTTTAAAGCTGTACATAATTTGATATAAGGACAATCTTGATAAATTAACCACATATGAATAACTGAGGAGCCTATAGACACAAAGCTCTATAGCAGAAAAACCCTTATTAACATATAATCAGGATTCATTATGAATTGTGCTCATCAAGAAATCACAGTGGTAACGCCATGATCAGAGCACAAACAAATCTGACATTTGAAAATGAGCTTTTCACAATAAGAATAATCACAAATGATCAAGGACCCCTCAGTGCCTTGTTTATGGATATATAGTTATGTAATGTCATTTGGCCCACCAGGAGAACACAGCCACTGTAAGGGGGACAACAGTAAGGAGGAGAGAAGCAATCTATTGTAGTGCTTATAATTGTATTTTTTAAAGAGGAGGTATACACTTGGGGTATTACGTGTTAACACATTTATATCACAATGTTGCCTACAGTTGTTTCTTTATCTGCTGAAAACAACTGTGTATTAAAATGTTAAATTACTTTCAGTTTTGTTTTTGATGCTCTGAGTCCTCCTTTCTTTGCAATATGCGCAAAACTTGGGGCTGAGGAAATGCACATGAAGTTGTTCTACCAGATTTAACACAACTTTGAAAGCTAAAACTGATATGTTACAAAATATGTTTTGTATTGCTCTCATATTCATTGTAAATCGTTTTAAAACTAAACAATATTTACGTGAGGGATGAAGCTTTGCAATAAAGTGGCAGCGTAAATGTGCCCACTGCCCATTAGTCCCAGTTTTTATTTCTTATTTAATCTTTTCACTTTTTTATTTATTTATTTATTTATTATTTTATTTAGATTTTTAACAGAACATTGTACAGAACTGAACAGATTCAAATCATATCAACTATTAGACTGTATGTAGAACTATGATACCATGGCTTTGTAAGGCTATATGACAATCCTTTCACAACTTTTTATTCAAGTGTTGATAAAATGGACTCAGATTTGTAACGCAGTTTAGGCCTAGGGGGCAGACTACGGCAACAGAAGATCTGTTCTTTAAGGAGCCCGAGGTACAGTATGAGTGAATAGACACCAGACAGTATTTTGAGTTTTTGTGTTATGTATATTAAAATAAATTAGGCAAATGATAACAAATAAAAACATGATGAACAAAATATGATGTTGGTTGGGTATTGATTAAGAAGGAAGGTAGTCCAGTGGTTGCAGTTTGTGCATATATAGTCCACAATGATACACTTGGTCCAGTTAATTTAATCCAAGATAATATATTTAACCCATATTGAAAGTATTTAATCCACAATAAAGTATTTAATCCAGGGTTCGCTAGGCAAAAAAAATTGGTCATTTCCTACCATATGTCAGCTCGCCATCAGGGTATATTTAGTTGAGTCGAATGATACAGTTTCATTGATTGCATGATGAATCAAATCAGTCCAATTAAAAAAACAAAACAAAAACAAAAAAACAACCCTGACCTAAAAGGCCAAAAAGAACATAAATTAATATAATTTAAACAAAGTAACAGTAGGTCTAAACTGACACAATATAAATTGAATGTATGCAGAAACATACAAGCATCATATATGTGAATAATCCATATTCAAATAAATTTCATATTCAAAATACCAATCTCTCAGATGACCATTTCAATAATTTATCAAAAATACAATTAAACATTAAATCAGCAAGTAAATAAATAAATAAATAAATATGTAAATAAGTGCAGTTAAATTGTTTCCTTAGTCAAAAAGTTATCAAACATGCCCAAGCAGAGGTCAATATCAACTCAAAATATTGCGCAATATCATATCAAGGTAAAATGCGTCGTAAAATGCATAGCTGCACTTAATTCGATAGAGTTTGAGGAAAGACTGTAAAAAGTGGTAAAACTTCACAAAATAATTAACGTCACAGAAAACTAAGTTAGCGACTAAATAAATTTCTCTGTTGCCTTATTTCAGCTTCTTTCTTGTCCTCGTCTTGACCTGGCAGGCAGTGAGCACGCAACCAGGACCAGAGCTCAGGGCAGCCACCTTAAGGAAGCTTGCAGCATTAACCATTAGTGTCTCTAATGACACTGAGAACATGTATGGAGGTGCTAGATATGAAGGTTGTAAATATACAAAGTTTTAAAGTTTGAGGTGTAACGTTTCTGAGCAGCGTGAGAGCTCAGGGTGCTGGAATATGACCCAAAGGTTGTGGCTGAACAACAAGAGACTTGGCAAATGAACAATGAGATCAGGGCCTACAATGAGTCTAAGCAGTTTATAAGAACTTTGCAGGAGACAGACGGCCAGTGTCAACAGGACCTCTGGACATGAGCAGCAGAGGATTCAAGCTCATATTGACATGGTTGTCAGCCCTCTCCAAGATCTCCAGAAAGATTTCCAGAAGATGGTAATCCCTCCGAAGGACCAAAATTATCCTGGTATGTACAGAGCAACACACTGATTAATTAGGGTTAAACTAATATTTACTCTAAAGTGTGGGCAGAGCAGTTAAAAATATTACAATATGTAGCTTGATGAATGGGATCTTCTTAGATGCTGAATCTTCCCCCAAACACGTACGCAATGTGCAGTGGTACATGTTGAATGAAACGTGTGCACTGTATGCACGCGTTTCATTGAAAACACGTGCATACAGTGCGGTATGGACTTAGGGATCACTTAGAGCACTTGGTGTCACCTGATACCAACATGTGTGTTGTAACAATGAGCTATATAGATTGGCCATGAAACCAAGCCCTGGGGTCTGAACACGGCCGTCCACTTAAGTCAATGGGCCAAGCTCAATGGCGCGTGTCTCCAGATTAGCTTAGTCCAGTTAGGTACTTCTGGTGGCTAACTGCCCATTGAACATGCGCAGTAGTGTTCTTTTCTTCTGCGGACACATGCGAGTGAGCGTAAGCGTGTGCAAGGAGTGCGATCTTGGGATCACGTGATCACTTTGAACAATCAGTGACATAAGCTAGAGTGGAGCCGGATTAAAAAGCTGTTTTTAAGACATTTGAAGGACTTTGAGCTGAGATGATCTAAAAATAAATTAAAATCACCACAAAATCAGACATTTTTTTAAAGCCGTAGGTGTCTGTCAGCCGAACACGAGCAGTTTGTGATTACGTTGCGCTCTATGGGGAAAATCCTTTCTGAGCAGGAGGGATTTTTTCGCTGAAGTATCAGTGAGTGGCCACTACGCCAATTCAAGACAGCTACAAGATCAGCAATACCCTATCCAGTTATTTTAATAGATCCGTGCATGAAACCCAGCACCTGACACCAGAAATGATAGACAAGGAAGATCGGGCGGTGAGAGAGAACTTTCTTGAAATGAGACATGGACCACAACTTGTGCGTAATGTTTATACCGTATCTGGTTAAAACGGTGAATGCAGGCAGAAGAGTGGTCATTTTGAAAACTGTGTTCTGCCTCATCCTTCTATGTCTCTTAAAAAATGACAGGGGCAACCTGAAACACGTCTCTAATCAGTCTCAGCTATTAGCGAATGATAAAAAAGACCTAAGATAAAGTCAACCATTTACTGTGTAGAATACAATGCCATCTAGTCTAGTTGACTTTCCCATGACCATCTAAAATCTAAATAGTAAAAGTTACTGAACATACCAGGTAATGATCTCCAGTGTTGGATCATTGCTGGACATTTCAAATAGCACAGCTTTGCGCCACGCTGAAGTCCCGCTCATTCTCCATTCTCTGTGACATGGCCCCAAATGTGCACGAGTTTCAATTTCTTATTTTATTATGAAACAATATATTCTCCAAAACCAGTTTTAAGAAAGCAATGGCTGACCCACAACAACTTTTCTCTCACACATGGTCCAAAAGTAGGCCGTTTTTTCGTTAGTACGGTGTTCATTTTAGAACATCCTCAGATCTCAGACTCAGGTGTCAGACTCAAACGAAAAGGCATCAGGTCTCAGTAGAAAAGGCATCAGGTCATGGGCGAAACGGTATCAGAGTCGCCTAAGAGTCTCTCAGTCTCAGAAAAACCTTTGTCATCTTCAGACAAAACTGCATCAGGTCTCGGAAAAAGCAACCTCGGGCCAAAAGTCGTCAGTCTCCTGTGAAACAGCATCGGAGTCGCCTAAAAGTCTCTCAGTCTCACAAAAACCTTTATCATCTTCAGACAAAACTGCATCAAGTCTCATAAAAAATGACCTCGGGCCAAAAGTCGTCAGTCTCCTGAGAAACAGCATCGGAATTGCCTAAAAGTCTCTCAGTCTCAGAAAAAACTTTATCATCTTCAGACAAAACTACATCAGTCTTCAGAGGAAACAGCCTCGATCTAAAAGTTATCAGTCTCAGAAAAATCTCTGTCAAGCTCAGACCAAACAGCATCATGTCTCAGAAAAAACTCTGTCAGCAGAAACTGCTCCCTCCTCTAGCCAACGCTAGGCTACATGACAACTTTTTTTTCCTGACAAAGGCTCATGTGAGGCTGATGCCGTTTTCTCTGACGCTGTTTCGTCTGAGTCTGAGGCTGTTCTGCTTGAAGCAGTTTCTGTGCATGTGTATATTATATGTGTGTGCGTGTGCGTGTGTGTTTTTAAGTTTGTTTTTTTTCCTCTGGTTTTCACACCTCTTCTAACATCAGTTCTGAGAAAAAGGAGCAACTGGAGGAAAAAGTAACAACAGTTTTTCATCAATTGTTACTAATTTATTAACTGTTATACATACAAAATGCAATATATATTTAATGCATATGTTTAAAATATGCACTTTATTGGCCATAAACTTTTATTATGACTGAAAACAAAAGTACATGTTTTTAACAAGATTTACTTAATAAAATTACTTAATTAGAAATAAATTAATATGTGTTGCAGGTAGAAGTCAACTGGAGGCAGTGTGAGGATCTTTCCCTGTGATGACAACAAAACAAGTGACTGAAATGTGAATCAGTCCCCATCTTTCATGGACACACTTACTCTTGAAGATGAAAAAAATAAAATAAAACTACCAAATAAAATAAAACTACCATGTTCAGTTGAAGCTTACATATTTGTGTTTTTAATATCAATAAAAACATTTTGAAATTCACATTTTTTAAATTCTTTCTCAAGTGTATGTTTTTTTAGGATTAGATCTGATATGAAATTTGAGCTGTTAAACTGTTAAAAAGGTTTCTCCCCAGTATCTCAAGTAGAACTAGTTTTTCCTCTCCATTGCAGATGCTAAAACGGTTTCTCACCGGTGCCTTTTTGTCTCCCCTATTGCTCCCAGTGAATTTTAGGAGGAACAAACAAGACTCACACCAGACAAATCTACAATTATAATGAGACTACAATGAGAGTCTGAACTTTGTCTTCTGAACTTAAAAGAAGACATATTTGAGCAGCAAATTTTTCCTCTGGGAGAGCCAACAGGACAGTGGATAGAGGATACACTCTGCTTCAGTCCTCTGGAGAAGGTAAGACGCTCGTTTTCGTTAGTTTTGGGCAAATCTGAGGACAGAGCCTTACAGGTAAATGGTGTTACAGTGTTAATAATTAAAGTGCATAAATGAGCTTGTGGGTGCGATGGAGTTGCTGCGGTGGTCTGCCGTGTGCGTTGTAGGAGCAGCACTGATGCCACGTGTTCATGTTGTGACCGTAGCTTCTTATTGTAGTTTTGCTGGTGTTGTTGGGGCTGGTTGTGAGTGGTGAATCAGGTTGTGTTGTTGGGGATGTTTGTGAGCGGTGTGTCAGGTTGTGTCGTTGTGCTTCAATTGTGAAAACCAAACACAGTGTCTAGGACAGGAGACTGATGAAATATAAGACAAATTATTTATATTCATTCAAAATAAAGTTCAGCCAACAGTGACCAAAATGGCTGTCTTTTTCTGGCATTCGTTATAATACTATATAGTCTATATATAATACATATATTTATAATTTTGGGCCAAAAAGATTATTCCACCAGCCGCCACTGGTCGGGGAGGGTCCGTCAGATTGTTAGCTGTCCTCTGTGCTCGAGGACTGCAACTGGTCCCAAGGTGGAGCAAAGCATCCGGACAGAATAGTGGATCTGGTCTGGTTCGTTCTAGGCCTGTTTTGTTCTGAACAGCCCGTGCCCCATTCACTTGTTTTTATCCCGGGGTTTACAGCTATTACACAGAATAAGACCCCATGGACACACAGGGAAGGCATCTGACACAGAAGAAGGGCATCTGATACAAAGGGAGAGCATCTGACACATATGGAGGGCATCTGTCACACACAGGCATTTCAGAGCATGTTTGTAGAGGTCTAAACTACACAGTTTGCAGCAGAATAAGACCTCATGGACACACACTGCTATGACTCTTTATTTGTTTAATCTCATTAATTACTGGTTGCTCAGTTTTCTTCTGCTATGTTCCCAATTGTTTGGATTTAAGATTAGTTTAACTTAAATTATACTTGTTCTCTAAGATATGCTAGATTAATTTAACAGAATGCAATTCATATGAATAAAAAAAAATTAAGAAACCCCCTGTGGTTGATAAAAAAAAACAACAAAAAAAACAACAACAACAACATTTGATTTATATTTCTGGGAATAAAAAGATTTATTTTAACTAGGGCTACACATGCTGTATAATGGTTTAATAAATTCACAATATAAAATATAAGTAAACATGACTAATTTAACCTGACTTTTTAATGTATTTGTGTCTGAAGACTTGAAAATCTAAGTATAGGACTTGGACTCAACTTGAACTTGCCTGTCTTTGACCTGAGACTTGACTCAGACTTGAGGCCAAAGACTTAGGACTTACTTGAGACTTGCTAAACAACGACCTCTGCTGTACAAGCTTAAAGGGGCAACCACGGGTACCAACAGAAGGGCTCAACCGGAATTTACATCAGGAGCATCAACGACACGTAACGTCGGCAGAGCTGCACACGCTCGTACTTTTAAAAGCTTCAGTTTAAACCAGAGGCAGCAGAGCTGCTCCTGTGACACCAGCCTCTGCGTATTCTCAAGTTTAAACACTAAACTTTTTACATTGTTTATGTATTCATTATTGATTGGATGAATTATGTTTTAAATCACAAAGCAAAAGTTGACAACAAGAGAGACGATGCTTTGCTGCGGTAACAAGCCGTATCTGCGGTGCTCGCATTAATTAAGCTGTCTTAATTAATTGGTTTTTGTTGTCTGCACCACACACCTTTTCCTTCATAAGTTGTTCTTGTAAAGTTGCTCTCTAATGTTGTAAAGTTTTTAATATTTATCCTCCACGGCTGTAAACTTTACGTAGTCCATCGTGAGTCATTCCCCAAGCTCCTGGATGAGGCGCACAGTGTTTACGCGACTGTAGTGGTTCTAGAGAATATATTTTGAAAGGGCTTTGGAAATTTGTTTTGACACCACATGCTTATTTCCTGCCTTGCCCCTTGTAAAAAGCCTGAAGACAGGCCATTGACGCTGCAAAATTAGAACTACAAACTATTTTGAGCAGCTCGTAGCATAATGACGGCCGTTGGTTGCGCGTATGACACTGCTGGTGTAAATTGTCCGACCAGTTAAAATGGAAAGTGATACCTGCTTGTGTGCTGCTCGTGTGCTGTGCTGCTGTGCTCACGTGCTGTTACGCTTTGGTATTAATTGGGGGTCATTCTGCATCGGGCTGGTGCATAAACGGGTATACGCTTGTGAGTGTTGGTTTATATGAGATGAGATGTTTATAACATGTTTTGCAGAGTAAATTACTGACAATACACACCCAGATAATTTGTATCCATGTTTCTTGGCTTGTTTTTTAAAAGTAGAGTTGGAAGCCACCTCTACTGAAGTGAAAAGTCAGTTATGACTCTCTAATGGCTACTTTAGTACCTTAAGAATTGAGTACAAATAGTCTTCTCTTTAGAAGCGTTTACAAAAAAGTATTAGCTACTGGTTGAATTAATCATTAACTAATGGTGTTATTCAAACATTTGTTAATCATTATCACATGCCTAAATAATGTGAAAATTATATTATGATTACTTTGGAATTTGGCCAGACTTAACAATACTTAATAAAGCATAATTAGTTTTCACTTCAGAAAAGCTCTCAAAAAGACTTAACAGATAATAGCTGCCTGAATTATCATGGCATTGCAGTATTACTAAATCATTCTCTCGTGGCTTACCAATCATTAATAAATGTTCAAATTTGTACTTAAATATGCATTTATAAATACACACACAAATGGTTAGTTCATGAGTAACTAAGTGCAAGTTAAGTGCTAATTAAGGTAGTAATTAAGTAGTTATTAAGCCTGAATGACCCTTAATAATGAACATGCTTAATTAAGTCTTTGTTCGTGCATTATTAAGGCTCAATAAGGTGTAGTTAATATAAAGTGTTATCGAAAAAGCTTTTCATTTTCTTTTCTCCTAATTACATACAACATGTTGCATTGTTTTTGTAGTCGGTTACTTGGTCAACAGTAATGTAGTATTTTCCTTTTGTAAATCAACATTGATATTCTACTACAACTGTGTGTGTTTTTCATCACTTAACACTAATTCTGGCATTTGTGCTGTTGTGTGAAAAGCAATTTGAGGTTTAATTTCCACATCTGCGAACAAAACATCATTTGAGAAGAATATGACAAAACAAAGCAGGTCCATATGTGAGAATGAGTCAAACAGATTTCACAGCTGCTGGTGCTGCTTCTCCCACCATACCGTTAAACTCTGCATCTGCTCTGGCTTAAAATGACCCACAATTAATACACATGGGCCAATTAATAGTGTTGCCATAGTAATGATTAGGGACATTATGTTGGAAGGAGCGATGTAAAATGCTGCTGGCTATTAGTGGACAATTGAATGAATGGATCTCAGTTATTTGAAGAATTTTATGTCAAAAGCTGCACACTGACAGTTTTGAATAACTCTTTCTATTACCAATTAAAAAAAAAAAAAACTAAAAAAAAAGTTATTCACAGAGGTTGTGGATTCTAATCCCATGGGTATCTCACTATTATAACTTTAAGTCAATTCTGCACTTATTTAAAGATGTACTATGTATTTTTTTTCTGATGAGATGTAGCTTTTTCAAGAATGTATTTTTTCCAATTAAAGGTTCTTTTTAACAGATCAGACCAAAACATGCATTAAGACTAAGACCAGAGACCAAGTGAGTCCTCCAGAGATCTGACCTGGAGGACTCACTTGATTAATGGAGATAAATGTTTAAGTTTTAAAGGTCCTGTATTAAGCTAAACTGACTCTTGTGAGCTTTAAGCCATGTTATAATGTTGTTACTCCCTCAAAAACATACCTGGTTGTTGTGTTTTGTTTAATTCACACGTTTGAGTAATCCTTTATTATTAGTCTGTCTATATTTCCAAAGCTCAAAACGCTCTGTTCCAATTTGTGATGTCATGTAGTTGTGGTTCTGGTAAATGGTCACATTTTTATGTAACGCTTTTCCACTTTCAAGGCACTCAAAGCGCTTTACAACAAGGAACCACTCACATATTCACACTCACATTCATATACCAGTGTACTCAGACACTAGGGGTGAGGTGGGTTAAGTGTCTTGCCCAAGAACACAACAACAGCATTCATCTGTGGGAGCTAGAATCGCACTGGGAGTCAGTGGATCTGACCGCTCAACCAGTGATGTTTTGTGTCGAAAGCGGGATTCAAACTGCCAACCTTCGGGTCAGTGGATAAAATGCTCTACCAACTGAGCTACTGCTGCCCCAGAGGTACTGAGGCGCAGAGGTAACAGCCACTTTTTACCTTTTGTTGAACAGAAATGTGCATGTTTTGGGTTGATGGCTGAAAACTGGAGTACCTGGACAAGTGCGACAGCAGTTTGTTGCGTATGTGGCTGTAAATTAAACAAGTGATGCCTGTTCCACACAAGCACATTTACAATCACCATTTTATTACATCTTGTCCACACATGTTTATATTAGCTACTTAATCTAATGAAAGATTCTGATTGACTGGGTTGGTTAAGGATACTGCCGTTGTGGTGTCCTTGGTAAGACCCAGAGGTGCTCAAAAGGCTTCACTCTTCACACATGGGACCACATTATGAAACATGTGCGTAAGTGGCTTTACTGTTAAAAATCACATTAACAAGGGGAATCAAAAGCTTGGTTATTTTGCTGAATTTTGTCCAGTTTTTGACACGAAGTTTGCCTATATTTTAGCCTGCACTGGCTGTGCATGTAGTTAAAGGTGCACTGTGTAATTTTTTTGCTTGTCTCCATGGTGATGTTATTGCTTTGCCTGGGATGTTTCACAGTATGGCATTAAACAAATTTATCTTGTATTTATTGAATTACAGTTGTTGTTTTTTTTCTTCTTTCTCAAAAATACAGCAAAAACATAAATTATTATTGTGAGCAGTAACTTGGCCTGCTTGTCTCCATGGAGATTAAATGAAATGCCACACTGTAGATCATTTCAGGAAAAAAACAACATGGAGTGTAAGTGGTGGATAATTGGAGACATTATAATAGCATATGTGCAAAGGCTTAAAGGTGCACTGTGTAACTTTTCTGGTGTCAAAAGCTTTTCTCCATAGAGATGTTATTGCTTTGCCTGGAATGTTTCACAGTATGGCATTAAACCTTTCTATCTTCATGGAGACCAAACCAGACCAAGTTACAGGTCAGATCTCTGGCGAGGCAACTCACAGTCAAAATGCCTGTTTTTCTAGATTTTTTTCCCCCCGCTATAAAACCAGTTTAATAAATGTAAGGTAAAGCCATTTAATGTCATACTGTGGAACATTCCAGACAGTAATGACATATCCATAGAAACATGAAGGTGATGGAAGAAAGAAAGAAGATCCTGGATCCTGAACCTTGCTATATTCATGTATTTGAGCAAAACTTGTCTTGTCCCGGTACAGATGTATTGTATAAGCAGCTCTTGATGTCAAAATAAGTCCGCTGTATATTGTCTGCAAGTAATTTTTAAAGCGTTTTGCCATTTTATGATCAGGAAGTGCTTATTAGCATGCTAGTAGCGTCTCGGCAAAACTCTTTTTTTCGTAAAGTTGTGAAAAGCGCTTATAAACTCATTGTGTTGAATGATTACAATGTTCGGAAAGTATAAGCTCAGTAAGGAATAACTTTGGACCACTGCAGACTTAGGCATTGTGGTTTTAGTACACAGACGTGTTCAGTTGAGACTACAGTTACTTATACTTCAGACTTTCACACATGCAATTTTGAATGCAGAAAGAAAACACAGTAATTGTAGTTATTTTTGCTCTGTGACTGCATTGTTTTGCTGACACGGCACTTCTTCAAAGCTGAACCAACCTAACCCTAACTTCTGTATACGCTTTAACTGCACACTTTGCATTTTGTAAATACTTCCCTTTTCATCCTAACTGTATATTCATAAGTGCAAATCTATGAAGCAGCTAAGTCTTTTCATCTCTGTACCACCTGCTTCCAGCTTCTACGGGGAGAGCTTTTTTGGAGTCTGCTAGTGCCTTTGCCTCCCTGGACGCTAGCATGTCATCTTTACCTAAATGCTGAGTTGTACAAAGAAGCGTGGAAAAAACTGTGTTGTAAAGTAGTGGCTAGTAGTACAGTATCGAGTTATGAATGTATCGAGTGGACTAACGCTGGAGGTGAAACGGTGTAAACGAGCACCCAAGGGAGACCACCCCGGCAGAGGGAGAGGTGCCAGCAGGACAGGGTGAGGAAAAGTAAGATTAATGATTCTTGGGAAAATGGGTGCTCCAGCTGGTCCAAGATTTTAAAGGTAGTGGGTGTTAGTTACAGCCTGTAGGTCCAGAGGGGACGTCCTGCGAGTCTGCCCCATTAAAACGCATTCAAAGAGCACAGCGAGATTCAGACTTGTGTTGCCACGGAAACCAAAAGCGTATGGGACCAGTGTCAATGGAAAAGACTACAGAGAAGAGCAGCTACAGCCCCAAAGGCTCCCTCATTTTAATGTGTGTTAAGATGAAACAGAAATCAGCGCAGTTTTGTCATTTTGAAAAAGTGCTTTAGCAGATGAAAAATGACCATGAGAAAAGATACATCACTCTTTACTGTAGGACAATGAATTTCTTTTCAAATGGTGACAATGAGGGATCCAAATCCACTTTATACATAGCACATTTTAGGAAAAGAAAAAGTTTCCAAATTGCTGCTCAATGGAAACATAAAGCCAAAATAAAAAGTCCTATTTAACTCTAGCAGTCATCACTGAAACTATTAAAAGTAGTTAAACGAAAAGAGCATGTACTGGGCTACAAGATCATGCATCATGAGGAAAATTATCTTGTGAGATTTTTTAAGTTGCAAATCCCAATGCAAACACATTTGGATTTGACAAAAAAAAAACCTCAGCTTTACACCTCTTGTAAAATATTACATCAAGTAAAGAAACTGGCAAAAACTGAAATGAAGTGCACGATTTAATGTATTTTATAATACATTAAATTATGTAAATTATGTCAAAACCTTGTGTCTCATTTCATCTTTGAAAATATACATCTCATCTCCTAATGGGTACATAAAAAAGTACCAATTTATACATAAGAGAGGCTCAGCAAACAGTCTACAATTTCTTCTCAATAAATCCATTTTAAGGTTCAGTTTTTTTAAATCTAAATCTTACATAATACTCCTTCAAACTAGCAGAAAATGTAACTTTTAAAACAAAAATAAGTCCTGAAATCTCTAGTCAAACGTAATCAGAGCAGATACTCATTCAGTAGCTTAAGTATTGACTGATATTCAAAAACAAAGTCCAATACACCAAATTACAACCAAATTATAATTACAACTTAGCCATCATGTAAAATGTTTTTGTAATTAAGAATAAATCAGCATTACAATTGTTATCAGTAAAAGCTAGGTTTGATTTTAATATTTTGGGAACACAGATAGATTTAAAATGTAAAAAATATCGCCTAAATCTTACACATTGTCCCTTTAAAGCAACAAAAACTATAACTTTAAAACACTTTCCATAAATAGTCAAATCTTAATAAAAATCAGAACAGATACTCATTGTTAAGTAGCCAGTGTATTGACCGATATTTAAAAACTAATGCCTGCCTTGTCCCCCTTGTTGAAACAATTTGAATTGGCAGACTACCTCCTGTATAAACAGCTCACAATGGGGTAAAACCATCAAAAAAACATGACTAAAGTAAGTATGATGTCTGGACTGCCACTGACTCTGCAGGCCAGTCATAGCTAAGGGAGTTTATACATTATACAATTCAACAGGGAGCTTCCAAGATGGACATGGGATACTGAGGGAAAAGCAGTGTTTGTGCAATGTAAATGTTTGACCAAGGACAACGTTTCACCAAAGACATGCTGGGAATAATGATAGCATCTCAATTGTAGCCCTGACAGATGCTACATGCATTATTGGTATACATCTATGTAGATCAATATATTGTGGGTTGGGAGAGCTTCTGATTGTTAAGATCCAAATATTTATAGTTTCACATTAGCGGTTTATGGAGACTGAAAGTTGACTGGAATTATCCCTCGAAGTGGTTGGCAAGTTCCTCGGTGGAAAGACTTCGGGGGTGGATGAGATCCGTCCTGAGTATCTTAAGTCTCTGGATGTTGTGGGGCTGTCTTGGCTGACACGTCTCTGCAGCATCGCGTGGCGGTCGGGGACAGTACCTCTGGACTGGCAGGCCAGGGTGGTGGTCCCTCTGTTTAAGAATGGGGACCAGAGGGTGTGTTCCAACTACAGGGAAATCACATTCCTCAGCCTCCCCAGTAAGGTCTATTCCAGGGTACTGGAGAGGAGAATCCGACCAATGGTTGAACCTTGGATTCAGGAGGAGCAGTGTGGCTTTTGTCCCGGTGGCGGAACACTGGACCAGCTCTATAACTTTCCATCGGGTGCTCGAGGATTCATGGGAGTCCACATGGGAGTCCACATGTGCTTTGTGGATCTGGAGAAGGCATTTGACCGTGTCCCTTGTGGGGTCCTGCGGGGAGTGCTCTGGGAGTATGGGGTCCGGGGCTCTTTGCTAAGGGCTGTCCGGTTCCTGTATGACCGGAGCAGGACCTGTATTCGCATTGCCGGTAGTAAGTCTGACCTGCTTCCGGTGCGTGTTGGACTCTGCCAGGGCTGCCCTTTGTCAAAGGTTCTGTTCAGTGTACTTATGGACAGAATTTCTAGGCGCAGTCAGGGGCCGGAGGGGATCCGGTTTGGGGACCACAGGATCTCATTTCTGCTGTTTGCAGATGATGTTATCCTGATGGCTTCATTGGACCGGGACCTCCAACGTGCACTGGGGAGGTTTGCAGCTGAGTGTGAAGCGGCTGGGATGAGGATCATCTCCTCCAAATCCGAGGCCATGGTTCTTGACCGGAAAAAGGTGGCTTGCCCTCTCCAGGTGGGTGGAGAGTCCCTGCCTCAAGTGGAGGAGTTCAAGTATCTCGGGATCTTGTTCACGAATGAGGGGAGGATGGAGCGTGAGATTGACAGGCAGCGTCGGCAGTGATGTGGTCACTGTATTGGACCATTGTGGTGAAGAGGGAGCTGAGCCAAAAGGCAAAGCTCTCGATTTACCGGCCAATCTATGTTCCTACCCTCACCTATGGTCATGAGCTTTGGGTAATGACCGAAAGGACAAGATCGCGGATACAGGTGGCCGAAATGAGTTTCCTCCGCAGGGTGCCTGGGCACTCCCTTAGAGATAGGGTTAGGAGCTCAGTCAGACGGGAGGCGCTCGGAGTAGAGCCGCTGCTCCTCCACGCCGAGAGGAGCCAGCTGAGGTGGCTCGGGCATCTGTTCCGGATGCCTCCTGGGCGCCTCCCTCAGGAGGTGTTCCGGGAATGTCCCACCGGGAGGAGGCCCTGGGGAAGACCCAGGACACACTGGAGGGACTATGTCTCTCGGCTGGCCTGGGAACGCCTTGGGGTCCCCCGGAGGAGCTGGAGGAAGTGTCCGGGGTGAGGAAACCTGGGAGTCCCTGCTTAGACTGTTGCCCCCTGGCCATGGATAAGTGGAAGAAAATGGATGGACGGATCCCCCGAAATATGTTGGAATGTACAGTAAACAGAAAAAAAATGTTTCAAGGCAACTGGTTTATTCATTTATTTATTATATATATATAGTTGTGTTGGGAAAATATCAGATTAATTGAAACCCTGGTTTATTTCATTTTAATTAAAAAAATTGTAATACAAAATTTACAAAGTTCCATTTTTTATTTTTATTCAAACATTATGCATTCCAATATGCATGTTGTCATATATTTTACATTTTTTACTATTATACCATATTGCCAAAGCAGATTCCGAAAACTGTGTCAAGTGACAGTGGCAATAAAGCTATTTCTGATCTGAAATAAAAATGTCTAGCCCAAGGACGCAACTCAAGTACTGGCTATGACCAAATTAAAATCAGCAACCTATCACAAGTTTAACTACTATAACCTGTTAAAGTTTCTTTCTTTCTTTTTTTTTTTTTTTCCTGATTACAACTAACAATGTCTCAGTGTCGCTCACATCTTGAAAATTTCAACATGAATTATAGTTTTACAATAACTGACAATAAATAGCAATGTTTTTTTTCCCCATCTAATTCTCTTACCCAAGGACACAACATAAGTATGAACTAGCTATGTCAAAATTATAACCAACAAGCTCCCACAGAGGCGCTCACATCTTGCAGTCTCCACTTCACTGCCATAAAACCCCAATAAAGAAATATTGGTCTTCTAATGTGAACGGACACGAGACAAGCGAAATGATAAATGTTGATTGCATTAGCCTGTTGTGCTGGGAGTATACTGAAGTCGTGGAGGTGGCATAAGTTTCCAATCTCGTCATTTGAAATAACAGTCTCTATGTTTACTCGCGTTTCCTTATTCCCTTTGGCGGTGGTCATCAACAACAGCACTATTTTATGATAGAGATACATCACAGACATCTTGTTACCAAAACCAAATTCAATAATAATAGATTGATTCAATAAGAGACATGACTGAGCACAGGCGATTTCCTCCAAATGTGTCACAGAGCGGAGTGGACTGGCTGCACGAGGAGACTTGTTACTGCGTGATGAATAAGACTGGAGACTCAGGAAATTATTTTTTAAAGAGTGATTTGTAATTAATGATTGCAATTCGAAATTTCTTTTTGTTCCTGTTTTTTTTTCTTTCTTCTTCAAGAGGGTGGCTTATCTGTGACAAAACACAACTACTTTCTTTTTTCTTATTATGAAGTATTGTAGTAGTTCTTAACCATTCAAATTTTGTCTTGTATCTGATTTTTCTGTATTCGTCTATGGCTAACACTGACACATATTCATACAATCAGGTTTCATGCTTTGTGGAGACATCACATTGACTCACCTCAACGATCACTTGACCTTATCTAAAGCCTAAACTTAGGTACCATTTCGGGTGGATGGTCCACAATATGCTTGCCCCCATGGACATGTTATAATGTTGTTACCTCATCACAAACCTATCTGGAGTTGTGTTTTGTTTTATTCACATGTTTGTGTAATCCTGGATTATTAGGATGTCTGCATCTGCAAAGCTAAAAATGCTCTGCTCCACACATAAACTGCTGTACATAAATGGACATTGGTAATGCGCTAGCCGCCACCTTCCAAATAGGAAGTTTGCATGCAGGTTCTTCCTACTGACCCTGGCTCCCATTGACTTACAGAGAGAGGGGCGACAATATTCTAATGTAACTTCTGCTGTGAGTCTCGTCATTTTGGTCTTAAAATGTTTATATTAAGCCGCTTTACATGATCCTGTTTTTTGTTTTTTGCTATTTTGTCTGTCAAAAAAATCCTAATCATAATAGAGAGCCTGGCTCCACCTTGTGATGTCATGAAGCAGTAGTTTTCAAGTTAACAGCCACATTTTACCTTTAGTTCAGCAGAGATTGGCAATTCCAGGGCTGAAATCATCCAAATGATTCTAGTGAAGGGGTATGGAGTATGGAACAGAATGTTTTCAGTTTGGGGGAAGAACTCAGCCAAAATATGCAGAGTTTATGTCTTAGACAAGTATGAATGAAACAAAACACAACTCCAGGCATGTTTTTGATGAGGAGACAACATAACAGATCTGAAAACAGTGTAATATGAGCCCTTTAACCTGTAACTTGTCCTGGTGGCATTACATGTGTGAAAAGCAATGATGGTTTCATGAAGTCACGAAAGCAGCAGACCCTCTACCAACTAAATATTATTGACCTTATGAGGACCTAATTTTTGGTCCATATAAAGCACAAAGTCCCTGAAAAGTGACTATATGAATACAGCTGAAGGTAGGTGAAGTGTCTTGCTCAAGAACAAACGATTAAAGCTGGGCTCCAACTGGCAACCTTTGACTTTTCAGGCGCACGCTCTAACCTCCGAACCACTACGAATTACCTACTTATTCACAATACTGATTTAACACTTATTTTGACCTACCTCTGTCTCTTGAGCGTATCCAGCCATGGGTCTCATTACACACTCCAGCATGCACGAATAACAATGTACTCACAATACTCCTCCACTTCTAACTTCTCTGGACTTAAACTTTGAAAAGGACAAAGCAAGGTGAAGTGTGAAGTGGCCCTGGATTAGCGGGGGCTTTAAGAAAACATGGGACACGGTGGTTTGGGGAGGCCCTGTCAGTGAATGTGGACAGCCAGGCCAAATACAGGACTGTTAATGGGATTACACACTCAAGTTAATCTGGGAGGCTCAGGTGGGGAATAAAACATGAGCTGTGGGTCCTGGAAGAGGATGGAGAGATGGGTAACAAGAGGAGACAGCCGAGGGAAGAGGAAGAGACACAATTGCTGTGACGATACAGTTTAACCAATTTGCACCAGGAAAAAAGGTTGAGAAAAAAATGGTTGAATTGAATTTGTATTTTTGAAATCTTGATTATTCCCAACTGTTTTCAATGAAATATGTTTTGGCTCACTTAGATTTTCTTTCTAGATCATGCTAAATATATATCATTTAGACACCAGAATGCTCAGTTTCTTATATGGTGGAAAGTCTGCTACCTGACAGTCTCCATGGAGATGTTATTGCGTTACCTGGAAAGTTCCACAGTATGGTATTAGTATGGTTTTTAATACAAAAAACTATTAATGAACAACAGAAAGGTTTAGTGCGATACTGTGAAACATTCTAGACAAAGTAATAACATCTTAGAGACAAGCAAGTATTGAATCTCCTTTAACATTATGTTAAGGTACACTTTATTGTTCCTGTAGGAAAATTTATCATCTGCAATTGACCCATCCTTCAATGCCGCTGGGGCAACTCCTCAGGGCCAAAGAGCACCACAGTGTAGTGCTTGGGGACCCATCTTCATGATCTTGAACTAGGCTTGGTCAAAACTACCTTAAACTGGAGGATTTGACTGACCGTGCATGTTTTGGGTTGATGGAAAAACCAGAGGGCCCAGAGAACTCCCAGTCAGACACAGGGAGAACATGTAAGCTCTGCACACAAAGGCCCAGGCGATCGAACCCAGAACCTTCTTGCTGTGAGGCGTGAGTGCGAGCCACTCAGCCAATGGAGAAAGGTCCGTAGGTTCTATCGATGGTATAAGGATGAAGAAAAGCGCACACAAAAAAATTCCCTCTTGCTTGTTTCCATAGAAATGTTACTGTTTTGTGAAGTTAGAACTCATTCACTGAATCATTGAATCAAGTTTTTGTGCTTAGTAACAGATCTGACCAGTAACATGGCCTTACAGAGAACTTAAATCAATTAATAATTCCAAGCATTCTAAACCTTCCACCATAAAAGTTAGTGCACGTTTAGTACTAGAAGTATGTCTGACTCAAATAAGCTAAACACACTGTTATCTTATATTTCATAGACCAGCTTCAATTATCACCAATTCATTAAGTTGAAAAGGTTAGTCTGTCCTTGTGAGGCCAGACTACAGTTACAAAAGGGCTCATTCCTCTGTATGTGAAGTTATGGAGTTCAGCCATTGGTATTTCTCTGGGCAGATACATTACTAATACAGAACAACTTCACGGCTAAGTCCATTATACCAGCTCGCAGCAACAATAAAGCCCAGGGAGTGAAAAGAGCCCTTTGATAACAAACCAAGCCCAGAGGATGCAAGTGGCTCATTTGAATGAAACAACAATTAAATTATTGGCTACAGTTTTGCCGGCCTTATTAAATCTCTTACTGAGAATATACCATTTCCATTTTATAATTTCCCTGCTAAAGCCACGGAGAGATTAAGAAATCCTGTATTGTGGATATGAGATGTGAGACAGCATGACCTTCCCTCTAAAGGTGTATGGCATCTTAATTAGTTCAGCTCATAATCAGACCGTACAATGCATTGAAATTAAGATCTGTCCAGGCATAAAGACATTTGTTCATTGGTCAAAGCAGTCGTGTTGCTAATTAAAGAGATAGCAACTGTTCAAGTCTGGAGGAAAAAGGTTGAACTTAAAACTTTATGGAGCTTTACTTACCGGACTTTAGTGGAAGAACAAACGTTAACAGCAGCAGCTAATGGTCTGCGAAGCCATTACCTGTTTTTCTCACATAGAAGTTTCAGGTTCTTTTATGAGGGAATAGAACTGAGGATGAGGCATTTATAGCATTGCATTCACCTGCCTCCAAGCCCTCACTGACTTCCGTTTCATTCATTTGATAATGCTAGATGCTCTTTGTAACTTTTCTGCATCAGGGTCCACTATTCCTAAGAATTTCCATGGAGATTTTATGGATTTGTCTGGAATGTTCGACAGTGTGGCATTAAACTCAACTTATTACATGTTTTTTATTGTTAAAAATACCTTTAAAACATGTAATGTTATTGCGAGTGGGGGTCACCTTTTCACAGATCAGGGGCCTCATTTATAAAGCTTGTTTAGGCACTGCATATTAGGTTGGCGCCCTCTGTGCCACACACCGAATTTATAAAACTCCTTTTAACTGCAGCACCGTGTTTATCTCTGCTCAGCCGGGACCCTGCCGTGCACTCTCTGCAAAGTCTGGAGACACGGGGAAAAGACAACAACAGCGGAGCAGAAGTGAAGAGAGTTTGATCAAGAAATCATCAGAAGATAGGCTACATTGTATAAAAATTATATTCAGATCTGTGCATTTAAGCAGAGGTTTACCAAAACAAGGGGAAGGGCTGCACGGTGCAGCGCTGCATCTCCCTCAGTCCACACTGTGACCATAGACTTATAGACCTATAGACAGACTTCTATACTACAGTACACCCAACACTTCGACCCAACACAGAGGATGAAATAACTCTTCCCTCACATGGAACACAGGAGCAAGCCTTTAACTTGAACTAGTGACGTCACCCGTTTGTAGAAGATATGTTTAATGTCAGGCTGTGGAACATACCAAGAAAAAAGATCATCTCAGAGGAGCCATATTTCTTGTAAATTTTTTGCCTATATTTTAACACAACAGTAAGCAATGTAAAATTAAGTAGAGTGTGGGGAGACATTCAGCAAATAACTAAACTCAGTATTCAATCTATGGCAATGAGGCAAAGAACTTAACATGCAGCAACCAAAGCCAACTCATGTTTTTCAGCTTCCTGTGATACAGTATGCAACATCTTGAAGCATTTCTCTCATTCAAAAGATGATTTATTCGTTTAAATTTTTAATTACTATGGCACTCTCAATTCCCCACCATTCTGAAACTCACAGACATAGTCATAGTTCAGCCCGAGTAAAACTATCTCTACAACAATATTTGACACAGTGAAATATTTCTGCCTTGTAAGTACTTGTAAAACTGTTCTGCCGGAGATGCAGTAGGTGGAACAAACAGACCAGTGGAGCAGTAGTGGTTTCTAAAAGGTGAGGAGCAGGCTATAATTCATTGGCAGTTGTGTGACTGCGCCGGGACCTCTTTAATGGGGGAACTGTTGGCAATTTGAAACTGTCCACGGGCTTGTTGCACTTTCTTATAGCGCTGCCAGTGAGTAAAGTTCAACGTTGCTGATTGAATTGGGGCCTAGTAAAAGATTTTGTGGCTAAGATCCATTTTCCAAATACTCGGTGAGAAGAGAGCGGAGGACGGGATTAAATTAAAAATCTTCACATGGTTTATAGTTACACGGGACTTTTGACAGTTTGATATTACAGAGTTGGATACAGAAGTCTTTCTATGAACAAGACAGGAAAAATTACATGAAAATTGTATGTGATTTTTACATTGAAGTTATATTATACTGCCACATCATTGTCACCTGTAACTACTGTACTATTAGTGAGATTTTGAGTATGTTTATGACCTTATCCAGTGGTTGTGATTTAATTTC
The DNA here is from genome assembly GCA_029959045.1 of Taenioides sp. WSHXM2023. NCBI lineage: Eukaryota > Metazoa > Chordata > Actinopteri > Gobiiformes > Gobiidae > Taenioides > Taenioides sp. WSHXM2023. The sequence continues at coordinate 2,248,524 of CM057104.1, forward strand.
CGTTAACTTCATTTCAGGTGTAAATTATTCTACTTAAATAAAATGATGAACCCATTTAATATAGGATGTCATAGGTTTTTAGTATTTAAAATAATAATAATAATAATAATAATAATAATAATAATAATAATAATAATAATAAAAAAGAATAACTTTCATAAAGGTGCACTGTGTACTTTTCTGAAGGGGGATCCGGAACCTGCTTGTCTCCATGGAGATGTTAATGCTTTGGTTTAAATTGTCCACAGTATGGTATTAAATTCATTTTTCTAGCATTTATTCAACTACAGGTGTTATTTATTGCTCAACAATATCTTAAAAACATCCATTCTTACTGTGAGTCGGGTCACCTCTCCACAAATCTAACCTCGAGATTCGTAACTTTACGGACATACTAGGAACATTCTAGGTACATCTCCATGGAGACAAGCAGGTGGTGGAGCCTCTACCAGACAAGTTACACAGTGCACCTTTAAAATAAATCTATAAAAATGTGTTTGAGCCACTCCTGGTCATAACAGTCACGCTGTCCATTTAACAGTGTTATGTAAAAATAACATTTAATACAAAATCTTAAATTCTATTCATCTTTAATGTTGCTTCATCTTTCTTTACTTTGGATCAACAGAAATAATTAAACTGAAAAAGATACAGGGTCAAAGTTTCATACAGAGTGTGGCTTCAACTGTCAAAACACTAAACAATGAATGTGTCAGCAAACACACAAAACCCACCAGTGCTTTCTGGATTAAGGGGGTATGGAAATGTCAGCCCAGCCTTAAAGTTGCACTATGTAACTTTTCATGTGGAGGATCTTCTACCTGCTTGTCTCTATGGAAATATTGTTGCTTCCACAGTATGGCATTAAACCTGTCTATCTCCATGGTGACAAGCAGGTGTCACCAAAAAGCCAAGTGTCAGGTTCATGAGTCTGCACATTTTTGAGGAATAAAACACTCTCAATTAAAATAAAATGCAAGGTAGATACATTTAATGCTATACTATGGAACATAACATCTCCATGGTCACAAGCAGGTTGTGTTTACCTCAATAAAAACGCCAAAATATAAGATTGTCAGAGCTCCAAGTTAAATGAGGTTACCACTGGTCCGTGAGGAGAAAACCATTTTATCTGATGAGGCTTTTAGTGTTGACAAGGACTGTGTATCAAAGTGTTTTAATTTCTGTAATTTCTCTCACACCAGAGTGTAATAACCTCAGACCATCTAAGGACGACCAAAAGAAAACTCAATCAAGAATGTAATTATTAAAGGTGCACTATGTAACTTTTCGGTTGGGGTCCGTCACCTTCTTGTTTCTATGGAGATGTCATTGCTCTGCCTGGAAAGTTCCACAGTGTGACATTAAACAGCTCTACCTTACATTTATTCAATTACAGGTGGTTTTATAACTCAAAAATACTTACACAGCATTCTGACTGTGAGCGGGGTTGCCTCTCCACAGATCTGGCCGGTAACTTGGCCTGGTTTGGTCTCCATGAAGGTTGAAAGGTTTAATACCATACTACGAAACATTTCAGACAAATCAATAATTTTCCTTGGTGAAAAGCATTTGACGGACCAGAAAAGTTACACAATGCAGCTTTAACATAAGGATACTTTTTAAATTGTATTAATGCGTGACTTATATAATTTACATTTTTCACTGAAAAACAATATTAGTTACCCCTATGACAAAAAAAACTTAAAGTATGTCATTTTTAGAGACAGTTGATTATTTTATTATCATCTTTGCACGGTTTCTCTGTACGACCTCTTGTATATAGCTGAGATATATTTGCATTACTATATGTCTATACTTTATTTTTACTTCCCCTTTTACTTTTTATTTGACACAAGTCTCTTGATAATTTTGCTACTTAGTTACCATTTATATTTTTGCTCTTTGTTATTAAAGTTATTATATTTATTGTGATGTGTGAGCTACTGTGTCCAGATAATTTCCCTTGTGGGTCAAAAGTCTAAGATTACCGTAATTAACAATATTAATCAAAACTGAAAAATGAATTTGATGAAACTATACGGTTTTACCTTTATAATAACTTTCTTTCAGCAAAATAGATAATCTCTTTTTTGTAAAACAGTCAAATTATGTCTGTTCTACTCTAATTGTCAATGATAGTGTGATTAAAAAGACCCAACCCTACCCAAGACTATTTCTGTTTCAAATGGTACTGATTAGAATTTTTATATTTATCAAAACCAAAATTATGATCGATCGATACAAGGGGGGGAAATGATTATGTCGATTTGTTGCCATATGCTCCAAGTGTCCAAATCGTAACTACGTGGACTTAACTGAACTTACAACTAAAACTGTATATTTTTGAAAATTTAAAATGAATTGTGATAAATAATTAATCCGTTTGGCAAAGACTTATTTCTCAGATCATCTCCTGAAGTCATTACACTGAGTCCCTGCCCTGGCACCCCTCTCTCTCTTGTCGTACTACAAACTGCTTGTTCTTACAAAGGGCACAGAGCAGATTTGCACCACTGGCAGCAGCAGACACCAATGACTTTGCATAAAAATGAGCCTCTCCTCTCTCCCTGTTTATCCCTATGTTACATATCTGTCTCTACACTGCTGTAATCCATGCATAGATTCAAGGGCCCAAACCTGATTTTTCCTCATGTATTTGAGCTAAATTTACCCTAGTACAGATATATTTTATAAGCAGAGGTCAGAATATGTCTGCTGTGTACTGTCTGCATCTAAATATAAAGCGTTTTATTGTACGAGTCCCTCTGATTGGAACTACCCGGCTATTGTTATGCACAGAGCCAATTAATGAATCTGGATACTGTCGTGTGTTTTTTCCCCATAAAATGCAATGTAAACACAAATTTAGTTTCAAATCAAAAACTTTCTCAGTTCAAAATCTGTCAGTCGATCTGTTCCGCTCTAACCTGCTCTCACGCCTATTGCCCACGTAGTACGCAATATTGCCCAAATGATCGTCATCTTACCACCCAAACCTGTAGGCGGATTAACAAGGGTTACTCAAACACGTGTGAATGAAATAAAACACAACTCTGGGTATGTTTCTGAGAAGGTAACAACATTATAACATGGCTTAAAGCTCACAAGAGTCTGTTTAGCATAATATAGGACCTTTAAGGAAGAGCATCTGGCATAAAATTGCACATTGCTCTTGAGAACAGATCAATAGCTCAAGTTAACTACATATTATGGTTTATGAAATGTGCATTTCTATAGCAGCCAGTGTTATGAAAAATGACCTAAACCAAATGGAAAGAAATCCACAGAGCACAGAATGAATCGAGGCTTCAAATGTTTACTGAATCAACTGTAAATAGCAGCTTTTGTGTCATCGAATAAGGTTTAGCTCTGAACACCTTTCAAGCCCAGATGTTTCTCTCTCCATCGCATTCACATTAATCTCCTATACCTTCTGGCCGCTACTGAAAATCCTGGCCCTTTCAGACACTGTACTCTGAAGCTAAAAGAGTTTATTTTCTAAGCACCTCGTTCGGGGGGAAGCCGTATTGGTGTTCACCGCTTTCATTATTTTCCAGCTGGGCTCAGCATAAGTCTTCTGCAAGCAAATAATAGGGAATAAGAATGAACCTATAACCGAACACAGAACAGAACATGACAGTCAAACCCAAATGCTCTACAACAAGTATCAGAATATCTGGATTCATAAGTGTTATTTTGAATATGCAGAAAGAGGGGAACTTTGTCGATAAAACCATGACTGAAACAGGTCTAAACCAGGACTTAACCAGAATATAACACGTCTACATTAAGTCTGTAATAAAACTGGTGTCTGTGTACACTGGTGTACTATGGTGTATGTGTGAATGGGTGAGTGTTTTTTTTTTTTATTTTAAGCGCCTTGAAAGTGAAAAAGCGCTTCATAAAAATGTGACCATTTCCTCTTTAAAACCATAGTCTAATCTGGTATAAATGAGCACAGGACCGCCAAGTACAGTATGGCCAGACTAAAACAGATCAAGACTAAGCTAATGCTAAAGCTATAGGTCTGAAGAATGATGTAAAAGTGCAGTCTGTACCTTGAATGCTTCACAGTATTAAAGTTTGTCATCAACAGTTGACTTCAACAGGCCAAGTTACAGGTTAGATTCTACACAGTACGAATGGATGTTTATAAGAGCAATTAAAAAAACCTGCGTGTGAATAAATCCAAAATAGATGTTTGCTTCCATATAATGTGTAATGTTACAGGTAAAGACAAGCAGGTAGTGGACCCTCCACCAGGAAAAGTTATACAGTGCACCTTTAAACCAAGACTAAACCAAAAAAAGTTATAAATAAATAAATTTTATATATATATATATATATATATATATATATATATATATATATATATATATATATATATATATATATATATATATATAAACAGAATAAACCAGATGTTGTTGTTTTTTTTAAATAAAACTAAGCAGGAACCCAAGACCAGCGCTTAACTAGTTCTAAACCAAGTCTAAAGACAGAACTCTGCATATCACATGAATTACTCCTTGTACCAGTGAACAGACCTTGTAATCCTATACCTTATCATTACACCTCTGTAGTCTAAATCTCACATATCCTGGCCTCTCCTCCTCTCCCACTCTTTTGAATCCATTTTGATTCATGACCCTGACTGTTTTTATTACTCACCTCTCAAATTTAATGTCACTCCTGTATCTTATTTATTGAGAAGGTGAGAGATGCAAAGGTGTGCAGTATAAAATGGCGACATGATGGCTGCTTTTGCTGACAAGGCTGTGGGCACTTGTTGGATGTTGTTTGTATATTAAGTGACTGATTTACCGACACTGAAGGAAGCCAGGTCCCTGCACGCACGCACTCTGTTACATTTCCATGCAATGAATTGGCAGCTTTAGAGGCTAGCTTTTGTAGAGTTGTTGCCCGCTTTATTTTATGCTGGTTTTAAATTAGAGTTGTGGTAGATAGCGTTAGGCAATAGTTTAAAGTGCAGTCTGACTGTTGAACGATGGGTATGTTTTGTTTTGAAGGTGCGCTACCTTTACTGGTGGTTCACTAACATATGTCTCAGCGGAGAGGTTATCGTTTTGTCTAGAAGGTTCCACAGTATGGCATTAAACTTATCTGTCATCCATTCATTTATTATAGATTTATTCATTTATTATATATTTATTCACATATATATATTTCTTGTTAACAGTGCCTGAGATGTTATATATTGCACCTTTACTTAAATCTGCAGTGTACTGTTCAGAAATCAGGAAGTGCACGCTTAGCATTACCATTTGTTATACCGTTATTATTTTGACCATTGTTTTTGATTGTTTTGTTCCACACTATGGCATTAAACTTATCTGACGCATATTTATTTTTTTATCTTATATTATGCCATTTTCTGACGTACTACATGTTGTTTTCTCATCACAAACAGACCTGGAGTTGTGTTTTGTTTCATTCACACATGTTTAACACACAAACCCTGCATATTTAGGCTGAGTTCTTCTTTCAAACACTCTGTTCCACCTTGTGATGTCATGTGGTGATACAGGAAGTCCTCCACTGTGTTTTTAAACTCCACACCTTCACTAGAATCATTTGGATAATAACAGGGCTACTCAAATGTGTGAATGAACCAAAGCACAACTCCACATATGTTTTTAAAAAGGTAACAGCATTAGAATGGATTTATAAATGGCTTAAAGCTCACCAGAGTCAGTTTTCTGTAATATAGGACCTTTAACAGTGCAAGAAATGTTACATAATGCAGCTTTACTTAAATCCAGTGTATAGTCATCTTATTTTAAAGTGTTATATTGTCCGGAAATTAGGAAGTGCACGCTTAACATGTAAGGCGCCCTCTGAAAGTTGTGGAATGTGCATAAAAACTCATCATGGTGAATAATTAGGATGCTTTGAATCCATAAGGCAAGTGACAAATAAATTTGGACTACTGCAAATACTTTAAAATTAACTAGTTCTGTTTTAATTTGAATACACTAAAAAAAGGTACCACAAAATTTAAGAGGACTGAAGCAAGTTGTTGTAGATAATCCGGTCTTAAAATTGATACATTTTTAATTCAAATCCAGTAGAAAAAACACACAGAACTTCCTCAGTAGTTATAGTCTGTAAAAATGTGAAGTTTTAATCACCTCCACCACACCGAGATCCTTCCTCCTCTTTCTCTTGCTTCATTCAAAGTGATTAACATTGATCTACCTGACCTGCACTGAAGATCACTTATGACTAAGTACCGCTAACAATGTCAAAGATGAGGCTCACCTAAATACTGCAAGAAAGGGGAAGAAATTCTTAATAGGCTGAGAGGTTTTCTGGCAGGAGCTGTTTATACCGGCCTTGTAGTACAATCAATGCCCAAGGACAGAGGAGGAGGAGGAAGAAGGGGAGGAAGAGGAGGCTGATTATTTTATTTTTTGTGATGAAGGTGTCTCTACAAGTCATCAATAGAAACAGTGACGCCTAGAGCCAGCTGGGGCTCGACAAAGGATGACAATATAATATAGTATTTAGCTAAGGGTGTGTAGGCCAGACCCGAGAGACTCCGCGATCAATCTTCCAACACCAACATGAAGGAAAGTGAACAAAACAAACACACTAACCTGGTCTCAGACAGAAAAAAGTTTCTCTGACCGATGAGGAGTCCAGGGCTGTTTTAGTTTCAGGTTTTAGCAGTTGTAAAGAAAGAAATTAGGAGGGATTAAATAGAACGAATTGTCGAATTGTGGTAAAGGCAGTTCAGGCTCTGTTTTAATACTGCAGCTGTATGCCTGGATTTGTTAAAGAAAAATGCCTCCTGAGAGCTTTAAGTCATGTTTTAAATGTTACCGTATCAAAAACATATCTGGAGTTGTGTTTGGTTTCATTCACACATGTTTGAGTAACGCTGCATTATTAGTCTGTCTACATCTCCAAAGCCCAAAATGCTCTGTTCCAACCTTGTGATGTCATGAAGTGGTAGTTTTCAAGTTAACCTTTTACCTTTTGTTCAGCAGAGAATGGAAATTCCAGAGCTGAAATTATCCAAAATGATTCTAGTGAAGGTGAATGAAGTTTAAAAACACAGGAGCACTTCCTATATCACTACATGACATCACAAGGTGGAACAGTGTGTTTTCTGGAGGATTTATGTGTTAAACATGTGTGAATGAAACAAAACACAACTCCAGGTATGTTTGTCATAAGGAAACAGCATTATAACCGATCAGAAAATCACATAATATGGGCCCTTTAAATATGGGGTATTTTACTTCTGCTAACACATAACATATTTAAATCGCCATGTTACCCTTTTATGGTTTTGAAAATACAATTAAATATCAACATGTTTCACTTTCATTTTTGATGCTCTGAGTCAAACGTCACTGCCCTTCAGAGCGCAGTCACAACACAATCAACTTGTGTTCCCCTAATGAAACTACTGCGCATCAGATTTGTCAAGTTGTAGTGTGTTGTTTTGTATCGTGCTTTTGTTAAGGAGAACTGTCATGTGGGAGCACGGGTGACGTAGGCTTGTAGGTGGAACACTGGACAAATCTTACAGATAATTGTAATGATGGTTTGAATAGGGCCCAGGAGAGATAAATGAAACATGCATGGATGACATCTAAAACCTTTTCTGGCATGTTTTTGATGAAAGAACAACGTTATAACATAGTAGAAAGCTCCAAAAAGTCAATTTTGCATAATACCCCCTCTATAATTAGTGAGTTCGATCTGGATTAATCCTCGTTTATAGGCCTACAGGTTATTTTGTTTCTTGCTTCCAAAGACATGTTTTGGTCAAGAGCATGGTAATCCTGGTTTAGATCCTGGTTAAGTCCATGTTTAATTCTGGTTTAGTTTAGTTTGGCTTTTGTGAGCCTTATTTTTCCCTGTGCAAACTGTGATAATATTATTTAGAACCTAGTGAAGTCTGGGTTTAATACGGGGCCAGACCATTTGTTGCTTGGACAAGACTTGGACTTCTGGTTAAGATTATGTTGAGATCCTGTTTTAGTTTAGAATTGATTTAGACCTGTAAGTTTGAACCTGGTTGATGGTTTTCATGGTTATTTTATTTAATTTATTTTCTATAGTTTTAGACCTGAAAAAGTAATTTTCTGAAGACATTTCTAGAATCATTGTTATTTGTGCAGTTATACAAAAAGAATACACTGCAAGGTTAAGCTGATTATTTTGTTTCTTGATTGCAGAGACTGTTCTGTCAATGTCAAATCCTGGTTTAGTTGAGCTAGGATTGGAGATAGATCTAATTGAATCCCATGTTAAGGTGGATTTATTCCGATACCAATTCCGATACTCCAGCTTTACGAAAATACAGATTCCCGATATCTGTGCCGAAATTGAAAACAGCATTTATTTGCTTAAAATAAAACTGATCCAAATGTGTTATTTAGCTGCTATTTATCCTTCAAGTAACTACAGAACAAATTTGTGTAAATAAAACTATTATATCTATATATAGTAAATAGTTTTATTACATCAGTTTATATGTCCAACAAGGATATCGGCTGAACCTATATTTGGAAGCAGATTTTCAATCCAGCACATTTTTCAGTATCTGCGCCAATATCCGATTCCAGGATCAGATCGGTGTATCCTTAGTTTAGACCTGAGAAATTACTTGATTAATCTGCTTTCAGTTTTGCTTTAGACCTGGTTTCCACCTTCTTTCCGTTACTTCTAGTCAAAATGTGATTTGCTCATGATTTGCTTTTGCTATACATTTCCATTTAAGCCTTGAATAGTATTTTGAATTAGTTTTTTTTTTTGCATGTGATTGTTGAAAATATTTTGAAAACCACTGGAGCTGACAGCTGGTAAACGTCATGTCTTTTGGGGCTTAGAAAAGACTAAACTCCCAGTTAAACAAGTGGAGACAGTGATTATTTGGGTTTGATCAGCGCTGTCTGTTACAGAGCTGGAGAGACTGGTGAGGAAAAACAGCCTGTTGACACTGTGAGTCTGGTCCTCTGTAATGGGACCATCTGACAGGAACAATTACAAAAAGTGACCAGTGATCCAAGCCAATGCAGCCCGCCATGGATGAGAGGAGGGAGAAACGAGAAGAGAGAGGAGGAAATCTGGTACAGCACAAAGGCCTGAGGTCACTCACTGCAAAGGACAATATAGTCTGGGAAAAACTACAAAAATTCAGTATGCAAGTATGATAATCGGATAATAATAATAAAAAAGGGAGTTACGTATTTCCAAATCATATCATACGTTATGTAATGCTTCAGTAAATTGTTTTTCATGTATCATTATGGCCATTTACAGGCTTTACAATTACAGAGCAAACATTATAGGAATAACCATAAAGCTGTTTTGTGAACTAAAATTCCAATTCCGATACCACAATTTTGTTTTATTATCAGTCTGGGATGGCTCTCACTAAAAGAGATCAGAAATGTGTCTGCGTCGCCATGTTTGTTTTAGTTCGTTTTGGTGCTTCGCTTTTGGCTTCCGCACAAACCTCAATGCTGCTACGTGATTGGTCCGTCCCCCTGATTAACCGTACAGCGGAGGCACGCCAAGATGGATTCTCACGAGATTGTGAACTCACAAATATCAAGAGAATCCATCTTGCTGTCCAAGGTTAATCGATACCTGCTCAAATTAGTATTTTTGATACTAGTTTTAATATCGATTAGGATCTGATTTTTGATACTTTTGACATCCTGAGTGGATAGTTGTTTGTAAATGGGGTCAATCCAGTTTTGATTTGCATGACCTACAGTACAGACCTACATTTTTCTACAAAATATTTATACTTTCCTCTAGCTGATCCATTACATATCAATACCAAAGAGTACCTTGAACACAGGTATTATTGCACACGTGTATATCTTGTCAAGTACTAGAGGAGATATGGCACCTGCAGCGTGACCTGGTGGTATCGCAGTGGTAGTATTTTTCCCCGATCACAATAGCTTTTGTTTACACAGCATCGGCTCGTCCTTCCCTTAATCTCCTCACGTTTATCTTAGTGGATCTCTCCTTTAATCTTGCCCGCTGTCTCCTCTCCTCTCCGCGCAGCTCTCAAGGTCAAATCCTCTCCTAGCTCCTACTTCCTACCTCCTTGGCTCCCTTCCTCTCTTCCTTGTATTGCAATCTTCTCTCTATCTTTTCACCCAAGCCAACGCACGCTCCCAACGCTGCCGGTTTCCCATGCAAATCCTATTTAAAGCCGTCACCTGCTGCCAATGCACGAAGGAAGAACAGTGAGTAAAAAATAGGCCTCGGGGATGTAAGTGTAATTTGAAGAATAAAAGAAAAAATGGTTGAGACTCAAAGTTTCATACTCAGAATACTGCACTGAGAAAAAAACTGAGAAAAGTTCAAAGTTTGTCTGTTGACTAGTTTAATGTATGATGATATTTAGATTGTATTTTAATATCGTAAAACAATTAATCTATACAAGTTCAAGGTCAAATACAACATATTCTAAACGGGTCTACATTACGCTGTTTTCTGACCTTTCTTATGTTTCCTCATCACAAACACACCCGGAGTTCTATTTTGTTTCATTCACAACGGAAAAAAACAAACAAAAAAAAAAACAAAAAAAAAAAAACCTGCCAATCTCTACAGAACTAAAGGTAAAAGGTAGCTGTTCACTTGAAAACTACCACTTTGTGACATCACAAGGTGGTTCAGAGTGTGAAATGTAGATAGACTAATAATAAAGGGTTACTTGAACGCGTGTGAATGAAACAAAACAACTCCAGATATGTTTCTGCATGACTTAAAGCTGACAAGAGTTAATTTTGTGTAATATAGGACCTTTGACTTGCCTTTTGTAAGAATATTTATGCCACTATACTACATATTACTTCCATCTTTACCCCCATTGTCATACTTGTACTACAACATAAAAAGTTCTAGTTATTGCATGTGATACTTTGGTAAGTTAGCACACAACTTTTACACACTCCGATCATGCTCTCCTCTGATTGGCTGAACCATCATCGCTGTACTCCTATGGGTGCTAATTAAGTCTGGAGCATGCAGGCTTCCATACTTGGCTTTCCACTGTACGGGTTCGACCTCTTGACCTCTTCCTCCGCTCACCGCTCACCCCCGATCTTACGCTTTATGTGCCCAACGTTAACTGCAGCTTTGTCAGTCTCTCTCTTTCGCCACGGAGGCCCCCTGGACTGTTCAACAAGCATCAGTTTTAATAACACGACCTATGCACGCCTATGCTGTTGATAAAGCTGTAGATGTAGACCCCAAGAGGAAAATGGTGGACATGGCAACCTCACCGCTCCGTTCTGTTGCTATGTGCTGTAATCCTGATATATTCAACAATGCAGTTCTTTAAAGGGCCTATATTACGCTGTTTTAATGTTTCCTCATAATAAATATACCTAGAGTTGGGTTTTGTTTCATTCACGCATGTTTAACGCACAAATCCTTCATATTTAAGATGAGTTCTTCTCTCAAACAAAAAACACTTTGTTCCACCTTGTGATAATACAGGAAATGCTCCACTGTTTTTAAACTCCATACACCTTTACTATAATCATATGGACAATTTCAGCCCTTGAATTACCAATCTCTACGAAACAAAGGATAAAAGATAAGACACACAAGTCTGTAAGCTAGATAAATGATAAATAATTAATAAGCATGTTTGAACCATGTACTTAAAGGTCCTATATTAGGCAAAATGGACTTTTCTGAGCTTTAACTCATGGTATAATGTTGTTACCCCATCAAAAACATGCCTGGAGTTGTGTTTTGTTCACATTGTTCACATTCACATGTTTGAGTAACCCTTTATTATTAGTCTGTTTACATCTCCAAAGCTCAAAATGCTCTGCTCCACCTTGTGATGTCATGTTTGTTTTCAAGTTAACTTCTATTTTACCTTTAGTTCAGTAGATATTGGCAATTCCAGGGCTGAAATTAGAGTGAAAATGTATAGAGTTAAAACACAGGAACGTTTTTTTTCAGTTTGAGAGAAGAACACAGCCTCAATATGCAGGGTTTGTGTGTTAAACGTGTGAATGAAACAAAACACAACTCCAGGTATGTTTGTAATGAGGAAACAACATTATAATATAGATCAGAAAATATCACAATATGGGCCCTTTAATTATGTTTTGAGCATGTACTTAATTTTGAGCAATACACCTTATATATTTATTATTTTTCTTTACCTATCCACCTTTGAAAACCTGTAGGTCCTTTTCCCTTTCTACTATGTTATTTCCCTGATGAAGTTTTAGTGAAATATTGCCTCAGCGGCCACTGTAAATGACCCACTTTATCACGGCGACATGTTGGAAATCCTGGCAGCGCTGTGTACGGCAAAGGGGAGATGTGTTTGGTGATACGAGAGGAGCGGAGTGCGGGGAGCCAAGGTCAAGGAGAGGAAGAGGCGAGGAAGAGGAGGAGGAGAGGGGATTGACGTGTTATCGGCCCTGGACAGACTGTAGAATCACAGGGAGGCAGGAGCAGCATCAGCTCATTTAGAGTGATGTTACACAGAGCGAAGGAGAGGGGGCGCCGACTCAACCTTCAGCCAGAGACACAACACAGGCACAGAGACAGAGATAGAGACAGAGATGGAGAGAAAGGGACACAGGGGAATACACATGCTGCTAACATGTCATATGGTACAATGGAGTGTCAGCTGGTCCCTGATCCAACCATTTGCTGTAGGTCAGGGTCTAGTGAAATTTCCAGAAATATTTGTTTTTCTTGGTTACATAATGGTGTTTTCTCTTTAAAGTTCAAAAGTGTGTATGATAGATTCTCTAATTTTGACTTAATCTCATGGGATTATAACTATTGTAAATATAAATTATAGTTTTAGACCAATCAAGAAGCAATTTGTCAAGAAAAATTGAAAAATGTGTTGAAAATTACAAAAAGTGGGGAGTTCTAAATAACTGCTGCGGCCACTAGAGGCAGCACACTCAGTTTATGAACACAACGCTGCAAATGTACCGAACTAAAAGTCCCAAAGAAAAGGACTATGAACAGTAGACAATGCTATTAAAACACCATGTACAGTTTAGTAGCAAAACCCAAGTAATGTTACCTCATCAAAAACATACCTGGAGTTATGTTTTGGTTCATTCACACATGTTTGAATAATCCTGGTTTATTAGGCCCAAAGCTCAAAATGCTCTTTTCCACCTTGTGATGTCATGAAGCTGTAGTTTTCAAGTTTTCAAATACCTTTAGTTCTCTAGAGATTGGAAATTCCAGGGCTGAAATGATCCAAATAATTGTAGTGAAGGTGTGTGGAGTTTAAAAACACACTTTACTGCACTTCCTGTATTACCAGCGTAATATGGGCCCTTGAATTAAATACCCCATTTTAGGTTTTCCAGGTGAAGATTTGCCTAGAGTATTGGTTTGAGACGGAGGTGCAGTGTTGACGTTGATGGAGCCCTTTATCATCTCGAGCTGACACCTGAGATAGTGGAGAGGATGTGGGAGCCGAGCACATGCCACTGTGAACATATGTAACCGCGAGTCACTTTATGCTATTAGTAAATCATCTCTGACAAGCTTCAAAACCTATAGAAACCCGCTCTCTTTACGTGGGAGGGCATCTTCTCAATGTTTCTATAATAATGTTATGGTTCCACGTCATTGCCAGTTCACTAATTTAAATATATGTCTAATAATATACACATCAATAAAACACCCCCATAGACATTAAAGGCATGTCTCAGGGCAAGTCGAAGAAATAACTCAAACATATTTGCATTTTGACTGCTGTTTTCTGATCTATGTTTTAATGTTGTTTTCTCATTAGAAAACATATTACGATGATACAGATAAACTTGTCTAAATGTCTTTCACCAAGCGACCTACATTAAGACAACAACTGTGTAACTTTTCAGGTGAGAGTCGTTATTGCTTTGCATGGAAAGTTCCACACTATGGCATTAAACATATCTATCTCCATGTAGGCGCCACCACAAGACCAAGTTCCAAATCAGATCTGTGGAGAGGTGACCTCGCTCGCAGCAAGATTTCATGTTTTAGCATTATAAACATCTGTTATTGAATAAATGCATGATGGACAAGTTTAATGCCATACTATGGAACATTCCAAGTAAAGCAATTGCATGTTCCAGTTCTAGCCACAATGTTGATGTCATATATTCAAGAGATTCAATAGAGCTACAAATGTATGAATGGAATTTACAACCTAAAATTTGTGTTTTCTTAAAGCTGCACTGCTTAACCTTTCTCTTACAGGGTCCATCACCCGCTTGTCTTCGCAGAGCTTTTGTTGCTTTGCCTGGAATGTTCCATGGTATGACTTTAAACATTTCTATCTAGAATTTATTCATTACAGAGGTTTCTATTGCTCAAAAATAATTCCTTCTTTGAATAGGGGCGACTCTCCACAGATCTGAATTGTAATGTAGCGTAGTGCTGTAACCTGCTCATCTGCCTTGTGATAGATTGTTCCACAGTATAGATTAAACCATTCCAGACAAAGCAACAACATGTCCTTGGAGAAATAAGGTGACAGACCCTGCACTAGAAATGTTACGCAGTGCACCTTTAATATTTCCATGTGGTCTTGCCTTTCTAAAAGTATTCAGAAAAGGTTAGATTTTTAAGTAAGCTTTTTCAGGATCTCTACTTCATATGAATTTCTATTTTTGTGTGTGATAACCCTAATTAATATTGTACAGAAATACTATATGCTATTCTAATTCACAAGCAAACAATACTGATGATATTTATGCATTCAGGATATAAAAGCACCATCTTCCTTTGCTAATCCATTATATATGACCGCTGACTTCCTGACCTATGGCTGGAGCATGGGTATTTATCAACTGATCAATTTACCCATGGCACAATCTCGCTCACACCGGGTCCGTAAAGGTTGCCTTAGCTAGTTAGCAATTCTGCTACATGTGCGCGGACTTGCCCCGACGGTCTGTATTAAAACTGCTGCGTTCATGCTCCACCTCGTGCTAAAACAGGTGCTGAGGAAGTAGTACAGCCCGAGCGGACGTCGGGGTCTTAATTAAGTTTTTAGAGCTTCTTGTTCCCCCGGTGCACACTAATTAGTCTTAATTAGTGGCTGCTCTGATGAAGTTGTAGGATTGTGGTCTCTCAGTCCCAACAGTAGAGAACGTAGAAGGAGCCCAGCTAGACTAAAGTTCCTGTTGGGAGGTGATATTTAATTGGGGCTACGGTTAGCGATAATGTCAAAATGTCTGATGTTAAATAAAAAGGTTTTAGTATTTTTTTCTCCTGCTCGTTTTAATTTTTGCGGTATTACTTGGAGGTCTTAAATGTATGAAATATTTCTAGTAGAGGGTCCACTGCCATGTTATTAATTTGATTCCTTTATTGTCTGATGTACACAGACACAAACAAGACAACACAGTGGATTTCCATGGAATGTTCCACAGTATGGCATTAGACTTATGTGCATAAATGGAGACGTGTCACGCTACCAGGCCAAGTTACAGGTCAGACTTAATAAAAGCAATAAAAGTGCCTGTAATTGAATAAATTCAGACATACAAATATAACGCCTACTGTCGAACATAACCCATAATCCTTAGAGACCAGCAGGTGGCGCACCCTCCACCAGGAAAGTGCACAGACCTAATTAAAGAAACACTTTATTTTTTGTTTCACCCATGGTACATTTGTATTTTATGTAATGTTCAACAGCTAGTGTAAATGATAACTCTGACTGCATCTGTATGACGGCTGTAAAAAATAAAACAAAAACACTAACTTTTTGGAGATGGCATTTCACCTGCATGATTCCATGGAAAGTTAAAACCATACTGTGGAACATTATCCGTGGACATAGATACAATTTATGACAAACTGTGCAATAGTAAAGTCCTAATGTTTTTCCTAAATAGCATGAGCATTATTTATTCACTTCAGTCACACAAACTTCTTACCAAGCAAGGAAATGGTGATATGTCTTGCTAAAGGGCACCACAACATATCCTTGAAGAAAATGGTACATTTTTCAACCTTTTCCAATTCAACAGCAAGTGAGCACTTTACCCTATATGTTGCCTTGTTCTAGAAATTTCCAAAAAAGTAAAAAATAAATAATAAAAATAAATTACAATAAAAAATCTAAATGTATCATGCAGTTGTGAATACTCGGGTCTATTCTTATATAGTCCGGCTTGTTTAATTTATTTAATACAAACTAATAATAGACAACGGAAAACGCGAGGCTTTACGATGCATGACCCACATCTCCCCATTTTCACGCCGTTTGTGTGGGTGACATTTACTGCACACATCCATATTGTAGATGAACCCTATCAACACATCGCCGTGGAAACTGACAGCTATATTCCGCAGTAAAGTGCACGGAACTGCTGCAAAGTCCATCATCTAATGCCCCTGAGGTGTTAAACGCCTTGTACGCTGTGACCTCTGTTTGCAGTCATTTCTATAGCAACCAGAGTTCAAAGGTCAGCAGCAGGAGTGGGAATATTAACAGGACATGATGCTATGGTAATACTAGTTAGGTTAAAAAATAAAGTAATTACCTATTCAAAGTAAATACATCAAATGAATACAATGATAGGACAAACTCAACTGCTTAAAAGGGGCGCTATGGAACTTTTTTGTCTCCATGGAGATGCCTGAAATATTATACATTTATCAATTTTATTTTCTAGTAATAGGTATGTTTATTGCCAAAAAATATACGGAGAACTGTGCATTCTATGTGAGTGGTGTCAACTCTCCACAGATATGACCTGTAACTTGGCCTTTTGACCTCACCTGTTGTCTCCATGGAGGTAGAGAAGTTCATTATGGAACATTCCATACAAGCAGGTGGCAGACGCTCCACCAAAAAGTTACATAGTAATATATACTGCCATTACCGTTACATAAAACTACTACTTTTAGCCCAAAAACTGACTTACAGGATTTTGCGTATAGATTTTCAAACCTTTATCCAAATTTGACCATTTGAATTTAACTGGACTGAGCAGTGTCCCATATTTTCACCCTATTCAATTTTAAACTGATTTATTCATTCAGCAGTCTCCTCCTATACTTACAATGTGTGAGAGAGGCTATGAATGATATCAGAAGGGAAATCGCATATTCATTTCAGAGACACACTGTCACATTGTACGGTAAATTCCACTTCACTGCCACTGAATGCCCTACAGCTGTAAGAAACCTCATCATAATACAGGGATTAAAGGACTATATTATTATATGCCATTTAGTCTGTGAAAAATACAGCAGATGTGAGGACTGGATGTGACTAGAGTAACTGACAGTTTAAGTGTCATTCAGTTACTGTTACACGAATGATTTGTGCCGGTCAAATATGGCTCACATTATAGTAACAATTTCACTCAACTATAAATCATCTGGAATTTACACAGTTGGTTTCAGTAATGAACTCATGAGCCTGAGACAATCAATCTTTCTATTTTTCTATTTTTTATTTTTTATTTTTTTTTGAATGATCACATTTTAAAAAGAACGGGCTCTACGTTTGGAAACATGCGGATGACGGTTTTCTTCATCTAGATGTCACTGTATTATTTTTTTCCTTTTATAAATTGCTTATGAATTTGTGTATAATAAATTGTCAAACTTAATAAAAAAAAAACGTAGCCTTCGGTTATGTTTGGCAGATCAACAGTTACAACCAGCGAGTCACGTTCCCCAAGGAAAGCTTTGGCAGGTTGTGAAGACGCTCCGGCTGAATCCACGGTTTTATCACATGCCCATTGTCAGTAACGACACCAAAAGTCGTCATGCACATGTTTCCAAACGCCTTCCCTTCCAGTAAACGTGAACAGAGCCTATTGAACCCTTTTCTCTCTAATTTCTATGCATTTCTACCATAGACTATATGATTTTAACACTGATTAACGCTGAACCAACACACGAATTGGCAAAGAAGCAGAGCTGGCAACACGAGTGAGATTTGGCATCATAATAAATGTTTTTGAATAATAATTATTGTAGTGCAAAGTTTTATTTAGATGATGTAAATAAAAGTAAACACACTCCCACTCTCAGTTTGAACCATTTAAAACAAATGTGAGCCTTGGTCATTTCTCGGTGGTTAGTTTGTTTTTTAAATGAATTCTCACTTTTGGCTTCTGTCATTCAATAAGTAAATATTAAACTGGTGAACGGATCCAACAGATTCTGATCCCATAAAAGAGCCGAAAGTCCCATCACTAATCTCAGACATGTTAGTTCCATATGAAGAGTCAGGATTAAACGTAGGGAGTCAGTGCTTCAGTTTTATGCAGCTAAAACCTGGAACAGTCTTTGTGAACATGTGAGAATGTGAAATTTTTATTCCGCAGTCCTCTCTTTTAATGTTAATTTTATGATGATTATTTATGTTTTTATTTGTTTGCATTTTGATTTTCTTGTCTTCTTTATTCTGTAAGGCTTTTTAAATTTTTTTTAAATTTTTTTAAATTAAATATTTTGTGTACTTTTCTTGCCTCATACAACCATTTTAAAGGCAGAAGCAGTAAATTTGTATAAAGAAGTGGACCAAGTGTGTTTGACGTCACCCATAGTGTTTGGCTCCAGTCAAATAAAGCTCATGATGCTAGCAGTGAAAGGGACAAATTTGGGAGCGAGTTCCTTATTAGGAACAGAAATTGATTTACGGACAAAATAGTGATTTAAAAACACCAAGATCATGTAGAGTTCGTTAATACGAACATTTTACGACCAAAATGATTACGATTGATTAGTTATGGAGAAAGGGGTGATGTTTTTTCAATACAAAGTGAAGTGAAACCGGAGTTGATGGAGCCAGAAGTGCGCCCACGCTCACTTCCTGTGTGGAGCACGGTGGCTAGCAGGTTAGCCATGTCCATTACCATTATACAGTCCATCATAAAAATGCACAACAGTTGGTCTGAGATTATCCATTAGACCATAGGTATCAACACAAGCTTCGTAGCACAGTACACGCACGCACGCACACGCACAGTACACACACGCACAGTACACACACGCACAGTACACACACGCACAGTACACACACGCACAGTACACACACACACACACACACACACACACACACACACACACACACACACACACACACACACACACACACACACACACGTCTGTATTTTGTAAGTACAGGACCCTAGCTCCTAATATGCTTCCTATCCTCTCCCCTTCACTCCCTCACTTCTCTATAAACAACTATATACACACACCTTTACCTTGCCTGCTGTTTACCGTGTTTACAGCCGCGGAGGGCTCGGCGTGTGGCTCTGCGAGGGGCTGAGGAGCAGGGGGAAGCGTCTGGGGAGCGGGAGATGATCGCTAGCTCTCTTCACTCTTCGGCGTTTACATTTCCTATGGAGAGTTTGCCATTTGCACTCTCAAACGCTGTATTGGTTTTCACCACAGCAGCAGCAGCAGTGGGAGAAGTCAAGTGATGGTAGAAGTGTTTGCTAAAAATGAACCCAGAGAAACAGTTTCTATATAGAGGAAAGAGGAGAGGATTCTGTAAAGAGGGAAAAAGGGAAAGGGCTAAAAGAATATGGTGGCTCAGTGTTGGCAAATCTAGTAGCAGTATACTAGTAGAACTGTCATGATAATTACTATATTGACCAACTGCTAGAACTTTGTTATTTTTCTGTATTAAGATTTGAGCTTTTTCATTTATTAACTGCAGCTCACATTCATTAACAATACTTTACACATAGAATAGTTTTTTTGTCCTGCTTTATGGATATTATGCACATGTAAATGCATTAATTATTGTTGTTTATAGTCTATAAACAACATAGTCTATATTTACTACAAGTCGTGCTTCAAAATGTGTTATTGTGACAGGCTTAAGCAACAAGTTTGATACTGACTTCAATAGGCTGTGTGCACCTGAACCCAGTACACTCTGGGTTCAGGTGCACACAGTTCTCCAACACCTATAAAAGACGCAAAGTGACCTCGGGCCGGCCGACTCAGTCCACAGTAAAAGTAAAAACGGCTCTGACTAAATAAATGGGTAAATATGTCATACCAATTACAAATACGTTTCGCTCGTCATTGACCTCATCGATTACTCACATGCCCAGTGCACATTTTTGGAGTTTATCAAGGTGAGCAATTACAATTATGCCGCTGTCGCGGCAATGGGCAATGCCAGTCTGTACTATTGGATGCTGTGAGTGTCACTATTGAGTGGCATGGAGTGTTTGATAAGGTGAGAGTGCTTCACGCTCTGTTTCGTGCACAATGTCAAGGGCGCCATATGTTTTGGGGTGAACAATTACAATTAGGCCGCTATCGCGGCCATGGGCGGTGCCACCGTGCCATGTCAGCGGGCACCAGTCATTGACATGAGTGCCACTATGTTTGGAAAGGGGAGTGCGACGCACTGCTGAACAATCACAATATGCCCTACGCCACCCTTGGTGCTCGGGCCTAAACACATAGGAGAATAAAGCAGTATAATGGCTCAATTTTGTATAAATATCCAAGAATTCTGATGGAAGTTGTGTGTGTTACATGCTGGAACAGTCTCCCTGAACATGTGAGACAGACCTCTGCTCTGATTGTTTAAATCCAGGCTCAAAATGATTCAGTTTCACTATGCACATGACTGAAAGGTTTTTATTCTGCATTCTTCTCTTATATTGTTACGTTTATGATAATGATTTATGGTTTTGATTTGTTTGTATTGTGATTTTAATGTCTTTCTTATTCGGTAAAGCACTTTGAATTACTTTGTGTACGAAATGTGCTATACAAATAAACTTGCCTAATGTGATGCTTGTGCTGTTTGCTGTATTTGAACGTCAACAGAACAATAGGTTTATTTTTCTGGAGTAACACATGTCAATAACAGCTGTTAAGAACAGACTGAGCTCTGTTTAAAATACACATAAAACAATGAGAAATGTGTTAAGAGAAAATGTCATGTTTCATGTTGAATTTAACAGGGTGTTGGACATGTTACAGTCCATTGCCCAGATGGAAACTTCTGACCAATCAGAGCGCAGCTTGGAAAAAAGATGTTCGCTGCCAAT
This sequence comes from Taenioides sp. WSHXM2023, assembly GCA_029959045.1. Classification (NCBI taxonomy): domain Eukaryota; kingdom Metazoa; phylum Chordata; class Actinopteri; order Gobiiformes; family Gobiidae; genus Taenioides; species Taenioides sp. WSHXM2023. Next base: position 2,269,574 of record CM057104.1, read on the forward strand.
TACACACCCAAAACATCTGCGAGACAAAACCCGTTCCATCGGTCTCCTACAGCGATGGGCGGAATGGTGTGTACTAGGATTAATTGTGGTAACACAGAAAACTTGTTTTTATTTTATGTGGTTGGGCCCAGTGTTTACAGAGATATTAAAGGTCTCCAAAATTGATTCTGGTGAGCTTTAAGCCTTGATATAATGCTCATCAAAAACATACCCACAGTCATGCCATTTATTCACACCTTTATTATTAGTCTGGCTACATCCCCAGTACACAAAATGCTCTTCCACCTTGATGTCCCATGACGTCATGGGGTAGTTTTAAAGTTAAAAACTCAATTAAACTGTTTTTCTCTTCGGTACTTGAGATTGTCAGATTGATAGAAAGTCTAATACCTGCTGGTGTACCAAGGAGTGAAGCCGTTTCAAAGAGGCTAAAACAATAATACAGGAAATGCTCCATTGTGTTTTCAAACTCCACACACCTTCACTAGAATCATTTGGATGATTTCTGCCTTGGAATTGCCAATCTCCACTGAACAAAAGGTAAAAAGTTCTGTGTTAACCTTAATGTCCATGCTTCATGACGATGGAACAGAGTATTTTGAGCTTTAGAGATGTAAACAGACTAATAATAAAGGGTTACCCAAACATGTGAATGAAACAAATCAACTCCAGGTATGTTTTGGATAAAGTAACAACATTCTAACATACCTTAAAGTTCACAAGACTCAATTTTGTGTAATATAGGACCTTTAAGACAATAACCATTTATATTTACAACCAGATATTGTGTGGAGTCCCAAAGGAAAGTATAAAAACCCTTTAGAATCAGCAGAGCCTAGTGTTTTGTCTCTGCTCCTCACGGGTCATTACTTTTAACACTCCATTGAAGCCACAAATTACACTTTTTGGCAAGGAGCAGATCTTCTTGAGTTATTTCTCGAGAGATGAAAATTGGCACTCAAAATCTGTTCTTACGGTTGCCAAATATTAGTCTGTGTATACAACTCACATATTGTTCATTATAACCTGACATAATTAAAAAAAAAAAAAAGGGGGTCCCTTGAGAGATTTTAGTTTGAGATTTCAGTGCAGACTATTTAATATCTTTGCTTAGTGTAGTTAGACCACAATTATTTTCATTGAGCTGAAATTCAATCTAATATAACAAAAGAAGACAATGATTTTGATAGGTGGAATACATATAAAGAAATAAAATAAAATACATCTATAGTGGACTTTAATTACACTGACAATTAAGAGTCCAAATAAGAAACTTAAAAAGACGGAGGAGACATGGAGACTGTGTGATTTTTTTTGCATGCAAATTTCCACAGAATGGCGTCAAACTCATTAGTCACCATGGAGGCAAAAAGCTGAAGTTACAGGTCAGGATCTGTTGAGAGGCGACCCTAGTCACGGTGAGAAAGTCTATTATGTAACGTTTTGCGATAAAAACACATGCAATCTGTCAAATTCAAAGCTGAGAAGTTTAATACCACAAAATTAGAATGCCGTTACCTCCTCAAAAACATACCCGGAGTTGCATTTTGTTTCATTCACACGTTTGGGTAATCCTGCATTATTAGTCTGTCTACATCTCCAAAGCTATTTTTTTTTTTTACCTTTAGTTCAGAGACGCCTTTAGTTCAGAGATTGGCAATTCCAGGCCTGAAATGATCCAAATGATTCTAGCGATGGTGGATGCAGTTTAACACAGTGGAGCACTTCCTGTATCATCACATGACATCACAAGGTGGAAGAAAGTTTTCTGTTTGAGAGAAGAACTCAGCCTAAATATGCAGGGTTTGTGTGTGAATAAAACAAAACACAACTCCAGATACATTTGTGATGAGGATGATAGCAGTGAATAGTGTAATATTGGCACTTTAATTATGAAAACATTATCTTAACTAAGCCCGGAAAAGACATTACTTGTATTTAAAAACGCTAGATGAACGCGGTGTCCTTGGTTAGGTATTTTGTTTTTTCATAGTAAAATGTCACCAGCATAATATTGATTTTCAACTTTCAACCAGAACTGAGAACTGAGAGAACCAGGGCTGATCTTCAAATCAATAAAATCCAGTGTTAAAAACCACCACAAACACGTGTTAAGAGCATTTTTCACTGCATTTTGAGTATAGGGTGTAATGGTGCGTGTTGCTCTCCCCTCTTCTCACTCTCCTCTCACCTCTCTCCTGCATCTTTTCCTTCTGTCTTCTTTCCTCTACTCTTTTTCCTCTCCTGTCCCTATCGCTCTCCTCCTTGTCCACTCTTTCCCCCTTCACTCTTTCCTCCCTCTCTCCTGCCTGTCCTTTCTCTCCCTCATCCTTCCCTCTCTTGTCCCTCATCTTTCCTCACCCTTACTTCTCTCTGCACCTCCTCCCTCCTTCCCTCTCCTCTCTACCCCTCTCCTATCCGTCCTTCCTCCATTTCGCTCCTCCCTCATATCTTTCCTCCGTTCTCTCCTCCCTCTCCACTTCTCCTCACTTCCTCTGCACCTCCTCCCTCCCTCTACTCTCTCTGGTAGTCTTCCCTCTTTATTCATTTACCCCGGTCTCATCCCATGGAGAGGCAGATCCGTCTGTTCAAAGGGCAGAGTGCCAAGAAGGGCCCGTGTGACAGAGCAATGCATTAGGACATTAAGACACCCAGCTCCAGCCCCAGCCCAGCACTGGCTCTGAAAATCAATCCCGAACCCTCTGACACGTTAGAGGGGCGGGGAAGGACACCGTGTGCTCCCGTCTCCGCTCTGTGAACGCTGCAGGTGGGGGTGGGGTGGAGCGATGTGGTGGGGTGGGGTTTACCTGGTTTGGTTATTTATTTTTGGTCATTTTAGTCCCTGTGTCTCACCAATTTTGTGACTCTCATTGGACCTCATGCGTAAAGTGGCGTCCTACGATCCAGAATACACATTTCTTCAATACTTTATGAAGATGTGAATCTGGTGACCGGTGAATCGAGGTTCAAGGTTACCTGTTAGTACCAATAAAATCAATTTTATTTGGCAGCGAGTCAGCTTATTCATACACATATACACATTTTTCAGATTGACAGGTGGATTAGCCAATCAGGGACACGCATGGTCCGTCTGTATGGGAAACGATGGGGGTGGGAAAAGATTTGAGTGCCAGAAATAAAGAAATATTCTGGCACTCAAATTGCTCCATTTGCTCCACCTTTACTATAGCACACAGAGATGTTGTTTGGGGAGTTAAAAGAAGAAAGACGAAGAAGAAAACACAGTATAATCTCCATTTTCAAGGGACTGTTTACGCTCCAAATTTGTATTGCTTGTTTTCGTTAGCATTACCATGATGGTTTTGGCGCCTAAAGTTGTGAAAGTGCTTTAAAAGTGATCACGGTGAATAATTAGTATGCTCAAAGTGCAGGTAAGTGAAAACCATTTAAAAAAGACCCAAATCTGTTTTTCACCTTTAAAAACAGGTACAGTGCCTTTTAACAAGTTTATTTTGAACAACACTACAAGTAACACCATCATAGTTTATTGTAGTCTTTTTCTTACCTCCTCACTCCATCCACCCAGAGCAGCTTTCAAACAAATCATTATCCGTGTGAACAAGGTACAACTGACCACTGACAACGCTTGGGACCAGTAACGGGTGGTCCGGTATGTCCGTCGTCCTTTCAAGTCCCCTTCTCTTATCTGGTGGTTTATGAGTGAAGGTAGGACCACCGCCGCCACTGTGCTACCAGATTAAAACCTTGCTCCCAAATTAAACGTTTGCCGAGGCATCAGTTGACAGACGCAGCCCATAATGAGGTTTGCCAACAAGTGCCCTCTCATCTCATTTCGATGAAAACTGTGCCCTAACTAACTTTCAGGCCAATGTTGAGTGCTAGCTATTAATATTCTCAACTCTTCGTTTTATTATTACACACGCTGGATCTATTATAGTTAAAGGTGCACTACTAGTGGGGCCGGTTAAGTGGGTATTTCAAGGAAATCGTGCACTTGGTGGTACAAGCACCAAATTTGGCATGGATGTTCCTTAGGATATCCTCTTTCAGAAATGCACATTAGCCACGTGAAAAATCCAATATGGCGGACGATTTTCAAGATGGCCGACATGCACTCGATTATGAAAATTTATTGTTCTATTTGATTGTTGTTCTATTTGCCACATATCAATTACACTTAATATTAGTTATCTAACCCAAGTTTTTATCCAAATTGCATTCGTGTGAAATATTTATCTATTAGTATATTTTGTATATAACCTGTAAAATATGTATTTAAATCTGTAAAGCTATCTCGTATTTATAGTTAATAGTTGTAATGGAAAGGTGCAAAATATTGGAGTATTAAAATTTATAATTTACTCAAGTACTTTTTGAATGTATTTATTTTAGTATGCATATAATGTATATACAATATTGCTTGGTAATTAGAGTGATGTTAATGCACAACCAGGGCACACTGGTGACATCACTGCTGTGAAACTCAGCATGGGGTTCAGTGTCGGCTATGTAGTGTTACTAACCGTAGTTGCTTTTAGTTGTAACATATGTAGTGTCCCAAATGCTGTCTAACTTGCCCCTCTAATATAACAAATTATTTAGTTATAGTCATACTAACCTTAGTTGTAGAATAGTTAGATAGCCGCACCTGAATTGACAGGATGTGCCAGCGCGGGACAGCCGAGCCAAGGGTAACGGGGCTGTAGTTACCTAGATGGTGTACAGATCGCACGGGACTTAAATTGGCACTGGATGAACGATCGGGCTAGGTGTAGAGCATGAAAACAATGTAGCTTGAACCTAGTTGAATCCCATATCTTAATGTGCAATGACTCAGTAATAAGGTGGTAAAAGGATAAACCCTCGACCTTATTCGTTATAGCAAATACAGATGGCAGAGAGTAACCCTTTGAGCTTGCCTTGTCAAACTGACTTGTCAAGATGCAGGTCTGAATGAACTCTGGATTGAATATGGCCATGGCCAATCCATGAGATGGCTGCCAATACATGATATTGCATCTCATCTTAGTCATGAAAAATGCAGTGGCATGTCATTCTTTCACGCATTTACTGGTTGTGATATTGTTTCAGCCTTTAAAGGTAAGGGCAAGAAAACAGCATGGCAAGTATGGGAAAACTATCCTGAGGTATCACCAGTATTTACAAAGCTCAGCCAGTATCCTGCAAAAATTAATGACAATGAAAATTTGTCATTATGCTGTATGATAAAAATAGTGAGGAAGTTGATATAGATGATGCTCGGTTAGATAAGTTTGCACGGAAGCAACGAGCCTACGATGCCATACCTCCTACAAAAGCAGCACTGGAGCAGCATGTAAAACGTGCCACCTTTCAAGCCGCATATGTATGGGGTCAATCAACTACTTGTCATATGGAAGAAGAATCTCCAGCCAATTGGGGCTGGTATGAAAAGGAATCCAAGTGGCATGTTCTTTGGTCTCTTTTGGCACCAATCAGTGAAAGCTGCCAACAGTTGACAAAGTGCGGTTGTATCAGATTGTCGTGGGAGATGCAAATGTTTCCGGGTTGGACTAAAATGCACACAACTTTGTGGGTGCAAATGTAATGATTAAATTAATGTTTGTTTGAGTTAAGATGCTTCAAAAATACATTTGTTTAGTTAAGTTGTTAAAACATGAATATGTATATTAAGATGTTTTTGCCAAGAATATAGGCATTTGATGTACAATGATTCTGTCAGAAGGTATTTAAGTGAACAGTTTGAAAGCCGGAAGTTTATCAAACTACAAAACAAAAAAAAAATAAAAAATACAATTTTCTTATATATATGTTAGTTGTAAGCATAATATATGTATATATTGAATATATACTAAGATGAGAAAAATATTACCCTATGTTATAGTTAAGCACACTTCATGATGAACATATTTGAATTATATATGTATTATAATTTCCATATGGATAATCAATAAAACTATAAATCATGTAAAAGCAGTCATTTAGAGTGTAAATAATTGATCAGATACCAAAGAAAAGACCTACTGAAGTCACATTTATGTGAAAATGTGATGTTTTTGGCAGCCATCTTGAAAAATGGCCGCCATCTTGGATTTTTGCGTGGCTAACGTGCATTTCTGAAAGAGGACATCCTAAGCTACAATCACGCCAATTTTGGTGCTTGTACCACCAAGTGCACGATTCTTTCAATAACCTGCCCCACTATACAACAAGGATCTGTCACCTGCTCGTCTCCATGGAGATGTTATTGCACTGCCTATAGACTGTTCCACTTACAGAGCTCATCCATCTTACATTTTATTTCATTATAGGTGTTCCTACTGCTAAAAGTATGTCGAAAAACATGTATTTTTATTGTGAGTGGGGTCAGTGCTTCAAAAATCTGATTTTGATAGTGTAATGGGGAAATTGTCCCACAAATAAAGGATTATCTTATCTTAACATGGGTCCTTTAAATTGTTTTCTGATCCATGTTATGTTTCCTCATCAAAAACATCCCTGGAGTTGTGTTTTGTTTCATTCACACATGTTTAACACACAAACCCATATTTAGGCATTATTTTAGTTCTTACCCCAAACTAAAAACACTGTTCCACCTTGTGATGTCATGTGGTAATACAGGATGTGCTCCTCTGTGTTTTTAAACTCCACACACCTTCACTAGAATCATTTGGATGATTTCAGCCCTGGAATTGCCCATTTCTTCAACTATACCACAACATGTCATAAGGTGGAACAGAGCATTTTTGTTAATAATAAAGGGTTACTCAAATGTGTGAATGAAATTGTGCATAATATTGAACCTTTAAGGCTAATTAGTTGTTTTATTATAAAGTGTTAGATGCATTTCACGTCAGTATTTAAAGAAAAAAAAAAAAAAAAAACATTCTAAAGCCTCTATAAAAAATGAATAAATTACGTCCATCATGTCATAGCCCAGTCAGGTGACAATATTTATAGTTTAAAAAGAATCCATGGACCATCTACCAAATCGCGTATAAATTTTCTATATGGGATTCAAATCTAGAAGAAGTGATACTCAACGTCATTTTCTGATTTACATAGAGATTGCTTGTGCCCCGGTCAGAGCTTCCATTGCTATGATGACAAGAATAGAAAAAAATACTACAGATAAATATGGCCCCAGCGAAACAGTTTCCATTTCAATTTCATTTTTGGTGAAGTCTTCGGCACCTTTTATTTTTGCTGTTAAAGCTGCTCAAATGGGATCACAACACAAGAACAGCTATTGCCTGTTTAGTGGGGTTGGCAAATTTAAGAATAAAACAACTCATTTGTGATTCCCTGGACTGAAATGGATTCTTCAAAAGGATTTTTTTTTTCATATTTTACCATTTTGATCAATAATTTTAATCTCTTAATTTAAACTTTTTTCAGCTTTCACTATCACTGTTCTTCCCTTAAGAGGAACATTTATTTTTGGAGCAGCTGGTTTCTGTTTACAGGATATCAGACTCAGTGCCCATTAATATTATTTCTGGATTTTGTTTAGAAGTTCCTAAGTTAGATTCCAATGCATGCTGTCATTGTGTCCTTGAGCAAGACACTTCACTGCTTGGTTTGAGTGTTTTTTTTTTTGTTTTGTTTTTTTTTACTTTTGCTGCAGATTGGATGCTTGCACAACAAATAACATCAGATTATATCAGCTTTTTATACAAATTATTTATGAAAAATATATGTTTATTATTATTATTTTTTACATCTTGAAAGTAAAATGATTTGCTTTGGGACAACATAAAAAATATTTTAATTCCTCGTAGAGCACAATAAAATCCATCCATCCAGACTTCCCTCGCCCCAGACACTTCCTCTAGCTCTTCCAGTGGGACCCCAAGGTGTTCCCAGGCCAGTCCAGAGACAAAGTTCCTCTAGCGTATCCCGAGTCTTCCCTGGGGCCTCCCCCAGAGGGAGATCCAGGAGGCATCCAGAAAAGATGCCCTCCCCTCAGCTGCTCCTCTCCATTTGGAGGAGCAGCGGCTCTACTCCGAGCTTGTCACCTTATCTCTAAGGTAGCGCTCTGCGGAGGAAACTCATTTTAACCGCTTGTATCTGCTATCGTGTTCTTTCAGTCATTACCCAAAGCTCATGAATATATACAAGTAATTTTTTCAAAAATAAAAAAAATGAATTTATCTTCCTCATGTAACAGATGAAAAGGACTTTCATATTCAGTCTATTTAAACGAAAATATATATATATATGAAAAAAAAAAAAATCATCAGAACATCCTCAAGGGGAGCCACCATAAAAAATGTAAAAAATCAAAATGAATAAAAAATAAAATGAATATTGCATTTGAAGTCCTCTTGCTGCAGATAGTGTTGAAGCAAATAAATAAGCAGTTGGTAAATAAGCCTGTTGCCAGTTGCTGGAGTCATCTCTCCATTACGAGGGCCAGTCGAGTGAAACGGACTTCTTATTTCTTGCTCGGAGAAGCAGGTTTTCATTTCTGTGATAAAATAAAAGTGGGAATAGAGGAGCGGGCAGGACACTGGGACTTAACATTGTGAACGAATTCTGAGGATACTTTTCTAGTGAGGCTTCAGGGTTTTTTTTGTTTTTTCGTCTGTATTTACAATGATTTTATTTCATTTACAGAGAGATTGAGGAGTATTGTATCAGAAGTATAGTTGTGGTAACAGCTGGAGTAGTGAAAGCAGTATAAATTGTAGTTGGCAGTAGTGACTAAAGTAGAAAAATGCTAAGAAATCTTAAACTTGATTTGCTTCATTTTGAAACCAATAAATAATACCATGACTACTATAACTTTTCATTTGTGGTATCAGTAGTTTAAATATAACAGCTTTTGTACAAGAACTGGTAGTTTGGTGGTTCCACCCTTGTACTCCTGTTGTGTCCTTGGGCAAAACACTACACACATCTTTCCTGAAAGAATAAAATAAATTATGGGTGAGGTTGCACATTCATTTCACTTTTCTAATAGTGACCAACTTGTCTCCATAGCTTTCGCTTCAGCTGACATTTTATACCATGTGGCATTGCATAGTGTATCTAACACGCATTCATCTGCAACTAATTTGGACTCAAAAATGCAAGAATTCGTACTATGAAGCGTTGCCTTTTGATATCGGGAGATGTTTGTTGATAAGAAATCACTCCAGACCCAGGAGAAGAGCTGCTTTAAAAGAAGTTTACTGATCAGGATGGTCCACTTCACACATTCTTCACGAGTCATTCATAAGAGATGGAGATGACACACATACTAGTATAAACCTTGATGCTTATGAGAGTAAAAATGGATGTGCATATACAGTATGAATATAGGAGTGTCAAGTACAGTGGAAATATTTTAAGAATGACAAGGACCCCAGTGATGGACATGTCTCTCCACTGTTACAGACTACACAGCTCAGTTATGTCTTTTTGAGTTAAACACAGATATAGGCCCATGAAGAGGACTGACTATGAAACTTTTAGCCTATAGTGAGAACAACAATTCAGCTGTTGGGAGTTATAAAACCATGCTTTCACCTCATCCTCTCATCATGCCTGGCTGCATCCCCTGCTGGTCTAGATGAGATAAATATATTTAATACCACACTATGTAACATTCTATTCAAAGCAATAACATTCCATGGTGACGGACCTACTGACTTAGATGAATTCTACGGGTATGCATTACTGCTACTTCAACAATAGTGTTTTTTAATTGCTTTATTAGATTTCCAACGGGCATGCACTGGGGTAGAACATTTAAAACACGAGGGCCTTGGTTTGTGATCACTTAAAGGTGCACTATCTAACTTATTTGTTTCCATGGAGATGCTATTGCTTTGCCAAGAAAGTTCCACAGGTTAGCAAACTGTCTCTCTCTGATGAGATAAGCAAGTAATGCGACCAGGCCAAGTTACAGGTCAGATCTGTGAAGAGGCAAACTAACCACTTTACCGTAAGAATGGTTTTCTCCTTAGAGGCGAGCAGTTTAAAAACTCCACCACCAAAAAAGTTACATAGGGCAACTTTACTTCTTGTGTTTATTACAATATCAAACTTGTGCTCAACTTTTTTTTTTTTACTTCAGAAAGTACTTTTACTGGATACAGTACATACACTTACTGTTCAATAAGTACAGATTTGTGCTTTCATATACCACAGACTCCAGTTTTAATATGCAAACTGTGTCCTATCTCCTATATTAATTATGAAAACACTTGGTAATACAGATGGGTCCAGCGTAATAAAATCTCCCCTAAATGACCAAATGCTCTTCCTGCTACTTTTACGATCATAGCGATTACTCCATGCACTACTGTACTCTCAGTAGTCATAAAAATACACAAGTACCTCGCATAAACGCACTGATGCTGAAGTAGAGGTGTCAGATGGTACTTCAGATTAATACCATTTCGAATACAGATGCAGTGTACCATTTATGAAGCTCTCATTAGTGGATTGTTAGACATAAGATCAAATTGGCACCCAGTGTTGTTTTTGCAATTAGTAACATCATAAGAGTTTGTTCAGCTGCTGTAGGAATGGAGTGGTTAATTAATATCTGAAGTTCAGAGGTAAGTGCTTTCAAAACCTTAAAATTTTCCACTTTATTATTTGTATTTTGTTCATCACGTTAGTTCTGTGTTAAAGGTTCCATATTACACACAATTGATTCTTGTGAGCTTTAAGCCATGTTATAATGTAGTTACCTCCTCAAAAATATCCCTGGAGTTGTGTTTTGTTTCATTCACACATGTTTGATTAAATATATGTGATGTCATGTAGTGGTAGTTTAAGTTACCTTTTAGCTTTTTGTTCTAGTGAAGGTGTGTGGAGTTTAAAAACACAGTGGAGCACTTCCTGTATTACCCCATGAGGTAGAACAGAGTGTTTTTTGAGAAGCGAGAAGAACTAAGCCTGAATATGCAGGGTTTGTGTGTTAAACATGTGTGGACAACACAAAACACAACTTCAGGTATGTTTATGATGAGGAAACAACATTATAACAAGGATCAGAAAATAGCACAATGCGTGCTCTTTAAAAGTGCATTACTTGTCATTAAGTTGTTACTGTTTTCCTGGAATCCTGTGGCCATACCTGCTTGAGAAAGGCCAATCTCATCAGATCTCAGAAGCCAAGCAGGACTGGGTCTGGATTGTACTTGGATGGGAGGCCACTGGGAAAACCTGGTACCACAGTGGGGCAGCAAATGTGGCCCTCAGACCAACTTTTGTTGGTCTTCAGGTCCCCTGCTGAATAGGCCCAATAGATCATAAGAAGTACTTTTTACTACACAGCTACCTCCCTTACCTGAATACTATCACAATACAGTGTGACAGACCTAAATCTGAAGTTCCAAAAACATTTCAATATGTGGCCCACAGTGAGTAAGTTTGGACAGTCCTGCTCTAGAGCAAACTCATCATCAGTGGTGGTCCTACACTTTTACTAAGTGCACTGCAAATAATTTGATGTGCACGCTGAACATCTGGGTAGTACGCGATCACGATAGATTTTTTATTTTTATTTTTTCCCCCAGTGCCACCCCCCTGCCCCTGCTCATCATGACACTTCACTTTACCTTATATGAATGTGTGAATGTGCGAATATGCAAATGTATGAACGTGTGAGTGTGTGAGTGTGTGAATGTGTGAGTGTGTGAGTGTGTGAATGTGTGAACGTGTGAGTGTGTGAGTGTGTGAATGTGTGAGTATGCGAGTGAGTTTTCATCAGTCTGCCCCAGGACATTTATTGAATTACACATGTATTTATTAATACCTTGAAAAACATTTTTTTAATGTGAGCGGGCCCATAACTTGGTGGTGCCGCTAAATTCATGAATGAAATGTTTGTAGAGAATTGATTATGGAACCGATGGAAGAATTGGATTACAAAAATGCAAAATGAAAAGTTACTTACCCAAATCTAATTATTTGCAAAGACCTTTTCATTTCAGTTGTGTATCTTTGACTGCTAAACATTGTTCAAGTAAATACGGATTAGTGTTTGTTTCTTGATAAATTGTTTTTCTCAAAGACATTAAAAACAGCAGAGTGTAGAGGATTCATTTGGGGAGCAGCTGTACTTTCTCTGGGTGTGTGTAAATAAGCTCTAATTACAAACATCAGATTTCATTTCCAAGGTCCATTAAAGAGGATTTCAGTTGAAATAAGCAGAGCTACACTGTGTGACTCTGTTTCTAATCAAATCAATAGACAACAGCCAGCAACAAGTAAAATGACGTTATTTGCAGCGTTTTGTTTGGAAGGGCATCTGGCTTATTCATGGTTTACCAGAGCAATAAAACATTACTAATCTGAAATCGAATATTGCTGTATTAGATTTCCAATGGGCATGCACAGGGTAGAACATTTAAGACCTTGAACATTTAAGGCCTTGGTTTGTGATCAATCAAAGGCGCACTACGTAACTTTTCTAGTAGAAGGCCGGCCACGTGTTTGTCTCCATGGAGATGCTATTGCTTTGCCAAGAATGTCCCACAGGTTAGAAAACTGTCTCTCTCCAATGAGACAAGCAAGTGATGCGACCAGGCCAAGTTACGGATCAGATCTGTGGAGAGACAAACCAACCACCTTACAGTATATGCATGTTTTTCAAGGCATTTTAAAGCAACAAAACACCTCTATATTGCAAGACGGGTTTAATGCTATACTGTGAAACATTCCCAGGAAAGAAATGACAGCTCCTTAGAGGCAAACAGTTTGGAAACCCCCTCCACCACCAGAAAAGTTACACCATGCATCTTTACTTCTTTAACCTTCTATATTGTGGCATTTCACTATAACATTACACACATAATTAAAGGCACTGTGCCAGATTTTTACGCTTAAAAATATGAAAAAAAAAAAAACAGTTTGCAGCGGTCCAAAGTTATTCCTCACTTACCTTCATATTCAAAGCATAATATTTATTCACCGCCATGAGTTTATAAGCGCTTTTCACAACATCCCAGTTCATTCAGAGTCCAGAAAAGTCCAGTAAAGTCAACAGCAACTAGCATACCAACAGTGCACTTTCTGATTCTCATAATAAAACGCTTTATAATTAGATGCAGACAATACACGGCGGACTTAGACCTCAAGAGCTGCTTATACAATACATCTGTACTGGGGCATGACAAACTTTGCTCAAATAAATCGCAAAAAACAAAAAATTGGTACAGAGCCTTTAACACACAATTGTTTTGAAGCCAGAGAAAAAATATAATGAAACGACTTATTTTTGATGAGACTGTATTAGCTTTGTCAAATGTCTACAAGTTCATCTTCAATTTGCACCATTTGTCCATTAGCTTCTTCATATTGTCCTGTTTTATATTAAAGGTGCATTGTGTAACTTTTCTGGTGCAGGGCCCATCAAATGCTTGTCTCCATGAAGATGTTATTGCTTTGTCTGGAATGTTTCACAGTTATTTTATTAATTAAACCTTTCTATCTTCATGGAGACCAAACCAGACCAATTTACAGGTCAGATCTGTGGAGAGGCAACCCCGCGCACAGTCAGAATGCCTGTTTTTCTAGATATTTTTGAGCTATAAAACTATCAAATGTAATAAATGTAAGGTAAAGCTATTTAATGTCATACCGTGGAACATTCTAAACAGAGCAATGACATATCCACTGAAACAAGCAGGTGACCAGAAAGTTACACAATGTATCTTTAAGGGTAGGTGGTTGAGTGTGTACTGGAGGTGGTCTGGATTAGTCCACAAAGCAATCCTTCACTTTGCTGCTGGTGTGCAAGTCTTTTGTTGTCGCCAATTATTTGCTTATTAAATTTTAACCTGGTCCCGACAGCTTGAGAAATATACACATGCGTTTAATGATACAAATGGCTTCCATAAGCCAAATAATTGCTAATAAATCATGTGTGTAGATTATGCATGGGTCTTTGCTGCTTTCATTTCAATTTAAAAGTTGAGACTGCATTGTTAAGTGTGGCGTGCATCGCTAAAAGGCATCCACTAATCAATATGGAACAGTGGGCTGGTTCAGGGCCTCCAGAGAAAACCAAAGTTTATGCATTAAATCAAGGTAAACAAGAGCTTTCCTGACTTTGTATCAAATTATCTGCTCAGTACATGGAATAATCTTAAAAGTTGTTTATCAGAGGGAATACATTAGTGTTTCAAACTCAATTTTTACACTAAGGTAAAGGGTTGATACTAATGGCGATATTCACCATGATAATAGAATGTAGTTTCTATTAAATTACCATGTGGTCTGATATCGATGCTTTGCAGTTCAAGCTGGGGGTGTTCTGCATGTATATCTAAAGTGGAATGTCCAGCAGTTACCATGGTAGTGACACAAAGCACACATTAGCAAACACTGTAAAAATGTTTTAAGACAAGAAAAGAAAACTTTAAACAGCACATTTTCAGGAGCCTGTGGTCAATATAAGCATTCATAGTCCTGTTTAACAGTTTGATTTTCAACAAAAGTGACTAATTTAAAAAAATGTTGGCTAATGCAAGCTAGCAGCTAGCTTGTGACTGTAATTTTATGTGTGAGAGCCTTGTTTAAAAGCACAAATCATCTCACCTGTTGTAGTTCCATCTAAATCAACTCTTTCTGGTCAGAATGTGTTAAAACAAAGCTCGGATTAAAGTCTAACTTGAGCAACAGAGCTTCAGACAGAGCAGAGCCTCCAGCTGGCTTCACATCCCCAGGTTAATGTTGATGACATGAGCAAAGTCTCAATAGAGCAAAACTGCACTAGGCAAAATGAACCTCATGAGCCCTTATCACTGCCATTCAAGCTTAACTATTGATGATTCACAACACAATATGACGCACAACTGTAATCACACACACTGTGTTTGTATTGTCAACATCAAATACCAAGTTAAAAAATCCAGTGGCCAAAACACCAGTAGCAGGAACAGAGAGAGGGGGTAATTTTGATGTTTTCGGATTCATTTTAATTTTATCAAGTATTTTTAATCATTTGCACACTTTTATTGCCATTTGGACCCTAAGGAGCTGCTTGGTCCACTTATTCATGAGTTTTGAAACTCACTCAAGCTGATCAGCTTCAGCTTCATGTTTATAGTTGTATATGCAACTTATAATATTTGGGGGACCTTTCACCATTCAGAAGATATATTTTGTTTATTGCCATGGGACCATGGTAACAGTCCTATTTTTAATCATTTTGTAGGGCACTGACAATTCTAACAGAATCCAGGAAAGGTTAAGCTTTGCGCCCTTTATGCATTTTCCAGTAAACATACATTGATCTACTACTACCATTACTACCACAACAATGCAAAGCAACGTCTTGTAAGTACCTTTCACTAAACGCCTATCCAGTCCACGTGCAGTTCTGAATGTCCCAGAGTCTTTTGTCTCGTGTCCCTGTACTAATGGGTCTATAGCAGTTTGTGATGGGCACCTGTCACTCACACAGAGAGAGGAGACAGAAGGTCCAGGGCTGTACTCTGTCATGTTTGTGACAGGATGAGAGCTGCAGAGGAGGAGGAGGAGGCTGTGGAGAGCTCATGTCAGTCTGTCTCACTTCAGCAGCACCTCCACCAACAGTGCATTAGAGACACAGGCAGAACTCAAGGGGAATATAGCTCTATATTTCACACTTCACAGAATAAGAACATGGTTTACACCTGCAACAAAGGCTCTGTAATCATTGCATGACTTGAGATATGACCAGGATTTAGGTCATCTTTCACAAAAAGACTCCAGATACCCTACCTGAAGCTTGGATCAAAATTTTGGGACACAAATTATACACGAGCCCAATTATGTTCTAGCACATTAACAGCATGGTTGAAGTAGCCAGTAATTGTGCTTATTATTTCTAGGTTTTTGAGGGGCCTTACCATATACTGTATATATAAATGGACATAGCTAATCCGCTGATCACTTTGTTACAAAAAGGAAGTGAGCATTGGGGGACTTCTGGCTCTATCGACTCTGGCTCCGTTTGAGTTTGTATTGAGAAACTGTTGTCCCTTTCTCTGTAACTGCTGCTCTCAATCTCCTCATTTTGGTCTTAAAATGTTCATACTAACACGCTCTACTTGATCCTCGTTTTTTTATTTCACTATTTTGTCCATAAATTAATTCCTATTCCTAATATGAAACTCTGCTCCAAATTGCTCCTAAAACTGCTAGCCTCTGTCAGCTTCATTTGACTGGAGCCCAATGCTATGGATGACATCAGACTCCCTAAGTACACACATTATACAGTCGGAGTTCACATGTTGAAATCCCCAAACATATGGCATCGCCCCCTGCCTTTAGCTAATGGTATGACAGGCCATGAGGGGTAAACTAACAAGTGGTACGTGCTGGCGGGGGGCGAGAAGAGACGCACGACAAAAGCGTTTCAGCTCGTCTCCAGGATGGGTTTCGTGCTCCGTTCCGGTCTGATCGTAAGTGGCGGCCCCCTGCTCACCTCAGCCTTGATTAATGAGGGCACGGCAGATGTTACGGTGTGAGAGCAGAGGGGAAGTAAACATACGGAGCCACACACAGAGACGAGGGTTTCACCTGCTTTACATCAGAAAAGTCTGTTATCACAATATGTGCAAAAGCAACATCTATACAACATGATGCGTTTAAAACAGAAATGCATTCTTTAAAGGCGCACTATAACTTTTTCGTTGGGGATCCGTCACCTGCTCGTTTCTGTGGATATAGATCTGCTCTGCCTGAAATGTTCCACAGTATGACAATAAACTCTCCATCTTACATTTATTCAATTAAAGTTGGTTTTGAAGCTCAAAAACACCTACAAAAACAGACACTGATTGAGTGGGGCTGCCTCTCCACAGATCTGACCTGTAACTTGGCCTGGTTTGGTCTCTATGAAGATGGAAAGGTTTAATACTGTACTGTGAAACTTCCAGACAAAGCAATAACATCTCCATGGAGAAAAGTGTTTGACGGGTCCTCTACCAGAAAAGTTACACAATGCCCCTTTAAAGAGCCCATATTACGCTATTTTCTAATCTATGTTATAATGTTTCCTCATCACAAACAGACCTGGAGTTGTGTTTTGTTTCATTCACAAATGTTTAACACACAAACTCTGCATATTTAGGCTGAGTTATTCTCATGTCATGTGGTAATACAGAAAGTGCTCCACAACTTCACTAAAATCATTTCAGACTTCAGATTTCAGACCTACTGAACTAAAGGAAAAGGTAGCTGTTAAGTTGAAAACTACCACTTCATGACATCACAAGGTGGAGATCTAATAATAAAGGATTACTCAAACATGTGTGAATGAAACAAAACAACTCCAGGTATGTTTTTGATGACGTAAGATTATAACATGTCTTAAACCTCACAAGAGTCGACTTTATGTAATACAGGAGCTTAAAAATACATGTAATATTTTTTATATATGAAGTTGGTGTAAAGATTTAAATGCATTCTAAAGAATCACTTGTTCAGCGATGTGTTCTTCTCCATTCTGAAGCAAAATACCATCTCATTTCAAGAACCTTGGGATGGCGATGCATGCTTTTTTTTTTTTTTTTTTTTTTAAACATTGTCAAATACTGCATCTGACTGACAGAAGTAGGCTACGTGGGTCTACACTTTCTACTACAACTTATTTGACCTGCTTGTCTCCATGGAGATGTTACTGCTTTGCCCAGAATGTTCTACTTTATCAGACATTAAACTTTTCTACGCTTTTATTCAATTCCAGGTTTTCTTATGGCTATAAAAATTTACTTAGAGTGAAGAAACTTATTAACGGAGTTTTCAAAAATATACAATTCTCAAAACAATAAAAGGTAACGTGACAAACCAAATGTGTTAGCAGATAATACCCCATAGAAGTGCATTTCCATAGTGGACGAGTGTGACGTCAATCATAGTGTTCGGCTCCAGTCAAATGAAGCTCACAAGGTTAGCAGTGACCGGAGGGAATCTGGAACCAGGTCCATATTAGGAATAGGGATTTATTTACGGACAAAAGAGCAAATTAAAGCACCAGGATCATGTTAATATGAACATTTTAAGACCAAATAATGAGGCTCAGTGCAGCAGGTACAAAGAGGGTGACAGTTTTCCAATGTAAAGTCAATGCAGGGTTATCTATGTCCAAATATATATATACAGTCTATGGTTATTACACTTTTAAAAGTATAGTGTATGAGTGGGGGTGGTGCAACCTGTAAATACACTCTTCCTTGTGCAGAGTATTGACTAAACAGAGTTATCTTGCACGCACCATGTTTGTTTATCATCTCACAGTCAGCTGAAACAAAAAGATAGAATTTTTAAAAAAGATTTTGTGGCTGCAGCTGTTTGAAAAAGGGAACAAGCCAAAAATAAACACACAAAACTCAGACATTGCATTCATATTTGGTGGTTCCTGGTTCATATGAAGAGAATGCATTTGTCAGTAGATCTTTGCACTTGTCAGGGCCTTTGTAAATCAGACTGAGTGATACTGTTCTGCCCACACCTCTCCCTGCCATCCTGGGCCCGCCTGGGTACACTCCCTGCTTTTATATTTGATCCATTTTTATCACCAGCATAAATTAGTCTCTTCTTAAGTAGGGAGCAGCTAAGAGGCCTGTCCCTCCAGGCTCTGCCCAGATTTAGGAGCGCTGTTCAAGCAAAGACAATGGAAACGCATCGTCATTTATTTAGACTTATGTGGTGGAAGACAGAACTGGTTCAAATATGTTGGATTACTGAAGGTTTTGTTCCATTCACGCATGTTTAGCACACAAATCCTGCATGTTTACGCCGAGTTCCACCTTGTGATGTCATGTGGTAAAACAGGAAGTGCTCCACTGTGTTTTTAAACTCTATACACCTTCAATAGAGTCATTTGGATAATTTCAGACCTGAAATTTTCTACTAAACAAAAAAGGTAGCGATTAGCGTGAAAACTACAGATTCATGACATCACAAGGTGCATTTTGAGCTTTGGAGAGTTAGACTAATAATATAGAACTACTAAAACATGTGAACGAAACAAAACACAACTCCAGGTATGTTTCTGATGAAGCAACAACATTATAACATGGCTTAAAGATCACGAGTCTCGATTTTGAGTAATACTTTAAAAGAATCTACCATGTTGAATGTAGAGTTCAAGAAGTACAGTACTGCCCTCACACGTACTATTGATACTACAAATACAACAGGTCAACCAGTGCCCTCCAACACTGAGCAAAAATAAAGGCCAGGGACACAACTCTATTGGCGAAATGTTCAGCAGTTACCATGGTGACACAATGCACGTTATTAAACGCAGACGAAAAAGTTTTAAGAGTCTGAAAACTCAAGAAATAATCCAAAATGGGTTTAAACAACATCTTCAGGATCAATACAACTGAAAAAACTCTTGGTGAATGGTAGCTAGCTTGTGACAGATTTGTTTAACAGCACAAATCATCTCATCTGTTGCAGTTCCAACCCAGCCAGCTCTTTTTGGCATGTTTGTGTTAAAATAAAGCTCAGATTAAGTAACTAACTTAAGTAACAGATCTTATTACAGAGTAGTGCTTTCGGTTAGCTTCAATTAGTATCATTACTATAATTATTTCCACCACTACCCAAATATTTACTTTGATTTGTAAGGAAATGCCATTACTACTACTCCTGCTACTACAAATTCTATTCTATCAATGGCTTCCACAACTGTAATCTACAACTGTTTTGAAGTATTTTGACTATTGTCATTACCACCAGGATCAAATAGTTTATATAAAAGTAAAAACACATTATTCAGACTGCTTAAAATGTGAGAAACGTTTAACTGTTTGCAGCAATCCAAACCAATCTCACTTTACGAACACATTTCTAGCATCATTATTATAGACCAGTTAAAAAGCTTTGAATTGATCTATAATAAAATTAGAAGCAAACAACAGAATACATCTGTCTCATTTAAACAGTAAGAGCTGCTTTTACAATATATCTGTGCTGGGGCAAGACTCATTTTATTTGAGTAAATGGGTACAGTCTCCGTTAAAGCCACAGTATGCAACTTTTTAAACCATACTACTATTTTTTAGTTTTTTTTACTGCACTGAAAAACACAGAAAAACCTTCCTTCTTATGGGAGCAGGCTTGCATCTCCACAGACCTAACACTTATTTGGCCTAGAAAAGTGCCTCCTCTTGCTTGTCTCCATGGAAATCTTGTCCCTTTGGCTAGAATCTTTAACAGAATTGCATAAAATTCCAAAGTATGGCTTTAATTTCCTATTTCCATGAAATCAAGCAGGTGACATGCCACCTCCAGAAAGTTAGACACAGAATTAAAAAGTTAGAGTAAATCAAAGTAAGCCCATCTGTCCACAGATGTATTGACCTAAATTGGAAACTAAACAGTAAAAAAATGGGATAAAATGAAGACAGGGAGTCCATATTTTGTACCTGCATCCAATTATACCACACACACACACACACGCACACGCACACACACACGCACACACACACACACACACACACAGACGCACACGGGAGCGCCATGTTGGATTATTTATGTTGCTTAATTTACATGTGGCACATTTAGATGGAGAATGTCTATAAATACTTCACAGGCTGAAGCAAATCAAGTCCAGCGCAGAGAAGCAGCTGGCGCGGTCTCCACAGTACAGAATGGGAGTGCCTCGTTGCCAGATGTGTTGACAAGTCGCCATAGCTTTCTCTTTTTCAGACCGATCGCACTTCCCTTGGTGGATTTTCATATGTGGAGCTATAGAGCCTGGTACCGCCCGCTCCAAAAGG
The DNA here is from genome assembly GCA_029959045.1 of Taenioides sp. WSHXM2023. Classification (NCBI taxonomy): domain Eukaryota; kingdom Metazoa; phylum Chordata; class Actinopteri; order Gobiiformes; family Gobiidae; genus Taenioides; species Taenioides sp. WSHXM2023. Next base: position 2,290,279 of record CM057104.1, read on the forward strand.
TCAATGCTAAATTGGGAGCGCGGAGGAGATCTTTCAAGGTTTAAGTATTGGTTTCACAAAAGTCACCCAGACGACCTTATTCTGGAGATGGAGACAGGAAGAGAGAGCCAGACTAATGGGCCAGAAGCGGAAAGGTTAGGTGTTTTATGGTAAGCCAAAAGTTGTTTTTTTTTGTAACTTCAAGAAATGTATGGGAACTATAGGGCATGTAAAAAAGTACAGAAAAATTTGTCTTTTTTTTTTGCTTGCAACACCAAATGCAATTAAATTATTTCATCCTTCCATGACGAAAACCACTAGAAATTATAATATTCCATTGATAATATCTGTAGAAGATGGCAACAAAAAGAAAAATTTCCAAAAATGGGGATATCCGTTATTGCAATTGAACTCCCATTTTTATTTCAAAGCACTTACAGTTAGTTAAAGGGCCCATATTATGGTATTTTCTGATTTGTTATAATGTTGTTTTCTCCCAGTGAAACAAAACACAACTCCAGGTCTGTTTTTGAGGCGGTAACAACATTATAACATGACTTAAAGCTCACAAGAGTCAGTTTTGTGTAATATAGGACCTTTTGTGACAGCACTCTGCCCATTTTCCAGTATGTTCGCCTATTATGAACTCAGGTCTTAAAACCATTTAAGACTATTGGTTCCAGTTTAGATTTACAAATTATGTAAGTGTCTAGCCCAAGGACACAATGGCAGAACAATGCTAATGGTTTTGTGCACTAATGATTCTATGCCAAAGCTGATTAATAGTCATAGTTACAAAGTTTTTGGTTCAGTTCTTATTGGACTTTGGCATTAAACCTTTCTATCTTCATGGAGCCCAGACGAGGCCAAGTTACAGGTCAGATCTGTGGATACGCAACCCTGCTCAGTCAGAATGTCTGTTTTTCTAGGTATTTTTGAGCTGTAAAACCACCTGTAATTGAATAAATGTAAAGTAGAGCTGTTTAATGTCACACTGTCAATGCTCTTCCAGGCAGAGCAATGACATATTCATGGAAAGAAGCAGGTGACAGACTCCGTGCACCTTTAACTAGTTCCGTTTTTCACATTTTTAAATCAGCAGAACCCTCCATGGCAAAAAGGACTCTTATTTCAGTTTGTTTCCTTTGCTAATATTAATTTTTGCTGAATCTGACGGACCCACTACACCTTTAAGCCTCCACACTTCCTATAAAACTGTTAAACCTAATCCGTGTACAGCTCTGCATCCTTCCCCATCCCTGTTTACACCCATAAATCTTGTGCTGGCCGCTGTATTTTGTCTTGAACCTGATTCTGCAGTTGCATCTCCAGCACACATCATTAATCTTACAGTGCTCTGTAATGGCGTTTCCTTGTCTCTCTCCACACTATGAAAAACTAATGACCCTCCACAATGCAATAAATGATTCCATTTTCAAAAATAAATTCAGCTGTTGCTTTGGGATTTTGAAGAACTTTGTATCTATAATAGCTGTATATGGAGTTAGCCGCCTGTTTAAAACCACGTATTTTAAATTGGAACACAAGTTAAGGCATGACTGAATGTCATACCCACAAGCCCTACACCAGACGCCCTTCTTTTTCAGCAACATAGTGGTTAGTGCTCTCACCTCAAGCAAAAAGGTCTTGGGTTCAGTTCTTGGTAAAAGGTAAATGGTCTTGTTTATATATAGTGCTTTTTTTCACCTTCAAGGCACTCAAACCTTTACATCAAGGAACCACTTACCCATTCACACACACATTCGCACACCAGTGTACAGGAACCGTGAGTTTCAGAAAATCACATTTCCTATAAATCTATGTCATAATAATTGAAGTGGTTCTGAAAACTTTCTGAAGTCTAAATCTCGGGCTTAGGTGCATCCTCATTTTTCTCATCATCCAAAAAGGACATACAGACTCACACTCAATAATTCAGTGAGTCATTCTGTTTGAGGTCAGCCAGCGACAAAGAAGATCCATCAAATACAACACAAGTATCCCAGTGTCCATTATAAAGGACATTTATAAAGTGGTAATTCATTTAAGACAAACATTACAATTAATGAAATAAAATACTAAATTTACTCTTTAAAAGATATATTTGATTTATCTTTCCTTGTAGCATAAAGTGTACCATTTTGGATCGAAAGGAAAAGGCGGTTCCAAAAGTCCCAACCAAACAAATGACATATCAACAGAAAGCCCTGGATGTGCTCTACAAAGTACATCAGGAATTATGGCCTTTATAAAAGACACAAACGAATGGTCCGGGTCTCAGGAGGATGACAAAATAAAGCAAGTATACCGGTACAATAAGATAAGATAAGATAAGATAAGATAATCCTTTATTCGTCCCACAGTGGGGAAATTTCAATGTCACAACGCAAGTTTCAGAAAAAGTAGGAAAACAAGAGCACACATCAAAAACAAGATAAATAATAATAAGTATTTACAATCACAATATTGTGTACAGTGCAGTGATGGACAGTGGTGGTTAAATAAATAAGTAGCAGGTAGTGACTTTAAATAGTAATGCACATTGTTATTATTGTTATTATTACTATGGCGATGACACATGACTAGCATTGATCATTATAAAGTCTGACAGCAGCAGGAAGGAAAGACCTGCGAAATCTCTCCTTTACACAGCGAGGAATAGAAGGATGACACGTCTTGCCCAAGGACACAATTACAGCATTAAGTGAAAGTACTGTACATTATAGGCCCACGAGCTCATGGATAATGTGCGCACCCCATTAAAGATCCACTTTATAACTCAATTGTTGATTTGTGCATTTGAAAACGTCAGTATCTAATGTATGCAAATTACACTTACCTCAATTAACCTCTTTCTGTGAATTTATATAATTGCCATTTTGTGATTTACAGCCTTTATGTAAACAATCCCGCTTACATTTCATCTCATGTGGACAAAGAGGAACAGCGGAGCAGAGGGACACTTATTCATTCACGGTGTATTTATGTCCTGCCGTTTAATTGAATTTTCTGCTATAGGCCCGGCGTCAAAAGCATAAATCTCGGCTTGCAAGATAGCCAAAAATACTGCAACAGATGCACGAGAAAGGCTAGCATAGGGATGGAGGAAGAGGAGGAGGAAGAGGAGGATGAGGAGAAGGAAGAGGGGGAGAGCTAGATTTATGTGCCCCAGGAAAAACATGACCCTGGGACTGCACGAGCTGTCAGAGCACCATCTTCTCCATCACCTTGAGATCCACAAGAGTCGTAATTCAGTCGGAAGAATCCACAAATAAAACAGAAACCGGAATATTTCCATTTTTACTGTGAAAATGTATTGGTGAGAACGTGTGAAAGTTGTCATTGTAAGCATGTGAGGTCGATTTGTATTTTGCATCACATTCATACATTGTGCCTTGTAGTTAAAGGTACACTTTGTAACTTTTCTGTTTGAGGGTCTGCTTTCTGCTTGTTTCCATGGTGATGTTGTTGCTTTACTTGGAATATTCCAATGGCATCAGCTGTTTACATCAAACGGGTAAAGCCACCAGAGGTCAAGTTACAGGTCAGATCTGTGGAGAGGGGACCCCACTCACAGTAGGAATTCATGTTTTTCTGCCATCTTTTTTGCTATACCATTTATTTTTGTTACTCTTTGTTATTATATTGTGATGAGTGAGCTACTGTATCCAAATAATTTCCCTTGTGGATCAATAAAGTTTGTCCAAGTCTAAGTCTATATGTTGAAGTTAAAGCTGCACTGTGTAACTTTTCAGTTGGGGGGTCTGTCACCTTTTTTCTATGGATAGGTCATTGCTCTGCTTAGAATGTTCCACAGTATGACATTAAACAGCTCTACCTTACATTTATTCAATTACCGGTGGTTTTATTGCTCAAAAATACCTAGAAAAACAGGCATTCTGACTGATCAGGGTTGCCTCTCCACAGATCTGATGTGTAACGTTGTCCAGTTTGGTCACCATGAAGATGGAAAGGTTTAATGCCATACTGTGAAACATTCAATACAAAGCAATAACATCTCCATGAAGAAAAGCATTTGACAGACCCTCCAGCAGAAAAGTTACACAGTGCACCTTTAAGTTAAGGTTAAGGTACACTTTATTGTCTCCGTAAGGAAAATTCATCTCTGTGATCTTGTTGCTAGGCTTTGTTAGGACTACTTTAGCTGGAGGATTTTGGTTATAGTGCATGTTTTGGGTTGATGGGAAAACTGGAGTGCCCAGAAGAAACCCACCTAGACACAGGCAGAACATGCAAACTAATACTGCCAAAGACCATGCAAGCAAAGCAGTAACATCTCCATATAGACAAGAAAGTACATACCCTCCACCAGAAAGGTTAAATAGTGCACCTTTAAGTTTAAGATACTTTATTGCCCCTGTATCGGCCAGTGTGTCCTGAACATTACCCCATCCTTCAAAGATAATGGGGAAACTTTCTGGGCAGTGTAACATAAAATGATTGAACAGTACTGTGCAAATTAGATTAGCAAAACAAGGTGCATAACAGGATGTCTTACTTGAAGATATTGACCATGACATATTTACAGGATATGAATGATAAAAAATAAAAAAAAAACATGGTATTTTTGCTTTTCTCAGAATACTCCACTCATGCCCTGGCCTCATCTTATCTCAAGTGTTTGACCATAAAAGTCTGTGTGACGTGTGATTGAGAGGCGCTCGGGTTCAGGGCAGAAGAGCAAAAAAATTCCAGACGTTAAAATACGGCCGCTGATGCGTCAATCCAAATTAAAAAAGTTGAAGTGCCTTGGTTTATGCACAGACATCCACCATTTTTCATCCGGTTTGTCATGTTTATACACTGCCCATAAACCAGCTATATTTTTTACCTTGATACCAAAGTAAATTGATTTAAAAAAAAAAGTGAAATACAGTTTAAAGATTGATTTTCGGGGCTTTATCGTGCTGTATTGTTGTCATCTCATCAAAAACATTTACTGAACTTCTTCTATATGCAGTTTTAAAGTCCATAAACCTGCATATAGGAGAAGTACACATTTTTTACTTGTGTGTAAAGTACGTTTTCCTAATCTATTATTTTAAGTTAGAAAATGTGACCAAAGGCATGTTTATAAGTGAATTAAAGCCGCCACAAAAATGCATAATGTGTGTTCTTTAAAATTCTTATAGCACCTTCAACGCATTTATTTAAAAAAAAAAAAAAAAAGAAAGAAATACTGCTCATTTGCCACTTCTTTTGCCATTGTTATCTTTTCTACCAAAATACTGTTAGCAAACATGACAGGGTACTCGGTTATAGGCATTCATGACATAAGATTACAAGATTATGCCATTTTTTGGGTGACTTTCCTGTGTCTTTATGGATAAAACCTGATAACCATGTTGTTTAGACCTTAGAAATGTATTCGATCCTTCTATTTGTGCTGTAGATCATATTTCATTCTTTTCTCAAATGTTAAAAGGTCCATATTATGCTCTTTTCTGATCTATGTAATAATGTTGTGTCCTCAATAAAAACATACCTGGAGTTGCACTTTGTTTCATTTCACGCACAAACCCAGAAGGTTCATCTCTCCAACAGAAAACACTCCACCTTGTGATGTCATGCGGAAATGCAGGAAGTGCTCCACTGTGATTTTAAACTCAATACACCTAGAATCATTTGGATAATTTCAGCCCTGGAATTACCAATCTGGGGAAAAGGTAGCTGTTATCTTGAAAACTACTGCTGGAACAGAGCATTTTGAGCTTTGGAGATGTAGACAGACTAATAATAAAGGATTAGTCAAACTCCAGGTATGTGGTGATGAGCAAACAACATTCTAACCTGGCTTAAAACTCACAAAGAGTTCATTTTGTGTCATATGGGACCTTTAAAACTCCTGGATGTGAAAATGTGAATTTTGAACAGAATTGTAATGTCAGTCTGATTATTATTAAAAAAAAATTCTTTCAGTGCTGGGTATTGGTATTGTTGACACTCAACTGCTCCAAATCAGAATCAAAATATAAATGCCATTCAAGTTTATCAAGCTAATTTCAAGTTAAAATATAAATGACCCATAATACCACACCACCACCTCAAGGTTCACAGCAAGGCAAACATTTCAGAACTGGCTCGGTCCATGCTTCTCTGCAACTTTTTTTTTCCAAATAAACCACATCTCATGTAATTTGGTGATATAACAGCATATGAGCTTGTTGACAAGGCTATAGAAATCACCTCATTCATTTCTAGTTTCTTTCGGATGACCTCTCTCCCCCACACAAAGGTCCTCATGTCAGTCCGTACATGTGAAAGCCTCCTGCCATCGTCAGGACTAATAAAGAATACTGTTCAGCCCAACAGGAACAATTAACCCACACAGACCTCTGCTTTTGTGTCTTTGCCCAAAGTCTGTACACTGCAAATTACTCTCACTCTCTGCAACAAGTGGATCCTGAGTTGGCAATGAAAGATTTGGTAATTATTTTTCTTCTCCTCTGCTCACCGTTTAATGTTGGGGTGACGGTAAAAATACTAAGAACGCTGCTACTACTACTACTACAGCTACTACAACTACATAACTTCATAAAGACGTTTGGGTCTGGAACCATATTCTGTCTTCCTGATTTCTGATAGGAGTGATTGACAGGCAGATTAACCAATCAGAGAAAAGCATGATCCATTAGTGTCAAAACAAACAAGGCGGCTAATGGCTAAAAAAGTAAAGACTGAGAATTTCTGCAGAATCAACAAACAAAGCCCTGAACTCTGTATCAGGTAAAAGAAGTTAAATATTTTGCTCTGAAAAATATGAGAAGATTTGAGATGAGATTTCTTCCACATTTGAGAGACGTGTGCTATAGGCTGTGATTGGACATCTTTAAAACTGGACACTTGTTTTTGTTTGTTCTAACCTTCTGCATTTTAATAGAAAGTAGAAGAAACTGGTTGGTCAGGTAATACTGTTACTAGACTTACTGCACTTAGACCTAGTACTACTGCTACTGCTACTGCAACTGCAACTACTAGCCACCTACAACTACTACTACAAATAGAAGTAGTAGTTGTACAAATAGTCCATCTTTAAGTATATGTCCATGATAAGCATTTCATTTGAGCTTAGAGAGAAATTAATATGATTTCAGTATCTCCAGTGATTTGTTTTTTAATTGCATATTGGTTCAGAACAATAGTGAAACTGGCCTTTTTCAATACAACACATTTGGAAGAGGTCAATGAAAAAGTGCTTTCTCTAAGTGAATGTGGCGCTCTGAGCCAAATGGAGAGGTGGCTCGACAATTTCCAATTTCCAATTTCTCTGTTCAAATAAAGCTCTACATTAGGAAACATAATGAGCCAATTTTTTACAACCAAAATTTGGAGGAGTCAAAAAGCCTATCAAAATGAGAAATTTAAACTTTTAAAGCAAGAAGTATTTTACAGATATTTTATACAGAAGTTATTTTACACTTTTTAGTGGTACAAACTTCAAATGCAGGATTATTCAAACATGCATTAAAGGTCCTACATTATGCAAAATTGACTAGTGAGCTTTATGTCATGTTGAATGTTGTTGCCTCCTCAAAAACATACCTGGAGTTGTGTCTTGTTTCATTCACACAAGTTTGAGTAACCCTTTTTCATGAGTCTGTCTACATCTCCAAAGCGGAAAATGCTCTGTTCCACCTTGTGATGTCATGATGTGGTAGTTTAAGTTAATAGCTACCTTTTGTTCAGTGGTGGTAGGCAATTCCAGGGCTGAAATTATCCAAAAGATTCTAGTGAAGGTGTGAAGAGTGTTTTCTGTTTGAGAAGAACACAGCCTAAATATGTAGGATTTGTGTGTTAAACATGTGTGAATGAAACAAAACAATGTTTTTGATGAGGAAACATTATAACAGTTAAAAAATACTGCAAAATGGGCTCTTTAATCATGATCAAAAGCTAAAATTTGCATAATGTCTCCTTTAACAATAATACACTGTCCGAAAACAAAACTTTTACAAGAAACTCTCGCTAAGTAAATGCAAATTCTAATATACATCAAAAGTCAATACTGACAAATGCACAGATGAAAAAGCTGATCTCATAACACAATCTAAATGATGAAAGCACATTACAGGTTGGAGCCCATATTGTACAGACCACATGAGGTCGAAGGGGGGGAAAATAGGGCTATCAAAATAATTGCGATGCTAGAATGGGTCCTTTTATGTGGATTGACATGAAGGGTATGGCTTTTCATTATATTATTGCAGGTGTCTGTTTGGCTTCAGTGGGCCATTTAATTTGAAATACGCAAGTACAATGCAGTGGACTCAAAGAAGGGGTGGGGTGCCTGATCTGAGGAGGGGAAAGTGAAGAAATTGGACATATCTTTCAGGGATTGGGATCAATACGAGTCAAGCCAAATTCTCAACTGCATTCAAAGTGTCAGATAAGTTTATACTGTATATAAAAAGGGACAAACAGCGAGAGATAGAGGACTAAATTCATACCATACTGCATACAACTGTACAACAACTCACCCTTATGTAACAGATAATACTCCCTACAACTGTACAACAATTCACCCTTATTTAACCCTATGTTTTGTCGATCATTATTTCATCTTTGCACTGTTTTTCCTATGATCTCTTGTATATCGCTGAGGTATTTTTTTACTTTTTTGCTCATACATTTATATAATTATGCCTTATTTGACACCAGTCTCTTGCCATTTTTGCTACTTATTTTAAATTTATTATTACCACACATTACATTTTTGCCTTTGTTATTATAATATATTATGATGTGTGAGCTACTGTGTTCAAATAATTTCCCTTGTGGATCAGTAGTTTGTCTAAGTTCAAGTTTAAATAGAAAGTGTCTGATGTGAAAACCTGAAACACCCACTGCCCATGTATTTTTTTCATCAGAAGAGGTTTTAATGTGTTATCCATGCATGTTTGAGTTATTTAGCGATCTCTGTGATCAGTTAGTATGATTTTGTCCAAGACTCGGCTCACAATCCCACACAACAATGTTCCATAAAAATACAAAAGCAGGATGCAAACCAATATACTACAACTTCACAAACCTGATGAGATGTGCAGTAGTTTTGTTAGCGGAAAGCACATCTGAAGGGGAGTGACTTGGTGCAAAGAGCAAAGAGATTAAGAGTGTCAAAAATGAAACTGAAACATATCAAACACTTAAATAAGTCGTTTTTGGTGAACATTGCATTTTCAAAAACGATAAAAGTTAGCATGGTGATCTAAATATGTTATGTTAGCCATTACTACCCCATACAAGTGTAATAACAGTCTTTACGGTGTAGAATTGTTATTTTTAGTCTCATCTACAGCTGAAATGTTTCGCACTGGAGCTTTAAAGGTGCACTGTGGAAGTTTTCTGGTAGAGGGTGTGCCAGTTACCTGTCTCCATGGAGATGCTGTTGCTTTACCTCCAGTAATCCAAAGTATGGCGTTAAACTTTTCAATCTCCATAAACACAAGCAGGAGACGCCACCAGGCCTATTTACAGGCGAGATCTGTCAAGAGGCGACCCCACTCACAGTAAGAATGCAAGTTTTATTTTTGAGGTATTTTTGAGCAATAAAAACACCTATAGTCGAGTATATACATCTTATATACGTTCAATACGACACTGTGGAACATTACAAGCAAAGCAATAATCTCTGTATTGGTAGCAGACCTGAAAAGTTACGCAATGCACCTTTAAAAAGCATTCATATACCCCATGACAACCAAATTAAACGCTGTACACAATTCCTCACTCATCCCACCAAGCCCAGGTTCAAACAGATGTGAACATTTATCTCTTTACATTTTGAAAAGCAGGGATAATTAATTTTAGCTCGAGTTAATCCTTTCGTTTCTTCTCCTGCTGTGTTGATGTGAGGACTCCCACCGGGGTGCTGTCAGACCCCCAGACAAATGGACGGCCCATAATTCATTGCAGCGTTATGATCGTAAGACTCCAGGGCCCATGGTCGAGGTAAGAGCAGGATTTATGAGCGACTTCTCCCCTCTGGAATCATCAAGGTCAAATCTACATGTTTGACAGACGTCCAGCAGTCACTGAGCCCATATCTCTGCCTGTCCACAGCTACACAATCAATACATGTACCAGGAGAGCGCACGTGCAATGGGAGGCTAATGGGAAACGGGAAGACAACTGACTGATAGAAAAAAGCTATAGGATGCCAAGATATGAAATGTGTTTATGTTTTTGATTAGGTTATGTAGAAATGAAATGTGTGGAGTAACATACAAAAATATAGAGATATCATTTTTAAACTTCTACTGTAGTTTACTCACATGTATTACAAGTTTGTCGTCATATTAGATACAAAAAAATACACAGAGGGGATTTGGATATCTTATTTAGTATTTGCGTAAACTAGATTTGACTGAAAGTGTGCCTACAAATTCAAATTTCACCTCATTTTTTTAGTTAAATCTTTAATAATGCATGTACTTTTGAGACAATGGCTGCTGAAGTTACAACGTCCTATATAACACTATGGAGTCAAGTTGATTAAATTAAATATTAAAACATCTTTCAGTGCAGAGTGGACTATTCTGCTGTCACCACATGAAAGCTTACTGTCTATGTTAAGAGACAAAACTGACCAAAGAATTAAAAAATAAATGAGTTTTGCCTCCAGTGTCTTGCCTTAAATTACTGACAAACTTACCATAGATCCATAGATATACAAGCAAAAACAAAAGAAAGAAGTTTTCAAAAGAGCAATGGAAAAACCCAGAAAATCTATTGCGTCAGTATTAAATAAAGTGTCAGTAAATTTCTGAATATTTCTGTCTCCACTGGTTTAACTTTAGGCTAACTGACAATCACTGATTTTTAAGGGCCCAATTTTCCCCCCATTTCCCCATTGGAAATCTCACAAACACAATATAATGACAACTTCAAATATGCAAATTTTTCAATGTAATTACTTTTTCAAAATTAAAAATCTGAATTTTAAGCTAATCAACCATTATTCTTTACAGTCAATTGAAAATGAAATAAGTTTTTTTTTTTTTTTTAAATAAGCCCTTATGATCAGCGCATCTGTCCGTTTGCACCTACCTGTGGAATGTCTTCAGTCCTCAATAAAGAGGTCCTTGGACGTTGTCATGGCGACGCGGCGGGCTCTGGAGGACAGAGTCTGGTCTGTGATGAGAAGAGCCAGCTGACAGGTGATATCGATCCAGGCTCTCCGGTCACACAGAGGCTCCTATAGACATGTTTTATTTACATTAGTGCAACATTAAAATATATTGACATACACTGATAAAATGTTACACAGTCTAAAGTTTTTGAGCCATATTGACAGTCACCAGCTGGTTGCCTTCGTGACAAACTGACAGCGCTGCAGCCCATTCATAAATTATTTTGAAGTTTGTGATAAAAAGGGCTGAAAAGACTGAAATTATTTATGTATAGAAAGTCAATGCAAATGACATCGTCTCTAAATTTTAATTCAGTTTCAGTTTCAACCGTCAGTTCCGTGAAGAGACCATCCCAATAATTGGCCTGTTTCCAAATTTTTCATTAAGTAAAATCTGTTTTTCCCCAGTACAGATTTTAAAAGCAGCTAAAGTACACATTAGCATGCTAGTTGTTGTTAGCTTTACTGTGACAGGAAGCTCAGCTCTGGTCTCTGGAAGTTGTAAAAAGTGCTTATAAACTTTGCAATGAATTATGCAAACAATTTAAAATGAGCTGTTCAGTTTTCCACGTTTTTAAGAGTGTAAAAATCAGATACAGCCCTTTTAATGCCATACTGTGGAACTTTACAGGCAATGCAATTTCACCTTTCACAGTTTTAACTCTCCATGTTTTACTAATATTGTCCAAAATCGTCCTTTTGATTTTGATTTCAGGTTTGTATCGCCACTACTAATGCTGCTACTTACTGTATAAATATAGAAAATAAAAAAAGCCTTATTTCCCAATTGAAATAACACACTGGCGGTGTTCAACATGTATGTGTATGGTGGAATATTCAGCAGTTGCCATGGTGATAAAATGCACACAGCAGCAAACACTACCAAAAACAAAAAGGTGAGCGTGACCAACTTAAAACTGTTGGCTAAGAGCTAACTTGTGACTAATATTATTTGAAAGGGACTTGTTAAACAGCAAAAATCACCTCAGTCCTTGTACGTAGTTCCAACTCATTCATTTCAAGCTCAGATTAAAGTCTAACAAAACCTCAGACAGAGCAGGGCCTACAGTTAGCATTACACGCCAAGGGAATTTTGGTAATATCAGCTGCAAAGTATCAATGCAAACTTTCAGCCGTTTTCACTTTAAGTACAACTTTAAACCGCGTTCTCAGGCAAGGACGCCACACAAATAATCCATCATATGTATTAACAGTTTTCTTATTTTTACTAAACGGACAATTAAGTGCTCATTTCAGTCAAGAAATAAAACGATCATATTTCAGTTATCTCACATAGCAACTCCTCATTCATTTAACTTCGGCAGCAATATACCCCACACACAACACTGAACAGAGGCCAGTCCAAGTTAATTGCCTTATATTGTATTTTAACAAGAATGGGGTGTGTATATGTCAAGGTCGGGAACAGCAGTTTTAGAAGTATTGAAGGACTACATGTACTGTGTAGAGTCCATTGTGCAAAAACGCGTGAGCAGGGGTGGAGGTGAAGGTTCAAGATTATCCGCACAACTAGAAAAGGCATAGAAAATATACTGTTATAATAAAGTTTCCACAACTACCTTTTCTTTCAGTGTGTAACTATGGAAAAAGAATGTAAGTGAATGGACAGGATTTAATTAAAGAAGCACTGTGTAACTTTTCTGGTTGAGGATATGCTACATTGTGTTGTTTTCAGTTGTTATTGCTTTGACCAGAAAATTGCACGTTAAACATAACTAACTAAAATATATATGTATGGGAGTGGGCTCGTCTCTTCATAGATCTGACCAGTAATTTGGATTAGTGGTATATTTCTACTTTCCTTCATGAAAATGGAAGTGTACCGTGTAACTTTTCTGGTGGAGGCTCTGTTAAATGCGTTTCTTCATGGAGACGTTATTGCTTTGTCTGGAACGTTTCACACTATGTCTATCAAAACAAACAAACAAGACCAAATTACAGGTCAGATCTGCGGAGAGGCGACCCTGCTCACAGTCAGAATGCCTGTTTTTCTAGGAATTTTTGAGATCTAAAACCATTTGTAACTGAATAAATGTAAGGCAGAGCTGTTTAATGTCACACTGTGGAACATTCCAGGCAGAGCAATGACATATCCATAGAAACAAGCAAGTGACGGACCCTCCACCAAGAAAGTTACACAATGCACCTTTAAATGCCATATGGTGGAATCTTCCTGACAAAGTTTTAGCATCTCCATGGAGACAAGCAGGTTGTGGGGCCTCCACCAGAAAAGTTCCATAGTAAACCTTTAAGACTGGTCCATTTCCTTTGACTTTGGGGATTACATTTGCAGTAAAAGTGGTCAGATCTTTAAACTTTATCCAGTGAGATCAGCATAGTACATTTCCACCATGATTAAAGTGAGTTCCCTAAATCCTTTGGAAACTGACCAATCAGATATTCAGATTGTTCTTTAAAAAAAAACAAAGCATTTAATTTGAGACTTAACTTGTAATGTAACGTAATCCATTTTTCACAATTTCACAGCATAGTTTTCCACAAACACCTTTGAAACTTACCTGCACCTCCACATGGTTCAAACAAAGAAGAGGTGTGGTCTTTGGCGGCCATTTTGAAAACTTCATGGGTCAAAGGTGAGAGGAAACTGTTTTTTTTTTTGTTTTTTTTTGTTAAAGTACATATTTGAATGGATTTAATGGGAATGGGAAAGTACTTCAAAACATATTCACTCCTTTGCCAAATATTACTTTATTCTCTTATAATTTTCAGTGCACACTCATATTAGAGATTACAATTCTGATATTTCTAACACTATAATGACTGAGTGTATGATGTGAAGGAAAATTCCAACGCAGCTGAATCACGAGTGTGGGTGGGGCATCGCCGCAATCTCATGTTATTAATAGGAATTACGTTTTCAGTTGCGTCTATTTGATGATATTGATGATGTGTAACGTTTTAGCAGGAAGTTCTCAAAACGAGTTAAACAGAAAAATATAAACAATTCTAAATATAGAATTATAGTTTGCAATTGTAACTACTTTTGTAAAATATTATTAAAATGCATTCGAGTCTGTACAAGTTGTTGTTGTTTTTTTGTTTGTTTTGTTTTTGTTTTTTATTTTGTCTTCTTACTTGACACCAAATTGAAAAAAGCATCAAGGAAGTAAATAAATGAATGACATTAAAGAGTACCTGTTATTAGTTAAGTCCTACCCTAAGGTGTGAACTGTCCCTGAGTCATATTTTACAGGATCGTGCAAGCCTATAATGGTTGATCTGGTACTTACGTTCACTCCACAATCGTTCGTCCAGTTAACAAAATCGTTCTATTTTAGCTGATATGTTTTTTTGCATGTATTTCTTGCCATGGAACATTCAAAGTCAAAAACGATCTCTTGTCTTGTTTAAAATCCGAAATACCCAATATAAGCTCAGAGGTACGGCCATGTTTATAAAAAAGAAAACATTATTAAATTTTGTATAGCTGTTAAAGGGTTGGACCTCTGTAACAACTGCACAGAAGACCTCAAATTGTGTCCCACTCTCTTCCACTTTTCAAAAGAAGTTTCAAAACAAGTTTAAATGTTTAACTCTGGGCGAATCCATTAATTATGATACTTATTTTTGCTTTATTTTGCTATACCTTGCTGTAATATTTTACTTTACAAAGGAATAAAGGGAAGACCTAAGCTTAAACTTCAGCCGACACCTTTTCGGTCTCTGTATGTTAAAGATGCATTGTGTAACTTTTCTGGTGAGGGTCCATCAAACGCTTTTCTCCCTGGAGATTATTATTGCGTTGTCTGGAATGTTTCACAGTATGGCATTAAACCTTTATCTCGTCATGGAGACCAAACCAGACCAAGTTACAAGCTAAGATCTGTGGAGAGGCGATCCCGCTCACAGTCGGAATACCTGTTTTTCTAGGTATTTTTGAGCTATAAACAATGCAATGTAGAGCTGGTTAATGTCATACTGTGGAACATTTCAGGCAGAGCAATGACATATCCATAGAAA
This sequence comes from Taenioides sp. WSHXM2023, assembly GCA_029959045.1. Classification (NCBI taxonomy): domain Eukaryota; kingdom Metazoa; phylum Chordata; class Actinopteri; order Gobiiformes; family Gobiidae; genus Taenioides; species Taenioides sp. WSHXM2023. The sequence continues at coordinate 2,305,409 of CM057104.1, forward strand.
CAAGCAGGCGATGCACCCCCAACCAAAAAGTTACACAGTGCACCTGTCAGAAAATCACACAGTTATTATGATTCTTAATAGAAAGGTTGTAAAGCTTTCTCTATAAAAAATGAAACTCAGAAGGCAGATTCTGTTTTAAGCTTGCAAGCTTGGGGATCGTAGCGCTTGTTACAGCTCGTCCTACCGCCCCAGAACAGGCCTGGGGGTCCTCGTAGCGCTTATTACAGCTCGTCCTACTACCCCAGAACAGGCCTGGGGGTCCTCGTAGCGCTTGTTACAGCTCGTCCTACCGCCCCAGAACAGGCCTGGGGGTCCTCGTAGCGCTTACTACAGCTCGTCCTACCGCCCCAGAGCTGACTCTCCCCTTGCTTGCTTTTTATTACAAGACACAGGTCAAAAGGGCAAAAGGCGGTCACATACTACAACATAACACCCACAAAAATAGAAATAGAAAACAGGATGTGTGTGGTGGTGTGAACACTAAAGCAGACACTGTGTGTCAGACAGTGTCGTAAAACAGAAGTATACTTTGATAAAATATAAAATAAACATTATAAAATATAAAATCCTTTACAGCACCGTTAAATATTGTGGAATAAAGTCAGAATATACCTGGGACCAAAATAAAGTAATGAATTCCAGAGACATCTTTGAAGTTAGAAGCAGAAAACAGGGCAAAACATGAGAGCATAAGAATCAAGTGTACTTCTTTGAGACAAATTACAAAAAATCTGGAAAATATAATATCCAAATCAATATATGTTTTGCGAACCACGGAGAACCCGAATTTTTCCTTTCAAATCAAATACCAAGATCTAACATACCTCTTTGCAATTCTTTACCCCGCCCCTAAACCAAAATCATTGTTTGTTGAAAAAAGGCCAGGTTACATGAGTCGCCCATGTCTCCCAGACCAGTTAAACCAGATGCCACGCCTGCAGACTTCTTACAGGACAAGGACACATGACGCTGGCGTTTGAGTTTCTCTTCCTACACTTCAGACAAATCAGCCACAGAGACACACACAGGTAAGACTATTGTTACTATATTATTCTTATTATATAGGCCAATATTATGACTTTTATTATATTCAAAGTTTTCGTCAAGTTTGAAAATGTATTAGTAAAGAATGCACTTTTTTCTTTTCTAGTTAAATTGTAGTAGTTTTAGCAGCAGTAAAGACAAAAGATAGCATGTTTAACTTTGTGGGAATCCTTTGTGGGAATCCTATATTGAATAAATTCTAATGTTATTCACTTTTTTGTAAATATTTTTTTAACATTGATGGCGTGGGAACTTCCTTACTTTTGTTTAGTTTAATAATAACATTCAATTAAAAGTTTTATGGTCTTATATAATACAGACCAACTCTTACTGTTATTCTTCGGTTTATATCAAGGTTTGTCTAGACTCATATTTTCAACATAAACATAAACATAAACATAAACATAAACATAGAAATATAGAAACAAAAGAAATGAACTGAGTTTGAATCCAGGGCCATATGGGTTTTATAGTTATGATAAGATGTCATTGTTGCAATTAGCAATTCAAACTAAATATTTAGAATGTTCAAAAGTCCTCAAAATGGCACCATAAACAATAAAACTGAAACCCATGAATGCTATAAACCTGTGTTATGGTTAGTGATGATAACTTTATTTTATCAGTACACACAAGCTGGATCACTTTTAATCTGGTAGCTCTTTAAAGTGAATATTCCTACTTGGAGCTTAATTACGGTGATAAACAGTAATTACTTTTTTTTCTCTCTCTCTCTAAATCACAACTGAAATAACTTTTAATCAAATGTTTTATAGATTAGAGCAAGAATCATAGTTGTAACTGAAATTAAATGCACAGCCCTGTCGCTACCGATTGATCACATTATTACATTAAAGTTGCACTGTGTAACTTTTCTGGTTCTGGTTACATTTCCAGCTTGTCTCCATGGAGATATTATGTCTTGGGCCATCACAATATATCAAATTACACGTCTCTTTGCTTAAACACAGTGTGATGATGCAGCAACAGCTAAAAACAGAGAGAACTACATAGACCATGATGCTTTGCTCTGCTCTTCAGTCCAATCTGCATGATGAAATAACTGTTATTAAGCACTTTTAAATCTTAATTATTTTGATTATGACAGAAAAGATGCATATTGTGAAAATATCATATCGAGGTTTGGATATCGTGGGCCCGCTACCAAGAAAAATTACACAATGCATTAAATTTAAATGCAATGCAAATTTAAAATCTCTCACACACTTTCACAAGAGTAACGTCTGAGTAAAAGCCCAATGCACTTTGGAAAAGCTTGGAAAGGCTCACTCCAAATCACTAGCGTGCCACCAATCTACTTTAGCGTCAGTGTTAAATAAATGGGGCACCAGTGTGTGGGATGTTATTTTAGCGTCAGGGTTATCACTTAATACAGCGTAAAGTCTGTGGGGAGCCATTGTAACAGACACTTAAGAGACAGAGCGATTCTCGAGGCAGGGCCAATGTTCATCTGACTATAAGAAGAGCGCATCTGTCAGTTCAATGGGACTTCAGTCAATAAGACCCCCATAAGGGATTTAAGCACAGTGTTAATGATACGCATTTACTCAAAGGGAAAATTCTAACGTTATGGATTGTGTTTACTGAGTGTACGCATTCATTTGAGCTAAATAGTGATGCTAATGCAGTGAGCTACAGTGAGTTTCATAATATAAGAAGTGGAAGCCCATGAGGCGTTTGGTGGAGAGGATGAGAAGAGGGAATTTGAAGAATGTGGTACGGCTGGTTGAAAGGGTTCCTTAAACTGGTGAAAGTACAATAACAAAATAACTCATGAGTTACTCATTTGGAAAGTTCAAATCATGTTTTTGTGCTAAATGTTTTCCAGAAAAAAGGGTGCACTGAGAAGTTAATACATGGGTGTCCAAACTATGGCCCAGGAGCCAAGTGCGGCCTTCAGACCACCTGCTGAATTTGTTCAACTGATTATATGCAGAACTTTTTTACTACAAATTGAAGTCATTCCACCACTATTAGCTCCATACCATCACGTTGCATTGTGATACAGACCAAAATGTAAATTCAAAGCCTTATCAAAGGTACTGGAGCTCTAGCAAACCTGTGTAAAATGGACAAATGTGAATGATACACGACATCGACACAGTTCTGTGACCCTTTAGTTGGAATATTTTTCAATATTTGAAAACGTTTGGACACCCCTGGGTTGATATCTCTACAGTGAGGAGAATTTGGTTTGTTACCTATTCATAGATTTAAGCTTCATTAAACAGAGAGCAATTAACAATTTACAACAAAATATCCCATGGTTCAAATTTTTCATCATTCTGAAACCCATAGATAGCACTAGCTTTCATTTCTTAGGAAAGACATTCACTGAAGATTCTGAATTTAGCAAAGCAAGTAAAAAGTTAGAAAGAACAACTCTCTAAAACTACTGGCCATGATATATTGTTATTATTTCACTATCTGCTGGTCTCCATTGAGATGTTATTCTGCTTTGCCTGCATGGAATGTTTCACAGCACAGCATTAAATTTAGACCTATAACAGACCTGTATTGCATGTTGTCGCCTGATTGTCTCCATGTTCGGTTAAAGCCATACTGTGGAACATTCCAGCCAAAACAATATGCCCATGTGTTCCCTCTGAATTTCAGTCATACATTTTTTAAGCATTCTATTTGAACTTTTAAGCCAAAACTATTTATAGATGTTTCCACCACTGCACAACTTTTCAGCATATGGTGGAGGAGAAAGTCTTGCCATTATTTTATGCAGTCTGTCTAATTGTACAACTTTCTAATTTGTTCTGTGTAATACGTTCTCAGTGTGGGCTTTTGCATAAACATTATGACTAATATACATCAAGTGCAACTGAGTCTCCATAAAGCCCTCACATTATAGCAGCCATTACCACAAACAACACAAGGAAATGAGTGGGCGTCATATAACATAATGAACAAAGTATAAAAAGTATAGTGTTCAATTGATTTACTGTCTTTTTGTTATCCCACAGCTAACATCCATCAAACGCATCTGCACATCTTCACACCTGTTTGCAAAGCATCATGGGTAAAGGCGCAGGAGAGGAGTGGGATGAGAGATGTCCAGAGGAGACGTATCCGGATGATGACAAGCCCAAGGTGGTCGATTCCCAGCCCAAAAAGTCCGATGAGAAGAAGCAAAGTTCTGGAGGGGGTTGTCCCAAATGCTGTATCAAAACCAGAAACTGTCTGATGAGTGCAGAGTGCGGGAGAGCTCTGCAGATCTCCAGTGTGGTGGCTATGTGTGGCATGTGTCTGCGTATGTTTGTCTGTAAGTGTTAATATTCTCAAAATCTGTTTCTAAAAGATCAGGTATCACGTTAGAGATTCAGAGGACTTCATTTTAAACGTGCATTGTGTAACGTTTCTGGTGGAGCGTCCGTCCAGTGCTTTTCTTCGTGGAGATGTTGTTGCTTCATCTGAAATGTTTCACAGTATGGTATTAAAACTTTCTATCATCATGGAGACAAAATCAGACCAAGTCACAGGTCAGATCTGTGGCGAGGCAACCCCGCTCACAGTGAGAATGTCTGTTTTCTCTAGGTTTTTTTGAGCTATAAAACCATCTGTAGTTGAATAAATGTAAAGTAGAGCTGTTTAATGTCATACTGTGGGACATTCCAGGCAGAGCAGTGATGTATCCATACAAACAAGCAAGTGATGGACCCCCAACCAAAAAGTTACATAGTTGTTTCCTTTCACCATTTCCTCTTTCCGAGTTGTACTTAATGTGATTAGTGCTATCTACAGTATCACGTGACTGTAATTTTATGTAATTAATAATAATACATTTTATTTGTAATGCACTTTACATTTCACTGAAAACTCAAAGTGCTACATAGCAGATAAATTACATAAAACACAATCATATTTTCTTGACATTTAAAGGATTGCATTTGTTTTCTAAATGAAATAATGCAGGTTTATTAACACAACGGCCTGTTTACTGTAAATGAATTTGGTGGTAATGTTTTTTTCTTTCTTTGACAGAATCTAATCTCGGGGTCATCTCATCTCCACGTGTTGCCATGGTGATCAGGAGGCAGAAACTCAACCTTCAACCCTATTTATAAAGATGATTAATACAAGCTTAAAATGTACTTATTTTTTCCACACTATTTATTGGATCAGATTATCCAAGCCGCTCTGTACAAAGTGTAAGTAGGACAAACCCAGTGAAGAGATATTAAAACATAAGGACCAATCTAGTATTGATGAATTAGTGGTATGTAACAACTTTGATTCACTGTTTACCTGAACAAATGTACATAGTGTTTTTATAGCCTTGAATAAAATGCTTGTAGTTAAGAACTGCTACTGTTGTCTTTAAGAAGTTACGTGTGCATAGAAAGTGTGTATAAAAATCCAATCCAAGTTTATTTGTATAGCACATTTTATAAACAAGACAAACAAGAGTTTCCAAGGTGCTGCACATAGCATTGTAAAACATTTAACTCTAAAAATTCAACAGAATTATGTTCCAGACAAAGGGAACTCAATAAATAAATAGTAACAATAAAAGCAGTGCTAAAAAGAATAAAATAGATACAAACAAATAATAAAAAATAAAATAAACAAGAGACAGAAGACCACACAACTCATGCGATGTTAAATGCCAGAGAATAACCGTGGAAGACATACCCTCCACTAGAAAAGTTACGCAATGCACCTTTAACCAACCAATGCTGCTGGTGGTATACTAATAAAGCTAATCTGGTAATCTCAGTAGCTCTTTGTGTGTACCATCTGCCTGTTTCGTAACACCACAGTGATATAAGATAAACTAAAGGATTGTGGGACAGCTGGCCGACCTACATTTGAGTCTAACACCAGGTCTAGATTATCTCACTTCCTCTGCGGGTGACAAAGAGAGTGGGCGAGCGACACAGGAGCAGACACAGTGGCACAGAAGACATCTAGTCTCGGACAAATGCTATACTAAACATTCTTTGGAGATCTGGAGTGGGGAAAAGTGGTGAAAGCTTAAAGTGTCTGAGAATATATAAAGTTATAAAGGTCATGGTAGTTTGACAGTTTTTAGAGTTAAGATTTTGACCAAAAATGACATATTCAATGTTCATTTTGTGATTTTCCTCTGTGAAAGTAGCTGTACTCATTCAGTATTATATTTCAGTATACCAAGTAATACTATGGCAACTATTGTGATATCATAACATTTCTATTAAAATACATTGAAACAGTATCAGTATCAATATTTTTCCATGTGAATCACTACTTTTTGAAAGCTCAGTCAGTATCAATATATAGATATTTGGTATTGATCAGTCCATCACTAGTCTGAAGCTTTGGCAAACAGTATTTTTTGAAAAGGGAAAGATTCTCACAGAAACATCAAATAATTTGTCTGAAACCCACAAATACCATTAAGAAGTCCTCATTCCTGTACTCAACTATAAAAGAGCTTTTATATTTTCAGGTTTATGTTAAAAAGAGGATTTCCATACTGGATTGTAGGAGGGTGACAGGTTTGCCACCTTCTTTACTATATAGAGGTGCTGCTTTGCCTGGAATGTTCCATGGTATCATCTAGATATCATTGCAAAAGGCATTCTTACTGTGAACGGGATCGCCTCTCCACAGATCTGACCTTTAATTTGGCAAGGTGGCGCTACCTGCTTAAAAGTTTAATTTCACATTGTAAAACATACCAGGCAGGAAAGCAATTACATCTCCATGGAGACAAGCAGGGAGCAAATCCTCTACCTGAAAAGTTACACATTGTACCGTTAAAGGTCCTATATTATGCAAAATTGACTCTTGTGAGCTTTAAGCCATGTTATAATGTTGTTACCTCATCAAAAACACACCTGGAGTTGTGTTTTGTTTCATTCATACATTTGAGTAATCCTTTATTATTAGTCTGTTTATATTTCTAAAGCTCAAAATGCTCTGTTCCAACTCCAGGAATGTTTGTGATAAGGAAACAACATTAAAACATGGATCATAAAATAGCATAAAATGGGCCCTTTAAAACTACAACTGTTGTGAAACAGTTAAAAAAACTCTTTATTTACTGCACCAAAAGCCTAGATCCAGTCATACAGGTACCGAGGTGCATTTTTCAAAAGGTTTCTGACCATGGACATTTGAATAGCCAAAGTCTCAAATGTGGGTTCAGTGTTCAGTATGTGTGACCCGAAGTGACAGCTATTATTTCTGAAGTGCAGAGCCAGATGGAAGTGGACATGACTCACGCAGCAATAATGGAGAAGAGTGTAAATGCCTGTTAGTTCACCACAAGAACATGTAGCTGTACTCTTAAAGGGCCCATATTACATTATTTTCAGATCTATGTTATAATATTGTTTCGTTATTTAAAAATATACCTGGAGTTGTGTTTTGTTTCATTCACACATGTTTAACACACAAACCCTGGATATTTAGGCTAAGTTCTTCTCTCAAACAGAAAACACTCCACCTTGCGATGTCATGTGGTAATACAGGAAGTGCTCCACTGTGTTTTTAAACTCCATACTATGGAATCAACTTTGCCAGTGATTTAGATATAATGAAGTGAAAATTGAGTTTGCTTGTCACCATAGATTATATATATAAATGGACATAGCTAACATGCTAGCCGGCGCGTTCCATATAGGAAGAGAGCATGGGGGCGCTTCCGGCTCCATCAGCTCTGGCTCCAATTGATTTACACTGTAATATTTTCGCCCCTGTCTCTGTAACTGCTGCTGCGAGCCTCGTCATTCTGGTCTTAAAATGTTCATATTAACTCACTCTACATGATCCTGGTGTTTTTACTTTGCTATTTTGGCCATTAATAAATTCGCCCCAATATCTGCTAGCCTCTGTGAGCTTCATTTGACTGGAGCTGAACACTATGGGTGACGTCACACTCACTTAGTCCACCTCTTTATACAGTCTATGCGTATCCTATGGTAGCTAGGATCTACAGTGAATAAATATCAGAACACAATAAAGAGCTTAAGTTAACATTGCACTACAATACCTCTGCTTCATAATATTCCCTTTTCCACAGTCATTTCCTGTTTATTCAGCTCCCGCCACCTTCTTCTTTGTCACTGCTGCCATCACAACACAGGGGTGACATTTTAAGCCGACAGATTAGGGCCTCACTCCAATTAATTTCGCCTTCCTTTCCCCCTGTTAAATACACAATCAAGCAAAGGCAAAATGTCAGAGAAACAAACCAGGAACCGCCGTGTGCTTGACAATTACCACCGAGCGACTCACAAATGCCAATATGTTAAAGTGGAGCTGTGTGTGAGAAGAATAGAACCTCTGTACAAGAACTTCTATTGTTAAGAACTGGAAGGGCCACACCTGTAGAGACGTGCTTCTTCTGTCTCCAAACCAGAGGAGAAAATGGATAATTATCAGGAAATTAAAGGGCTCATATTACATTATTTTCTGATGTGTTATAATGTTGTTTCCTCATCACAAACCTGCAGTTGTGTTTTGTTTCATTCACACATGTTTAACACACAAACCCTGCATATTTAGTCTTCTAGTTCTTCTCTCAAATAGAAAATACCCTGTTCCATTTTGTGATACAGGAAGTGCTCCAATGTGTTTTTAAAATCCATACACCTTCACTAGAATCATTTGGATAATTCCAGCCCTAGAATCGACAATTTCTACTGAACAGTAATTTGAAAACTACAGCTTCATGACATCACAAGGTGGAACAGAGCCTTTTGAGCTTGAGATGTAAACAGACTAATAATAAAGGGTTACTCAAACATGTGTGAATGAAGCAAAACACAACTCCAGGTATTGAGGAGGTAACAGCATTATAACACACGAGAAAAAGCTCACAAAAATCAATTTAGCATAATATAGGACCTTTAAGAAAGTCCACACCGGTAGAGACATGCTTCTTCTGTCCAAACCAGAAGAGAAAATGGGTAATTATCATGAAATTAAAGGTGCACTGTGTAACTTTTCTGGTGAAGGATCTGCTACTTGCTTGGCTTCGTGGTGATGTCATAGCTTTGTCTCGATTGTTCCAGATTATAGCCTTTAAAGGTCCTATATTACGTAAAAATTACTCCTGTGAGGGATATAATATTGTTACCTTGTCAAAAACAAACCTGGAGTTGTGTTTTGTTTCATTCACACATGTTTGAGTAATCCTTTTTTATTAGTCTGTCTGCAACTTCAAAGCTCAAAATGCTCTGTTCCACCTTGTGATGTCATGAAATGGTAGTTTTCAAGTTAACAGCTACCTTTTAAGTTTAGTTCAGTAGAGACTGGTAATTCCAGGGCTGAAATTATTCAAATGATTCTAGTGATGGTGCAAGAAGTAAAAAAAAAAAAAAAACAACACATGAGATCACAAGTGTTTTCAGTTTGAGAGAAAAACTCCATGTTTTTTGATGAGGAAGCAACATAAAATAGATCAGAAAATAGCATAATATGGGCCCTTTAGTGTTCAAAAATACCTTGTAAAATATGCAGTGAGCAGGTATGCCTCACTTGCTTGTCTCTGTAGAGATGGATCACTTTAATGCCATTCCGTGGAACGTTCTTGGCAAAGCAGTAACCATAGCAACTCCAATGTGGCGCCTACTACTAGTGCCCCCAGAAGTGACACGGAGCTCCTTTAAATACAATCACATAAAGGGTTGTATTTTTATGACATTGAAGAGTTATGCTGAAAGCTCTAAAGGTCATGGTTAGTATGCAGTGCAGTATGCATGCTTTGGGCTGAATCAATGTGTGTACTTAAATTGGGTTAACCCTGTAGATTGAATATAGAGATCACACAGTCAATCAGTTCAAATAGCTGTTGGATTTGGCAGATACATGAAAAAAGATACTCTGCTTAAATGGAACAAAAAAGAGGAGTAATGTTAGCATGGGGGCACTCTACCTCTCATCAGTGGCCTGTTTCTGAACTGATGTTTGTATGAATGTTGTGTCAAGGTCAGAGGAGGAGGTGGGTGATCGTGTACACTGGCAGCCTTGCCTCCCTCAGTCTGCCCCAGGGCAACTATGTCTCACCACCACTGAGTGTGAAGTGAATGAATATTGCATTAGAGCTGCTTGGCAAACACATCAGGAGGATCGCTGGAAGATTGGCAAGTTTGGGAATTGTGTCCCAGAACTCCCAGAGGAATAAGAATCCTGGAACCTCACTGCTGATAGGAAACAGTATTGATCTCTGTGCCACTAAGTGTACACCCAAACAGGCAACTATTTAGCAGCTTCCAACAGGACATTTACAACAGGCTGATACTGACTTTTGGCCAAACTGCTGCCTAAACAGTACACACAAAGCTTTACTTGAGCACTTTTTTACAAAGAGGTTAATGCACAAAAAGTGACTACACGGCTTTCTTAAAGGTTTACAGTAAAACAGGACTTTGTAGTGAATTTAAATCACAATAATTTGGGGAAAATAATCAAAATCGGATATATCGGCAGAACTTACTGACGCTCTATCAGGAGGTGTAAATTTAAATGCCTGTAATTTCTGACACGTGCATTGACTGGAGTGTATCGTCCTCTCTCCATCTCCTCCCCACACTGTTTTCTATGTTGTTCTTTAACTCTCTCTGTCTTTCTGTCCATCTCTCTGTCTGTCTCTCTGTGGCTCATCTGTGTGGCTCTCTCCCTCTCTCTCAGTCCCTCTTTCTCTCTCTTTCTTTCAGTCCCTCCTCACCCTCCTGTCTTAATCTCTCTCTCTGTCTTCCGCTCTGGGTTTAATGGTCTTTGGAGTGGAGTTGGAAGGTCACTGTTTCTATGTACATCCACTCTGCAGTTCACAAACACTAAACTACAACTGTATACTGTCAGATCAGTGTGGGTCAGGGGGTTATACGTATGGATGTGTTGGACCAAAAGGAGGGTTTTGCTTAATAATAATTATTATTAAGCAATAATAATAATAATAATAATAATAATAATAATAATAATAATAATAATAATAATAAGTATTTATCATAATGTATTATTATTATTATTATTATTATTATTATTATTATTATTATTATTATTATTATACTCTTTAGGACTGTTTTTGAAAGAAATATTTAATAGTTTTCATTTTTTGTCAAGGATTTGGTCCACAAACTTTATCTTGGCTCAGATATTGGCTTAAACTTACAATCGTGCCTGTATGTTTAAATAATGCCACAATACAAAAAAAAAAAAAAAAAAAAAAAAAATCATCATAGTTCACTTGATCAGAATCAGAATCAGAATCAGAAAAGCTTTTATTGCCATTGTCAGTGAACACAATTCACAGACTAGGAACTTGCTTTGGTGATAGAGAGGATGTCAATGCCGCTTTTAATTTGATGTAGATAGGCCCAGTAATTACAGAGATATTAACCATAAACCAGGTCAACAAATGTGCGATCTGACAGTTAAACAGCAAATTCCTCTGGATTTCTGACCTGCCTCCAGCTCCATTTTAATCTATGTCCAATTTTCAATATTGTGATACTGCCCTGAACCTTTTCTCTCAGACTCCTTCTCATATTCATTTGCCACCTGATGAAAATGTGTGTTGCCAGCAAAACGTTATTGGCACTTTTCCCTTTTTCTGCTATTTTTTTTTTTTTTTCGCTCCCGTGATGACACACATGAGCATCTGCTTTCACATTCACGCGTCACAAATCACACTGCGCGTACTGACAAGTCCATCCTCCATGACACTGTTAAGATCATTTATTACAACAATTCTTAAACTGACAAATAATTTGACAACTTACTCTGATGATTTTAAAGGTGCACTATTACATAAAACGTATCTTCATGGAGAGAAGCAAGTTATGGGCCAGATCTTTGGAGAAGCAAGCCCACTTATTGTAAGACAGATTATTTTTTATTGCCTTAAAATACTTGTAATTGAATAAATGCAAGACAGACAAGTTTAAAGCCATACTGTGGAACACTCCAGGCAAACATGACATCTGGAGACATGCAGGTGACTGACACTACACCAGAAAAGTTACACAGTGCTTCTTTAAGACATCACTCCAGTTGTGTTTTCTGTCATTTCACCTTGAAATTCTGTCATTTCACCTTTTTTTCCTCACAGTATCTTTTAATGCCATACTGTGGAACATTCCAGGGAAAGGAATAACACGTGGTGACAGAACCTCCACCAACAAAGTTACACAATGCTGCTTTAAGACAGTGGTTCCCAACCTTTATTGTGTGTTTCTCACACTCTACACCCGATATTTAAATATATATTTTTTTACTTTTAATAACAGCAATTATATTTTTCTTGTTTGAATGATATTTATGTCAAAGTTATCCTACAGAAACATTATTAAGTATGCAAAATATACAGAACATTTTAAATTAAAATACTATTCAAGTCCATCTTTCTTTTAAATCTGAAATCATTCCCCCAATGGTCCCCGTATCCCTGGATGAAAAACACAGCTTTAACCCATGACTCCAGTTGTATTATTTCAACCTAAACTTCTTCACTGTCACATTTTACCTTGGAACTTTTTTTTTTTCTTCTTTTTTTCTGACAATATCTTTCCCCTCCACCATGAAGATGAAAGCATAAAATGTGCATTGGTGTGTGTGTGGGCAGGCCCTGTTTTGCGGCATACATTTCAGACACGATCATATGAGAGAGGGAAAGAAAGGCGCGTGATGAAATTTGTGATCTCATCTGTGCACCCGGAGCCCCTTCCCCATAGCAGCCTCTTATAGTCGTCAATCATCGCCATGGAGACGCCTTCAAATTCAGATGGATGGAGAGGCGAGGAGGAATTTCAAACATGGCCGACAGGAGCAGTGAGATTGTGGACAGAAGAGGAGCGTCTCGTGTCTGGGGTGATTACACGGCCAAGGTAAGAAGGCACACCCAAGTCCCAAGATTGAGCAGTAAAAAGTTTAGAAGACGTTTATCGTCATAGTTACCTGTTGAATATTAAGTTGTATAGAGAGATGTGTGTAACGGCAAAATATTCAAATCACATTTTTGCTAAAAGTTCAAATTTAAAGGGGCCATATTACATTATTTTCTGATCTACGTTATAATGTTGAGTCCTTGTCAAAAACATACCTGGAGTTGCATTTTGTTTCATTCACACATGTTTAACACACAAATCCTGCATATTTAGTGTCTTCTCTCAAACTGAAAACACTGTTCCACCTTGTGATGTCACGTGGTAATACAGGAAGTGCTCCACTGTGTTTTTAAACTCAATCATCTGGACAATTTCAGCCCTGGAAATGCCATTCTCTACTGAACTAAAAGTAAAAGTAGATATTAACTTGAAAACTACAACTTCATGACATCACAAGGTGGAACAGAGCATTTTTATCTTTGCAGATGTAGACAGACAAATAATAAAGTTTTACTCAAACATGTGTGAATGAAACAAAACACAACTCCAGGTATGTTTTTGACGACCACCATTATAAACCCAATGGCTCTGACAGCGTTAGTGCAGAGGAGATTGTGGTTTTGACAGACCAATACTTTTAACTCTTTCTTTAGAGTTTATGCTGTCTGAGAAAAGTAAAACAAAAATACAACAAAAACAAAACAGAAGCTTCTAACACCTTGACAGTTCTCCAGTTCCCTCAGTACCAAACACAGTGGTTGCTGATGCCGGCCTTGTCTTGTGTAAACTGAATTTGAAGACAGCTCAGGCTAATCTCGCAGAAAGCTAGCGATCCGCGCATGTATTTCCTGTGTCTCCCGCTGACCCTGACACACTGTGATCCTGTTTGGGAAAGAGCCTGGATTACATCAGATTTGTTTTGTTTGGTTTGTCGGCGGTGAGCGGAGACTTGAACACAAACATATATTGCTCTTAGCTGAAATCACACAAGGTCGACCTTCACACCCACCTGCAGAGCTAATGCCGCTAAAGAGGCTACTCAACTTTTGTCTTTTTTTTTTTCTTGCCCAAATTCCACATCTTAGGTAATGGGAGCAGGTAAAATGTAAAGAAAAAACATTTATCAAGTTAACAGTTAAAGGTGCACTGTGTAAGTTCTAAGGTGGAGGGTCAGCTACTTGCTTTACTCCATGGTGATGTTATTTTTTGCATGGTATTTCCCACAGTAGGGCATTAAACATATCTGCCGTGCATTTATTAAATTACAGGTGTTTTATAGCTCAAAAATACTACTTGAATAGCATGAGTTCTTGTCATTTGCAGGCTTGCTTCTCCATAGATCTGACCATTAACTTGTCTTTATTGTGATAACCAAGTTAATTTCCATATTGTGAAATAAAGATTATAATACGTTGAATTTATATAGCTCAGATTCACATATTATTGATACTTTGCACTGACATCTTGCTGGGGGTGTTCTACATGTATGTGTATGGTGGAATGTTTCCATGGTGACACAATACACACATTAGCAAACACAGACAAAAAATAAATAAATTACAAAATGGATTTAAACAGCACATTTTCCGAAGTCTGTGATCAATATGAGCGTTCATGGTCCTGTTTAGGTGTTCGATTTTCAACAAAAGCTGAGAGCCCTGGAGACTGACAGAAACATGGCTGCCAATCTGCGCCATCGGCCCCTCTGACCACCTCCAGTCACTTACTCACACACCACAATCATATTAGGTAAGGTGGGTGAAGTGTCTTGCCCAAGAACACAACTACAGTTTTGTATTGTGACACCTGGTATTCCCATCCGTCTCCCATCCAAGTACTAACCAGACCAGGCCTTGTTTAGCTTCCAATTTCTGACAAGATTTGTTTTGACAAGGAAGTTTGGCTCCAGATTTTGAACGATGACAGAAGAAAACATTTAAGAATGAACTGCTTGCTCCTCTCACTTATGAGGTGTTCCAGGAAATTGGTAACTGGGATATTTAGCACCTTTGACTTGGAAAATACCCTGGAACGTCGCTCGAACTTGTAATTCCTTCTTCTGAACTGGGAGATGGCTGAGGGACTTCACTGGATGAACTGACATTTTCCTACTACGGTAATCATCAAGTGGGTTGTCATCAGACCAGGGAAGTCTTTTCACATCAACATAAAACTTGAGACTGACATCTTGAGCAGGCGTATGAAACTCTGGTTGAAATCAGGGCAGAGTTGTACACACGATAAGTGAAAACATGATTTTATGGCTCAGTCTTGTATCTGTGTTTAACTTAAAGACGTAACTGAGCTGAGCAGTCTCCAGTGAGTCCACAGACTTATGAGGATCCCAATGATGGACATGTCTCTCTCCTCTGTTACATTCTTAAAATATATCTGCTGTGCATAGGACTCCATTATTCATATATGCACACTCATTTTTACTCTCATTAGCATAAAGGTATATGCTGTATGTGTCTTGACTTATGTGCAGCTTAGCATGTAAAGTGGAGCATCCTGATCAGTAAACTTCTAATCAAGCATCTATTCCCCTGGGTCTGGGGCACAGACTGAATAAAGCAGTGGACCAAGCGAGTTTGACGTCTCCCATAGCGTTCAGGACCAAATGAAGCTCATGATGCTAACAGTTACAAAAAACAGGATCATGTAGGGCGGGTTATTACAAATATTTTAAGACCAAAATGACGAGGCTCAGTGCAGCAGTTACAGAGAGAGGCCATAATATTCCAGTGTAAGTCAATGGGAGCCAGGGTCAGAAGAATATATATATATCCTCCAACGTGCACTAGGGGCAGTTTTCAGCCGAGTGTGAAGCGGCTGGGATGAGGATCAGCTCCTCCAAATCCGAGGCCATGGTTCTTGACCGGAAAAAGGTGGCTTGCCCTCTCCGGGTGGGTGGAGAGTCCTTGCCTCAAGTGGAGGAGTTCAAGTATCACTGCAGTGTTGGCAGTGATGTGGTCACTGTACTGGACCGTTGTGGTGAAGACGGAGCTGAGTCGAAGGCAAAGCTCTCGATTCACTGGTCAATCTACATTCTTACCCTCACCTATGGTCATGAGCTTTGGGTAATGACTGAAAGGACAAGATCGCGGATACAAGCGGCCGAAATGAGTTTCCTCCGCAGAGTGGCTTGGCGCTCTCTTAGAGATAGGGTGAGGAGCTCAGTCATTTTTTAACAATTATTTATTTATTTAACATCAACCACCATCTCCCAGCAACAGTAATTCTGTATGAAATCTTATTAAGTTTAGCTTGTTTTACCATGTCTTGCTGTAACATTTGAAACAATGCATCTGGTTCATCCACTATATTTGCTATGCCCATGTCAAATAAATAAGTAAAATATAATGTTTACATGTCTTTAGCAACAGTAGGGATGGGACAAGATTTCGTATCACAAGATCTCGAGAGACAAAATTACCACAAGATTTTCTATGTTTTTACGCTTATATTGGATCAAAAAAACAGTTAAGTGCTGGTGAGTTACATTTTTTAAGAAGCTGTAGTCCCAAAAAGTAGTGCTACAGTAACAGCTGAAAAAATAACGTAAATCAAAAATGGTGAGGCCAAAATTAGGAAGTGGAGTGCACAATTTATTTTTTATAACGATCGTCAAAATCTCGTCATGTCTCGTTCCCGTAGGTCCAATCTCGTGTGTCGCATTGTGGAAATTGTATCTCGTCTCACGCCTAAGCATCAGTTGAGTTAATTCAGATGGAACACTGCCGCCAGGAGCGCAGCATTAGGCTCCTTTATCTCTCTAATGTTGAACCATGATCGAGAAACAACCTTAGTGGAATAGTCACAGGCAGTTGTTTGCACATGGTTCTCACTCAACCTTGTTTCTGATTGGATAAATGTGTGCGTCGCCTCAGTACTCATGAAACTGGTGCAATCAGGTGCAAGATTCACTGTTCTAATTCACACTGCTTTAGCATTAACACATGATATGAATGTAAAGTATAATTACTGTTTCTGAGCCAGTAATTAGGGGATTTCGTTTACCAGAACCTGCAGGCATCTTTATCCCCTTTTTCCTAAGAATAAATGCACCTCACAATTATCACGGTAGTAATAAATCCTCAAAGTCTCTCTAAAAGACGACATTAAAATCTTTTCATTATCCTTATATCAAAAAACAACGTGTGGAGCAATGTGTAATAATAGATATGTAGTGGCATGTGTTAAAATGAAGTAACATACATGAAACAATGAAAACATGTGGCCTGAATTTTAAAGCTAGAATTCATTTTGTGCCATAGATTCATTAGTGTGTCTTTAAAGTACAATGCGTTTTTAATGGGAATGCAGTGATTAAGTGACAAATTTGGCTCTACAACAGTGTCCATACAGGCTGAAATAAAATACAGTTTTTTATTGGAACAGCATTAAAAGTTCCCTAATATGACTAACTGCTGACTGGGAACATCTCACAAAAGGGGCAGTTTTTGGTGATGCTTTGTCTTTTAGGAATCAGAATTTGGAAATGTTGTTAATTAGTACATTTTTGCCATTTTCCACCCATAGAAAACCTGGTAAATTCTGTATTTTATGGCAACAATCAGACCACTGTGAGTAGTCTAATAAAATATTTAAGTATTTTACTGATTACAAACCCATAAGGAAGACCCGTCAGCGTCCACATCCACAGTTTACCTGCAAAAAGCGCTTCTGAGCATGCACCTGAAAATTCATGTATGTGAATTCTAGAAATGTTTGTGAGAGCTAGGAATGACTTAGATAGACACTTCCTCTACAGTTTGAAAATAAGCTAATCCTGCTTTATTTGCAAATGTATTTTATATGCACAAATAATATCTGGTTATTTCTACATTAGAAAACTACAATGCCAAATGGGAGCTGGCGTCGTAGTAAATATCTTCATAACAGATTTTGGTTTTAATCTGTATCAAAATGACTACGCAACACTGCCAAATCCTACGTGTATCAGCGATTAAGAAAATAAATACGGAGAACGAAGTACAATGGAGTGGGCGTATGCTGATGGCAGTGAAAACGGGGGTTGATCAGCAATATGGAAAATAAGCGATTAAAGATTACTCCTCTCCATAATCACTCTAAATGCAACTTCGAGAGGGGAATTGAGGAGGGGAAACAACTATAATGGTTAAAAGGTCTGAAAAGTGGATTTTGCAGGATAGATCTGCTGCTTTAAAGCTGCAGTGCGTAACTTTTCTGGAGAAGGGTCCACCACCTGCTTGTTGAATGCCATGTTCATTCTGGCATTCAACTTTTCTATCTTCATGGAGACAAGGCAGGCCAAGCTATGAATCAGATCTGTGGCGAGGCAAACCCAACCTAAAGTAAGAATACATGTTTTTCAAGCAATAAAAATACACTTAATTGAATAAATATTTGATCGATAAGCCCTAACCCAGGCAAAGTGATAACATGTAACTCAACCAGAAAACTTGTGCAGTGCATCTTTAATATACTAATATATATATGGTATGGTATGCATGGTGTGATCAAAGAATCTATTTTTACAAATCCACTCTACTTTAGATCAAAAATACAACTGGTCAGTAAAACCAAGCCACACATTTCAGAACAGCTACATTTTGCATAATTTTTCCTCCGTGCAATCATTTACAAGAGCCGTTTATTGAATGTTTCAGAGATGCTCTTTTAGTTCCAATTACCATTTGCCAGTCCATTTATCCTCACATGAATGCCAGCCGCTCAGCCCATATTTTTGTCTTTTTAACAAACCTTTTAAAAATTCAGGAGGTTAAAATGGTGGTAATGGACTTGTTTTTCATTTTTTTATTTTTTTTTTATTTTTGACTGTTGCAGAGATGGTCCAAGGCTTTGAAATGCAAAAGCTCAGAGTTGGATCAGATGTGTGTGGTGCAGGTCCTGTCTCTGATGGAGGGCTGACACGACCGGGGAGCAGACGTAAAGACATCTGCGGATATTGCTTTCACCCATCTCCATTTGTCATTGTGTGATCTGTGCTGTCTATGGGCTTATATGGACATTATGTAACTAGAGGGCTAAAAATGTACCCTGAACAGATGTAAACTGAAAAAGCAATTAAAAGCAAGTCTGATTTGACTTTAATTTGAGAAAATATAGTTCAGTAAGGTTTAATTATATTTCTGTGTTAAAGGTGCACTGTGTAATTCTTTCTGTTGGAGGGTCAGACACTTGTCTCCATGGAGATGTTATTTCTTGACCTGGAATGTCCCACAGTGTAATTATCTATCTCCATGGAGACAGGCAGGAGATGCTACCAAGCAAATATGTCATATCTGTGGAGAGTTCTACCTCTGTCACTGTTAGAATGCATGTTATTCCTGAGTGGTTTACTGATTAGGGGACCACAAGCAAAATGTTTTTGAGGGTCACCAAAAGCCTAGACCCGGCCCTGGACAGAAGGTAGAACACACCAGAAAATATCCACATATGTTCACTGACACTTTAATTAATGAATTAATCATTGCATTTGTATAGCGCCTTTCAAGACACCCAAAGCTCTTTACAGCTCATTGTTCATTCACTCCACACTCAGTGGTGGTAAGCTACTACTGTAGCCACAGCTGCCCTGTGGTAGACTGACAGAAGTGAGGCTGCCAATCTGCGCCATCAGCCCCTCCATCCACCACCAACACTCACACACACACTCCACTTTCTTACTAGGCAATGTAGGTGAAGTGTCTTGCCTAAAGACACAATGACAGTTTTTTCCACTAGCGCCCCCCTGTGGCACCTGGAATTCCCAGTGGTCCAAGTACTAACCAGGCCCGGCCGTGCGTCGCTTCTGAGATCTGACGGGATCAGGCTTTGACAACCCGGTATGGCCACAAACTTTGCATCTACATTTTTAAAATGTATTTGATTAATTCTCGATCAAAATCATATTGGCATCCAAAACAGTTATGATATCTTTGTCACTGTGAAACTGACATTTTCAAACAAACTGATTGAAAAAAAAAATAAAAAATAAAAATCTGGATACACTGTACAATCAGTATTGTTATAAATTCTTCATCAAAACCAAAAGAACCCCAGTATCAATCACAGTTGTTTGCTATTAACATCCGAGATGGTTATGGCGTCTATTATTGCGATTGACATTTTCAAACAAATTGTACTGTACAACATGTGTATTTCTATGTCTCACTGTGACTTTTTAAACAAATTCCATATTATCACTATTATTATTTGTTTACTTTTTTAGACAGTGCATGTTAAAGGACAAACATGACATATCGGAAACATGCCAAATTCTACCATGGTTACATTTCCATCTGTTGTTCCGCTTCTACGCTCATTTATGCATTATGTACTACAGGTCACTTCCGGCCAGAACCAGAATGGCTAACAGCCTCTCGCCCCCGGGCTATCAGACTCCTCGTGAGCTCTATCCCCCTCTTCCCTCTCCTTCTACCGAGGGCCCCTCTAACCGTCCCTCCACTCTCCACACCTGCCATAACTGTGAACTCAGTTGCACCTTATACTGTATTTACCACTGCCTTTATGTCATATTGTTGTATTACTGCTATAAGTACCTCAGTAATGTATATATTTACATTCCAGTATGTGAATTTTATGAATTGCACTGATACTGATTACACAAGCCACGCTGCTGTTTAAATACTCTGAATGTAATTTCGTGATAACAAATCCTTGAATCTTGAATCTCCTCCAACACATGAGGCAACGTGGGTGAAGTGTCTTGCCCAAGGACATAACAACATGTGCACTACAGCCACTGCTACCCCACTGCGGCACCTGTATTCTCAGATTAACGTGAACTAATTGAAATGTATTAAATATATTAAAAGTAACAGTAACACAATACAACTTCTAATAAACTCACAGGGATATACCACAATGCACCTCTTCATTGCTCATCAGATGAAACCAATGGCCAGAACAAAACCCTATTGAGATGAAGGCATTTTCTTTGCAGACTTACACATTCAGAACAGAAGATTACATATACAGTATTATTTGCTGGAAGATTGAACATTTTGAACAAATTTACACACAAGTAAATTGGGTTAGGCCTTGGCATTAATTTCGAGAAAGACTTTGTGAAGTTAGAGCAATGTTACAATTGGAAAGAAGATTGGAAAGAAGAGATGTTGCTATAGGGAAGAGAATAGGAATAATTAATTGTATACCTCTGCTACATGTAAGTGTGTCTACAATGTGTAAATTAACTATTGAAAATGCTGTGACATCCTGACAATACATGACTTTTCAAGGAAGTGCTAATTGTTGCAAAAAAAAATCTGAAAAAGCTACACTCCTAGAATAGATTTCAAGTTCACTCTCATCTTATTGCTATGAATTGACCAGATAATTTACTTCACTAGAATCATTTGGATCATTTTAGCACTGAAATTGCCAACAAAAGGTAAAAAGTAGCTGTTAACTTGAAAACTACCACAACATGACATCACAAGTTGGAACAGAGCATTCTGAGCTTTGGAGATGTAGACAGACTAATGATAAATTACTTAAAGTTGAGAGAATGAAACAAAACACAACTCCAGGTTTCTCCATGTCTCCATGTTTTTTATGAGGTAATGTGGTGGATCCGTCTGCCACGGCTCCATAGTGTTAGTATTTCATTTCATTTACAAGTTATAGTTGAATTTAATCCTTTATTTAGACTTATATTTTCTAATTTTGGGTGCACGCATTTAGTTAATATAAGTCTGAATTATTACTTACACTCGTTTATTTTTATTTTTTTTTATTATTTATTTTTTTTTTTTTAGTTGCCGGGCAGAGGACCCTTGGAGGAAACCATCAATGCCGAACAAGGGGGGGAGCACTACTTAGTTAATTTTGCTAAGTTAGTTTGTTTGAGGTTATTTTATTATTGCTTGTTTTCTGTATTATAAGTATTCGCTTTTTGTTACTTTTAGTAGCTTTAGTTAATTATTTAATGTAATTTCCCCCTCTCTTGTGTTCAGTTTAGTCGCCCTCGTCTATTTAAACTCACCTCTTCTCTGTCTGGGTTAGTTTTTGTTCTGTTTAGTTGGATTTAAGTTACTCCAGTTGGGCCTGACTTTTTGTTAACGATTTACTTAATTTGAGCCTTTGTTAAATTACATTTTTATTTGACTTTATTAAATTTAAACATAATTTTTTATATCTTGTCTTTACCTTTTTTTTAAGTGGTCCACTACAGGTAACAACATTGTAACATGAAGCTCAATATAGGACCTTTAAAGGGCTTTTTAAACTAAAACCATGATGATAAGGCCTATATTTAATTGCTACTTTGCAGCTGCTGTCATCAACATTCCCTGGGCGTGTGATGCCAACTGTAGGCACTGCTTTATCTGAAGCTCTGTTAAATAAATAAAAAATGATGAGGCCAAAATTGCAAACTGAGCCGCGCAATTTATTTATTATACATTAAGTCAAAATCTAATCTTGTCTCATTCTTGTGGACCCAATCTCGTGTCTCATCTTGTGGAAATTGCATCTCATCTCACTCCTAATTAATATTCATAACATTTTTTAGACTATCAGCGTTAACCTATCACGAGGGAGAAAAGCAGATTATGGCACTACATTACATTACAGTTCAGATCTGTGGAGAGTCACACCTATTCACAGAAGGAATTACTGTATTTTTGAGCAAAAGAAACATCTGCACCTTTAATAATTACTGTGATATTATTGTTAATCACAGTTATTTTGACCATGATAATCACAACACAAATTTAAATACACAACAGACTATGAAGCTTCTCGCCAGTGTTCGCAGTGACATCTTGTTTATCCCCCACAGTCTCATTACTTAAACCCATTTAGTACACACAGTTTACTTTACCTCCCCAGGCTATTACATGGCTCCATTTCTCTGTCATTTGTGTGTCTTTCTTTGCTCCCTGGACTCTGCATGTTAATAATGTTTGCCCCCCTACTCCTCCTCTTTCTCCTCCTCTTTCTCCTCCTCCTCTTCCTCCTGAAGCATTTTGGACAGCAGCCCGGTCGGGTGTGGGGTGTGTCTGTGTAAAATGACCTTCTCGTGGTAGTATATTTCACAGCGGACCCCGAAGGACCCCGGACCCCCTGCTCCAGCTGGAGATCACAGTTGTCCGACAGATGTCACATTAAGCCCCCCTCCCCAACCCGTGTCCAGAATAGCTCCACTGTCTGAGCTGTGGGGGGCGCTGTTCTGCTGGAGGATTATGTGTCATGTGTATCACTGATCTCAAAGTCTGCGTAAGAACTTTGACTAAAAATTGAGATCAACTACTGCTTCAAAATGAGTTGAAGGGTGAAGTTATGATGAATTAATGCATGAACTCATGGATCAGTATTATAAAGTGTTACCAACACATGTGATTATGGACAGGACGTTTCAGGTTATTCTCAAAGATTTGCCAAATTCCTTGTTCATGGTTCAAACTTTTCACACAGGTGCCACCTACAAAAACACGTCCATGTAAAGTAGGTCTATTCCAGCTCAATATTCCAGGTCTAATCCATGTCTAACCCAGGTTTATAATGGGATACAATAGCGCTATAGAACTGCAGAAGAATCCACGCACCACATCACACATACACTCCACAAGTTTGTGTTTTCAGGCCTTAAACACACTGCACGTGACAAAAAAAAGACGGCCACACTGGCAGCTCCAGCAGGATGTATGAGAGCGGCACTGGCTCTGTGTTTCTCAAAGGGAAAGAAGATCAAACTTGAGGGGGAGCGTTAACCTCTGTCACAGATCTACAGTGAAAAGAACTAACTGAATATAGGCTTGTATTTGCTGTCTGTACTAATCACAGCAAACGGCAGGATTGACAAAGGAAATTTAAACACACAAATTGACAGTCTTTGTGAGCCTGGGTCCTTCACATGACACAGAACTGCCCCTTGGCTCATGGTAAATGCACAAACACCTAACGCTGACATAGAATCCAACCTATTTTTTGATGCTCTATTTTCTGAAATCTACATGCACAGAACGTGCTGCTCCACACATGCACCTAGCACGGGCAGTGTGGCTGTTCTCATTCACTTTTTACACTTGTGTGGGGTGAAGTACATGTGCAGTGTAGGTCTTGATCATTACTTCCTGAATCTTAAAATTAATTTTGTGTTCTGCGGTTTATGATCAAAATCAGAATAGAATCAGATTTCCTCGGCTATTAATGTTGTAATTAACAGACCACAATCCCTCACCAATCTGATAATATTTTGTTACTACAAGAGCCGATCACTGTAACACAACCAGACTGTGTAACCATCATTTACCGTTCCATGTTTTTACTTCAACACAACAAAACAATCTCTCCAAAACAATCCTCAAAGCTCCAGTGTTTTCCCGCCTCTCTCTCTCTGCCCCAAGCCCAAATGATCCTTCGCTCCTCACATAATGGTGGAGTAATCTAGTTCCAGCGCTTTTACCTTTCATCCGAGACCCAAGCTCACATTATGCAATTACATTTTACTGCAAAACAATAAAGCAGCACTCTGCTATAGCCCCATAACTATCTGAGTGGAAAAAAAATCAAGGCACTTTTGGCTGTCCAGTGCTCATTTTCAGCTCGATGCCCTTCAGAAATTCTCCCCACCGTTTGTAAAAAAAAAACCATTTGTGAGAATCAAGCACAGTGTTTAAAAGGGAACAGCCATTACAGGTTGGCTGGGAGCAGGATTTCTTTTTAAAATGTTATAAAAACAAAAAATACACACACAAAAAAAAACACATTTTGCTTTTTCTGAATTGATACTAAAGTAGATCTTTCCTGAACATTTTTACTGTCTAAAAAAATGTATTTTTTCCCCCAAATCTATACTGAGCTATACTGAGTCATGAGCTTTTTCCTTAGCATCAAAATCAAGTTTGAAATCTGTATTGTATTGTGCTAACACTAGTCCACACTGCTATTTTTGCCTTTTTTTTTGTTCTTTTTACACACATTCAAACAACCATGTTTACTTTATTTTTTGTATTTGTATATTTTAGGAGATTTGATATTTTAAAAAATCAGAAGCAGTTTTCCTAGCAAGCACATGATCAACATTTGCTAATGAATATAAAGGTTAATTTTTACAGTTCCAGTCTATTTTTCTAAAACACTGGACCAAAATGACTCCCAATTCAAACTGAATCTGTGTCTAAACCCTGTGGAGCATAAACCAATTGTGAAGCGGAGACTCTGACTCTGGCCTCTGTTTTCTGATCTACTCTAATGTTGAGTGGGAACAAACTCTACACAAAGGAAGTCAGATTTATAATTCTGCCTGTATTTTTGGGGGTAAAAATAAGAATAGAAACAGCTGCTGTCTGGAAGGATTGTTCAGATCAGATCTTGATAATTCCCATGTCAAAACTGAAGCACAACTCACTAAAAACAAGATTAAAACAAAAAAAAGTCCAGGCGGTTTTAATGTAAAAAATCTTATTATTTTTAGGAGTTATTTTTATTTGTGAATTTGGAGTACAGACTGATCCCTCTGTCTCTTAAATGTGCACTATGTAACTTTTTGGTTGGTGGTCCGTCACCTGCTTGTTTGCCATTGCTCTGCCTGGAATGTTCCACAGTACAACATTAAACAGCTCCATGAAGATAGAAAGGTTTAATACCATACTGTGAACCATTCCAGACAAAGCAAGGACATCTCTGTGGGGAAAAGGTTTTGACAGACTTTCAACCAAAAAAGTTACGCAATGCACCTTTAAATGTATGTATTCCTTTCCCCTTTTATTTTAACCAAACTGATGATTCCTCACTTGTCTACTGCTTCTACTCCCAGTGTATTTACAGACTCCACAGTCCCACACTACCTCATCCTCCATGTTTGGCTCATGTTCCTTCACCATGGTCCAGCTCCGTCCTCTCCCCCCACACACACACAGTTCACCCTCAGCCCAAAACAGATGCTCGTCCCCAGACCTGGCAACCACTTCCGAAGGGCCAGAGGCGGTCGGCTATTTCTGGTAAATTAGTAAAGACAACAGTTGCTCCGCAGGTTGACACTGCCACACCGAAGTATGGAGCAGAGTGACAGAGTGGAACACACAGACTCAGCCCGGCGACGCCGAACCAGCACCCGTGGGTGTCTGTCATCTGGAGGGGTGCCAGTGGACAGGTGGCTGCTCTGGTCTGCTGCTCCCCGTGCACCTTCTCTGGGTAATTAGCCATGCTGTGCCTGCCTCCCAGTGCCAAAGCGGAAGAGGATGAGAGGAGAGGAAGAGGAGAGAGGAGGAGGAAGAGGAAAAGAAGAAGAGAGGAGGAAAAGGAAGAGGAGGTGGAGAAAAAGAAGAGGAGAGGAGGAAGAAAGGAAAAGGAGAGGAGGAGGAGGAGAAGACGAGAGGAGGAGGAGAAGAAAAGGAGAGGAGAAGAGGAGAGGAGGAGAAGAAGATGAGAGGAGAAGAAAATGAGAGGAGGAGGAGAGGAAAAGCAGAGGAGGAGGAGAGGAGGGATGCTGACGAAGAGCAGTTTAATGAAGACATTTGGCTGGGCAGACATGAGTTCCTGTCTTTATTTAGGACTGGACCTGAGTTTGGCACAGTGTGGTGGTGTGTGTTGTACATGTGTGTGTATGAATTAAACAGGGAATGCCATGGCACAGTGCATATTTAATATTGTCAGAATATAAAGGTGAGAGTAGCAGGTTTACCCCTTATGAAAAAGACAGTAAGAAAAAAACAAATATACAGCAATATATACAAATACTTTTGTTAGGCTTAATGGAGTTTAAAGATCCTATATTACGAAAAATTGACTTTTGTGAGCTTTAAGGCTTGTTATAATGTTGTCATCAAAAACAGACCTGGAGTTGTGTTTTGTTTCATTCACACATATTTGTGTAATCCTTTATTATTAGTCTGCCGACATCTCCAAAGCTCAAAATGCTCTGTTCCACCTGGTGATGTCATAATTGTTTTCAAGTTAACAGCTTTTACTTCAGTAGTGATTGGTAATTCCAGTCTGAAATTATCCAAATTATTCTAGTGAAGTTCCTGTATTACCACATGACATCACAAGGTGGAACAGGGTGTTTTCTGTTTGGAGAAGAACTCAGCCTAAAGATGAAGAGTTTGTGTGTCAAACATGTGGATGAAACAAAATAAAACTCCAGGTATTTTTGTGATGAGGAATAGATTATAATCGATAATAATAAGGCCATTATGACACAATAATCCTAAAGCAGGAGTTCCCTCAAAAAACAATTCTATTTGTACAATATTTTTAATGAACCTGGATTGTTATTAATAAATGAAATACTAAATGAGTCATAGAAATTATTTATTCAACCCTATAGCTGTATCTTATGGCAGTACAGAAAAATAACAAAAACTTCCCCACAAGTACAAAGAAAAAGTCCCCACCAAAAATAATTGTTCCATCTATCACGTATTGAACAGTAAGTCGATGCCTTGGACCTTTGTAAGTGTAGAGTCCATCTGCACAGGAAAACAGAAAAGAACAACAGAACTGATTGTAAATGAAAATGTAACCTTGATTAAGGAAAAAAAATCCATGCATTTTTCTTATTTGCGCTTCTGAATGCAAATTAACTTTAGAATTGACAATGTTGGCCAAGATGCTGAGTAATAAGGAGCTGAATCACTGAAATTGTAAAAGCCAAGACCTCAAACTAAATAAATAAAACTGTAAAGAAAGCAAATATGTTTTAAAAAGTGATTTCAAAACAAGAAGTCTCAAACATAGATGGCAATTTCTTGAAGTTTTGAATATGGTGACAAAGTATTATCTTTAAATTTTTTAACTTCTACAATTATCTGTGTTGCAGCAGTGAATAAAACATAAAATTTTTACACAATGCAAGAATGTTGTAAATAAAATGTGCATTGTGTAACTTGTCTGGAGGGTCAGTCATGGAAACATTACTGCTAAACAGCTCTACTTTACATTTATTAAATTACAGGTGGTTTTATAGCTCAAAAATACCTGGAAAAGGCATTCTGACTGTGAGCGGGGTCGCCTCTCCACAGATCTGACCTATAACTTGGTCCGATTTGGTCTCTGAAGACTGAAAGGTTTAATAATATTAATATAATGTGAAATATTCCAGACAAAGCAGTAACATCTCTATGGAGTAAAGTATTTGACGGCCCCTCCATCGGAAAAGTTACACAATGCACCTTTAAGGCCTGACCAGTCCGTCCCTCCAACATCCAGAAGAGTTTGAACTACGGCCACTAATTTGTATGACGTGTCTCTCAAATGTGGAAAACATGTTGAAAATTCTCATTCAGAACAAAATATAACTTCTTTAACCTGAGAAAAATAAGAGAGTGCTTTGTTTGCTGATTCTGTAGAAATCAGCGCTGTTTCTCAGTCCTCTGCTTTATTTCTTTTCCTTTATTACTCGTAAGCCGCCATGTTTGTTTTGACCTGAACAGACCATGCCTTCCTCTGATTGGTTAATCCGCCTGTCAATCATGCCAATCTGAAATTAGGGAGACAAGATGTACAGTCTATCTCCAATTATTAGAATCATGAAAAAGTTCAAAAAGTCAAGTTAACTGGAGATAGATTGTAGTTCCAAACTCCCTATGTGTTTGTAAAGTTTCGTTTTGGACCAGATTTACTTCCTATTTAGTTCCCAATTTTGCTGAAATTTGCAACTTAATTGTGCATTTATGGATTGAGAGATTTTCCTCAGCATTTCCAAATCACTCGGTGTACCCCAGAGCTACTTTAAAGTACTGAAAATAAAGATTTGAAGTTCACTGTCAAGAATCTGCGAGGATATAATCACATAACTGCTTAATCACCTTAATTACTTGCATCATCAAATCTCCATTTGTCTGGCTCCAGTCTCCTCGTCGCCGATGATCTCCACGGAAACAAAGCCCAGATCACAATCTCTGTCTCACTACATTGACTCTGAAGTGAAAGGAAATTTGTAGCGCTTCATGTGACACTGTTGTTCAATTAAGAGACGCATCTATTGTGAACTCGCTCAAAGTTAACTGTAAATGTGGAGGACGTCATGACTTCTACTCTACAAATTTCACAAGATAATATTTGGAAGAAAGATTTTGCTGGTTAATATGAACATTTTAAGACCAAAATGAGGAGCCTGACAACAGCATTTACAGAGACAGGGGCAATGTTTTTTAATGTAAAGTCAATTAGAGCCAGAATCGATGGACCCGGAAGCGCCCCCATGTACACTTCCTATTTGGAATACAGCGGCCAGTGGATTAGTTATAGATACAGTTTACGATTGTAAAACAAGTGTTTACTATGGGCAAAAAAATACCTTGAAATACATTAAATACACATACAGTGTCCCCTCCACAGATCTGACTCAACTTGCCCTGGTAGCTTCATCTGCTTGTCTCCATGGAGATTGACAAGTCCATTGCTATACTGTGTAACATTCCAGTCAAAGCAATAACATCTCCATGGAGACATCCCAGCGTCTGTCTGTCCACCAGGAAAGTTGCATAGTGCACCTTTAAGTTCATTACTGAATACAAACAATATATTTTCTTAGTTTTTGACTAATGGGTTCACCCAGTTAATATTTATGAAACAAAAGAGGATTATGTTTAGACTACTGGCATTGGTTAGTCTGAGTTTCATAAATTATTCAATCTCTTGTACAGTAAAGCTTCAAAAGGAGAACAGAGTAATCCGATTTTAGATAAAATTAATACTTAGTGCAGTATAAAAATGTAAAAGGAACCTATGGAACATTTTTAATCCTTTGAAGCAAATATTTATGTTATAATGTTGTTTCCCATCACAAACCTACCAGAAATCCTGCTGAGTTCTTCTCTCAAACTGAAAACACTCTGTTCCACCTTGTGATGTCATGTGATGATACAGGAAGTGCTTCAATGTGTTTCGAAACTCCAAACCTTCACTAGAATCGTTCAGTTGATTTCAACCTGGAATTGCCTGTATCTACTGAACCAAAGGTAAAAGGAGCTGTTAACCTGAAAAACCACAGCTTCATGACATCACAAGGTGGAACAGAGCATTTTGAGCTTTGGAGATGTAGACAGACTAATAACAAAGGATTATTCAAACATGTGTGAATGAAACAAAACACAGGTCCAGGTATGTTTTTGATGAGGTAGTAACATTATAACAGAGTCAATTTTGCATAATATAAGACCTTTAATATACCAGTACCGTATATTTTCCTGTGATCTGATACAAAATAATTTAAGGGCGAGAACTGCACTTATAATCAAATAATGACACCAAGCTGATTTATATAAAGCTGCAACTTTTCTGTTATAAGAAATTCCACAGTGGGGTAAATGGACTAGCATTGTCTTTCTTATTCTGTAAAGCACTTTGAATTACTTTGTGTATGAACTGTGCTATACAAATAAACTTGCCTTCCTGCCATTTCTTGTGCTTGACTTGAGTGAAACCACTGAAGTGATCTAACCTCCATCCACCTGCAGAATTCATATGCAATACTGTAACACAATGAATCACCACTGGTACGATTCACTCACGTCTATGTACCTTATATTTCTTCTCTCCACTTGCTGCACTCTATAGAATCATAGTCATAGGCACTACTGTACATAATAAAGCTGTAGCCTTGTATTTTTCTGTACTTAGTGTTAGATTTAAAAGCCCTTTACCTGATTTCTTTCCATAGATCTGAGCAAAGTAGGTCTTGCCCCAGTACAGATCTTGCCTGACCAGCCAGTCCCTTCTACACTGTGCTTGAATCCAGTAGGGTCTGGAAATGGACAACAGAGGGTGAAAATCCTCCGTCCAAACTTGAGACGGTCCAACCTCAGCTGCTGATTTGTAACATGTGCTACTCAAATGGAGAAGACACCTCCTCTCAAATTCTCATAACAATCACTTCTTTACCTGAAATAAGTAATAGTTTGGTGCTTGTTGATTCTGTAAAAGTCCACGGTGTTTCTCAATCCTTTATGTTGTTTTTACCCCTTTGTATACAGCTCCAGATCTACTCGTCTTTGTAAAGTTCGGTCAAAGCCTGCAGTTTTGTAAGTACAGATCTATTGTGTACTCTTGAGGTTAAAATAAGTCCACTGTATACTATCTGGATCTAATTATAATTGTCCAAGAATCAATATGTGCACTGTTAGCATGCTAGTTTTTTAGCTTTACCTTCTCCATAAGTGAGGAATAACTTTGGACCGTTTAAAATAAAGTGTAAAGTAAAGTAAAGTAAAATGTCGGACAATAAAGTATACCTTAAAGGTGCACTGCGTAACATTTCTAGTGGAGGGTCTGCTACCTGCTTGTCTCCATGGAAATGTTGTTGCCATGTCTAAAATATTTGTAGTCTATTTTAACAGTTAATTATTGTGATGCTGATTGCTGTTCTTAATAGTTGCAACACTGGAATTGAGGGACACATACAATTTCTTTTATCTTAACATTTAAAGGGGCAGAGTTAAAGAAGATTAAAAGATACACAGTGAAATTTAAAGACCATTAACAAGTAATTCATGGGGTGGGTCATTTCAGCTTCATCAACTGCTTTGCTTTAACTGAATTATGTGGGATTTTTAAATATATATTATATAATGGATAAACGTTATTATTTTTGCACTTGATATCACACATACATTTGTATAATTGCATTAAGGGCCACTGTCATCTGGCCCTCTTCATTATGGTCTTGATTATGAGCATTATCTCTGCATGTTCATTTGGCTGTAATGCTGTATAATTATATTTCGTGTTCATTTGGAGAGTCAAACAGAAAGCCCTGCAGTTCCTCCCAAAATCATTGACCTCTACCAACAGTAGCAGACAAAGTAATGAGCTGCGTATTTTAATGATGACCACTTTGTACCTCGTAACGCCCGGACTTTTAGATTTAGTGAAGTAGCGCAAATAAGAATATGCACAAAGCCTACAAAGACTCAAAACTCATACATGCATGTTATTAGTATGTGGTAGAGAACAGTATCACAGATAAGGTGACCAGTCCCAGTTTTGAGCCTGGAGTCCCATGTTTCACCAGATTTATCCAAAACCAGTGATTTGACCCAGTATTACACAAGAAATGTGCCAGATGTCCATATTTCTGACTGATTTGACACCCGCTAACAGTAAAGGGGGGAGTATTGTCATTTGTTTAGCTAAAATACAGAAAAACGTGCTTAAAAATGAGCATAAGGCAAAAAATGCATTGACAGAAATCCCTCAGATTGTATACTGACCCACAAGTCGAGAATGGACAGTGATACATAATTTTATGTAACATTTTATGTGCGTTCTAGTTTTGAAAATCTGGTCACCCTAATCACAGGACGTGTCAAAGTCCATTCAGAAATATTGGATTAAAGATCTAACCCAGTATATGTTAATATTATAATTATGGTAATATTATAAAACCACTTTTGAACAAGGCTAAAGACAATAGTAGCTAGACAAGGCATCAATTTAAGAACTTGGCAGAACTTTCTGGAGAAGGCAGGTAACACCTCATGACATCAGCAGGTGGAACAGAGCATTTTGAGATATGGAGAAGCATTACAATAGCAATCCTAGACTGTAAAACCATGCCTGAATAAAACAACTTCTGAGACATTTTTAGATCAAATATACCAAATACATAGGTTTAGGCTGGAAATATTCCAAATGCAGTTTCCAAAATAAGTCAACAAAAGGTAAAAGGTCGTTGTTAATGTGAAAACTAGCTCCTCACGACATCACAAGGTGGAGCAGAGCATTCTGAGCTTTTGGGATGTAGACAGACTAATAATGCAGGATTACTCAAACATTTGTGAATGAAACAAAACACAACTGCAGGTATGTTTTTGAGGAGGCTACAACATTTTAACATGGCTAAAAGCTCACAAGAGTAAATGTTGTGTAATATAGGACTTTTAATAATAGTAAGTTCTGTATTTCAGTCTTCTCTACAGCCAAAGTTTGCAGTTCTCGGCGTAGTCAGTTAACAGTTCGATCTTGCGTTGATGGAGTGTAAATGGGGAAACAAGCTCCTATGTAAACCTACATGGCTGCAGCGTGTCTGTGGGGAAATCAGGTGGCCATTTGAATATTCAACCCCAGGGCCAGAGCTCTAATTCCTCTCCCCTCAACATGCCAAACAGGGAGAAAGGAAGTGACAAAATGGCAAGGAGCGCTTGAGCTGAGAATTTGCATTTTAATGTGCCTGTCGAAATCACTTTGGTGCAGAGCTCGGAGTACCAGCCTCAGCACCACCTCACGGGTCACCACCAAACAACCAGTAATGTTATCAGTACAGGAAATACAGCATTAGGAGAGAGGCAAGAGGGGGTTTAGAAAGATAGGGTAGGTGAGATGTTTTTGGAAGTTTAGTTTAGTTAATCGGCATAATCATTAAAGGGCCCATATTACGCTATTTTCAGATCTGTTATAATGTTGTTTCCATATCAGAAACATACCTGGAGTTGTGTTTTGTTTTGTTTTGTTTCAGTCACAGATGTTTAACACATAAACAAATTCTGCATATTTAGGCTGTGCTCTTCTCTCAAACTGAAAAACTCTGTTCCACCTTGTGATGTCATGTGGTAATACAAGAAGTGCTACACTGTGTTTTTAAACTCACCTTCACTAGAATCATTGGGATGATTTCAAGCCTGGAATTGCCAATCTCTACTGAACTTAAGGTAAAAGGTAGCTGTTAACTTGAAAATTAGCGCTTCGTGACATCACAAGTTGGAACAGAGCATTTTGAGCTTTAGAGACTAATACAGGGTTACTCAAACATGTGTGAATGAGACAGGTATGATTTTGATGAGGCATTGCAACATGGCTTAAAGCTCACAAGAGTCACAAGTCAACATCTTTTCCACTTTTGATTGAAAAATTGCCTCTTTGGTTGCTATGAAACTCACCCTTATGGCCACTAGCCTCGATGAGCTTCATTTGGCTGGAGCAGAACACTATGAGTGACATCACGCTCCCATAGTCCACGTCTTTAGTCTATGGACTCATATGAACATGTTGGTGTAGTTTTATAATGGCAATGTTGTGGTGGACTTGACTGGCTATAGCTCCTGTTGTATTTACTTCAGGCTATAGACAAATGACTATGTTGACAACTGTTTTCTTTTCTGTATCAGTGCGTGGGCGTGGCTCTGGTCTGGTCAGATGACATCACGACATTCAAAAATCAATACAAACTAAAACTCAAAATAATGTGTTTTGTTGCATTCACAGTATTACACCAAATATGAGGAAAAGTGGGAAAACTAGTTGGCGTATTCCTGCCAAATCCCAGAGCGACAACAGAAATCAGATTAGGATAGAATTCTGTTTGTGCCCTAAAAACAATGAGATGGCCTTTATTAAGTCAAAATGGGGAGAGTGTGAGAGTGGAAAGCAGTGGAAATTGCATTAGGAGCGGATAGGGGAGGGCTACTGCAATAATGGTGCTACAGGCTGGGGTCAGATTACAAAAGGACGCTAACAGATTTAGAGGACATCAGCACCCCCCTGAGAGAGGAGCAGACTGGCCCAGCGGAGAAACCGAAAATTATTAAACCCTGACTCAATGTGGGGAAACAAAGCGAAAGTGTGACTGGAAGTTTCAGGTCAGTGATGTTGGAAAAGTTAAAAATGTTGCTCAAAAGGGAAGTGATTTAGTAGAAATTATTATAGTAACCAAAAGTCAATGTTAAAGGTACTCTAAGTAACTTTTTTTGGTAGAAGTATACCTAGAATTTACATAGTATGGCATTAATCACACCTATCTCCATGAAAATAAGCAACTCAGGGTAAGAATGCATGTTTTTTTAAGGTATTTTAGCAAGAAAAACATCTGTAATTGAAAAAAATACATTGATAAGTTTCAAGCAATGTATATTCTGTGTGGATTTTGCATTTTCTCCCTGTGTTTGCATTGGTTTCCCTTGGGTGCTATGGTTTCCCCTACCACTAAAACATAAATGTATAATAGCCTCAACGGAAGAAAGTTGTGGGTTCAACTCCTTTCAGTGTAGAGTTTGCATGTTTCTCCCTGCGTCTGATTGTTTTTCCTCTGGGCCTTCTGGTTTCTCCCTTCAACTTAAAAACAGAAAACTGGAGAATGAAGTAAGTACAGATCAGCGGGCATAGGCTGGTGAAAATGAGAGATGATTTACAAAATGGTGTATTGAAAATAAGTGATTAAAGATTACTCAAACGCACACAAATCACTCCAAACACAATTTCGAGAGAGTAAATGAGAAAGGAAACAACTAAAACACAGTCAAACGCTCTGAAAAGTCAATTTTGCATAACTTGTCTGTTTTAAGATTTGGAGATGGGTCCCCACTGCTCTTGACAGGTATCCCAGTGGCACTGAAGGATGGGTCAAATGCAGACTACCCTGGTTAAATAAAGAATCAAAAAAGGAGAGGCAGTTGAAGTGTTTTGCACAAGGACACAACAGCAGCATGACCTGGAAAGCGCAAGACTGGAACCACCACCTTAACAAAGACCAATTTTTTGAAACACTCTTAGTATTTTACAATTTTAAGCATATTTTTTGACTACCCTGCTTTTGTAATGTGAAAGTACTTGACAAATTGATTTAGCTGCTCTGTAATACAATCCTACCACGCTCCTGTCTGTATTGTCTGTAGCTACAAGGACCTTGAGAGCCCAAAATGGTTCTAGGACAGTACAACATCCAGCTAACCCCTCTAGGATGTCAAACTTCTCCATAGCGTCTGGCCTTGCCGCCTGTCCGCCTTCTGCCAAACTGTGGCACTGACATTGATACAAGAAAAACAGACTCATTTGTAATGGAGGTTAAAAATTGGCGTATAGGTCGTGTACTGTAATCTTTATTTATAGTTAGTTATATTTATAGGACAGGTTAAAATTCTATGGTTGAATTTGCTGTTTAAAGGGCCAATATTACGCTATGTTCTGATCGATGTTATAATGTTGTTTCCTATGACCTGGAGTTGTGTTTTGTTTCATTTACACGTTTAACACACAAACCCTGCATATTTATGTTTAAGAGTACTCCTCTCAAACTGAAAACTCTCTGCTCCACCTTGTGATGAATTGTGGTAATACAGGGAGAGCTCCACTGTGTTTTTAAACTCCACACACCTTCACTAGAATCATTTGGATCATTTCAGCCCTGGAATTGCCGATCTCTACTGAACAAAAGGTAAAAGGAGCAGTTAACTTGAAAACTACAAGGTGGGACATTTTGAGCTTTGGAGATAAAGACAGACTAATAATAAAGGATTACTCAAACATGTGAATGAAACAAAACACAAATCCAGGTATGTTTTTTATCAGGTAAGAGTCCATTTCTGTAGCAAAGAGCCTTTAACTTTCAGATTCACTTGCAGATTTGTTGATCTGGTTTATGGTTAATATCTCTGCAGTTCCTGGGCGTATCCACATGAAACAAAAACTGGCACACCCTCTCTGCCAGTATAAATGAACAATTATTATTATTGCAAGTATTTTTTTCACAATAGCTTCAGAAAGAGGTGCCATTATTCAACCCAAAAGATGTGACTCATGTGGAATCATCTGGAAAGTTTGTAGAGCCAATCTAATAAAGCTAATAAATAATAAAACATTTCAACATTTGGGGATCATTAGTTTTGATCCATCTTTAAAAATGGATAAATCTCCTGTACAGTTATATTGATACTTTGCAGCTGATGTCATCAACATTTCCTGGAGGTGTGATGTTAACTAAAGGCTCTACTCTGTCTGAATTATTCAAGTTTGTCTTTAATCTCAGCTTTATTTTTAACACAGTCTGACCAGAAAGCATCAGCATTAGCATTAGCCAAGAGTTTTTTTCAGTTAGTCACTCTCACCTTTTTTGGTGAAAATCAAACTCCTAAACAGGACCATGAACGCTCGTATTGAGCACAGCCTCCTGAAAATGTGCTGTTTAAATCCATTTTGTATTTTTGTATTTTTTTCATGAGTTTTCAGATCTTTAAACTTTTCTGGCAGTGTTTGCTAATGTGTGCATTGTGTCACCATGGCATCTTCTAAACATACCACCATAGAGTTACATGTAGAACACCCCCAGTGTGATGTTGTCATTACAAAGTATCAATAGATCCCTGCCCACCTTCTTGTATGTATGTTTATAACAATTTCTATGTATATATGCAATAAATTTAATGGAAAAAAAGCCCACCATCTGAGATTATGACATCATCAAATTCTAGTACGTGATCGCAACCAACAGACGGGATACATGTCAAACTCCCAAGATGCAACACTGCTATTGAAGTCCACGCCTCTCCGGAGCTGTACCCATCAAAGTGCTTTGAAATAGTCGTATAATTCAAGTACAAAGTCGTGAGAATAATGATGCGTGCGTGAATGTTTTTGTTCCTTTAAGCAACGCGTCCTGGCTGTCATTGCTTTGGGAGTAACTGAGTTGTTTTTCCACATGAGAGGGATACAGATGTCCTTCAGGAAAACAGAATTCATAATTAGACTGTCATTGGAATTAATTGTATGTTTAGAGGCAACGCTTGTGGACGGTTTTCTTTCAAGGTTATGGGGTTCTGTTGCTTTAGGAAGTACAATTTTAGAACTTTGGAAAATACCACATTTTACTGTGTCTTGTTAGTAAATGTGTTCACAGAACGGCTCAATTTGTTAACTAAAAGAATACTGGAAATTTTGGACAATTTGTCATAAGTGTTAGCCATTAAAATCTAAACTTGTATAAATGGTCACACTTTTATATAGCACTTTTCCACCTTCAAGGCACTCAAAAAGCACTTTAAATCAAGTCTTTCACACACACACATTCATACACCAGTGTACACAGACATTGGAGGCAAGATGGGTTAAGTGTCTTGCACAAGGACACAATGACAGCCTTCACCTGTCAGATAAAAGATGAGTGACAGATGGGTCAGTGAGTAATTTTGGGTTTATTTTTTGTTTGCTACATATATATTTGTTCATGTTTTTATGTTCTGATGCCTTCAGTAAGAATCATAGGCTGTATAAAGAAGCAGACTAAGGCAGTTTGACGTCACCCATAGCATTTGGCTCCAGTCAAATGAAGCTCACAAGGCTAGCAGTTATAGGAGCAAGTTCCATATTAGGAATAGGAATTTATTTATGGACAAATTAGCAAAATAAAAACACCAGGATCATTTAGAGCAGGTTAATAAGAACATTTTAAGACCAAAATGACGAGACTCACAGCAACAGTTACAGAGGGAAGGGTGACAATTTCAATGGAGCTTAAACTGTATTTATATATACAGTCTATGGTAAGAATCTACAATGCAAATAATCACGGAAATAACGCAGAAAAAACATGAGTTAGTGTGTCCAAACTTGACCGGTAGTGCAGATCACATCATGATTTCACTAACAAGCATCTCAGAACATTCTTCCTGTAAAATTACACAGTATTTCTGTTTTATTTTTCCTATTCATTACAGTAACTGAGCTAATGATCCTCTCAGTGTCTGCTAGCCAATAATTCTTTATTTTCATGTACTTGTTGTGATGAAAGATTGACTGTTACATTAGAGAAATTGTCCTATAGACCAGTGGGACCCTCGCTGTGTCCTAAGAGTTCATTTCCTCCACAGAGTCAGACCGCACACAATTCTCATTCATCTCACTTGATTAGCACCTCTCCTTGCTTCCTCTCCTCTCTCCTACTTCCTTGTTTGACCCAATCGATTCGACTCAACCCCCAGTGTTAGTTTAGCCTTTTTCTTGTTTATTTGCACAGTTAATCTGCAGCACAGCTCTGACCTATTGTCCCTAAAATGGAGTGAAAACAAACTAGCAGTGGTGGAATAAAATGCATTTGAATGGGTCCGACAAGTGGGCAGGTTACAAGGAAGCAGAGGAATTAGTCCAAGGCCAAACATGGATAAACAACAAATACAATGTGGTGTGTTTGTATGTATGTTTTAGTTGTTATTATTGCAATGGCTGATTTATATTTTGAATGGGTCTGATGTGTACAGAGCTTTGCAAATGGTAAAGGCAGTTTTCAGTTATTCAAATCTGAGTTTACAAGTAATTGCTTTTTTCTATCAAGCCACATTCACCTTTATATCACAACTAAGGCTTATTTATTTTCAATCATATGTATTTATTTATTTATGTATTTAAGAGGTAATGTATGTAGTTATGTATTTATGTATGTATTTATTTTATTGCAAGAGTTGTAGCTTTAATCCATATATGTTAAGTGTAGATTTTTTTTTCAAGTGCACTATATAACTATTTCTTTGTCTCCATGGTGATGATATTGCTTTTGCCGGAATGTTCCACAGTATAACACTGGACTTATCTTCACGGAGTCAAGCTGGTAATGACATTAATAAGTGAAGTCACAGGTCTGATCTCTGGAGGGGCAAGCGAGCTCATATGATACATAATGGAACATATGCAAGATGTGTAAGTTTAATGCCATACTATGGAAAATTCCACACAATGCAGTCACATATCCATGGAGACAAGCATGTGGCAGATTCCCCACCAGAAAAGTTACATAGTGCACCTTTAAAACACTTTGTGAACCCTACTAAGTATGTCCGCTTACAAAAATTATATTCAATTTAAGCAAAATAAGAGATTTCCAATGTAAGTAAGCATTTCCACATTTTCTCAAAACTGAAGTGCCTATTGTAAGTTACAGAGTACATGCTCTACCTGCACTGGCGATTACAAATGGCTGCTCTTTTTGAATTATAAGTTAATCCATATCTTCTTCCTGCAGTGATTTAATAGACGACCTAGGCTTTTCCACAGAGCACAGAGTCCCGCTAATGCTTTCTTTGTTCCAGCAATTGACCATACAGGGTTCTATACATCACTTTACAACTGTCACTGCATATATAAATGTGTTTTACTGAACTAATTAATCTAATGCTATAGTTTTAAAGGTGCAGTGTGTAACTTTTCTGTTGGACGTTCTGCCACTTGCTTGTTTCCTTGGAGATGTACTAGTAATTGCTTTTCCTGGAATATAATTTAATAAAATAATTTTTATTTAGCAGAAAAACTATTTGTAATTGGACAATGCAAGCTAGAAGTGTAATGCCATATTGTGGACCATTCCAGGCTAAACGACAACATAACGGACCAAGGGTGATTGAGCCTTTTCAGTCCAGACGCCTCGGCTTTGGAATGACCTGCCTGAGGAGATAAGACTAGCACCATGAGTATCATCTTTTAAATCACTTCTTAAAACCCAGTTGGCTTTCATTTCAGTGTTTTTTTTCTTCATTATTTCTTTTTATTTTATTTCTTTATATTAATTAATTATAATGAATTAAATTGTTTGCATCACTGTCTGTTTTTGTATGCCTTCTTTATGCTATTTTTACGCTTTTTGTATTGTTCTTTGTGGCTTGTACAGCACTTTGTAAACCTTGTTTTCAAAAGTGTTTTTATAAATAAAGATTTATTATTATCATATCCATGGAGACAAGCAGATGGCGTACACTCCAACAGAAAAAGTTACAAAGTGCGCCTTTAACATTACTGTCTTTAAAAGGCCTATATTATGCCATTTCTGATCTGTTATAATGTTTCCTCATCACAAACAGACCTGGAGTTGGACATGTAGACAGATTAATAATAAACGATTAACTCAAACATGTCTGAATGAAACAAAACACAACTTCAGGTATGTTTTTGAGGTATGAGGTAACAACATTATAACACGACTTAAAGCTCACAAGAATTAAAGAAGTGACAGAAATATTATTTAAAAAGTATTTGTAATCGGATAATTCCACCTCTGCCAGTCATCTAGGGAAAAAAAAAAGTCATACCATTTAGTCCACACTTTTTATATTCAGATTCCAATTTCCAGTTCCAACAAAATCTCAAAACATGTGTTACAAAATGTTCTCCACAAAGTTCATTTCGTGCACCCGTTAAATCGCGGAATAGAGCACATTTCTCAGGTTGATTTTCTGGTGCTGGGTACTTACTAACAGCCCAGATTAGGTTGGCACTGCCCGATCCAGCCCACCACTTGAATCTCCTACTTTTATTGTCACTCTCAAATTTCATAAATCATTGCAAACATGTCTGCCAAACTTGCCCTGTAATTAGTTTTGCTTGGCAGCTGAAGGTCTGGCTTTTGGCTGCTTGGGTGCTCATTTGCGACTCTGGCAAAAGGCTCCGAATTAAATTGTTCAGCTAATATTCTCGAAAGTCACTCCCCATGTAAGTCCAACCTGCACTGCTCTGGACCGCTCCCAGTTTGGACATTTCTCAAGAGGTTTTTGGTCTTTTTATAACTGTGTGACAGTGTCTGAAAAAAAACTGGCTCAGTGGACGGAACAAGCTGAAAGAGTAAAGTAAGTGACATCCTTGTTAGTCATAAGGTTTAAAGGTCCTCTATTATGTAAAATTGACACTTGTGAGCTTTAAGTCAAGTTATAATGTTGTTACCTCATCATAATTAGTCCGTCTACGTCTCCAAAGCTCAAAATGCTCTGTTCCACCTTGTGATGTCATGTAGTGGTAGTTTTCAAGTTAACAGCTTCTTTTACTTTTTGTTCTGTAGAGACTGGCAATGCAAGGGCTGAAATTATCCAAATGATTCAAGAGTTTAAAAACACAATGGAGTACTTCCTGTATTATGACATGAAATCAAAAGGTAGAACAGAGTGTTTTCTGTTTAAGAGAAGAACTCAGCCTAAATATGCAGGATTTGTGTGTTAAACATGTGTGAATGAAACAAAACACAACTCTGGGTTTGTTCTTGATGAGGAAACAACATTAAAACAAAGATCAGAACAAAGTGTAATACGGGCCCTTCAATGCTTCTATAGACTGTCCCAAAGCCCAAAATGTGTTTTCTCTTCACCCTTTTAGTCATCAGTATTTATTTATTTATTTTTTTTTATTTTAACATTGTGCTGTGCTACTTCTAAACTTTTTGTTACAGTAAGTTAGAGCTGGAACTTTCAAATGGTGTATTTGTGAAAATGACTCATCTTCCATGTACTCTGACCGTATAGCGTAGGCGTAAGTAGACTTAAATGAAACTGACTAAATGAAATACAAAAGAAGTTCTGATACTATGCTACTCTTGGGATAAGAGTAGGTTGGCTGTACAAGGGTGATTTTTATGCCAAATTAAGGACTTGCACAAGCTAGAAACAAATTAGTTGTGAATAACAGTTTAAAAGGCCCATATTAAGCTATTTTCTAATCTATGTTATAATGTTGTTTCCTCATCAAAAACATACCTGGAGTTTTGTTTTGATTCACTCACACACATTTAACACACACTGCGTATGTTGGGTGAGTTCTTTGCTCAAACATTAAACACTCTGTTCCACCTTGTGATGTCATGGTAATACAGGAAGTGCGCCACTGTGTTTTTAAATTCAAACTAAAAATGAGCAAACAGGACAAAAAAACAACACAAAAACTAAACAGTAGCTGCATTTATTTACTTAAAAATGGATTCCCTATTTCAAGTATTCAAGATTTACAACTGGTCGATGTAAACCCTCATTTGTCCAGCAGTGGACCATGGTAGAAAAAGTTGCAAGTCATTTGTAAAAACATTGTCCAAGAGTCTCATTTATAAAAAGCAAAACAAAACCTTTAACAGGCTTCCTAAAATGTGCTCACTCTCATCTCAGACCTCCTGCCTCATCTCTGAAGGCCCTAAAGCGCAAAATTGAGAGCTCATTAGACCAGATCACACAAGTTGTCTTTTCATAGATTACAAAGTGAATGTGGAAAGTTATGAATACTTGAATTAAGAAAGTTTTAATGGAAAGTTAAGTTAAGAATACTTGAATTAAGAAAGTTTTGTCATGATTTGAGTCAATTTCACTTGACAAGTAAAATTGTCTACCAAATGGGAAAAGACTGCTCAAACAGTGAGAGGACTACATTCATAAAATACTCCCTACAACTGCACAATTCACCTTTATGTAACAGATAACCCTATGTCCTGTCAATCATATCATTTTTGCACCGTTTTTCCCTTGCGACCTCATATATACCTGAGATTTTTATGACTTACTTTCTATTTTATTTTGACTTGTACATATGCATTTATATAATTATGCCTTATTTGACACCAGTCTCTTGCTATTTTTGCTACTTATTTGAAATGTATTATTAACATTTATATTTCTTCTCTTTGTTATTATAATATATTGTGATGTGTGAGCTACTGTGTTCAAGTAATTTCCCTTGTGGATCAATAAAGTTGAAGTCGAAGTCTTTGTTTTTGTACTTAAAATAAGAAAAACAACTCTGCACTTAAAATAAAAGATGAAATCGAATGTTGCTTGAATTAAGAAAAACACACTTATTCCATTGGTAAATCATTTTACTCGTCAAGTAAATTTTCGTAATTGAAGTCAGTTTAACTTATCTTGCCATTGCTTTTTGCAGTGCATTTTATTACATACATATGCTTTATAAATAAGATCATAGACTACCTCTGAAAACTTTTTACCAAGAAGTTATCAGCATTTAAAATCAAAGGTTTCCACACTAATATATGACCTTTTCACAGCCAGTCAAAAAGTCCTCTCAAAACAACAAACATTTAGCTGTGAGCCAAAACATCCATTAAGACACGTGACATAATTATAGCTGATTCTAGGAGATTGTGTAAGAACTGCTTGTACAATATTCCTACAACATTTGCAACAGATAAATGAGTGTTTATCCAAAAGGCAAGCTCTTCAGACAATATTCCAGTTTTCTAAAATG
Source organism: Taenioides sp. WSHXM2023 (assembly GCA_029959045.1). Lineage (NCBI taxonomy): Eukaryota > Metazoa > Chordata > Actinopteri > Gobiiformes > Gobiidae > Taenioides > Taenioides sp. WSHXM2023. Next base: position 2,348,962 of record CM057104.1, read on the forward strand.
TTTTCGCATGACTGTAGATAATTTGGTGAAAGGAGTTGACTGTGATAAAAAAATAAAAATAAAAATAAAAAATCTACAAGTAAAAACAGAAAAAGCTTTTGTTTGTGCTTGGATCTGGGGCCTGGCAGAGATCTAATGAAGCAGGAATCATATCTGAGATTTTGGAGAGATGTTGGAAATGCTGTTAAGAGACGTGAACGCTAATTAAAAACAGAGACGGTAGCTCTGTGAGGAGGAATCCGGTTTTAATGGGGCCTGCTTGGGACTTTTGTATTTCAGTTTGGCGTAAGAGTTGAATAAATGCTATATTGTTTTCCACAGTGAAAACATGCACTAATCCTCCAGCTAGGTACTTTTAACTCCTGAGATAAAAGGGTCTCCATGGATTCTAGACAATATCCAGATTATCCAGATATTCAATCTCTACTAAACTAAAGGTTAAAGGTAGGAGTTAACTTGAAAAGTACCATTGCATGACATCACAAGGTGGAACAGAGCATTTTGAGCTGTAGAGATGTAGAGATTAATGTGAATGTGTGACTGAAACAAACAAAACTCTGGGTATGTTTTTGATGAGCATTCCAACAGCATTCTTACATGGCTTAAAGCTCACAAGAATCCATTTTGTGCAATATAGGACCTTTAGGCTTTTAAGCTTAGACACTTCTTCACTCACTAACTTCACGTATTTCACCTTTTTTAAGCCCAAACCCCCATATCACTCTTCCTCTCTCACACTGCCTCACTTGGAAGCAGCATTGTCAGTAAATCTCTTGTTTACTCTACTTTGACATAGCCTCAGACAGAGCACACTGAGCCCGTGATGGATGAGAAGTGGACAGCTGTCTGGAGTCTACGGGACGCCAACACCCAGGAGCACCCATAGGAGACACATGGGAGACTCACCTTAATTCCCTGGTCTTATTTTGTCAATAAACAGCAAGCCAGTGGCACTCAATTAGAGGGGTTTATTGACTATTCTCCTCGCGTCGTGTCATATGTCAGCGGGCGTCTCAGTGTGATGGCTAGCTCTGACACTCACTCTGAGATTACAGAAAATAGAAAAATCAAAAGAAGATTGCAGCGGGTGGGGAAATAAATAAAGGAGCCAAAAGTACAGAGGGGATACTGTGGAGAGGACAAGAGGAAATGGGATTAGGAGACGGAGGAGCCAGATACACTGGAAAAAAGGGGGGAAAAAATTGGATTAAAGGTCCTATATTACACAAAATTGAGTTGAGAGATTTAAGGTGTGTTATAATGTTGTTACATCATCAAAACACACCTGGAGTTGTCTTTGTTTCATTCACACATGTCTGAGTAATCCTTTATTATTAGTCTGTCTACATCTCCAATGCTCAAACTGCTCTGTTTCACCTTGTGATGTCATGTAGTGGTAGTTTTCACATTAACAGTTGCCTTTTACCTTTTGTTCAGTAGAGATTGGTGATTCCAGGTCTGAAATCATCCAAATGATTCTCGTGAAGGTGTATTGAGTTTAAGAACACAGGAATACTTCCTGTATTACCACATTACATTAGAAGTGTTTTCTGTTTGAGAGAAGAACTCAACCTAATTAAATGTGTGAATGAACAAAAACAACTCCTGTTACATTTGTGATGAAGAAACAACATATTGCTTTGCTTGGAAATTCCAACATTATTACTGATCTTGCAAGTATTAAAATACAAGTGTTTTTATTGTATAATGTGTGTAGAATCCCTCAGTCGTCCAGGTAGAATCCATAGCAAAAGGAGAAATTCAGTTTGTCAACTGGACAAAAGTTTATTTGGTCGAATACGTTTCGCAGCTCATCCAAGCTGCTTCTTCAGTTCTGGTCAGATGCTGGTGGACACTGCCTTATATCTGCTTGAAGGGAGGAGCGAACTACAATGAAATTACTCTGAGACTACCACACCTATTTGTTTACAGCTTCTGTTAGTTAGCTAGGCCTATTGAATATGTGTGGGGTCTTGTTAGCATATCCATTCAGGGCCATGATGGTGTTTCCACACCTCTGGACATGTCCTGGCTAGTCCCATTGTTTTCTCTGTTTGTTTTGATTTAGGTTTGAGGATAGAGTTATAGATGGGAGACAAATGGTGTCTGAGACCTCCATTTCTGTTCAAGGAAGGATTCTCTTTCTTGACAAAAATAGCTTCTTTAACTCCCCTCTCAAACCAGTTCTTTTCTCTGGCCAAGATCTGGACCTCGCTGTCCTCAAAGGAGTGGCCTGTGGCTTTTAGGTGGAGATGTACGGCAGATTGCGGCCCACCCTGGTTTTCCCGTCTGTGTTGATACATCCTTTTGTGAAGTGGCTGTTTTGTTTCTCCAGTGTAGCGCTCACTGCAGTCTTCACTACACTGAATGGAGTAGACCACATTGCTTTGTTTGTGGCTCGGAGTTTTGTCCTTAGGATGGACCAGTTTTTGTCTTAAAGTGTTTGTGGGTTTGAAATAGACTGGGATTTCATGTTGTCTGAAAATCCTCTGTAGTTTTTCGGAAACACCAGCCAGGTAAGGAATAGTTACACCCCTTCTCCTGGGCTCTGGTTCTCTGTTGTCCTGTTTCTTGGCTTTCTTAGTTTTATTGAAAGCCCATTTAGGATATCCACAAACGGAGAGGGCTTTTTGCACGTGTTGTTCTTCTTTCTCCTTTCCCTCTGCGCTTGTAGGAACCACTTGGGCCCTGTGTTGTAATGTCCGAATGACTCCCAGTTTGTGCTGAAGTGGGTGGTGTGAATCAAAAAGCAGATATTGGTCGGTGTGTGTGGGCTTCCTGAAGACCTCTACCTGGAGTCGCCGGTCTTCTCCTATCGTTTCTGCACGTATCTGCACGAAACGTATTCGACCAATAAACTTTTGTCCAGTTGACAAATTGAATTTCTCCTTTATTGTATACTAAAAAATATCTTGAAAAAGCATGCACTCTTACATCTTTTCACAGATCTGACCTGTAACTCAGCCTGATGGTGTCATCTGCTTGTCTCCATGGAGATAGACATGTTTCTAGAAGTTTAATGCCATAATGTAGAACATTCAGGGCAACGTGATAACATCTCCATGGAAACAAGCACGTGCAGATCCTCTCCTAGAAAAGTTCCAAAGTGCACCTTTAATTATTTGATAGTTTTGTTCTAAAGCTGTTACGTCAGATGTTCTGTGTTTTGGGTATGCAGGTTTAAAGGTGCACCGCGTTAACATTTCTAGAGGAGGGTCCACCACCTGCTTATCTTCATCGAAATGTTATTGATTTGTCTAGAATGTTCCACAGTATCAGTTAAACCTATCTATCACAAGAGAGACAAGCAGGTTACAACATGAATAAATGCTAGATGGAAATGTTTAATGTCATACCATGGAACATTCCAGGCAAAGCAATAACTTTTCCGTAGAAACAAGCATTTGACAAACCCTCTACCAGAAAAGTTAAACATTGCACCTTTAAGTATCAAAATCGAGAGCCTCCTTCACATTATTGTTGTCCTTCACTGCAGGAAGTTGGGCTTTTGTTCTGACTTCAGACCGATCCATCAGCTTTACACCGTCTCAACTGTAATTGCCTGGAAGAAGTTTTCTCTTTAATACGTGTTTCAAGTCTTTAAATATTTTATACCGCGGTGGAAACTGTAAAAATATATAATCGGCCAGTAATGGTACTTTCAGCACTATGAATCAAAATGTAATTCAGATAACAGCCTCGTAATAAAGCTGTGGTGAAAGAACAAGTAGTGGTAGTAGCAGTAGCAGTAGCAGTACTAGTAGTAGTAGTAGTAGTAGTAGTAGTAGTAGTAGTAGTAGTAGCAGTAGCAGCAGAAAACTGGACTCACTTGTGTATTTTTCACTAGTGTTTGTGATCCAAACAGAAACCAGCCACTGCTCAGTAACATGGTTGACATTTCAAACTTCTCGTGTAAAGGCCAAAGCCCGAGACAAATGCTAATTTCTGAGTGTTGGACTCAGTACTAGTCTCAGATACTCAATAGTCAACAGTTTACAAATCCATCTCATACACTGTAAGAAAGTGGACTAAGGGAGTCACCCATAGTGTTCCACTCCAGTCAAATGAAGCTCATCGACGCTGCAGTTATTATGCAGTTAGCAGGTTAGTTAGGTTAGTTATGCACCAAGATCATATTCATAATAAGAAGGCATGTTTGTCAATGTGTTTTAGCAATAAAAAAAAATCACTTGAAACTGAACAGATGAGATAGATTATTTGAATACTTTCCAGCTATAGCTTATACAGAGCTGCAATATCTCCATGAAGACAAGTTGGTAGCGGACCCCCTACCAGAAAAAAAAAGAAAAGTTACAGTGAAATTGGGCCAAAAACCTAAATAATCCAAATTACTGATACACAGCCATTCAGTATTGTGTCACATACTAATATTAATATCAGTTCTAGTTTATATTCAGTGTTCCAAGGTTTTCTTTTTTTTTAAATGAGGGGTGGAAGTTTGAATAAATTGGGAAAACATCCAGGATGGATGTTAAAGTTAAATTACAACTTAAAAAGCCTCATGAACACATTTCGAAACATACCCAGTCTGAATACTTACTTGACATAATTAAACCTTCTCTCACCATCAATTCTTTTACACTTCACTTGTGCCCAAACCCCTACTCCACAGCCTTAAACATATGTCCACACCAACGCTTTCTACACGATTTCACAGATGTTCTTTGGGGGAAGGAGCTGCTCCACTGATCTAATTATAATCATTAACACTCTCCATGACGCTAAGCTGCACCTAGTTTGACACCCAGCATATGGCCCAGACTCGGGTGCCAGAGGTTGCTTATCCCGGTAGAGTGTCTCACAACCTCCGTCCTCTGGTTTTTCAAATGTCTGATTTGTGCACACACACACACACACACACACACACACACACACACACACACACACACAGCTAGACACACACATACAGACAGACACAGATATGTGCACAGATACAGACACGGACACACATGCACACACACAAGCAAACACATAGATATACTGATACATACACAGACGCACACACACAGATACTCACTGATACAAACAGACACAAACACACACACTCAAACAGGTGCTGATTTAACTACTCGGCTCATTTGAATCTAAGACCAACTGGAGCTCAACACCCCATAGTGAATATTTAAGTTAAGGACTTCAGAGGGCAGGTGCATAATATGATCTAATGGAAATATTAGAATATAATTGAATAACATATAATATAGTATAATATATGATAATATAATATGGCATTGAGAGAAATAACTGAGGACACTGAATTAGTCCTCCATGCATCTGAGTTATATAGGTAGAAATATTAGTATTTGTGTTAGTATGAGAGATTAGAGATGATTTAAAAGGTGCACTCTGACTTTTCTGGTGTTAACTTTTCATGATGATGTTTTTGTTTTGCCTGAAATGTTCCACAGTATGGCATTAAACAAATATATCTTGTATTTATTCATTTGCAGGTGTTTTTATTTCTCAAAACTACTACAAAGACATGTATTCTTACTGTGAGCTGGCCCATTTCTCCATAGATCTGACCTGTAAATTGGTCTGGTGATGTGGCCTACTTGTTTCAGGTGGCGGACCCCCTACCAGAAGTTACATGCTGAATTGGCCCACATGATACTTTTACAGCAAATTTAAGCATTTCTTTCACTGTAACCTGAATAAAATCTCATTGTGATACAGACCAAAATTAGGCCTGGAATTAGTATTGACTTTTTAAAGGTGTTGTGGCTCTGTAAAATGCATCTGAAAGTCTCACTTTAACCACCTGCCCTCTTCTGCAAATATATTTCTTTATGCAAACACCGGTGAAATAAGTTTGGATACCCCTGATCTAAGTTTGAATACCATCTTGAGAATGCCTGACCTTATCTGATCTCAGAAGCTAAGCAGAGTTGGGCCTGGTTAGTACTTGGATGGGAGACCGCTGAGAATGTCAGGTGCTGTAGGCGGCAGTGGCTCGGTGGTAAAAGCACTTTACCACTCCAGTAAATGCTGTTGTTGTGTCCTTGAGCAAAACACTTAATGATAACAATAATTAGTTGGATTTGAACGCCTTTCAAGGCAACCGAAGTGCTTTACAGTGCATTATTGATTTACTCCACACTCTGTAGAGGTAAGAGACTATTGTAGCCACAGCTGCCCTGGGGTAGACAGAAGCGAAACTGCCAATCTGCACCATCACCCTCTCCAACCAATCAAACCCACACACACACCACATTCATACCAAGCAAGGTGGGTGAAATGTCTTGCCTAAGGACACAACAATAGTTTCTACTAGAGCCACTGCTTCCCAACAGTGGCAGTTGGTATTCTATCGATCTCCCATCCAGGTACATTCAAGTTCCAGGGTAAGAACTTGAATGCACTTGGCAAACAGAAAACTGTACATTCAAGTGGCAGTTTAAAGGTGTACTACGGAACTTCTCACCTTCTTGTTTCTATGGATATGTCATTGCTCTGCCTGGAATGTTTCACAGTATGACAGACAAATGCATAATGAATAAAGGAGTGCCTCAAGGCTCCACCCTTAGCCCACTTTTATTTTCAATTTTCATCGGTGATCTTCCACAAGTAATTTCAAACTGTTCAATAAATCTATATGCTGATGATACTGTAATTTATACCTCTAGTTCAGATGTTTCTTTGCTTCAAAAGCAGTTACAGCTTGATTTTAATAAAGTTCAAAGCTGGCTTTATAACAATCGATTAATTTTAAATATAAAAAAAAATCTTGTTTACTTTTTGGAACTCACCATAATCTAATCCATTACCCTGACCTTCACATTCAGTTCAGTGATGGGTCCAGGATGATTCAAACTGAATCTATCAAATACAGTATCTTGGTCTTTGGCTGGACCCAGAACTTAACTTCGTAAGTTAACTTCAGCTTCTTAACTTTATTGATTACATCATCAAAAGAACATATGCTACATCAAATCCTCTTTACTGGTCAGCTAACTGTTTCACTCGAAGTCAGGAAAAGAATTATTACTCAGTTTTACCCATCAATGACTAGGCTGATACAGTTTATTAAAATACACATGGTACATATCTCAAAGCACTGACTGTTCTCTTCAACTCTTTGTAGATTTATTCTTAAACACCCATACCAAACCCATCACTGTATTTTATTTGGAAAACTGAACTGGCTACAACAATACAATAGACGTCAATTTCATTAGATTAAACAATTGTTTAAATTCATTTACTTTAACTGTCCCCATTATCTACATCAATATTTAGTCCCAGTAACATCATCATATTCACTTAGAAGCACCCGCTGTCTCCCTTTTTCTGTTCCCTGAAGTTGGACGCAGATCATTTCAGTACAAAGCCCCTTCAGATTGGAATAGTTTAACCACACCCTTAAGCTTTAACTTTAACATATTTCAATTCATTTAAATTATCTTTTTTTCATATCTCAAAACTCCTTTATGTTTTTGTTTGTCTTTTTTATTTTTCAGTTTGTTCTATTATTATTTTCCATTTGTTTATATTATATAAAGTATACTTTTTTTTTTTTTAATAAATCAGGTACTGTTGCAGGAGTTGGGAGGAGTGCATGAGGAAGCAAGTCTGCCTGTGTGTATGTATGCGTGTGTGTACGTGTGTATGTTTTGTAATGTAAACCTGTAAGTTCTGTATTCTGTCTATTGTATTGTATTGTACTGTATTGTATTGTATTACTAATAATATTTTGTGTTTTTTGGACCCCCTCGAAAACAAGATGGCACATCAAGGGACATTCCAATAAAATAAAATAAATTAAATAAATCGAATGACATTAAACAGGTCTACTTTATATATTTATAAAATTTTACATGGTTTCATTGCTTAAAAATACCTAGAAAAACAGGCATTCTGACTGTGAGCGGGGTTGTCTCTCCACAGATCTGACCTGCAACTTGGTCTGGTTTGGTCTCCATGAAGATAGAAAGGTTTAAGGCCATATTGACAAAGCAATAACATCTCCATGGAGAAAAGTATTTGACGGACCCTCCATCAGAAAAGATACACAATGCACTTTTAATTACATTTTAAATATGTTTAGAGTATTGCTTTCATCAAATCTTGTATAGTTAGACTTCTAGACGCAGGTTTATGACATCACAAAAGTGAGACGATAGTCCAACCACCAGCAATCCAACTAGACCAGAGAATCAGACTTATTAACCTTTAACAAAAGCGAATGTTGCTCTTTTCCAACACGTGTCCTGTTCAATCAGTCAACCATCACTACGGGAGACGTCCTAACTCCTCCGCTCTTCCACTTCTCCACTCCTCCCTCAGGCTTTTATCATGATTTCTTTTCTTTCTTCACCAGATCGGCAGAAACAGGTGGACATGAGGGACCCTGCTCGCTGTGAGTCGAACTGTGGACTGAGGAAACCACTGCAGCGTCTCCATTTGACAGTGATGAATGAGCCATCGGGGCTTTTGATAATTCGTCACTCACGGGCGCAGAGAGCTCCATTAATCAAAACCAGTGTGGGACAGACGGATTTTGTGGTATGCAGCCCATTCCAACACCCCCTGCTGATTTGAGGGCCATGAATGTAACCTGGAGTGACGCTGGAGCACAGGGGAAGAGGAGACTGTAAGTGATAGGCGATAGTAGAGCTGGGATAGACTGAGGTTAGTTATATAATTGACAATCCCAAAACAAAAAATAATTGTAATAATCTTTTATTTGTAGGGATGACGTAACACATTTGCAAATGCTTTTATAGCTGACAGTGGCTCAGAGGTTAGAGCAGTGGTCCCCAAACCCAAAGGTCACTTGCCTGGGATCTAGAAAAAAAAAATCACAAGGAGCTGAAAAACATCAAGGATTTCTGGAGAATCAAGAGTGAAGCATTAAACTGTGTTAATCTGAGGTGAGAAAAATTTGATTTGATTTGTAAATGATGGGTGACCAGTGAGCTCCTTTATTTCGCATGTGTCACTGAAAAAGCTAATCTGATTGGACGATCACGCTTGGCTTGGATTGAGACATGACGAAGGGCGTGGGGACCAGACTGATATCAATTGTCCTTAGGCAAGACACTTCACCCACCTTTCCTAGTATGAAAGTGGTGTGTGTGAGTGTTGGTGGTGGACAAACATGACACAACATGAGTGTAAACACATCGGATTGTAGCCTACGGCCGTTATTCTAAAGGGCTGGGGTCACAGGGGGCCAAACAATAAGATATTGCACAATTCTCAATATTGCACACGCCATACATTGCACAGTCCACTCATTGCTCAGTTCCCATAATTTTGCAGTCAATTTGGCCACACATTTAATACATATTTTGCCCATACATGTAAATATGTGTCTAATAGAATAAAAGAATGAGAAGGAAAAGAGATGCTGTCAGAAAGGGGAGGAGGGAAAGAGAAGAGTAGACTGTGGGCAGAGAGAAGGAAAAGAGATGGGGAGACTGAGGGATCATAAAGGGGGAGAGAGAAGAGACATGGGAGAGAGAGGTGGGAGAGAAAGAAGAGAAGGAAAAGAGAGAGAGATGCGGAGAGAGGGAGTATAAAGGGGGAGAACAGACTGGAGAGATAGAGGTGGGAGAGAGAGGAGAGAAAGGGAAGAAAAGGGAAAGAAAGGTGAGAGAGAGGGAGAAGGGTGAGAAAGTAGAGAGACAATAGAGAGACGGAGGAGAAGGGAGAGAAAGGGAATAGAGAGAGGAAGGAGCAGGGAGAGAGAGGTGAGAGAGAGAAAATAAACTGATTGATCGGTTGCAGCTGTAATGCAGGACGTTCCCGGCGGAGAGTGACTGTACCCAGAATGCATTTGGGCTGAAATTCTGGGTTGGAGGATGAGGGGGAGAGCACAAATAAGAGACAGACAAATCTCCAGAGTGACTCCCATTACCGTGGCTATATATAACAGTAATCTTGTTAAGCCTCCGTCCTGCCTGCGGGGGGAGCTGCAGTCAATAAGTGACCCTTTGGACTGTAAATGAGATTCAGTTTGCCATTCTCAGGATATAAACACATAAACACACCACATATGAGCGTACATTATACACAGAGCAGCTCAGAGTGGAGGGAAGAAGGAAATACACTGCAACGGATCAGTTTTTATAATAGTTTTGGTGAAGGGGTAAGTAACATTTTGGAAAAACTTAGAAAAACTTTGAAAAACTTGGAATAACTATACTATTTACAGCTTTAATGAAGCATGACGAAAGACTTAATTTATAAAGAACAAATAGTTTATTAAAGATGATTCAGGCTTAGCAAGTATTCAATTAAAGGCTTTTTTGAGCTTTAAGCCTTGTTAGAATGTTTCTGTGTACACATTTGAATAAACCTTTATTATTAGTCTACACCTTTTACCTTTTATTCAGTAGAGATGGCTGAAATCATCCAAATGATTTCGGTGAAGGTGGATGGAGTTTAAAAACACTGCAGAGCACTTCCTGTATTACCACATGACATCACAAGGTGAAATAAAGTGTTTTCTATTTAAGAGAAGAACTCAGCCTAAACATGCAGGGTTTGTGGGTTATACATGTATGAATGAAACAAAACACAACTTCAGGTATGTTTGTGATGAGGAAATGAAAGCATGAATGTTACTAGGCAGGGTAACCTTCACCTGTTCGCACCTATGCTATATTTAAAAGAATGTGTTGTAACCAGTACTTCTACCCTTTTCACCTCTGTTATTTTTGGCTCACAAGGAAGTCAACAAAACTCCATATATGTAACACACTCTGGTTATTTTTTCCTCTCCAACATATATAAATACCGAACTTGACCTCCTAGATGCTTGATTTTATCCTCGCATGTCTTCTGTGTATCTCCTGCTTGTAACTCCCTTAAATCTGATCAGATAAAGAACTTCTTTTACGACTCTACCTGGTCTGATGTCTCTTAATATTTTCCACCACGATTTCAGGAAACAACATTGTAACATGACTAAAAGTTGACAAGAGTCAATTTTGTGTAATATAGGACTTTAATTAATTTTTATGTGTAAAAGAATTGAACAGAATCTAATCTGGGACAGATATCATTTGGATTTAGGAATAAGTTGCCATTTTCTTGTCCTCCCCATTGATTCGCTTCTGTGTCAAGAACTGATCCCATCTAATGAGAATGAGAAGCTATAACCTGCGCTATCCACCATGAGCCCTTAATGACACTGCAGCTCGGTTTCTCTTTTCTTTTTCTGTTTACACCAGCTTTGGAGAGCATGCTTAATTAGTAATGGCTGTGTTTTTCAAGGGGAACAAATCATTGACAGCAGCTCATGCTGCAGTCAATGGAAAAAAAAACCTCCTCAAATATATGTGTTAGAGACATCTGCTCGTCCCCAAACCATGAGAGGCTCTAAGAAGAAGGAATGGCATGCCTTATTGTGAAGTTCTAGAGATACTTAGATTTCAAAAGACATTATATTGTATACGCCAGTAATTATAAATTGTGAGGCCATACGCTGTAGTTTGGCAATGCACCAGTACTGGAAACAAAACATAGTTGCTACTTCCTAATTTGGGGAATTGTATCTGTCTTAAATGCATTGTAAACAGTGGGGTGTAATGAGAAGTCAAGCAGAGTAAAGTCTGTCACTCCCAAGCCTGGCCGAAAAAGAGGTGATTTTGCATTGTATAACTCTTTGAGAGGTATGCAATATGAGAGAAAGAGAGAGAGACTTTAATGATCCCGAGGGAAATTGAAGTTTTGCTGCAGCAATATTTCCACTGCACTTCTCAGTGGCCTTTGTGTCTCAGTCAAAGGTCTCAGTGCAGTTTAACAGGAGGACTGGTCAGGGAGGGTCAGCAGATCCTGTGTCAGGGCAGTTTGAGGAGAGGAAGAGACAAAAGTGTCTCCTCTGTGTCCAGGGGGGAACCAGGTGAACACAACAGGAAAGGCCTCGTTCTTACTGAGGGAATGGTCCATTTCGTCACCAACTGAAACACCAGAGCAAAGAATTTCCTCTGGAAGATCTTCTGCCACATTTGGTGCCACATATGTTGAAAAAAGCCTGTAGCATCTCAAGTTAGCTCCTTAGGTAGCGTCTTGCACAGTCTCCATAGATGATTATTTAAATTACAAGTCAATTTCTCTATTGTGAAATCCATAAAGGTCCACTTTACACTTACTGCACCTGCACAAATGAACGTCAACTACATGTATGTTTTGGACGAAGATGCCACAAACTCCAACATCCAACATTCAATTTTCTTCACTTTCTTTTTTTCTAATTGTTTTTATTCTGAATGGGCTGTGTTCATCTGATGGCAAATTATCCAGTATTTCCAGACATTTATTCCAATCATCTCGCCTCCAAGTGGAATGACAATGCAGCCAAACCAACTGATAACCCAATTACACGGAACTGCTAACATCTTAGTGCAGGCTAATCTTTTACTCTATACAAAAGTCCCCCATCCAGAGACCATTGTTAGCTTGGTGTCTGTAGTCTCCTAGTGCCCCTGCCCCCCTTAACATACAATTTGATTTAGCCCCAAGAAAAGCCCTGAAAACTTCCCCTCCCAGAATCCTTTGCGTGACTCCATCACTCTGTGTCTGCCTATCTGAAAATGCCAGACCATTTCTCAAGCCAGGCCGCACAAGTTGGACCATAGAGGCTGCCAACTGCTTATGCAATGCTACTGGCAATCGCCACAGCGACTGGGATGAAGGGAGGGAGAAAAAGAGGGGAGAGAAAAGAGAAAAAGAAGTGAGAGAGGAGAACAAGACAGAGAAGGAGACTGAAAGACAGAGGGACTAAAAGTCACATCAACAAGGATGAAGGGAGAGAGAAGAGGGGGTGAGAGGAGAGAGGGAAAAGAAAGAGAAAAGGGGAGAGAGAATGAGTGAGACAGCAGGAGAGAGACCAAACACCATACTGACTGGAATGAAGGGAGAGAGAAAATGACAGGGTCGGAAGAAGAGAAGAGAGGGGGAAGAGAAAAGAGAACAAGAGAAAAGGGGAGAGAGAACAAATGCAAAAGAGAGAAAGGAGAGAGAAGCAAGAGAGGTGGGAGCAAGGGAGAGAGAAAATCGGGATGGAGGAAGAGGGGAGGAAGAGAACACAGAGAGACAGAGAGAGAAAGAGAGACACCAAATGCTACATCAACTGGGATGAAAGGAGAGAAAAGGGGGGGAGAAAAGAAGAGAGAGAGACAAAGACAGAGGGGAGAAAGAGAAAGGAAGATAAAGGAGAGACAGAGAAAGGGAGAGCAAAAGCCACATCAGTTGAGATGGACAGAGAGAGAAATTGGATTGGAGGAAGAGAAGAGAGAGACAAAGAGAGAGACACCAAATGCCACATCAACTGGGATGAGAGAAAGAGGGAGACAAAGTGAGAGAGAATGAGAGGGAGAAACAGAGAAACAAAGACTGAGAAAAAAAAAGAAAGTGACAGAGAAAAGAGGAAGAGACATGGACGAAAGTTTTCCTTGTCTGTTTGGTTCTTGGTGTAAACAGAGGGAGCTAGTTAAGATATGTTTCAGAAGAACTTTATTGGATTGGATTTGACTGGGAGTCTCTGAAGGTTTGAACAAAAGGGAAAGCGAAAGTAGAAGAGTGACTGAAGAAGGGCAGACTGGAGCACAGAACCAAACAATGCAATACAATCAAAACATACCGTTTTTGTACCAACAAGAAAGCACGATGTTTTCCAAATTTTCAAGTGCGTTTTGCAATAGTGTCTGTATGTGCCTCTTAAAACAGATATGTAAAATTCCCTCAAAATATTTCAAAACACCTGATTCATTGAGTTACCCCTGAGAAAAGGATGCATAAGGAGATATACGCTAAATTAAGTTACAAGAGATTTTAATCATCTAATAATTGTTTTCCTTTCTCTTTTGCCCTCTCAAAGTGATATTAAGAGTGATTCATGCATGAACCATCAAGGGTTGGACGAGAGTCAGTGCTGCAGTTTTTAACCTGAAGTTTTTTTTGTTTTTTTTTTACAAAGTTTAGAACAATGTTGCAGTTTAAGAAGTCAAAATATAACAATGATCCAAGGGGTATCATAGATTATAACTATACAGCAGGTCAAAGCATAATATGTCTGGTTGAAAGAGCATCGTGTAACTTTTTATTGTTTTGAAAAAATCTATACTCCCCAAAAACAACATATTAAAATGTTTGATTAGTTTCAGTTTCATTCAAGGAATCTCCCTCCCTGCTATAAGTCACTCCCCCTTCAGAGCGCTTTCACAACACAATCTTACACATCACGTCAGGTTTGTGACATTGTAGTGTACCGTTTTGTGTCATAATTTTGTATACTTAGAAAAATGGTTGACGTATGGAGGTGGAGAAGGTGAATTAAGTTTAAAAACACAGTGGAGCATTTCCTGTATTACCACATGACATCACAAGGTGGAACAGAGCGTTTTCCATTTGAGAGAAGAACTCAGCGTAAATATACAGGGTTTGTGTGTTAAATGTGTGAATGAAACAAAACACAACTCCGGGTTTGTTTGTGATGAGGAAACATTATAACATAGATCAGAAAATAGTATTATATGGGCTTTTTAAACAACTGTAGAATAAACAGTATGATGTAGGTGAAACATTGATTGAAAGCTCCATACTTGTCGCCCAATAATGGCTCTGATTTTAGGGTGCAGCGGAAGTCAAAGCATTTCAGTCAAAAAGCATAACAAATATTCTTTCTTACTTGAGTTCAATTCAAACACCATTCATACAGTGAACAAAAAAACTGTCAACTGACACTCCTGTTGCTCCCAGCATGCCTTGGGTCATGCATTGTTGTCAAAAGTGTCTTGCCATTTACTGAAGAGAACATTTGAACATACCGGCAATTTTGTAGCGTATGATTTAAGTCAGAAATGTGTCATACTAAACAAATATTCTGAGATGAAAATACTAACAATAATAATATTAGTGGAAAGAATGTAGCAGTGTACCATTATATAGATGGATGAGGGTTGCCAGATTAAAAAAATAAATAAAAAAAATACATATATAATCTTTTATATTATGAAAGTGCCTCTCAAGAGCAGGCCCAAAAAGCAACTTGTGACTGTCAAAATTTACCAGCAACTTTGCGAAAATAGAAGCCCAAAATCGCTATAAAGAAGACGACATGGAACCCTGAGATGCAGATAAGTATATACATAATACACAGAAACATCCTATTGCAAAACATGTTTTAAGTTTTAAGAATTATCTCTTAATCTCAGGTCAAGTTTTGTCCATTTTCATCTTCACGTGTGGTGAAATGGTCGTCAGTTGCTGAAACTGATTGATTGATTTCGAGCAAGTGAAAAAAAATGTATATATACACATACTTATATACATACTTATATATACATATATACATACACACACCTATATACATAAACACACATACATACATACACATATATACAGTTATACAGTTCATATAATATAATATATGTAGTCTGCTCGAAATAGCCTTGTTTTTTCTATAGACTGTATAAAGAAGTGAACAAAGGGAGTGTGACGTCCCCATAGCATTCGAATGAAGCTCATCAAGGCCAGCAGTAATACATCTGAGCGACTATGGAATGGTACAAACCTTTGCTTTGGCTTTCTTCTTCACACACTGGTCTATTAGCAGTAAGAGTAGTTATTTGCAGTATTGACATTTGCAGTAGTGGCACGAGATCTACCTCAAATAAACTGTTAACCAAAACTTACAATTAATAGTAGCAGTATTCAGATTATAGTTTTATTTGCAGTGGTATTATAGTCACAACAATAAGTCCGTGTGTGAAAATGAAAAGCCAAACACGTGTTAATTGCAGTAACAGAAGTACTACCAATAGGTCAAGTAGTATTAATAGTACCTGCAATAGTCACAGTAGTAAAAAAAATATCAAGACATTGTCCTAAAACAAGAGTAGCACTGTTTATTCACAAATATTGATCTGTGCAGTCAAGTATTTTGCAAGTCTTTATGTGGGGAAAAAAAGAAAGAAAAAAGAAAATAAACTGTTACATAAATAGAAAATTGCATCAACATGAACTTTATTATTTCTTTGTAGCTTCCATAATTAATTTGTGTGTTGTGCTCCAAGTGTCAGCTGCAATCTGCCTCATCTCACTTCTGTACTGTCGCCACAAATCAGATTTCACACTGAATTACAGGCATTGGGTCTTAGCCATTAGAAAGAGAGGCTGTTACTGCTGGGGAAGTAGTCTTATCGTGGTATGGTGATTTTCAAGAGAAATTGTGGCAGGGAGAGAAGTCAACAGTTTTCTATAAATGAACTTTTTACTGTCAAGCTGGTTTATCATCATATACTAGCACATGTCAGCTTACAGCACAAACATGTAATAGAAAATGTAATTATACTTACCAGGGTGAAGGCAATTAAAAAGTTCTATATACAGTATACAGTATATGTGGTCTTAATGTGCTTATAAAGTGTGTAGGGAGGTAGTTTATCAAGATACAGAAACACAAGACAAAATTATTCACCGTCTGCCACTTGCTTGTCTCCATGGAGATGTTGCTTTACCTGGAATGTTCCACAGTATGACAGTAGAGGTCCTATAAAATGCGAAATTGACTCGTGAGCTTTACGGCATGTTTATAATGTGTTTCGTTTCATTCACACATGTTTGAGTAATCCTGCGTTGATTGGTTCTCTGCATCGCCAAAGCGGTAGTGGTCGTTAACAGCTACTTTTTACCTTTTGTTCAGTAGAAATGGGCTAAAATTATCCAAATTATTCTAGTGAAGGTGTATGGAGTTCATATGCACAGTGGAGCACTTCCTGTATTGCCACATGACATCACAAGGTGGAACAGAGTGTTTTCCTTTTGAGCGAAGAACTCAGCTTAAATATGCAGGGTTTGTGTGTTAAACATGTGAGAATGAAACAAAACTCCGGGTGTGATTCCACTGACAGAAGGAATGCATGTTCATCAATAAAACATTCCTGGCAAAACAATGACATCTCCATGGAAACAGGAAGGTGGTGGACTACATGATGCACCTTTAATGCAAGAAAACCAATACAAAATCAAGGAAATCCCTCACACAGGTCACAATTCAAAACACTTGTTAAAGCAACACCAAGTAACTTTCTGGAGGTGGCATGTTACCTGCATAATTCCATGGAAATAAAGTTAAAACCATACTTGCGAACATTCTCCTTGAAGACAAAAATGTTTCAAGCCATATTATGGAATATTATAACCAAAGAATCTCCAGACCAAGTAAGAATCAGGTTTTTGGAAACGCAAGCCCACTCAGTAAGTAAGTATGCATGTTTTCTATTTTCAGTGAAATAAAAACATCCATAATTTAAAAAAAAAACATACCAAGTCAAGTCCTTTTTTGGGAGAAAAAGTCACATACTATGCCTTTAAGTAATACTTCTGGTAGTATTTTTTAATATTTTTTTCAGTTCAATAAAACACATATTTGAGTCTATTTTTGGCTAATAGCTTACACAGCAAGACTTTATTTATTGAAGTTATACCGTCACAATCCTAAACACACAACCATATGTTACGATGTGCATTAAAAAAGTCTGACAACTCACTCAGAGCGTTTACTATTCAGACACTAGTGGCCCATTTATGCAGTTCACACTAGCATCCTGAGCACATTTAGCCTTCTGCTGCCTGATGGCTAACTGGTCCCAGAAGCTGCTCCCCAGTTCCTCCATGTTAAATGTGCCCTGGATCAGTGATGGTGTTTGTGTATTCATGTGGGCTCGGAGCTCTGTGTGAAACTCGCTCTGGGAACATGCATTAGCGGATCTGCTCGTTCTGTCACTCCCCAGACATTTGGTTCAGTGTCATTTTTCTAACTGAAAGTGAAAGCGACTGGCTCATTTTGTGTTGATTACGTGAATACTGGGATGGTACCAGGGGTAAATCTGTATCATAGTTGTACACCCGTCAAGTGGTAGTTTGTGAAAAGAAAAGTTGAAGAAAATATTCTAAAAAGCAATCCATAAAGAGTCAATTGAGACTTTCAGTGGCATCACGCTGAGGATGTTCTACATGTATGTGTATGGTGGAATGTTCAGCTGTTACTGTTGTCCGTTTACGAATCCCAGTGAGATTATAAAATACAGGAAAGGTTTATTCTTTGTTAACATAGAGACACAATGCACACATTAGCAAACACAGACAAAAAGTTTGAAGATTGTCTGAAAACTCAAGAAAAAACGCAAAATTGATTAAAACAGGACATTTTCACGAGCCTGTGGTCAATACGAGCGTTTGTGGTCCACTTTACTTGTTTGATTTTCAACAAAAATGTGAGTGTGACTAACTGAAAAACTGCTGGCTAATGCTATCTAGCTTGTGACTGTAATTTTATGTGATAGACTAGTTTAACAGCACAAATCAGTAGTTCCATGCAGTTCTTTATGGTCAGATTGTGTTAAAATAAAGCTCAGATTAAAGTCTAACAGAGCTTCAGACAGAGCAGTGCCTCCAATTAGCTTCACACCCCTAGGGAATGTTGATTTATTAAGCATTCTCCATTTACAAATCCAAACCTTGATAGTGCTACACCAATATTCTTGTCTAACTAAACTCTGTTATTTTTATTCGTTGTCAGGATAGTTTTAAAACTTGGATACCAGTGTTCTTGTCTCTCATCGCCTGCATGCTCCGCTCAGCTGTCAGGTACCAGACATAGAATATATTTATGTTGGTTTCCATGGCAACGCACACTCCGCTCCACATCCGCCCACCCATCTCTCAGGAGTACCTACCCACACCACAAACAACTCCAATCTTGTCATTTCCTGTCAGGGAAAAACAATATATTTGCACAAATCAGCACAGGTGGGTAGAGTAGCCAAAAACTGTACTCGAATATTACTCAAGTAGACGTACAAAGTAGTGGTGCAACTTTTCTGGCACCTGCTTGTCTCCATGGAGATGCTATTGCTTTGCTTGGAATGTTCCGTAGTATGACTTTAAACGTTTACCATTTATTCATTAAGGGTGAACTGTAATGTAGAGAAGTGCTGAAATGTTATGCAGTGCACGTTTAAATAAGGGTAAAAAAGTATTAAAAACTACTACTCAAGTAAAAATAACTTAAAAAGCAATTGTAAGGACGTAACATCTGATTTATAATTTGAAGTGAATGTCATTGGAAGGGAAAAAAAACATTAAATAATGAACTAAATTAGGTATTTTCAAAGGATAGATACAAAATCATCAGAAGGAGCAGTACAAGAGACACAAATGTTCTAGACTTACTCACAGTGGAAAGGGTAACCAAAACTTCTACTCGAGACTACTGTTACTTTAATAAAAATATTAGGAGTAGGAGTAAAAGTACGCTGCTATAAAAGTACTCTGAAAAGTATAATTTCTTTGCTGAGTGATCAAAAATCGTTGGTCTATCACATTTTATCAGTCAGTGTACTACAATGATCTAGTGGGGTATTCCTATTAATATTGAACTAAAGGTACAGAGCTGGTGATACGTTTTAAATATCCAAGAGGAATGCTAGAACGTGGCAGAAAAGATGGATAGAAGGCAGAAAAAAGAAAGAAGATGCATTATTTATTATTCCGATAGGTCTTGACCTTGGACGTTGCATTTCACAAGTAAAGAAGTCCATAGTGACACGGCTACACTCTGTTCTATTCAGTGCAGTTCCCTCTTGATGCCTGACAAAAATGTAAAATTGTGGTTCTTGTTGGCAAAAAAAGGAGAAAATTTAATTTGTCAACTGGACATAGTTTATTTGGTTGATTACGTTTCGCAGCTCATCCAAGCTGCTTCCTCAGTTCTGTGGTTCTTGTTGTAAACCTGTAAATATTAAAGAAGACATATTGTGTTTATTACATTTTTCAATTTCCATTTTGCAATATTGATCAAAAATTGTTTAAAAATTGACCACTGATTTCTGGTAAACTGGTAAACCCCACCTCTTCCTACATTTCACCGTAGAAAGCAATAAATTCTTAAAAAAAAAAAACTTAAAAAAAACAGCTAGGTGACATTTTAGAAAACTCTGGAAATTTTCTGTGCAGAGTTAAAAGCTCATTAAAGTTGGTTATGCATAATATTGATCCTAGCTAGAGAAACCAATTTTCAAGCAGTGAGAGAAGTAAGTATTCAGACAGTTACACACTTGCTCCAAAATTAAAGCAGCAGGTTCATTTTTGGGGTTTTTTTCCCCAGTGTTGTGATCAGTGGAGAAAGTTTCACAATAAGAAAAATGTTATGTTATGTATTTCCTATTAACATACACAAAAAAGCTTAAAGGGCCCATATTACGCTATTTTCTGATCTATGTTATAATGTTGTTTCGTCATCAAAAACACACCTGGAGTTCACACATTCTCACATGTTAAACACAAAAACCCTGCATATTCAAACAGAACACACTCCGTTCCACCTTGTGTCCACTGTGTTTTTAAACTCCTTGCACATTCACTAGAATCATTTGGATCATTTCAGCCCTGGAATTGCCAATCTCTACTGAACAAAAGGTAAAAGGAGCCGTTAACTTAAGGTGGAACAGAGAATTCTGAGCTTTAGAGATGTAGGCAGACTAATAATAAAGGGTTACTCAAACATGTATGGGGGGATCTTTTTGATGAGGTAACATGGCTTAAAGCACACTTGTTCTTTCCAATCAGCCCCAACCACTCAGATGGGTGAAATGTCCTGCCCAAGAACACAACCAAGACCTTTACCCCTGCACCTAAAACATAACTTCAAAATAAATATTGAGTCAATTAAAATGTGCAGTTTCTCCTCCAGTCCTACTGAGCGTTTCATTTATTTTAGTACCACCACCTGAACTCCCCCGTCTCTATTTGTCATGTGTGAGTCAGTGTGGTAGGGGCTAGACGGAATACTAAACACACACTTTTGTCACTGTGGGCTTTATCTATGGAGGTGTCAACTCAAAAGGAGAGAGAGAAAGACAGAATCCATGTATTCTTACTGCATATGAAGCGCTGTGCTATTATGACTAATGCCCGATCAAAATCAAGAATTGGAAACTTTGAGAAAATGTATTTAAAAGTCCTTTATTACACAAAATTGATTCTTGTGAGCTTTAAACCATGTTAGAATGTTTCTACTTCATCAAACACATACCTGGAGTTGTGTTTTGTTTCATTCACACGTTTAGTAATGCTTTATTATTAGTCGGTTTACATCTCCAAAGCTCAAAATGCTGTTCCACCTTGTGAAATAGTAGTTTTCATGTTAACAGCTTTTACCTTTAGTTCAATAGAAATTGGCAATTCCAGGGCTGAAATTATCCAAATGATTCTTGTCAATGTGTATGGAGAATAAAAACACAAACCACTTCCTGTATTACCACATGACATCACAAGGTGGAACAGAGTGTTTTCTGTTTGAGAGAAGAACTCAACATAAATATGAAACAAAACACAACTCCAGGTATGTTTGTGATAAGGAAACAACATTACAACATATAAAATAAAATATCTATGGGGAAACCAAGCAACTTAAAAAAAAATACTTCTGGGTGGCCAAAGTTGTAATTTTATTGTATTTATTTTTTCAGGCATTTAGTGTAAAATAGAGCATCATGTTATAATTAGGGATTGTTTTTGTCAGGGATTGTTTTTGTTTACCTGCTTCACATGTTTTGGCTACAGGAACTGTGCATTAGCATGCTAGTTGCTGTTAAGAGTTACCAGGCAAAATTCCACAATGGTGAGAAAAGGGCTTATGAACTCATCACTGAATAATTAGGATGTTTGGCATGTATAGGCTATTTGAGGAATAACTTTGGACCACCACTGCAAATAACGTGACCAGATGTCCTGAAAAATAAATCTAAGCTATTGTCCCGAATCCCGAATCCGGCCCTAAACGTCCCAAAAATTACACTCAAACAGAATACTGAGTAGTTCTAAACATTAAAAACTGTTCGTAGACAGGTTGAGTCGACTGCATGCAGCCCTGACTGCTGCTGATAGAAGCCTTCAGGGGCTGCAAGTAGCCTAAGGGTCACCTCACGCTAGGACTTTAGAACCGTGCCCAAGCATGGATAGCCCCTAAAGTGCGGTACGTTTGTCCAGTGTGAGCTCAGTCATATGGCGAAAACGCGCTTGCCTTCAATAAGGACTGTGGACAGTGACAGAAGTTTGCAGACTCTCTCCTCTGGCTGTCATCACTGCTACGAGCTGCTATTATATCCATAAACTCACAGAGGAGTGCGTATCGCACTGTCTCACTATTTAATAGAGGATGTCATCTGTCTCACTATTTAATAGATATTTCATGCCGCTGGACTTATATTCTCCGCTAAAAGTGATAGCTCTGCTGCGCGACACTTAAACAAACTGCGCCGTGTGATGACGCCATCGGGCCGTGGCCTGGTTCGGTTATGCAGGTGTGAGTGCAGCCGTAGAACCCTATGGAATTGTTTTTTAGCACGGCACGGCACTAAAGTCCTAGTGTGAGTGCGACTTAAGTGGCTGCGGCTACAATTTGTCCATTTTATTATTGTCTGTCATCAGCGAGTATCCACCTCCCCACTCCCCAATTTCAGCCAATCTCATCTGTTCACCCTAACTGCAAATCATTTAAAATTAAATTCTATTTTGTGTTTTGACAGTAAGAATCAGGTACAGCAACTTTAAGATAAATAGCCACATGAGCTTAGATTTGACATATTTACACAGTTCAGTTTTCATCAATATGCATTATCCCTGTGGTAAATGATCACATTTTTATATAGCGCTTTTCCACCTTCAAAGCACTCAGAGCGCTTTACACATTAAGGAACCACTCACCCATTCACACACACATTCATACACCAGTGTACACAGACACTGGGAGCGAGATGGGTTAAGTGTCTTGCCCAAGGACACAACAACAACATTCATCTGTGGGGGCTGGAATCGTACTGCCAACCTTCGGATCAGTGGCTAAACACTCTACCAACTGAGCCAGTTTTGCCCCAGATAAACAAATTGAAAATACACACTCAAATCTCACATTATAAGATCTGCACAAAGCTCGGTGGCAGAGCAGAGGCATCCATCAGTCTCCCAGCGCCTCCTCAGTCTGTTTAGAATACACAGCAGTTGCATTGAGATAGATGGAGCGAGAGCGGGTGCATCCAACGTGGCCAGACTACCACCACTGAAAAGACGAGATAGGAGAGGAGGCTACTGAGCAGAGGAACAACTGATGTACACAGTTTGGCATAAAGTGATAAACAACTTGAGCAACTTGTGGAATTTTTTGTAAAACTGTAGTCTATTCTTTTTGTAGTAAATTTAGGTTCAAATCTCAGAAATGAGTCTTCAAATTTTCTAGTTAACAGCTATCTTTTAGCTTTAGTTCAGTATAGATTGAAGATTCCTGGGCTGAAGTTATCCAAATGATTCTAGTGAAGGTATGTGGAGTTTAAAAACACAGTGGAGCACTTCCTGTATTACCACATGACATCACAACGTGGAGTGTTTTCTGTTTGAGAGAAGAACTCAATCTAAATATGCAGGGTTTGTGTGTTAAACATGTGTGAATGAAACAAAACAACTCTAGGTATGTTTGTGATGAGGAAACGTATATGGTTTTATTGTCCAACAAGCAGCAAGTGTGATGTTAGCATACTAGTTCTTGTTAGTTTTAGCGTAATGTTTTTAAAAAAATGCAAGAAACATAATTAGTTCAACAGTAGTTCAACGTTATTCCCTACTTACCTTATGCATTGCTGATCATTCAAATTATTCACCATGATGAGTTTATAAGAGCTTTTCAAAACTTTCAGAGACCAGAGGAGTTTTGCCATCACTAACGCCAGCAACTAGCATGTTAACCGCACACTTTCTCACTCACAGACAATAAAATACAGACAGTACACAGCTGACTTATTTTGTCTACAAGAGCTTCCTTTACAATATTTACAAAGTTTACTCAAATATATGGGATAATCAGGTACAGGTACTTAACATTATACTAAAAAGTTTCAGCTGGTAGGGCATCAGACTTAAAATTAGATCAGCTAAAGCAATCTGTTGTTCTTAGTGTCGTCTTGTGTTTGGAGTTTGGCCTTCCATTGATACATGAGCAATAAAAGTTAAAATGAAAATGATCAGATGCTGTTCTGTGGATAAAACTAAAATAATGCAAATTTATGGATAAAAGAAAGCAGAATGTTTATTAAAAATGAGTTAATCTGACAAATATGAGCCAAAAAAAACCAAACTGTACCCTTATAACATTGCTCTTGTGACGAACGCATATGCAATATTCACTTAGCATTGGAAATCCAGCCAACATGTCCGAAGCTTTGTAAAAAAATTTTGGAATATACAATGGTCCCAACCTGCAGAAATGGACAGCGAGTTTTGTCAAGATACAGGCTTGTTTTCCCAGAAGGCCGTGCCGGAGGGGAAACAACATAATACATATTTCAACTGGACGAATTCAGTTTTCCGTGACAAATACAGCAGAAATTTCACATTGGAAATTCAAATAGGGAACAACTTACTCCTAAGATCTATCAAGATGTCGGTTTAGAGAGTGAGTTCATTTGTCTGTGTGAAGCTTCCGTGTTTTAAGAAGGAGCCAAGTGAAGTGTGTGTTATTGTTCATAGAGGACTGAGGAGAATCAAAACTAGCAGCAATTAGCAACAAGTGTAGAAACTGGCGATTTTCATTCAGTTTTAATTATCATTTTGCGTTTGAAAAGTCAGTAAAAAAAAGTGCTTAACTTAAGTGGAAACAGTAATATAATGCACAACCGGTAGAGAGATTCTAGTTACTGGGAAAAATCTCTACAAATTGAACCATTGCTGCTCCATATTGTCAAACATACAGTACATTTAATATTTGTCACATTTTTTTAACCCTACCTGTCAGGTAAATGTTATTATTGCTCAACTCGAAACATTCCACAGTTTTTAAACTCCATACACCTATTTCTACTGAACTAAAAGATAAAAGGTAGCAGTCAACTTGAAAACTAGGACTTCATGACATCACAAGGTGCTTTGGAGATGTAGAGAGACGAATAATAAAGTTACTCAAACATGTGAATGACAACTTCAACTCCAGATATGTTTGTAAGGAGGTAACAACATTACAACATGGGTTAAAGCTCACAAGAGTCAATTTGGTGTGATATGGGACCTTTAAACTTGGTGGATATACAATAGAAAAGCACTGAAAGTCTGAGACTCATTATACAACCCAAGATGTCAAAAATAGAATGGTGTACAAACCCCACATGTAAAACAAATGTGAACAAAGCCTTAAAAAACTGTCAGATGCAGCTCTGCAATTATCACATAGAACCTCAGAAGTGTGATTTAATGTGAGAATGACACATAGTTTAGGGGAAGGGGTTAACCTGTTCAAAAGCCCATGTGAACAACAAACTCCAGTGTAGTGTATGTTTGCCTGAGATCAGAGGCTCGCAAATCAAATGAGGTTTACACATGGGACCTAAGAGGAGGGGCATGTACGGAGTGTGGAGCCCCCTACTGTTCTGACACGAGCGTGGCATGAGTGAGTGACAGTTCATGATGCTATATTTGTCAAACAGTCAGATCTTCAAACAATGCCACATGCTGCTATGTAAAAACAATGTATTATTCAAATGTACAGGACATTGTAATAAGATAAAAGGGAGTTGCAACAGTTTCTAGATACAATTTAGCTTATTTAAACCATATATGCATAGACAGACCCTCATATGGGCAAGATGGTCTAGCATTGATTAGAACAGTCGTGATGGCAATAAATAATTAAAGGTAAACCATGTAACTTTTCTGGTGAAGGGTCCCCCACCTGCTTGTCTCCATGGAGATGTTATTGCTTTGCTTGGAATGTTCCACAGTCCTGGCTCACGCCAGACTGATCTGTGTGTCACTCTGAAATGAGTTTGACACATTGAGTCTGGAACAGCTCTCACTGACAGAGATCAGAAAACGTGGCATGTCATGACGACTACTTGAATCTAATTGGTCGAAGCGTCATAACAGCAGAACAAGCCAAAAAAAATTAAATTTTGTTACAGGCAGTTGAGAGAAATGCACAAATATTGGTGCTAAAATAGGCTGATGTGCATCTGTTGGCGTCGCCATGTTTGTTTTGGTTCGTTTGGGAGCTTCGGCTTTGGCTTCTCCACAAACCTCAATGCTCCGGCGTGATTGGTCCACACGCTTAACCTTACAGCAGGGGCACGCCAAGATGGATTCTCATGAGTTTGTGAACTGAAATATCACAAGAATCCATCTTGCTGTGCAAAGTTAGTGTTCCACAGTATGGCATTAAATTCAAAAATACACTGAAAAACACTGGTGTGATTGATAATGGTGCAGCTTCAAAAAATAATAAATTGAAGTAGGTTACTTCTAAGACAAGATGCAAACTGTACTTTGGTTTCATACTGTTCAGTTCAGCCTGTGTAACTGTTGTAAAAGATGAGATTAGAAAGACAAAAGACATTTGGTTAGAATGGGTTATTTGCAAACCAAACAAGAGTTCAATTGGCCTATAGTTTGTATATTTACTATCTCCCAGAAAAGCAATAATAAATCAACTCAAAGCTTGTTAGAAGTGAAAATATTGTTAACTAATAGTTTTCGGAAGTCACAACAAACTGACTAATCAATGGCATTGCACCCAAAACCTGTACACGAGAAGAACATTAGTAACTGCACACCTGCACAGTCTCTGAGCATTATAAAGCTTCAAGTGGGACAAAAGATGTGTAAAACTGCTCCACAGAAGTACTTTGTACTTGGAGCATTTTTAAGAAATGTAGCATTGTATTTGTCTTTCAAATGTTGTGGAGTCAGAGTAATAGGTACTCAACCAAAATCCAACTCAAGTAAAGAACAGATCCTTAAAATCTGTACTTAAGTATAAATGTGCTTAGTTACTGACACAATCTGCTCCACATGACAATTCTCCATATTTCCATTTCCATGTGTAAAATGTAGAGTTGAGTATGTGGTCTTTGAGCTCAGCATGCATCCTCGTTTACTTCTCCGAGTCTAGACAGTTGTGAAGCTGAGCTGTTTAATGTTAATCAGGCCGTCTTTGTTCATCGTCTCTGTGGACTTCAACCAGAGCGACAGGCAATTTCAGAAGGATGAATCACAGCTGTCCCATTATAATACGAGCTGCTTCTGAAGGCAAAGGTGTGACGTGGACCATTAGGCAGAGCTGGAGACAGGTCTGTACATCGCTCTCTGACAGGGACACTTCACAGGGACAACAGTGTGAGTTGTTTTCAAGTGGGAGAATTGAGAAGTGAGTTTGCACAGAGGAGGTATAGATGTTAGTAGAGAGGGTACTTTCACCTCCCATCAAGTTAAAGGGACTGTATAACTGCACTAAACAGATTTTCAAAACAGCACCTGGACTGGCAGTGCCTTAACCTAGATGTAAAGGACACATACATGTTTTTCTCATTCTCAGTATATGGGCAGACCATGCCTCATGTGAAAGCTCAGAACCTCCAGAATTCACTCACTGAGCTGCAGAGGCGGCACTAGCACTGATCCATGATTGGCTATAGGTTCTGGGGTTTAGGTAGTGTCCATTCAGAGGCATTTCATGTTTAAACTGATTTCAGCATTGAAACTGGCAACTCAAATGAGAGACACGTGAGCCTCTTTTTGTTTCTTATTGGATAATCGTCTTCATCAAACTAAAACCAAATAAAACAACTTTGCCATCATGTTCAATATTTTTGTAATTAAAGAACACATGTTGTGCTTGAGCCTGCTATAATCTGTGCCACCAGTGGATCATTATGTTATAATTTGCACATTTTAAAATGTAGTTTTCATCTAAAACAACTTAATAAAAGAAACAAGTTTGCTGACTTCCAGATTAGAAAACTGCGGCACCCAACAGGAGCTGATGTCGCCAACTCTGCAACTCCTATGGATAGCTGCACATCACACTAGTGAGTAGCTGATTTTTTAATTTATTTTTTCCATTTGTACCAAAATGACTCCCCAATGCTGCTGTAGCCTATGTGTATCACCAATTAAGAAAATAAAACTGGAGAATGAAGTAAAACAGGAATATGGCGTCTCAAAAATAAGTGATTAAAGATCTCTCACATATGCACGAATCACTCCAAATACAACTTCGGGTGAGTAAATGGTGAGGGGAAACAACAAACAACATGGATCAAAGCACTGAAAAGTTGATTTGCGTAATAGATCTGCTTTAAAAATAAATCAACATCACAAATAATTGGTTTCAGTAAAAGCCATGTTTACCTAGTATCTGGGGACTGGGTTAGGTCTTGTTTATGAACTGTAAAATCAAACTCTTGCACAGAATTCCAGTAAACCGACAGGCTCCATTCTATAACTTCAGTTTTCCCTGATGGCCAATTAAAAACATAGAATAGTAGACTGATTTGTTTTGGTGGCCCCTTCAAGACATCTTCAGAGCCGACCTACGCCCTGCAAACTTAGAAGAGACAAGTTTCCAGTGATTTGACAGCAGCGTGTGTACAGTTATAGGTTAAATATATATAGAAATGTAATTCTTTGAGTTTGTTTTTACTCCTATACAATTTGACAGTTGTGAGCTAACCTGCTGTAGACAAGGCCAAAGGGAACAGTCACATTAACGACGACATTAAAAGCATCTCAAAAACAAGCTTAGAAATTTCTTGTAACTGTTCATTGACTGTCTTTTTCTTGAGTTGCTGATTTCCGCAGGGCTACTTCCTGTTATCCAAGCTCATCTCGCCGGTGCAGAGCCATGTGCTGACAGTGGGAGCACAGAGATCACTGATAAAAACAGACCAAGCTCTGAACATTATTGAAAACACAGCGGACTCAAGACATCTGCCACTGCTTTTGTTTATTCCTCTCATGGCGTCACTGACAAAACACATTTCTGTATTGGAGCTTTTGGGAATCGCAGGTTGGTTATTATTACATTTAGTTAAAGGCGCTGTACTTGATTTTTACTGTCTTAAGATATGACAAACAGAACTATAGTACACCTGTTTGCTTCACTGTTCTAAACAAGTTTCAAGGCACATTGTGTAACTTATCTGGTGGAGGGTCCGTCAAATTTTCTCCATGTAGATGTTATTACTTGTCTGGAATGTTTCACAGTACGGCATTAAACCTTTCTACCTTAATGGAGACCAAACCAGGCCAAGTTGCAGGTCAGATCTGTGGAGAGGCAACACCGCTCACAGTCAGAATGCCTGTTTTTCTAGGTATTTTTTAGCTATAAGACCAGCAGTAATTGAATAAATGTAAGAGCTTTTTTGTAGTTTTATTTTTTTTTTTGTAGTTTTATGTACTTTGAACTCTGTAAGTTGTTGTAGCTGTTTGTAAGACCTAATGTATAATCCTATGGAATTTAGAACTTTCCATGCCAATTAGAAAAATAACAATTAGAAAAATAAATCTTTAGGTCAAAATACAAAACAAGCCGAAGAAGCACCGAGGAGTGACTAATATGGAAATGAGTTAAAAACAAAGGAATTACGGTAACTAATGCTTTGGAGCCGTCTCCAAATGGTTACGATTAGAAATGGATTTACAAATGCAGCACTTTCACTTCACAAAAAATTAAGTTTTCTAGCTTAAAAGTGGACCAACTTTTGAGGCACAGTGCCATGGAGACATTATTGCTTTGCCTGGTATTTTTCAGAGTATGGCATTAAACTTATCTATCTCCATAGAGACAAACAGGTGACAGTTTATGCTTTTATAGGTATTTCTTAGCAATAAAAGCATCTGTATTTGAATGAACGAAAAATGTACATGTTTAATGCTATACTGTGGAACATTTCAGGCAGAGCATTAATATCCCTAAGGAAAAAGGCAAATTGAGGACTCTCGACTAGAAAAGTTACATAGTTCACCTTTAAAGGAGAGATATTGTGCTTGTGTCCGATATATACAGAGGAGGAAATAAGTATTTGATCCCTTGCTGATTTTGTAGGTTTGCCCACTGACAAAGAAATGGACAGTCTATAATTTTAATGATAAGTTTATTTTAACATTGAGAGATAGAATATTAAAAAGAAAATTCTGAAAATCGCATTATAGAAAGTATATTAATTGATTTGCATTTCATTGTGGGAAATAAGTATTTGATCCCCTACCAACCATTAAGAGTTCTGGCTCCTACAGACCAGTTAGACTCTCCTAATCCACTCGTCACCTGAATTAGACTCCTGTTTTAACTAGTCACCTGTATAAAAGACCCCTGTCCACAGAATCAGTGCAATCAATCAATCCAACATGGGAAAGACCAAAGAGCTGTCAAAGGATGTCAGGGACAACATTGTAGACCTGCACACGGCTGGAACGGGCTACAAAACCATGAGCAAGAAGCTGGTGTTAAGGAGACAACTGTTGGTGCAATTGCTTGAAAATTTAAGAAATACAAAATGACCATCAATCGACCTCCGTCTGGGGCTCCACACAAGATCTCACCTTGTGGGGTTTCAGTGATCATGAGAACAGTGAGAAATCAGCCCAGAACTACATGGAAGGAGCTTGTCAATGATCTCAAAGCAGCTGGGACCACAGTCACTAAGAAAACCATTGATAACACTTTAGGCCACAATGGATTAAAATCCTGGAGTGCTCGCAAGGTCCCCCTGCTTAAGAAGGCACATGTGCAGGCCTGCCTGAAGTTTGCCAGTGAACCTGAATGATTTAGAGCGTGAGTGGGAGAAGGTGCTGTGGTCAGATGAGACCAAAATCGAGTTCTTTGGCATTAACTCAACTTGCCGTGTTTGGAAGAAAAGAAATGTTGCCTATGACCCTAAGAACACCATCTCCACCGTCAAGTATGGAGGTGGAAACATTCTGCTTTGGGGGTGTTTTTCAGCCAAAGGCACAGAACAACTTAACCGTGTCAACAGGAGGATGGACGGAGCCATGTACCGTTAAAATCCTGAGTTACAACCTCCTTCCCTCTGCCAGGAAACTGAAAATGGGTCGTGGAAGGGTCTTCCAACACGACAGTGAACAACAAAACATACAGTCAAGGCAATAAAGGAGTAGCTCAAGAAGAAGCACATTAAGGTAATGGAGTGGCCCAGCCAGTCTCCGGACCTTAACGCTATAGAAAACCTATGGAGGGAACTGAAGCCACGAAACCTCAATGATTTAGAGATGATCTGCAAAGAAGAGTGGACCAAAATTCCTTCTGATATATGCGCAAACCTGGTCATCAACTACAAGAAACATCTGACTACTGTCCTTGCAAACAAGGGTTTTGCCACCAGTCCAAGTGTTTTTTGGCTAGAGGATTCAGTTACTTTTTTCACTCAGTGAAATGCAAATCAGTTTATATATATTATATATACACAAGTTATTTTCTGGATTTTCTTTTTGATATCCTATGTCTCACAGTTGAAATAAACCTACCATTATTTCTTTGGTAGTGCGCAAACCTACAAAATCAGCAAATTTCAAGTTGTAATAATGATATAAAATGACTTAATAATAGAAACAAGTCACAGCTCAGGTCAGACTCCACAGAGAGACAGTAGTCCAACTCACCAATGCCTGTTCTAATACTGCATAGAAAACACAATACACAGAAAATTAAGTCATTTTTATATATATATATTTAAAGACCTTCGTGATTCATTAGCATACAAATTCCCTTCTTTGTCTTGGTTGAACTCTCATCATCTGAGGTCTTATGGTCACTGTAAAGCCTATTCATCCTATTCTCGCCAATTTCCTGAAAATATTTTAAATTTTAATTAATTATGTTTTTTTGTTTTTTTTAATAATCATTTAACCTTCTCTTTGAAATGTCAGAGCTGCCTTCAAGACAATGGGTGCTGCTGGGTACTGGTGGGTGTTGGGGTCAAAGGGTCGCCCATTTCAATACTGCCCTGGTTTAGGAGAAATACTGACTAGTAGCCTATTGAAATTTCTATTGACAGAAATGCATTCACCACAGCCTTGTACATTACTTGAATATTCACTTTAAAAAATAATTTAAGGAACAGGTGAGCATTTTAATTTCTTTAAAATTCTTAGCCGTTTTCATTCAAATAGTTCAAACAAGTTAATACAATTTCTCTTTAAAGGTCCTATATTGACTCCTGTGACTTTTAAGCCATGTTAGAACAGTGTGAGTTGTGTTTCTTTCATTCACACATGTTTGACTAAATCTTTGTTATTAGTCTACATCACCAAAGCTCAAAATGCTCTGTTCCACCTTGTGATGTCATGAAATTGTAGTTTTCATGTTAACCAACGGTGGAACAGAATGTTTTCAGTTTGAGACAAGAACTCTAAATATGCAGGATTTGTGTGTTAAACATATATGAATGAAACAAAACACAACTCCAGGTATGTTTGTGATAAGTAAACAACATTATAACAGATAAGAAAATAGCGTAATATCCATGGGTTTCAGAATGACGAGAATCTAGGACCGTTGCCATAGTGATAAACAATTTAAAACAAAATATTATATCTTTTTAATCGAGAAAAAGTCCCCAAAGTGTTGCATGTAACAGGAATGCTCCTATGTTTAAATGTTAAAGGTGGACTATGTAACTTTTTGTTTGGGGTCCGTTTCCTGCTTATTTCTATGGAGATGTCATTGCTCTACCTAGAATGTTCCACAGTATGACATTAAACAGCTCTATCTTACCTTTATTGAATTACAGGTGGTTTTATAGCTCCCTATAGAAACAGGCATTCTGACTGTGAGCGGGGTCGCCTCTCCACAGATCTGACCCGTCACTTGGTCTGGTTTGGTCTCCATGAAGATAGAAAGGTTTAATGCCATACTGTGAAACATTCCAGACAAAGCAATATTATCCTCATGGAGACAAGCATTTGACGGACCCACCACCAGAAAAGTTACACAATGCACCTTTAACAAAATCCTATCAAAATATGAATTACAAATCTACTGGCAACTGCAATACTTTTCACAGTTATTCAGTTTATTTATGTGCTATTTTGTATTTGTTTTAGCTTTTTGTAAAAAAAAATAAAAATACAACCCTATACTCTGAACACCCAGAATGTACAGTTTTTGCCTTGAGCTCACCAATCAAACTTTAAAGAGTGGGAAATGAGAGTGCAGCACTAAAGTGTGACAGATGCAGTAAATGCTAGCAGCGTTTTGGAGGTCACGTTAGAGGCGACGTTAGCTTTACTGTCTGCGCTAAGCTAACCCGAACACAACAACAACATCCTGTGACAAACCCAGCCCTGGCCTTGAATGGGCTCCAGCAGATTGGTCATTAACTCAGGTCTGCAGAGATAAAACGCTCTCCTAAAGACTGCACATACGTTCAATACAACATGGAGCACTGTATGAAATGGGATGATATGTAACGGCAGATTAAAATATATTATAGTTTATGGAGGTGTGTGGAGAAAGGTTAACTCGTCTAGTGGACATCTGCTTAGTAAGTTTTAAAGGTCCTATATTACGCAAAGTTTCTTCTGGTGAGCTTTGATCCATGTTATAATGTACTGAACATACCTGGAGTCCGGGCTGGCCCCTCGCCTTGCTGTTTCAGAAGCACACAACAGCAAAAGCCACAAGAACAGTATACATCTTGATTTGTGGTGCATTTTAATGTGTTCCAGATGGCTTACATTTGTCATTTCTTTATGTTATAAAATGCAGAACTGGGTAGAATAGCCAAAAGTTCTTCTCAGGTAAGGGTACTCTGACTTCAGATATTATTCAAGAAGTACAAAGTAGTGATTCAAGAAGTAGTCGGACACTAGACTGACACTAAACACACTTCAAACAAAGGAAAGGCCTATCACTTTTTCTTTTTTTTACAAGCCCACAAGAAGAAGAAAAAAAAAAGGATCACATTATTTAGATGTTTATTTCAGACTGAGTGCAGGGTTGAGTTATGCGACATACATTTGAATAAGTAATTAGCGGACATTTCGTCTAAATGCGCATATTAATAAGCATTACTGAAACACATTCAGGAATCGTTCACAGGTCGTTCACTTGTTCATCAGATGTGACGAAGAGGTTTCTGCCATAATCAACGTTGTTAATCTGATAACAGGAGCAGTAACCTGCTATAGCCCACACTTACATCATAGATGATGGGACAGATCACGAAAGGATATGCCACAACCAAAAACAGCCAAATGAATAAACTGACTCACTGCTTATGCATAATTATAAACGTCCAGACTCACTATTTTATCCTGGCGAGTGCAGTGGTGTAAACTGGTGACTGTCCTTCCCGAAAAACAATCTTCCTCTGGGGCTCTTGATGCACTGTCCAGCTCTTTAGATAAACTTCACTCACTCTTAGTCTGACTTGCAAAAAACAGCCATTCAGTGCAGCGAGAGCGCATCTGGAGGGAAGCGGCCGCATGAGAGGCCCTCACACCGGTGTGAACATGGAGCTGCCCACACCTATGCCCGACTCAAAAACAAATATTAGCAACAAATATTGAACTTCTGGAAATAACACAGATTTAATTTTAGATGGACACTTAACATAATTTTAGATGGACACTTGATATACTTAACACCTGAGCGTCGTATAGAAAAAAATGACTATTTTTTTCAATATAAATATGGCCTCCTGGGGGCCCTCTCGTGGCCTCGGGGCCCTAAGCAGCTGTTTAGTCCACTTATAGACTGGGCTGGCCTTGCCTGGAGCTGTGTTTCGTTTCATTCACACATGTTGAGTAATTAGACTGTCTGCATCTCCAAAGCTGAAAATGCGCTGTTCCACCTTGTGATGTTACAAAGCGGTAGTTTTCAAGCTACCTTTTACCTTTATGTTCAGTATAGATTGGCAATTCCAGGGCTTTAATTATCCAAATGGTTCTAGTGATGTATGGAGTTTAAAAACACAGTTGAGCACTCCCTGTATTACCACATGACATCACAAGGTGGAACAGAGTGTTTTCTGTTTGAGAAAACTCAGCCTTGAATGACACAAAAAGGGAACATTATCAGAACAACAACATAGATCAGAAAATAGTGTAATATGGGCCCTTTAAAAGTGCAGTATTTAACCTGCTTCTGTCAGGAGGATGTTATTGCTGTTTCGGATCAGTACATTCTATAGGCCAGCAGTATTTAATACAGCTCAAATGTTTATATTATATAATGTACATAATATAGTTAGAATAATATGGTGAGTCCTTCGGTTTCGTCAGATACGATCAGGTTAAACATTTGCAAATTTCACACACTTTCACACTCACAAGTCATACACTTGTCTCCGTGGAGATTGCTAAGTGTTATGCCATTCGGTGGAACATTCCAGATGAAAGAACATCGCCATCATGTAGGGCCCCTCAGCTCTGCCCCATAGTCAAAAATACAAAACTACATTGCATCTAGAGTATTTTAGTCACCGTATTTTAATCTGTATTTTTGGTTAAAATATATTATGATGTATAAAATAATCCTTTGACTAGTCGACTACTGAAATAATGGTTAGTTGGAGCCCTGTATGATAGAGCAGAATCCTAACTCAGTGGCACATGGATCCAGTTTGAAAGATGCTTCAGACAGAGACAACAAATTTCCACAAAAATAATTAAAATCAATCACAGCCTTTGATTTTAACGCCATTATTTCTCTACCTCTCTAATATTTCACAAAGTCTGTTTTCCCCCTTATCTCTCTAATAGAAAGAGTTCATTGTTTTGTTGCATTGATGGAAAGACAAAATTTATGAGCCTCAAGTTCAGATAATAGCTAATGATCCAAAGCCTCCTTCATCACCCCGGGATTTTTCTGTGTACGAATTATAGAAAGCCATTTTATGTTAATGTTTTAAAATATTGTATCATTTATAAAGCTTGATATCATAATCCATTAAAGCTATTGATCTCTGCAATTTCACAGTCTAATTTACCCAGGCTAATTTTTTATACTTGATTTATATAGTTTTTGTGGTTGTGCTAGATAACTATTAAAAATGTGTTTTGGGCAGACAGTTTGTGTTATAATTGGACAGTCCTACTTGAATAGAAAATGTTTTAATCCACCTTTTTGTATAAATGTTTAAAAATGCATAATAAAGAAGCTCTCACATATTGTTCAGCATGCAAATAGGGATGCTCTGATCTGATACTGGGATCTGATATCAGCGCCAATATTGAAAAATATGTTGGATCAGATATCAGCTTCTAAATATTGGTTTTGTCTTATTTTATTTTAAGGAAATAAATGCTGTTTTCAGTCTCTACACTAGTATCAGTAAATATTGCCAGATCAGTTCATTTGCCATTTGCAGTATAAAAAAAACACATATATAAACACAAGTCAACGACACCATTACTTAAACATCATACTTAAAACTACAGTATTGAAATTGGTATCGGAACTGAAAAAGCTGGACTGGTGTATCCTACATGCAAACACAAAACAATTCCAATTTAAAGATTCACTCATTTTTAACTTTTCAGGTGAGATGGCCGCTACCTATTTGCCTGCATACACATTTTAATCGCTTTCCCTGGAATGATTCACACTATGGTATGACTTAAATTTCTTATCATCATTTTAATGGTGTTTCTTCATCAAAAACATACCTGGAGTTTTGTTTTGTTTTGTTTTATTCACACATACAACACACAAACCCTGCATATTCAGGCCGAGTCCTTCTCTCAAACTGAAAACACTTCGTTCTACCTTGTGATGTCATGTGGTAACAAAAAAAGTGCTGGAATTGCTCATCTCTAAAAGTAAAAGGTAGCCGTTAACTTGAATTTACCACTATATGACATCACAAGGTGGAACAGAGCATTTTGAGCTTTGGAGATGTAGACAGACTAATAATAAAGGATTACGCAAACATGTGTGAATGAAACAAAACACAACTCTGGGTATGTTTTTGAGGAGGTAACAACATTATGACACAGGTTAAAGCTCACAAGAATCCATTTTGTGTAATACAGGACCTTTAAATAGCTGGAGAAACATTTAGCGTTTTTAAATGTCATCTTTACAGTGTTCAGGGACAAACAAGTCTCTTCAAAAGCTGGTGGCAATAATGATGTCCAATATTACAACCCATGACTTCTTCATAATGAATTTGGGTACCATTTGAACTTATACTGGTAATGAACAAAGAGTTAATTTTGTATTTTCTGTTCCTTCTTTTGATCCAACAAATTGAAATCGGCCTCACCCACTGCTGACCCAAAAGTATCTGGGGACACAAGATAGCAGAGTACTCATAGTCTTTGAACAATGAGAGTTAACCAGCAATTCAAGCTCAAAATGGATTAATTTCATTGCAAATTAACTGCTAATTCTTGTGTTATCTCTGGTGTTCATTGAGGATTTGGGTTTTCTCTCCTCTCCTCCACGCGTATGACGTTGTGAAGCTCTATATTCTCTATGGTTTGACATGTCTCATATGACCTCCTGTCCAGGGTTAATTCTGTCCAAGTGATATATATCCCGATATTTAATTACGTGGACAGTCCATGGGTAATACATACAAAAGGTTTAATTATGAGTATTTGATAAAGTATTGGCAGAGGTCTAAGTCATATGTGAAGTAAAGATAGTACTCCAAATATTAATCCAGTTGAGTATAGAAAATGAATAAATAATTAAACATGAAACCTAGTCCTGAATCCAAATGACTTAAAGGTCCGATATTACACAAAATTGATTATTGTGAGTTTTAAGCCATGTTATAATGTTGTTTCCTCATCACAAACAGACCTGGAGTTGTGTTTTGTTTCATTCACACACGTTTAACACACAAACCCTGCGTATTTAGGCTGAGTTCTTCTCTCAAACGGAAAACACTCCGTTACACCTTGTGATGTCATGTGGTAAAACAGGAAGTGCTCCACTGTGTTTTTAACTCCACACACCTTCACTAGAATCATTTGGATTGGATCGGCCCTGGAATTGCCAATCTCTACTGAACTAAAGTTAAAATGTATCTTAAGATGAAAACTACCACTACATGACATCACAAGGTGGAGCAGAGCATTTTGAGCATTGGAGATTTACAGATGAATAATAATGGATTACTCCAACATGTGTGAATGAAATAAAACAACTCCAGGTCTGTTTTTGATGAGGTAACAACATTATAACATGGCTTAAAGCTCACACGTGTGCAAGTCTAAAAAAAATGGAAAATTGAAACAATGACCTAGGAAATGTCTGAAATATGTATGAGAATATGTAAAAATAACCTGTCATACCAAAAACAAGCTTCATTGAGAATGCAGTAATAATAGATGCTGATTAATGCATTGGATTCTTTTTATAGTTATGGAACAGGGGATTACACATCTCACTCTCATTTCCATATGCTCTGCTCTGTGCCATCACTATGACGTTTTCAAATATTTCACAAGTTACAGTCAATGAAATATGTTCCCACATTTTTTACCTAAAATTCTGAAGCATAGTAGTAACACTGAAAGCATAGCACAGTTAATCTTTCTGTTCCACCTTGTGATGTCATGAAGTGGTAGTTTTCAAGTTAACAGCTACATTTTACCTTTAGATCAGTAGAGATTTGCACCTCCAGGGCTGAAATTATCCAAACCATTCAAGTGAAGGTGTATGGAGTTTAAAAACACAGTGGAGCAACATGAAATCACAAGGTGGAACAGAGTGTTTTCTGTTTGAACACAGCCCAGTTATACAGAGTTTGTGTGTTAAACACGTGTGAATGAAACAAAACACAACTCCGGGTACGTTTTTAATTTGGAAACAGCATTATAACATAGATCAGAAAAAGCGGAATATCGGACCTTTATATTAGTAAAATTCAGGTATAGCATCTTTAACTCTTCCAGCCTGTTACAGTAATATAAATAAATATGTTTTATGGACAAGATGCATAACATGGCAAGAACTGTGTAATAAAAGTTTAAGCTCACACCATTTCTCACTACTGAACTACTTTTCAATACGACATTTGGACCATAGCCCTATGAGACCCCACACTGAGGGAGCGTTTTTTGTAACATGAGCTCTGCCGAGATAATGGTTAGCATCAGATTAGCAGCAGCCAATGTAGCACCCTCTGTGCCTGTTAGCGATCTTTGCAAAGGATTCTGGGAAATTACCCGGATTCAGTCACACAAACCCCAGCAGTTATTGTTTACAAAAGAGAAAATAAAGTCTTCACTGTGTGATTTTGGGAGGTTTTAAAAGTGCACTGTTTGTTTGTTGGATATGTCATTGCTCTGCCTGGAATGTTCCACAGTATTACATTAAACAGCTTTACCTCACACTGATTAAATTACAGGTGGTTTTATAGCTCAAAAAACATCTAGCAAAGCAAGCATTGTGACTGTGGTTGTCTCTTCACAGATCTGACCTATTACTTGGTCTGGTTTAGTCTCTGCGACGATAGACAGGTTTAATATCATACTATGAAACATTCCAGGTAAAGCAATAACATCTTCATGAAGAAAAGCATTTGATGGACCCTCTACGAGAAAAGTTACACAATGCACCTTTATGCAAACCATTTCTTGTATTATATAAACAATAATGCAGGCAACTTGGAAATACCCTAAAGGCAGACTGCGCAACTGTAGGAAAAAATTTGATTTTTTTGGACATTTGAGAAAATCTTGAAATATGAACTGCTAGTCTAATCACATATTCCACGCGCTGTTCCTAAATGTTTAAAAACTAAAGGGTTACAGCTGTTTTTTTGTTTGTTTGTTTTTTCATTAAAAAGGTTTGATATTTTGTTGTTTAGTGACGACATTGTATTAAATAACTAACTGCAATCTTTGCCATTTGATGATTGCACCTACTCAGATTGCCCTACTCTAAAACTGTATTTATTTCTCTATTAAAACCACCAGCAGAGGGCGCTATGCCTGCATGTGATGGTGCACTGAAGATTTAAGTGTTCTGAATAAAAAGTTTAGGTTGAAAGTTTAAAACCATTGTAGTACAAATACTACACAGTGCAGAAGAGGCTAACTTTACTTTAATTGATAAATAAAATACACCAGCAGAGGGCGATAGGACTACATCTGTTGGCACATTGAAAACTGAAGTAGTGTCTATGAAACTAAAAACAATTACTGTGGAATAGCCATAAGAACAAGTCTTAAAGAGGTATGGCCTTTAAAAACATGGAGCTTCGCTTATTACAACCTACTGTGTGATGTGTACCAGATGGAAACAAGCTTATTCAGGTCTTAAAATGAAGAAGTGAATCATATTGAATCTTAAATAAACTCTGGATATGTCAAAGAGCATGCAATATTAAAAGGTTAAAAGGTCAAAGGTCAGTTTATGGGCCCCCGATACAGCATCTAAGGTTGTGCTGCCTACAACTTTTCATCTGTATTTGGTCAGTATATCCGTCTTCAAAATGACTTGGAGGCTTACTGTATTAAAGTTATTAGTATGCAAGTGCACTTCAGCATACGGCCACCCACACACATAAACAAGGATACACAGGCTAACAGGGCATCAAATGAGTTTACATTAAGCCATATTACAAGTGGTAAAAATGAAATAACCTTTGATGAGTTATTTGTGCTCTAAGTACGTGTTTCTGAGGGTATATTGGATTAACGTTTCTATGTGTGAATTAAAGCAAATATGCAAATTATAATGTATATGCATATCAATGGAAACTATATAATTTGCAACAGTATCCTGAAGTGGGGTCAGCTTGGATTTACAGTAAATGTTTTGGGTTTTTTGTCAGAAAATATACACTGCTCTGTACTAAAAGACTTGAGCAGATCAGTTGGGAGCCATACAGCATGGATTCTTTTAAATTTGAAAATCAAACTTCAAGACAATCCAGCTTGCAGCACAGGTATCATGTTTATCTTAAGCACTCTGTAATTCATTAAAGCTGCCATCTGTGGTGCGAATGGTAGAACATAGGTGAGCATGAATAAAGGCCAGATGAGGAACAAGTTATGCAACCGCCATGTACACAAGAAAAAACTAATAAAACATACAGATGGTAGCTTTAAGCTCATCTTTGTTTTTAAAGTCCATACACCTTTACCAGACATCTTATCTTTATCCAAATTGGCTTAACTGCAGTGAGAATGAAGTTTAACCAAGCTCCCAATGTCTTTAATTTGATACTGATAGTTTCTCTCACTCATTTTAAGGTTGTTTGGTGCAGATTTTAAGCAGAGGGAGAATTGAAGATAGCTATGAAATGTGATCCCTCAAAATTATTATTTTGCACTCTGATCCGTTTTGAGTTCTTGTAGGATCAGATTTCATTCCTCACGGTTGTTACTAAAACAGCTTCTGCCCCTCACAGCTGTAACTTGGATTACTGTGACGTCATGTACCGGATTGATACTTTGCGCTGGGGGTGCATGTATTTCTATGGCGGTATGTTCATCAGTTACCATGGTGACACAAAGCACACATTAGCAGTAACTACCAAAAAGTTTTAGATTGTCTGAAAACTCAAGAAAAAACATAAATACTGGATGGGTTTAAACAACAAATTTTCAAGAGCCTGTGATAAATACAAGCATTCATGGTCCTGTTTAAGAAAAACTGAAAAACTGTTTGCCAATATTAGCTAGCTCTTGATTGTAATTTTATGTGTGACAGACTTAAAACCACAAATCAGCTCTTTCCGGTCATACTGTGTTAAAACTAAGCTCAGATGGAGGTGTAACTTGAATAACTGAGCTTCAGAAAGAGCAGAGCCTACAGTTAGCATCACACCCCCTGGGAATGTTGATGACATTAGCTGCAAAGTATCAATAGTCCACCTGGAGAACTCCTATAAGTCTATATTAGTCCCATTGGGAGCAGTGCATTTCCATACTGTCTCCTTATCTCAGGTGATCCGTCCTCTGGGTCCAGCGGGTGACTGCAGAGATTGACAGTGGTATTTAGCGTCACTTGGCAGCCTCTTAGCCTTTCAATGCTTGATTAATAAGCCCGGCCTATTATAAGCTAAAAACCTGCTTAATATTGAGATAATGTGTCAGGTTGGGTTTTTTAGGAGTCATTTTTCATAACGGTGCAGATAACCCTGTTTGAAAGGGGTGACTGGGTGCAGGGGAGCAGGGTCACAAAGGTACCGCACACTGAGCTCTATAAATGAGTATGTTAATTCTGACTGACATTTACTTCTACAGTGGAGAGGGAGACGAGGCCCAAGTCCAATTATCCACATGACACAGAGGAGAGAGGGCTCAGGTAGTAATGAGTAAATAAAATGGACCTTCAGAAACAGGAAATACACACTGAAAACCATTGCCACATACAAGCTATAGCATGGAAGTAGCGTTATGAAGTAACAATACAGCAGTAAGCAGTAGAGGTTCTACAAACGTAATGTATTAGACTCAGACTGTATATATTAGCTAACCCACTAGCCAAAACAAAGTGAACATGGGGGCGTTTCTGGCTCCATCAACTCCAGTTGGCTCCAGTTGACGTTACATTGAAAAATGGTCACCCCTCTCTCTGTAACTTCTGCTGTGAGCCCCGTCATTTTGGTCTTAAAATGTTCATATTAACCAGCTTTACATGATCCAGGTGTTTTTATTTTGCTATTTTGTCCATTAATAAATTCCTATTCCTAATACAGAACTTTGCTCCAAATTCGCTCCCATAACTGCTAGCCTTTGTGAGCTTCATTTGACTGAAGCTGAATGCTGTGGGTGAAGTCACAGGTAGTAATAGTAGTTGTGGTAGTAGTCCTAGTAGTAGACTGATGGAATGGAGGCTCATATATAGGCAATGTGGGTAAAGTGTCTTGCCTAAGGACACAATAACAGTTTCCAACGGAGTCACAGATGCCAAAATATGGCACCTGCTATTCACAGCGATCTCCCATCCAAGTATTCACCAGACTCAGCCCTGCTTCGCTTTGGAGATCTGCCGAGACATTGAGGAGTAGGTATGGCCATTTTTAATTATTTTAGCAGTGCAAGTGCACTGTCCTTGATCTCTACAATAACAAAACCTGCTGTTATTTTGAGAGTAAATATTTTGGTTGGACAAGTTCAAGGAGGTGCTCTTCATATGGCCTTCTGTGGGTTTATGAAGTCATTTTTAAAGTGTGGAACATCAAAACTGTTGTAAAGAAGAAGGAGGCAAACATGTCCGAGTGAATGAAGGGGGAGTGAGTGAGCTGCAGGACTGAAAGAAGCTGTCCACAGCCTGTTGATAAAGACCAATACAGTCACATTAAACAGCTCTACCATTCATGTATTCAATTACAGGTGGTTTTAGAGCTCAAAAATACCTAAAAAAAAAAAAAACAGGCATTCTGACTGTAAGCGGGGTTGCCTCTCTACAGATCTGACCTGTAACTTGGTCTGGTTTGGTCTCCATGAAGATAGAAAGCTTTAATGGCATACTGTGAAACAGACAAAGCAATAACATCTCCATGGAGAAAAGCATTTGACGGATCATCCACTAGAAAAGTTGCACTATGCACCTTTAAATGAAATGTAAACAGCAAAATAATCCAATTTCTCCTTAATTAATGGAAGCAAAAATATAAAAGAAACTGCAAAAAACATTATACATAATGTCAAAATCTCTATCTTTCATTCCAAGCATGCCAATTATTCACAGCACTTTTCACAACTTTCAGAGGCCAAAGCAGAGTTTGCTGTCACAGTAATGCTAACAACAACTAGCTTGCTAACAACTAGCATGCTACTCAGACAATAAAACACTTAGATCATAGACCATATAAAGAAGTGGACTAAGGGAGTGTCACCCATAGCATTCGGTTCTAGTCAAATGAATAAAATTTCTTTCTGATCATGATCCCTCCGTTTACTCACATCGAATATTGACGTTTACATGTCATTTAGGTGATCTGAATCAAAGTGGATTCTTTTGAGATCTAAGCCATGTTATAATATTGTTACCTCATCAAAAACATACCTGGAGTTGTGTTTCGTTTCATTCACAGATTTCAGTCATATGCTCTGTTCCACCTTGTGATGCCATGTGGTAGTTTTCAGATTAACAGATACAGTTTACCTCAGTAGATCGGCAATCCAGGGTCTGAAATTATCTAAATGATTCTAGTGAAGGTCTATGGAGTTTAAAAACACAGTGGAGCACTTCCTGTATTACCACATGACATCACAAGGTGGAATTGAGTGTTTTCAGTGAGAAAAAC
The DNA here is from genome assembly GCA_029959045.1 of Taenioides sp. WSHXM2023. Taxonomy (NCBI): domain Eukaryota; kingdom Metazoa; phylum Chordata; class Actinopteri; order Gobiiformes; family Gobiidae; genus Taenioides; species Taenioides sp. WSHXM2023. The sequence continues at coordinate 2,392,995 of CM057104.1, forward strand.
TCAGTGTAAATATGCAGGATTAGCGTGTTAAACGTGTGAATGAAACAAAACACAACTCCAGGTCTGTTTGTGATGATATGCATTTTTTTTTTTTTTTGTAGTGTCCGTGTAAAGCTTAGATTTAAGGCCGACACACACTAGAGGATTTTTTGGTTTTAAACAATTTTTAAACATGTGACAAAAAACGCACACCACAGACATGAGGAAAATCTTATGAGATTTTAAATCTCTAATTGCCAAGACTGCAGCGGGATATGGCTGCATAACACAGGCAACAGCGGTTTCTGTCTACAGTAAAACCACTTGCACTGAGACTCTTAAGTGTTCAAAAGAACTGAGCATTGCACTTCTAGTTTAGATACAAGTCAGTACAAGAGTTATTATTTGTGAAATGTGGTACAAATACTTCAGATACAAGATAAATAAAGTACACAGGAACTATGGCTAATCTGCAGACACACGTGAGGAACTACTCTCACCTTTTTACTTTTAAAGAACGCTTCAAACTGGATTAACAGTGCAGTTTTGTGGACTAGGTGTCATTATTTGTGGAGGACATTTCTGTGGATAATGTGGATGAGACGCTGCTGTTTATATTTACAACTTTACGAGAGGTGAGTAATAATTATTTTCGGCATTTCCTGAGTTTGTAAGTTGCGCCTCTGTGTCCGTCACTCCTCTGCCCCTCACGCTCTGTGTTATTGGTTGTTGCCGTAGCGTTGCTGATGTTTGGTGGTTACGATCTGACAGAGCAGCTCAGAGTCACACTGACACCACACATGAGGAGCGCAGCGGCTACAAAATCGCAGATGAAGACAAAAAGTCAGGTCACACCTCCCCGAACTCAGGGAGAAGCAAATCACAGCCAAAATCAGGCATATTCTCCCTTAGTGTGTGGCGGCCTTTAGACAAACTTTAAAAGATCCACAAGGGAAATTATTTGGACACAGTAGCTCACACATCACAATATATAAATGGTAAGAATAAATTTTAAATAAGTAGCAAAAATAACAGTAAGAGTAGCAGTGTTAAAGGATTCGGAGTAGTTCTTTACCAACAGTAGATTTATTGATCAACAAAGACAGTGTGCCTGATTAAACAAGACAAGAGAGTTAGCCGTGCGCACGACTGAAGGTAGCTCTGCGCCCTGTCCTCTAATGGCTTTCCCTATTAGTTTTCAAGAAGGTCATTACCAGGAGAAGGTTTTACACTGGCAAAGTCCATCTATCCAAGAGCAGCAGTGTGACCAAGAGAAATAACACCAAAAATAAAGGGTTTTGATGATATTTTTTTCCCGTACACCCAGAATAACTTGAGCTAATTTTAAAGGGGAAGGGGTAACTTTTCTGGTGGAGAGTATAGCTTGTTTCTATGGAGATGTATGTTTGTTTGAGAAAGATAGAGGATAGAGAGGGATAGTGAAGTAGAGAGGGAGAGAGAAGAAAGAGGGGGGAGAGAGAGAAAAGAAAGAGGGGGTAGAAAGAGAGAGAGAAGAAAGAGGGGGAGAGAGAGAGAGGAGAAATGGGGGGAGAGAGGTGGAAGAGAGGGATAGGGAAGTAGAGAGGGAGAAAGAGAGGATAAGGTTAAAAAAAAAAAAAAAAAGCCCAAACTTTTGACTAGTTATTTATGTTTAAACAGCACCAGTCAAAAGTCATCTAATTTTTTTTATTTTTTTATGTTTTTTTGTCTTCATATTACTTTTTACATCTGATATACCCACAGAACACATAAAATATCTGAAGCAAGATATATGGAATTATTTAGTAAAGAAAAACAAAGCAAGTGGCTAATTTGAGGATTTGTTTCTTTTTTTTTTTTGCTACATAATTCCATACATCTTATTTTATATATTTGATGTCCTTTGTGTGTATATCAAATGTAGAAAGTAACAAATATTTAGAAAAAATATAAGATTGTGTGCTCAAACTTTTGCCTGGTAAGCAGCAGTGGGGCAGGGGAGAGTGCATAAGAGGTATGACGAATGAGGAAGAGGAGCGGTCAGTAAAGGATACTGAAGTAGAGAGGGAAGAGAGGAGGTGGTACAAGAGAAGGATGGCAAGAAAGTGAAGAGGGGAGAGCAAAGGAGAAATTCAATTTGTCAACTGGACAAAAGTTTATTTTGGTTGAATACGTTTCGCAGCTCATCCAAGCTGCTTCTTCAGTTCTGGTCAGACGCTGGTGGACACTGCCTTATATCTGCCTGAAGGGGGCGCTAACTACAGTGAAACTACTCTCAAACTACTCTGAAACTGAAACACACTTACTTGTTTGCCGTTTCTGTTTGTTAGCTAGGCCTACTGTAGTGAGCGCTACATTGGAGAAACAAAACAACCACTTCACAAGAGGATGTACCAACACAGACGGGAAAACCAGAGTGGACCTCAGTCTGCCGTACATCTCCACCTAAAAGCCACAGGCCACTCCTTTGAGGACAGCGAGGTCCAGATCTTGGCCAGAGAAAAGAACTGGTTTGAGAGGGGAGTTAAAGAAGCTATTTTTGTCAAGAAAGAGAATCCTTCCTTGAACAGAAATGGAGGTCTCAGACGTCATCTGTCTCCCATTTATAACTCTATCCTCAAACCTAAATCAAAACAAACTGGGAAAACAACGGGACTAGTCAAAACACCCATTATGGCCCTGAATGGTTCTGCTAAAATGACCCCACACTCAGTGTAGTTCAATAGGCCTAGCTAACAAACAGAAGCTGTAAACAAATAGGTGTGGTAGTCTCAGAGTAATTTCATTGTAGTTCACTCCTCCCTTCAGACAGATATAAGGCAGTGTCCACCAGCGTCTGACCAGAACTGAAGAAGCAGCTTGGCTGAGCTGTGAAATGTATTTGACCAAATAAACTTTTGTCCAGTTGACAAATTGAATTTCTCCTTTTGCCATGTATTCTACCTGGATGACTGAGGGATTTTACACACATGAAGAGGGGAAGGACTTTAACTTGTCTATCTCAATTTACAAAAGCAGCAGTGGGGCAGGAGAGAGTGCATAGAGTTTTAAGGTGAAGATGAATGAGGAAGAGGGGTGTTCGGGTCACAGAGGGTCAGAGAGAGAGAGAGCGCGAAAGAGAGGATAGTGAAGTACAGAGGGAGAGAGAGGATAGTGAAATATAGAGGTAGTGAGAGAGGGAGAGAGAAAGGGAAAGAGGATAGTGAAGTAGAGAGGGAAGAGGGAGAGGAGTGGGCAGTCTGTGCGCGCTCGGCTAATGGATCATGTGGATTTCCCCTCAAGTGTCCGGGTGCCGCGCCTTTTACCGAGCGACTCTGAGCTGGAGGTCTGTAATTACCTGCAGAGAGGAGGGAGGAGAAGAGAGGGAGAGAGACAAGGCTGAAGAGAAGGGAGTGTGAAGAAGTGAGGGAGAAAGATGACAGTGTGGAGAAGAGATGAGAGAGAAAGGGAAAGGAGTTTGAAGAGAGAGAGAGAAGGGAGTGTAGAGAAGAGAGGGAGAGAGAGAGGGAGAGAGAGAGGACAATGTGAAGAAGTGACAGAGAGGGAAGAGGGAGACAGGGACAAAGGAGAGAGGGAGAGCGAGAGAGAGAGAGAAGTGAGGGAAAGAGGAATAGAGAGAAAGGGAGAGAGGAGAGTGAAGAAGTGACAGAGAGGGAGGAGGGAGACAGGGACAGAGAGGAGAGAGGAGAGTGAAGAAGTAGGGAGAGAGAGGGGATAGTGAAGTACAGAGAAAGGGAGAGAGGAGGGTGAAGACGGAGAGAAAGATCTGGGAAGGGCAAGGATGTAACAAAGGATTCTGATGAAGATGAGAAACGGACAAGGGAGAGAGGAGAGGGAGAGAGACAGAGAAAAAGGGAAAGAGGCCAGGAGAGAAGGAAAAGAGAAGAGCAAAGAGGAGAGAGAGAGAAGACAAACAGAATGGAAAAGCACTTGTGGGTACATTTTAACCGGGTGCACTGCTCCCTCAGGACAGACTTCAGAATCGACTGGTTCCGTCAGTGAGGCAGTTCAGATGATCTCAGAGACCATTTTTAAATACACAAAACTATATGGTACCATTTATTTACATTTACATTTTACTGAACATCTACTTTGTGAATCCCTGTTGTGCTTGTGTCCGTTCTATAGTGACACCCGTGGATCACAAGTCCTCCAACTTCCGTGTTAGAAAACTACAATGCCCAAATGGAGCTGACGTCAGTGTAAACGTCAACACAGCAAAGAGTCGGCAACTCCAATGGACAGCTGCAAATTATGGCAGCAAGCAGAGGATTTTTTTTTTTTTTTTTCCCCAATTTGCATCAAGTAACTTCTCTGGAGAGGGTCTGCTCAGGACTGGTGAGTCACGGTTTGAGCACTTCCAAAATAGCTGTTCTACAATGAGAGCAAAAATATAAAATAAAAGAAACTGCAAAACCAAAATTTAACTAAACCACAGAAATTATTATACGTACATTATGTCAAAATCTGAACCTTGCATTCTAATTGTAAGGGATGCACTGATCCAACATTTTCAATTCCAATTCTGATATGGATACTTTGACTTTAAGAATCTGCCAATATTAGGGATGGAAAATTGCACTTATTTCCTTAAAACACAGTTAACTTATTACACAAGACATCCAGTTGGGTTATTCAATTTATTTATCCTTCAAATAACTACAGCTTTGTATGAATAAAAGTTCAAACATTATGAGATTTCTAGGACAAACTCAGCCTGTAAATAGTCTTATTTAAAGGCCCTGTTGGGCTATCGACTAGTATGCTAACTGCACACTTCCTGATAGTCCAGGCAATAAAAGGCTTTATAATTATTCGCAGACAGTACGTATCTGCTCAAATGCATGGACAAAAAAAATCCATCCATCTTCTCCCGCTTAATCCGGCTGGGTCGCGGGGGCAGCACGCTGCCCATTACTCTGTGCACCAGACCCAGACCCCTATGAACCCCTCTGCAGGTGGTGAACCCCTCTGCAGGTGGTGAGCCACAGGAGGGAGGAATTCCTTGATGGTCCTTGATTGTAAACTGTTCATAGGGGTGTTGCATGTTTTTGGTTGATGGGGGAAACCGGAGTACCCGGAGGAAACCCATCCAGACACGGGGAGGAAACATGCAAACTCCACACAGAAAGGCCCGGGCGACCCGGGGATCGAACCCGTAACCTTCTTGCTGTGAAGCGTGAGTGTTGCCACTCAGCCACCGTGCCGCCTTCAAAAAAAATCATACCTTTTAAAATGAAAGTATATTTTCAAGTCAAAACACCTGATACATTATGTTGTTCCTCTCCCAGCCGTATAGTTCTTCCTCAGTGAAGTGAAGTCATTTTGTGTCTCAGCTCTCTGTATGACTCAAGGCTACGACTGAACAATGGTGCCGGGTTTCTTTTCAAAAATAAAACCTACACCACAATAGACCATCAATAGCCTCTTTTGACACATAGACTTTCTCCTCATATAGAAAGATAACAATAGTGAAAAGGGAGCAGGAGTGAGCAGAAGAAATGCAAGAATAAATACTTAATGATAATATTCCTATTTTAAAATACAGTTGTAAATAAATATGTAACGTCTGTGTGTTTGAAGTTTTATTATTTCTATCATTTTACACGTAATCTGCAAAAAAAATGAAAAAAGTGATGACATTGTTGCGCTTTATTGTATTATACGGTCTGTGTTGACCGTTTTTACTTATATTTTTTTTTGTTTGCTCAGACTAAATAAACCCCTGAGAATTTGCAGCAGGTCTCAAACAACAATAATAATAATACTAATACTAATAATAAGTCCAATTCAAAAATGTAGTGGAGTAGAAAGTACAGATACCTGCTCTCAGATGTAGTAAAGTAAAAATAAAAAGTATCCACTTTAAAATACACTTAAGTACAAATATCTAAAAATTACACTTAAGTGATACAGAGAATACAGACCACAATGCATTGCAAGAGTTGGAAAAACGACAGCGGACAGCAACAGGTCATTAACTGGACACAACATGACGGAATACAAACAGATAGAAGAGCGGTTTTAACTTTGAACAGTGAATATGAATGAAGATCTCTAACTTAACTTCTGCAATGTAAAGTCTAGAGGGTTAGTTGTAATTATAGTGCTGATCATTATTTATTACAGAAATCAGTTTCTATCTGAGTTTTGCAGACTTTTTTCCACTAATACAAATTGCTCTATGAATGCGGGCACTATAGTCCACTAAAGAGTGCAGGACTGTGTAGTGGGCTGAGGGGTCAAATGAAGCTCACCGAGGCTAGCAGTTATGGGACGAATCTGGAGCCAAGCTTAGGAACAGGAACTATTAACAGACAAAATAAAAACACCAGGATCATGTAGAGCAGGTTAATATGAACATTTTAGGATCAAAATGAGGAGCCTGACAGCAGCAGTTATGGAGAGAAAGGCTGTGAATTTGAGCCGGAGTCAATGGAGCGTGCCCATGCTCACTTCCTATTTGGAACGGACAGGTTAGCACGATATTTTACATATATAGTCTATGGTCTGGGGTCTGACACAGCCATGGACTCCCTTTTGGTCTCCCTTTAAATCATATTTAACAGCCCTATATATATTTTAACCATAATTAAATACACAAACTTAAAGTATAACCCTTAAATCCAAAGTAGAAAACCTTAAATGTATCAGTTACGCCATTATTCAACTCCAAAGACTTTAACTGTTAGGGATGGACTCCACAAACTTGCCGTATTAGCTTATACTTAGTGATATGTTTGAAGGATTTTTGGATGGATTTTCATATTTTCTCTCATCCTTTCAGAGTTATATAGGCTCTCCATCTGAAACAACTAGCATGCTAACCCCACACATCCTGATACTCTGGACAATAAAATACTTGCAGATATTTATTTAGACCTCAATAGCCATATAGGCTGCTGACCCTGCCCTCCATCTGAAAATATAAAATGATCCAAATGTACCAAGTTTTGACACTTCGGTACTTTTTTCGTTTTATTTATCGATTTTCCTTTGAAATAACAGTGAAAAACCTTCCAGAATAAAACCTAACTATTTCTGTGTCACTAATGAAGTCAAAGTTCACTTGGGCATCCGCTATGAAAAGGAGAAACCAAAGACGCTAGCACAAGGAGCGTTAGTCTAGCGTGTCAGGTTAACACAATTAAATGCCTGTCTAGCTGGATTATTGTACAGGTTTCCGGGGTAAAAGTAATAGCGAGCCATTCTCTGCCTGATCTGGTCCACCTCCACCCACTCACGGGGGTCACGGGGGTCCCAGTGTCCAGAGAGGAGATATGAAAGGTGGGCTTCAGGGAGAGCTAATGGAGCAAGACAAGCAGGCTGTGGAAAAGATCAGAACTCCAAGGTATAAATACACAGTTATAGTAGCTCTGGCCTGGCGAGTATTGTGTCTTTTGTAAGGTAAACATGTAAGGTTCAGTAATGTCATATATATTTTTTCCCTCCCAACAATAAAAACACATGAAAATCTGCTGTTAAATGCTACTATGAAGAGACAGGGCCAGTCAGTTCTGCTGGTCTGAACAGGAAGTCAATGAACCCTTTTCTATTAATTAGCAATTTTAGATCAGTATTGAAGTTTACAATGAACGAATTGTTAAAAAAAAATAAATAAATAAATAAATAAAAAAAAAAGATCTACGTGTTATAGCTTGTTATAGTTTAATATTAAATTGAAAAAAAATATGTCTTTAAATATTGTTTAAAGGTCCTATATTATGCAAAATTGACTCTTGTGAGCTTATAGCCTTGTTGTAATGTTGTTACCTCATCAAAACAGACCTGGAGTTGTGTTTTGTTTCAATCACACATGTTTGAGTCTTCCTTTATTATTAGTCTGTCTACATTTCCAAAGCTGAAAATGCTCTTTTCCACCTAGTGATGTCACGAAGAGGTAGTTTTCAAGTTAACAGCTACCTTTTATTCACCAGAGATCAGCAATTCCAGGGCTGAAATTATCCATGTGATTCTGAAGTGAAGATGTAAGATGACGCAACACAGGGGAGCACTTCCTGTATAACCACGTGACAGAGTGTTTTCAGTTTGAGAGAATAATTCAGCCTAAATATGGATGGTTTGTGAGTTAAACATGAATAAAACAAAACTCCAGATATGTTTTTGATGAGGAAAGAACATAACAAAGATCAGAACATGGCGTAATATGGACCATTTAACATACACTTTCTACGCTTAAGATGCTTTTTCATACATCAACATTACAAATCGATCGGTCTGTGATACGCTATTGATTTAAACATGATGAGGAAGCATTTTATACGACTTAAACTTTCTCTCTCTGTCTGTCCGTCCACTTTATGCCCCCACCATTTCCAGTAATGCACCTCGCAAAGCTGCCAGAGCCATTTTCACCGGGGCCCATTTCGCAACAAAATTTAAGGTCATTATTGGTCCTTGGGTCATAAAAGTAACCTATTAAACATTTGTGGGGTGGAACAGTTGCCCATTAGCTGGTGCCAGTCACAGACAACAGACCTGGTAATGGGACCACACTGACAATAATGCCTTATCATTCAGATGCTATAATAACTAACGCTGGGAGTCATACGTGTTAATGGGGAACTATCAGAGCAATGCAAAATGAGTTATGTCCATAGAACTGCACTTTATTCAGACTGTAAGAACATTGGACGCTACATTTACAGCTCATTTATATTGTAATGTTTTGGTTTGCACAGTCAAAGTCAAATGAAGACCAGGTTTATTGCCCATAGCCAGTGTAGATTATTAAATTTTGAGTTATCCGTGGGTTTTTGAATGAAAAATTAGGACCATTGCCACAACAAAATATTACATCTTCAGAATGGGAAAGAGTGCTCATAAAAAGCTGAGATCCATGAATCGGCCATGTCCTGTTGTCCACTTTAAAGGTGGAGCTGTTACTGCTTTGCCTGAAATGTTCCACTGTATGGCATTTAAAAAAAAAATTTAATTCAATTCATGCAAGATAGATACTGTATATTTAATGCTATACTGTGGGACATTCCAGGCAAAGAAATAACATCTCCACAGAGGCAAGCAGGTTATGGATCTGGACCTTAAACATTTAAAACATAGAAAATAATTCATAACCTAAAAGTGGATTTCAGCAACATTTATGAATAATTATTTCACAATATATCTGAAATAAAGTGAGACATTTAACAATTGTATTGAAGCTTGCTGATTCGACATCCAGCTCATACTTTTGTTGTGGCATTGGGCAAGACTCTTCACCATAGACTGTATAAAGAAGTTCTGCTCCAGTCAAATGAAGCTCATGAGGTTAGCAGTTATAGGGCGAATTTATGGACAAAATAACGAAATAAAAACATCAGGATCATGCAGAGTGGGTTAATACAAACATTTTAAGACCAAAATAATGTATTTTTTCAATACAAAGTGAATTGGAGCCGGAAGTGCACCCCTGCTCACTTCCTATTCCTATATACAGCCTGTGCTCTTCACCCACCTCGTCTATGTGAATGCATGAGAGTGATGTTGGTCAAAGAGGACGCAGATGTAGACCAACTCCCCCTTTACATGAATTTGAATGAACAGCTTTCTGTCTCTGTATTTCGCTATGTCTCACCGGCCGCTTCTCCCAGGTAAGTACCAATTCACCGAGGATGTTTTCCCTTCACCAAACTATCACCCTATGTTTTTTTATTAAATCAATTTTAATCTCCCATCCTTGCTTTCCATTTTAAAAGAGGGGAAAAGAAATCAATGCAATAATCCATATCTGTATGATTTCCCCATCACGAAGACAGTGGTGCTAGGTTCGCACTTCATTCTCTGGGACACTTCCAATGTGACAGCTTCAAGTGATTTTGTCTCCAACTGTCAGGCTGAATAGATTAAAAAAAAAAAAAAAGCACATTCCTTTGAGACTAAATCAGGTTCAAAAAGGTCAACTCTTTGAATTATTAAATCCATTTTTCCTTGGCAATGAAGCTTAGAAATCAGAGATGAGTGTTGCAAAGATTATGATTTGGGAAGAAAGGCCTAAGGGATCAAACTGGAATCTATGTTTTTGTTCTATACGTTTTCGCTCGCTTTTGATGCCTCCGAAGGTTCATTATTGGCTTCGCTCAAAACTAACACATTTCTTACATTCTTTAGGTGGTTCATTTGCACTGAGTTGTTCACAGAAATGCACTGTGGGAGAATGACATGTTCAGCTGAAGTGGTCTGAACAAATGCTGGGCAAAAAAAAGAAAATCGCAATTGTTTTCTTCATGTTAGTCGATCACAATATTAAATTTGTCTTCCGATTAAAAACTAGAAAAAATATACAAATTATGAACTTACATTTCCTAGTTTGAGAATTTTTTAAATAAATAAACTTGATAATTCATTTCATATTATAGGCACTATGTGTGAAGTGTCTTGCCCAAGTACAACAACAGTAACATTTATAGTGCTGGCTGGAATTGAACCCACAACCATGAACGTACCGCTTCCTCTAAAAATATTTATTATTGTATTGAATTTTTTTCCCCCACTTGGTGCATTGTGTAACTTTTCTCGTGGAGGGTTCATCAAAAGTTTTTCTCCATGGAGATGTTACTGTTTTGTCTGAAATGTTTCACAGTATGACATTAAACCTTTCCATCTTCATGGAAACCGAACCAGACCAAGTTACAAGTCAGACCTGTGGAGAGGCAACACCCCCAACCACAAAGTTACAGTTAGTCAGGGATACTTTTTTCACAGTCATCGACTAGACGACAAAAACTACTCCCCACTTCGCCCTCACTTTGTGTTCAGTGGCCCTTAATTATTTGCGAGTGCACTCATTAGAAGTAGCTGTGTGTTGTCCCAGTCCCGTTCACACATTGTAGATAACCCCTGACAGACAAGAGGGCCCTGTACGACTCCAGAGAGCACCTGCCGTTTTGCTCCTGTCCTGTCGCTGTGTTTACCACGGCGCTGTCCGTCTAACAGCCCATGAAATTACACTTCCACTGTGAGAGAAGAGCTCATCTCTGCAGCAGTGCTTCAGACAGTAAGCCAATACAGTGTCAAACTGTCATTTTAATTAGTGTCTATTTGAAGGAGGAGCTCTCGTTAACTTTTACCTTTAAGTGGTGCTCCAGGCTGGTTATACAGACAAGTCCGTAGAGGTGTACAGATGAACTTGAGATTGGTGGATTTAAAGGGGTATTATGTCACTTTTCTGAAGGGTCTGCCACCAACAGAATAGCAGAGAAGGTCCTATATTACGCCAAATTGACTCTTATCACCTTTAAGCCATGATAAAATGTTGTCAACTCCTCAAAATCACATCTGGAGTTGTGTTTTGTTTCATTCACACATGTTTGAGTAATCCTGCATTATAAGTCTGTCTACTGTACATCGCCAAAGCTCAAAATGCTTTGTTCCACCTTGTGATGTCATGAAGTGGTTGTTTTCAAGTTAACAGTTAGCTTTTGTTCAATAGAGACTGACAGTTCCAGGACTGAAATTATCCAAATGATGATATGGGCCCTTTAAAACGACCTGTGTTACGTTTATTCAAAGTGTGTTTGCTCAACCGGACATACAAAACATGAATACAAAAAGATGAATACAATTAATGCCATACTAGGGAACATTCCAGACAATGCAAAATATCTCCAAGGAAACAAGCACGCCATTTACAAAGAACGATTTAAGCATTTCTTTTTGTATTTTTTACCAAGGCTATTTTTATTTAATACCTGTTTTCACTTTAATTTAATTTTTATTTACTTTATTTTGTTATTCATTCCAGATACAGTTGATAAACCATCTGGACTCAATTCTGTGACAACTATATTTGCTTTGTAGTTGCAGAAGGAGCATTTTCCCACAAATCTGACACACAAAACATGTACAACTATCACGAAATCCCTTTATTTCCAGACATTACTTTTAACTGACTCCCCTCACCCCTTCACTATCTGCACCTGTCAATCACACTATAGAAACACCGTCAGACGTGCACATACATCTCATCATTAGTTCTCCACTCTGCTGCTAAATATACTTCACAACAAGCCCCTGTATTTGTGCTACAGATGGCAGGCGCAAAGTCAGGTGCAATGATTACAGATTTATGAGCGCGGCGCACCTGTCAAGTCACGTCTAAGTGAATTTAGATCCATGTCAGTGCAACTGAAGGCTCAAATCTAGCTAATTTTTCCAGCAATCACTTTCATTTGTGGTTTTGGATGAGACATGTTCAGCAGAAAAACGAGGAGCTTAACTTCTGAAAAGATTTTAATAAGATGTCTAGTTTGTGTTTAACATCAACAGCGGGATGGGTTTAGCAGACCATTAGCAGGCTTCGAAAATAAATTGCAATGGTCTAATTTCAGTTTAAGAAGCTAAAAACTTGAGCGGTAAATGATGGGCACAAAGATGGACACTAAAGCTAACAAGCTAACTTCACTGAGCATTAGTGAAGATGACAGCTGTATCAGGAAAAATCATTTGAATCTGTTGAAAGCAAAGTCAGTTATTTGTCTCAAAATGTAAAGGTCCTATCTTACACAAAATTTACTCTTGTGAGGTTTGAGCCATGTTATCATGTTGTTACTTCATCATTCTGTTCCACCTTGTTATGTCATGAAGCTGTTCAGCAGAGATTGGCAGTTCCAGGTCTGACTGTATCCAAATTATTCTATTAAAGGTGTATGGAGTTTAAAAACACAATGGAGCACTTCCTGTATTACTACTGTGGAACAGAGTGTTTTCTGTTTGCGAGAAAGAAAAGCCTAAATATGGGTTTGTGTGTTAAACGTGTGAATGAAACAAAACAACATTATCACATAACTTAAAGCTCACCAGAGTCATTTTTTGCAATATAGGACCTTTAAACTAAATTGAAACTCGAATAAGTTTTACATTTTGGTCAGATTTAGTGCAATAACATATAATCTTACTAAAATCCTGCATGACCAAACAGATAAATATTAACAGAAATCACCTCATAAAAAGTACATTGCGTTATATCATCAGATCAGCCACCTCCAAGTTTTATTTTATTCAAATGCTTCTGACAGATTTGTGGAGGTGATGGTCAGACTCACCTTTCTGAAGTTTCCTTGTTGAACATTAGCTGCCGTGTTCCTATTCTGGAGGGAGCGCTATGGGGCCAAACACTGTGAAAAAGAAATAAAAAAGCATTGTTAATTCTGCGTTAGGTCAAACTCAAGGCACTGTGCACATTTCGCATAATATGTAACCATGGGAATAAGCTGTGACACTTTTCAGAGATAATTGTCCCATTTTCCACTGGATTTAAGGTTATACTCAGCCTATAGTAGCCATTATTTTTACAAGCAATATTAAAGGTGTATTACGTAACTTTCCACAGTATTGTATTAAACATATGTGTCATGTATGCATTTGTTTTCAGGTGGTTAGCTTGTTAAAAAGTGACCACATAAACACATTTAGTAAGATAATAGTTTAGTTAAAGGTGCATTTTGTAACTTTTCTGGTGGAGGGTCTGTCAGATTCTTTTGGAGATGTTACTGGTTTGTCTGGAATGTTTCACAGTTTGGTATTAAACCTTTCCATCGTCATGGAGACCAAACAAGACCAAGTTACAGGTCAGATCTGTGGCGAGGTCGTCCCGCCCACAGAATGTCTGTTTTTCTAGCTATTTTTGAGCAATAAAACCACCTGTAATTGAATAAATCTAAGGTAGAGCTGTTTAATGTCATACTGCGGAACATTCCAGGCAGAGCAATGACATATCCACAGAAACAAGCAGGTGACGGACCCATAACCAAAAAGTTACACAATGCACCTTTAATAAACATGTCTCTATTTTTCCTACTCCTTTTGAATTTATTATTACCATTTATATTTTTGCTCTTTATTATTATAATATATTGTGATGTGTGAACTACTGTGTCCAAAAAGTTTGTCAAAGTCTAATATACTTTGATTAAAAATGTTAATTTGATGCTACATTTTCCTTTTGTAAACTTAACAGTTCTTACCTGCTGCAGCACATGGGTCAAATGAAGAAGAGGCGTGTCCTTTGGCGGCCATTTTGAAAACTTTGCCTCTTCTTCTTCTGTGAAGGTTAACGTCAGCTTACATTCTGGAAGTAGTACCGCCATCTAGTGCCACTAACAAAAATTATCTATATTCTCACAGGCCAGTTTCCAGTAAAAAAAAACAAAAACGACTTTCTCCCAGATCTGTTTTAAAAATTAAATTGCCCTGGCTGTTGATGATGAATATTATATGAATTCTTTCTCATTTGAATAAGTTTCACAGTCCATTAAAGCATGATTTTTTTTTATTTTTATTTTTTTCATTTAGTTTTGTATTCTAGTATTTTATTGTGTTTTACAGCTTTAGTTTAAACATATTTAAAACATATATAATAAAATGGAGTTACTAAGCAAAATCAAAGTGTCATCAAAATATTGGAAGAACAAATAATTGATATGAATACAGCAGTACTAAATGTGCAGTTTGTAACTTGGCTGGTGGGGAGTACGCCAACTGATTATCTCCATGGAGATATTACTGCTATGCCTAGAATGTTCCATGATGTCACCATTTCAAGTTACAGATCTGTGGAGAGGAGAGCCTGCTCACTATAAGAATGTTTTGTGGGTTTTTTGGGGTTTAATTAGGTTAAAGGGCCCATATTACACTGAAAACACTCTGTTCCACCTTGTGATGTCATGTGGTCATAAAAGAAGGGCTCCACTGTGTTTTTAAACTCCATACACCTTCACTAGAATCATTTGGATCATTTCAACCAAGGAACTGCCCATCTCTACCGAACAAAATGTAAAAGGTAACTGATTACTCAAACGAATTAAACAAAACATAACTCTGGATGTTTTTGAGGAGGTAACAATATTTTAACACGGCTAAAAGAGTCAATTTTGCATAATATAGGACTTTTAAGAATAAATTTATGATATCGGTTCGCATAGACACTATATTCATTCACCCACAAAAACATAATAACAGCTACTCACCGCAAACATGCTTTGACATTTCTCAGAGCTAATTTTCTTGGGTTTAAAACAGTTGAACGGTGCGAGGTTTTACTCATCTTAACTGCAATTATTTGTTAAAATAGCAGTAGTGAAATGCTCGGTTTCTTGCGTGCGGCTGGATCAAAATGAAGCCTTTCGTGTGGGGAGGAATTAATAAGAAAGTTCTGGTTGGTGATTTTGTGAAACTAAAGGGATTTAGTGTGCCCCATGACAGGTTTCAAAGCATATTTTAAGCTAAATATTTCTTTGGAGGAAGCACGAGTTGTGAGCTGATCTAATTGCCCGGATTTTCTTTTTGCAAATGGTCGACAAGAGCTAACACAAGTAATAAAGCTCAGATTACATGACCAGCATAAAAGAGGCACTACGCATCTTTTAACATTTATGCTGCTTCAGTCGTCACAGCGGGGTGAAATAAAATATGTTCTTTGTAGATTTTTATAGCGATTTTACGCTGGAATGTTGAGAAAGAGTCGACTAAAAAGCTCCACATTTTTAGAAGGTTTTGAAAAAAGTGTTCTATGTCCTCACAGCCCTGTTTTTTCACATTTAAAAGTACATTGTGTAACATTTCTGGTGGGAGCTCCATCGAATGCTTGTCTCCATGGAGATGTTATTGCTTTGCCTGGAATGTTTCACGGTACGGCATTAAACCTTTCTAGCTTTATAGAGATCAAACCAGGCCAAGTTACAGGTCAGATCTGTGGAGAGACGACCCCGCTCACAGTCAGAATGCCTGTTTTTCCAGGTATTTTTGAGTTATAAAACCAACTGTAATTGAATAAATGTAAAGTAGAGCTGTTTAATGTCATACCATGGAATATTTCAGGCAGAGCAATGACATCTCCATAGAAACAAGCACCTTTAAAAGATATTTATGAAAGTAATTCCATAAACCCCACCTTCACCTTGGTCCTGTAACTTTATTCATAATCTTAAATCCAGGATTTAATCTTCATCCTACGAAGATCAGACTTCAAAGGTTCTATTACGGAAGATTGACTTGATATTCAGCTGTTGTTACTTCATCAAAAACATACCTGAAGTTGTTTTGTTTCATTCACACATGTTTGAGTAACGTTTTATTATTAGTCTGTCTACATCTCCAAAGCTCAAAATGCTCTGATCCACCTTGTGAGTTTGTGCGTTAAACATGTGTGAATGAAACAAAACACAACTCTAGATAAGTTTTTGATGGTCAGAAAATAACGTAATATGGGCCCTTGAAACAAAATTCAACTTGATAGAAAGTTTTGACATAACAAGGTCAAAGCTGAGACAATGAAAATACACACAATAGCTGTGATGGCCTTTGCATCGTTTCGTGTCTCATTTTGAAAGGGCTGAACCACGTCAGAATTTTGAAAAGCTGCTGATTTCTATTCCTCCTCATTTTCCTTCACATCTCCAAATGACCTCCACAAATCTTCAGAGGTGAGTTTGGCCATTTTCCTGAATACAAAAGAGTCCTGTGATAGCCACCGGGGGAGCCAGAGGAGCAGGGGATGAATATTACAGTATGTCTGATTAGGCATTTTCACCTATGTGCTTGGAAGTGTCAAGAACAATTGTACTTAAACTTTTAACGCTAAGAAGCAACACAAAACATCAACCAAGGTAGCAATTACATCTGTTACAACAAAATATTTTAAAATTGTTGATTCACTTGTTGAGTTAAAAAAAAAAGGTAGTTCAGCTTGTACTGTCGAAAGTTGTATTTATTATTTTCATTAGATTCATGATAATATAAAGTCATATAAAATTCAGCATTTTTCAGTAGAATATTTAAAGATTTAAATATTCTGTATAACACAAAATCGACTCTTG
The DNA here is from genome assembly GCA_029959045.1 of Taenioides sp. WSHXM2023. Lineage (NCBI taxonomy): Eukaryota > Metazoa > Chordata > Actinopteri > Gobiiformes > Gobiidae > Taenioides > Taenioides sp. WSHXM2023. Next base: position 2,409,785 of record CM057104.1, read on the forward strand.
TGAGCTTTAATCCATGTTATAATGTTACTTCATCAAAAACATACTGGAGTTGTGTTTTGTTTCATTCTCACATGTTTGCGTAATCCTTTATTATTAGTCTGGCTACATCACCAAAGCTCAAAATGCTCCGTTCCACCTTGTGATGTCATGAAGTGGTAGTTTTCAAGTTAACAGCTACGTTTTACCTTTAGTTCAGTAGAGATTGCCAATGCCTGGGCTGACATGATCCAAATGATTCTAATGAAGGTGTGTGGAGTTTAAAAACATAGTGGAGCACTTCCTGTATTACCACATGACATCACAAGGTGGAACTCCGCCTAAACTCCAGGTAACAGATCAGAAAACAGCATAAGATGGGCCCTTTAATATAAGTATAATGGCTATTTTATTCATTCCTAATATAATATGTAGTATGGAATTGTTAAATACCACGGCAACAATGCATTCAGAGCACATATTAAAACATTATGAAACCACTAGCTGAGAAATAAATACTAACAACTCACAGGCGCCCCCTATGGACTGGTGGAATACCTCAGTTACATTAATTTTACTCTGCTAAATACAATTGACTTTTGTTCAGTATTCGCTTGTGGAAAAAGCATTCACATCTTGAACTTATAATGAAAAAATTACAGGAAATCTGGCATTTTTCCTTTTATTAATTTCTGTTAGCGGTATAAAGGTCAGTATTGAATTTCTTTGAGTTTTTGAGTTTTTTCCAAGCTCAAGGTTTAATTAGCGGACCTATTTAAGTCTCATTTTTCACACCGCATCGAGGGTAGAGCTGTTGACCACACAGAGAAGTTCATGTTAGGACACTGTAATTGCCTTTGTCCATTTTATACATTATAGCATTGAAGAAGTCCAGTAAGATAAGATGGTAACTGATTTTCTCTTATCTGGGAAAATTACTGGCCTTTTTGCACAGAGTAGCTAATTTCCCCTCCTTTTTATTGTTATCTGCACCTAATTAATCTCTATTAGCGATGAGAATCTTCGACTTTTGCTTAGGCCAGACTATAAGAGGTCAACTGTAAAACATGTGGTAATAGCTCACTCAAAATGATTCAGAAAGGACTTGGTATTAATCCATCATGGAACAGTGGAATAAAAAGGTAAAATTATGAGCAGTTTTTTTTTTCCTAGTTTGACTTTCACCTTATGTTGTATTGAAAAAGGACTTTGTTCCAGTCGATTATACCGTTCATGTTTCAGACGTTCCTGTTTTGAATTCAAAAGCAACTAACCGGTCACTATGTTACACTCTAGCTGTTCTTTCTGCATGTTCGGCAGTGAAGCTTTAAAGGGCCCATAGTACTCTGTTTTCTCATCACAAACATCCCTGGAGTTGTGTTTTGTTTCATTCACACATGTTTAACACACAAACTCTGCATATTTAGGCTGAGTTCTTCCCTCAAACTGAAAACACTCTGTTCCATTATGGCTAAAAATCAGTCCGTTTTGTGCATTACGGGACATTTAAGAACATATTTAAGATGTTTTAATGTAAAGAGAAAAGAAAAAAAGATTTTGTTGTATTAGATATTAAACACACAACTTTATTTAAAATAGGCAGCTAGTGTTTTATCACATGTGCGGTGTCATAAATGAAAAAGCATTACTTCAATATTATAAAAGAGGTTTAAAGGTGCACTATGTAACTTTCCTGGAGGGGGAGTTCACTAGAGAAACATCTGCATATCTCCTAGTTGTTATTGCTTTGCTTGATATTTTCCACACTATGGCTTTAAAATTTTCTATCTCCTTGTTATGCAGTGCACCTTAAATATAAATAAAATGTAGAGAAAAGTTGTTTCTGTACATTATAGTGTGAAGGTTCAGTTCATATACTGTATGTTTTCTGGGAGTCACTTGCCTTCCTGATGTTGTTGCTTTATGTCATGTTCAGACGATGTTCAGATGAACAGGCGGATTAAACAAACAAACGCTTACGAGGAAAAATAAATCACTAATTTCTGTGGAATCAATGAGCAAAGCACTAAACTCTATTTCTCTTAGAGTGAGAAGAGTTTGATTTAGTCCAAAATGTTTGTTTTCACCTGAGCACCAAATCTGACCAGACTGATATCTGTATCATTCTGGAAGAAACCCCCACCAAAAAGTTACATAGTGCAGCTTTAATTCTCATCAATAATACTGATGTCCAGAAAAATCATCCGTCCTCAAATTCACTCTGAGACTGAAATGTGGTAGTTTTAAACATACTACCTCAAACTTTTACTCAAACAAACTGACTGCTGGATATTGATGTCTCTCTCTCTCTCTTTCTTTCTCTCTCTTTCTCTCTCTGTCTCTTTCTCTCACTCCCTCTCTCCCTCCCTCTCTCCCTGTCTCTCTCTTTCTCTCTCCTTCCCTCCCTCTCTCTCTCTTCCTATTTTTCTCTCTCCCTCTCCTCTCCCCCTCCCTCTCTCCCCCTCTCTCTTTCTCTCCTCTCTCCCTGCCTCCCTCTCTCTCTCTGTCTTTCTCTTTCTCTCTCCCTCTTTTCTCTCTCCCCCTCTCTCCCTCTTCTCTCTCCCTCCCTCTCTCCCTACTTTTCTCTCCCCCCTCTCTCTCTCTCTCCCTCTCCTCTCTGTCTCTCTTTCTCTCTCCCTACTTTTCTCTCTCCCCCTCTCCTCTCTCTCCCTCTCCTCTCTGTCTCTCTTTCTCTCTCCCTACTTTTCTCTCTCCCCCTCTCCTCTCTCTCTGTGTCTCTCGCTTTCTCCCTCCCCCCCCTCCCTCTTTTCTCTCTCCCCTTCTCTCTTTCCCTCTCCTCTCTCCCTCCCTCTCTCTTTCACATTGTTTTTGTTCCTTTCTTTTGACACGTCGATCGATCTGTACGCTTCATGATTCACCGGGCGAGCTCCGTGCCAGGTGTTTACCACATCCCCCAATCTTCTGTCTGCTCCGACTCACAGTGCGCCTCATCTCCTCAACGCTGTTACACCTCACACCACATCACACTCACGCTAATGCGCCCAGACACACATCACACTCAGAGACGAAGAGGAGGAGGAGGAGAGGGAAGAGGAGGAGGTGAAGAAAGACGAGGAGGAAGAGGAGGACAGGAGGAGAAGAAGGAAGAGGAGGGAGAGGAGGGGAAAAATGAAGGGGAGGAGGAGGGGGAAGAGGAGGAGGAGAAGAAAGACAAGGAGGAAGAGGAGGACAGGAGGAGAAGAATGAGGAGGGAGAGGAGGGAGAAAAAGATGAAGGGGAGGAGGAGGGGTGAGGAGGAGGAGAAGGAGGAGGAGGAGGAGAGGGAAGAGGAGGAGGAAGAGGACAGGAGGAGAAGAAGAAAAAGGTGAAAGGGAGGAGGGGGAAGAGGAGGAGGAGAAGAAAGACAAGAAAGAAGAGGAGAACAGGAGGAGGAGGGAGAGGAGGGATAAAAAGATGAAGGGGAGGAGGAGAAGGAAGAGGAGGTGGAGGAGGAAAACAAGGAAGAAGAGGCAGAGGAGGGGGCGAGAAGTGGGGGAGGAGACGGAGGAGGAAGAAACTGAGGAAGAGGAGGAGGAAGAGGAGGATTGTAGTAGCTGAAAATGAATGGGGAAGTTATAGCCTGTTTTTGTATTACATGAACAATTCTTGTGGACCAGGGACTCATCCACCAACCCGAAGGTCCGAGTGTGTCGATGGGGGTCGAAGGGGCCGATTAAATTACAACTTTAGATCCAAAGATCACGCGGGGGCCCTTCGATAAAAATTCCAACCCTATTCCAATGACCGTATCATGTTTTTTCTATTAAATTGGAACTTAAAATGTAAATAACAACAATGAAGTTTTAAAAAGAAGTATTTTTTAGTCATTCTAAATAAATATTTATGTACATTTAGTTTCAAACTCATTTGCTTGTTATGTAGACAACTTTTAGGGGTCTATTCTATTTTTGTTGTATCAGACTTAACAGCTACGGTAGACTGGACTTCAAGCTTACGCAGTGGCTGGTATTGAAGAAATTTAAAATAAAGGTTCATAATTTTGGTATTCATGGTGTCTGGAAGATCGTATTTATTTATATGTCGCATTTATATGTCGCAGTTTCTTTCCCTCCAATACATAACCATTGCTTTCTCTCCATCACGACAGCCCCCTATTACTATCACCGCGGGACACCACAAACCCACATCTCCAGACTTCGCCCTGGACCAATCACGCATCCAAAAATCTCCTCTCACTTCCTGCCAAATGCGGTATTAAAAAGAAGACATCTTTATCTCACTTTTGCAAATGCTTGACCCTCATTTCATCAGGCTCTCCTCTGTGAAATATATCTTTTACTTGAAACGGAAACCCGCAGGGGCCAAAAAGCCGGCGAATCCTCTTACGGAAAATTGCCATCTTATCAGACCAAACATCGCCACGACAACGCTTCTCCAATAGACCAGTAATAAGTCTTCGGCAGCTGAAATGTGTAGTTTTTCATATCTGGGCCCTCTTAGCATACAATGAATGTTATTTTTCTATTACGAAGATTCTGGGGAGATAAAATGGCAACCCAGCAGTGATCTAGTCTTCAGGCTGAAAAATGAACAGTTTTCAGAAATAGAGAAACATACTAAACCCTGCCACATCTGTTAAGAGTGTGTTTTTGGATTCTTTGTTGTTCGTTCTAATTAGCAGAGATGGCGCAGGTATGACAGCCATTAAAATGTATTTTAATGGTGAAGTTATTTAACACATGTTTATTCCATCTGCTTGTTTTTTTCTTTATAGAGAGAACGTTTTGTAAACAATATAAGAGCAAAATATTGGTTCCAGAAAGTTACAATTACAATGGGATATTTATAGAATTCTCAAAGTGATGCACTTTAAAGTACTTTTTGGCTTATTTTAAAGATGCACTGTGCCACTGTTCAGCTTGTCTCCATGGAGATGTTACGCCTTTGTCTGGAACTTGGGGAGTGTTTGTCCACTGACCCGAAGGTTGGCAGTTCAAATCCCGCTCTCGACATAAACATCATTGGTCAGATTCTCCCACAGGTTTCCTTTGTGATTCCATCTCCCTCAGATGTATGCTGTTGTTGTGTCCTTGGGCAAGACACTTGTGCCTGTGTATGTGTGTGTGTGTGAACGGATGAGTACTTTCTTGTTGTAAACCACTTTGTGTGCCTTGAAGGTGAAAAAGCGCTATATAAAAATGTGACCAAGCTTCTGGGGTAAGTAATTACATTGCCATAAAGGCAAACACGGGGTGGACAATCCATCATAAAAGTTACATAATGCACCTTTAAAATGATTTATATGAAAGCTAATTAATCTGGTGCCTTGGTATTTTGCCTCAAAGTAGTGCATTAATAAGGCTAAAGTATATGTGCTTTGCTGCTTCAAGGAAAATTTAGCATGTAAACTATTAGAATGAGTCAGATGAAGTTGTATAGGACTTTAAAAACACAGAGGAGCTAATTATTGATGTTTTGCATAAATACCTTAAACAACGTACATAATATATATAACAAATGCTACTGTGATGAATAGAAAAACATTTTGTATTAAATGACTGTTCAAAAATATCAGTCCATACCATAGAGTATAAATATATGTAAATGGACATAGCTAACTTGCTAGTCACCATGTTACAAATATTTAAGTGAGCATGGGTGCACTTCCGGCTCCATCAACTCTGGGTTCACACTGACGTCACACTCCCTTAGTCCACTTCTTTATACAGTTTATGATCCATACAGAACTGGACACAATGGCTGTACACAATTTGTTTTGTCTTGCCCTAGTACAAATATAAAAGCAGGTCTTGAGGTCAAAATTAGACCTGTGTTCTGGCTGGATCTGAATAACGTGTTTTATTGTCCAAGAATCAGGAAGTGCGTAGGAAGTGACGGCAACACACAACATGACCATAATATACGTAAGTGAGTCTTAACTTTGGACTGCTGCAACCTGTTTAAAATGAAATAGTTTTGGTTTTCAGCTTTTTAAGGCAGTAAAAATCAGGTATTGTGCTTTTTAAGTCACTTTATTTCATCTTTTTGTAACTCAATTCTGCATTAAGACGTTTGAATGTTTCTTATCTGTCATTTTCCTTCAGTGGCGCTCAGTCCTCTGCGCTCCATGATTTATTTGAATTCTCCATCTCCCCAAGCCCAAACGCGTGTCTCTTTTTGCGGCTAGCTTTGACACGAGATTGCCTCCCGGTAAGCACTATCCAGGCTGCTCTGTGGGGATTTCACTGTTTGATCTACACTACCTTTCCAACAATAGGAGATAGCTCTAGGAGGATTCCCATCTCTGTGATCTAGCAACGCACTCGGTCTGTCCCAAAGGTTTGGCCCAACGCCTTGAGGGGATTTGGAACACGTTTTGAAAAACTGTTCTATTCTGGATTTAGCTCTTTCCATTTGTGCAGTATAACAAATGAAATAGAAAGTTGTTAATGCACTGATAAATATAAAAATACAAATACAACTCAGTAAATACTCGGGCTGCATTGATTTTTCTATTGAACATTGAGACTTTTTAAACACATTGACATGACCAAATAAAGAGACAGAGATTGATTTTTTGATCCCGAGGGAAATTCAAGTTTTGCTGCAGCAACAAAGTATTTCCTCTGGAAGGTTATTTGCCATATGTAAAAAGCCTGTTGCATCTCAAATGTCCATCTAGCTCCTTAGTTAGCCTCTTGCACGGTCTCCATGGATACAAGAAAAACAAACAGTTCATGTCACACAGTCCAACAACCCTGAAAACATTGATCCGTCCTGCCGACGTCGGCGTTGCCGACGTATAATCTTAGACGTCGAGCCGACGTCTACACGACGTCGTGCAGCCAACGAACATTACGCAACGTCGAACTGACGTTGTTTGAAGTTCGCGATTTTTCGGTATTCCGTCATATCTGACACAGGTTAACGACGTTGGTGCGACCGTCGAGCCGACGTTTGTAATGACAATTCGTTTCAATAGAGCTCCGGGAGATGACGTCACGCTATCCCAGCATGCACCACCGGGCGCCATCTTGGCAGGAATTATTGTAAACAAACTAACTAACTAGCCTACAAAACTTCCAGCTTACAACGATGGTAGACTCATGCTGTGCCCCTGGATGTACAAACCACCGAGGACAAGTTAAAGATAAAGCCTTTTATCGCATTCCCAAAGATCCAGCTCGGAGGGGAAAATGGATTTCTGCGATAAAATGGGCAAGAAGCCGCTGAAGAAAACCGAGCGTTGGAACCCGTCACCTAATGGATTTCGCTTGTGCAGTGACCATTTCATATCAGGTAATTTCACGTAAACATTATACATTTAATATTATCTTAAATGGTGCTGATAGTTATTGTTTTGGACAATAAATATCACCGACTAAACTGGGTGGATTGTATTTCAGTCGGACGAGCCGAAACGTCCTCAACCTAATTTACCAACCCAGTCTAGTTGGCGATATAAACCTCACTGTGGTGGTTAATGTCCAGACCTAAAAACGTATTAGCTAATGGGTTGCATTCATGTGACATCACAACATTTTAAACTGCCTGTATCACTGAATAGTGAATATTTTTTCTCAGTGTAATCTTAGTGGTTTCTTTACTTAACGTTACTTATTTTGTGTCCTAGGTAAAAAGAGTGACAACCCGCTTTCACCTGACTACATCCCATCGGTTTTCAAGTATGTGCCGTCACCCGTGAAAAGTGCTAGATTACTCACTGAATATTGACTAATTATCCATTTTCCAACTGGATCTTGTCCCACGTGGTTTATCGGCTTGTATTTGAAATTCACTTTAGATATATTGTCTAAGATTTGGGTTCGTAATTTTGGTTGTTATTTTGTTAGTAATTCCATCCAGTGCTGGCACACGCACGGTGTATGCATAGTTAGGGTGTGTTTAGTTGATAAAAGTATGAAAATATGCTATGCTTTGGTGCTATGATTTCTCATGATTGTTCAGGTATGTTTTGACATGTTGGTAGTATTTTATTTTTACATTCAGAAGTTGATCTCATTACATTTATTTCCATCTACTTATATAGGTACACAGAAACTTGTAGTGCATTTTAATGCATTTGAAATGTAGTTAACTTTTTCTGTTGTAAATCAGCCTTCAGCAATATATTTTGGTAACATTTTTTGTACATTGTAATTAAGAACCACCCTTGAACATTATATTTTGATAATATGTGTGTACATGAATTCAAGTATTATCAATAAATGTTGCAATACTGCAACAAAACCTACATGCACTGTTCACCTGTGATTACTTTCCATAAAGTATGCAATTTAGTAGTACAATATATACAGTATATAAAAAGCCTAATTAATAGTTGGGTAGACGTTGGACCAACGTCTATCCAACCGTCTTTTGATGACGTTGGCCCAACCACTTGCCAATGAACAAAATGACGTCGGCCCAACGTCAACTGCCAACGTTGGCCCAACGTATACACATACGTTGGCCCAACGTTGGCATGACGTCGTCATGTTATCAGGGAAGCTCTTGTGTTTGTTCCATCAAAGTATTTCTTCTGGAAAGTCTCAGAGTATTTTTTCTGGAAGGTCATAAAGGAGTCTGTATAGTTAATAACGATTATGATTCTCAAAATACGACTACGATTATTTGTTGACAAGTCACAATTAGTCAGTTAATCATTGCAGCCCTAGTAGAAGACATTATAGTTAAATGTTCTCCATTGTTTTTTATAGGAACATTTATTAGTATTATTTTATTAGAAAGTAAAACTCTGTTGTGCAAAGACTGAACATTCATTTCACTGTGATCATAATGTAGTACCATGCAAGTTTACATTTAAATTTGCAATGAGAACTAAAGAAATACAAACAGTATTATTTATCGTTTTAATTTAAATAATTGTAATTTTATTTACAACAAAATTATCATAGTTCTTTCCCAATAAAACACTGCTGCTGTTTTGGTTTTGCTCTATCAAAGTTTTGTTGTATTTTGTATAATAAGAATAAACTCTAAACTTTGGTGAATCAATATTTATTTATTTTTTTCTTCTTCTTCTTTTTTGCTGAACAAACAAATGTCCAATCCTGACACTTAGTAAATGAATTAACACAACACTAAATGTAATCACCATAGTCTAGTCTTTTCTATGTGGAGATTACACAGCAGGTTTTCAATATTTGTAAATTTGACAGGGAAATTTTACACCAAAGCAGCGTTGTCCTAAACAAACTTTTCAAAGGACTCTTGAGAAAATGACAGACAATGGCAAGGGGCAATCATGGAGATGGGGAGAAGTGAAATGGGAAATAGATTTATCTTGAATCTATAATTCAGAGTAAATTTGTGATCTCTGGTAAACAAAGGCACAGGAAATTGAATGAAGGACTGATCTACGCATTAGGATTCAGCGCACCTCCCCTTTAAATACATTAAACAAAAGGATTCACCGCACCTCCCCTTTAAACACATTAAACCAAAGGATACGTGTAAACCAATGAGAAACACAGCTGCTCATCTCCATAACCTTCTCCTATAGTAATTGTATTTCTTAAACTGTTTATGTAGACGCTATTAGACTTCACTGCTCCTATGTTGATTTATAAACATGGACTTAAAGGGCCCATATTACGCTATTTTTTATGTTGGAATGTTGTTTCCTCATCACAAACATAACTGCAGTTGTGCTTTGTTTCATTCAATTCAAGTTTAACACATAAATCCTGCATATTTAGGTTATTTAGGAGTTCTTCTCTCAAACAGAAAACACTTCCTGGTAATACAGGAAGGGCTCCACTGTGTTTTTAAACTCCTTACAACAATTTTGTGTAATACAGGAGGAACTTAAAGGTGTACTGTGTCACTTTTAGATGGTATGCTACATGCTTGTCTCTGTCTATGCTATTGCTTAACCTGGTATGTTCTTTAAAATGATTTATTTCCATGTAGACAAGCAAAGAGAGACAGGCAAGTTACAGGTCAGATCTGTGGTGAAGTGACCACACTCATTGAAAGAATGCATGTTTTACAATGTAATTTTGCACAATAAAAGACCTGTAACTGAATATATGCAAGATAGATACATCAAATGCCATACTGTGGAGCATTTTAAGCAAAGCAATAACATCTCCATAGATACAAGTAGGTGATGGAACATCCACCAAGAAAGTTACAAAGTGCACCTTTAAGATGGAATCAATCTTAGACCATAGTTTTCGAATGTGAGAATATGAGAATGCTAACCACTCTGATTTAAAACATTTTAAATCTAACTCACCCATTCACACACACATTTGTGCACTGGTGTACGCAGACACTCTTGCTCAAGGACACAACAACAGCATTCATCTGTGGGAGCTGGAATCGCACCACCAAGCTATGGGTCACTGGATCAGACCACTCAATCGATGATGTTTATATCGAGAGCGAGATTCGAACCACCAACCTTCGGATCAATGGACAAACACTTCCAATAGAGCTACTGTCGCCCAGTCAACTCAATTACATCTTTTCTTAGATCTGTTATTTTAGCTGCCACTCAATCCAGTTGTACACCGCTCTTCTAATGCATATTTGTACTCTGCACTGACCACAAACCCAGATCCTTTTTCAAATTATGAAGTAAATCCACTTTTATTCATGGCTTATTGGCTACCATCTTTCATTCCAAGCCCCATTATTCTTACAAGATTGCTTTTTCGGTAGTTGATATGAGAAGTTTTACCGTCCAATTCCGAGATCAAATTCTCTAGTCAGATACGAAGGTAGCAAAAAAACAAGGTCTAGGTAAGTTAAAATGACTTAAAGGTGCACTGTGTAACTTTTTGGTTGTGGGTTCGGAATGTTCCGCAGTATGACATTAAACAACTCTACTTTTCTACATTTATTCAATTACAGGTGGTTTTATAACTCAGAAATACCTAGAAAAACAGGCATTCTGAGTGTGAGCAGGGTTGCCTCGCCACAGATCTGACCTGTAACCTGGTCTGGTTTGGTCTCCATGAAGATTGAAAGGTTTAATGCCATACTGTGAAACATTCCAGATAAAGCAATAACATCTCCATGAAGAAAAGCATTTGACGGACCCTAAACCAGAAAAATGACACAATGCAACTTTAACTTGGCTAGATTTTAGTTCTTACAGTGTGTCTTCTGTCTTCCTTTGACTGTACGTATAATGACCTATTTGAAAATGATTATGCTGCTTTATTTGTCTTAATGGGGAGGCAATTAGGAATATGCACGCCAAACCCAAAATGCTACAGATAAAAAACACTCAATTCCGATCGGTCACGCACTGTAGAAATCGTATTGTCTCTCCAGGCCTAATTGTGGTATTTTTGGAGCAATTGGCAGCCGGTTTATTTTTGATATCTTTGTCAAACCTGTAAGGCAGAACGCTGTGTTTCTCTATCCGATCTCACTAGAGAAGATTGGATTGCAAAAGCTGTTAAAATTCATAAGATGTTCTTTTGTAAAGCTATTCCAGACAGAGATCTCAGTTTTCAGGGACTTGCCAGAGATTAACTGACTGGCCACTACAAGCCGGAGTTTATTCTTGTATCGAGGCCAGACGGAAGACAAAATGACACCTGCTTTTTCTGTAATGATAGCGTAAGAGAGTTAGCGAGTCAGATGCCCTTCCCATCACAACCTAGACTGTATGAAGTGGAAAAAGTGAGTGTGGCGTCACCCATAAAATAAAATAAAAAACCTGGATCATGTAGAGCGGGTTAAAACTAACATTTTAAAGATGCATTGTGTAACTTTTCTGGTGGAGGGTCCATCACCTGCTTGTTTCTATGGAGATGTTATTGCTTTGTCTGGAATGTTCCACAGTATGACATTAAACAGCTCTACCTTACATTTATTCAATTACAAGTGGCTTTACAGCTCAAAAATATCTAGAAAAACAGACATTACAAAATGCACCTTTAAGACCAAAATGATGAGGCCACCGCAGCAGTTATAGAGAGAGGGTTGACAATGTTTCAATCTAAAGTCAGTTGGAGCCAGAGTCGATGGAGCCGGAAGCACCCCCATGCTCATTTCCTGTTTCGAAAATGTCAACTAGCGGGTTAGCTATGACCGTTTATCTATGCAGTCACAACCAACAATATGAATGTGAATAAAATGTGATGAAAATGAGACCTGCTTTTTAAATAATGATAGCGTAAGACATGCGGTGGTTCATTTTTGAGTCAGATGACCTTCTGTTGCAACAAACAATACAAAGTGATGAAAATGAGACCTGCTTTTCTCTTTGGAACTTTTATTTCCACAGAAAATAGGCAGTTCACATCAACAGTGTCCTGAGACCCGGCCTCACACAGTTTTACATAATTACTTTTTTTTTTTTTTTTAATATGTAATAATAAAATAAATCAAAGGTTAGGGCGTATCCTATTAGAGAAAGTCAAAAACTGGACCCCACTTCTTTTCAAAGATTGGTATTTTTAGCTGTAGTTGAGCCGTTAAAACTTTTGAATAAACCATTGAATAAACACTGATTTTTGATATCCACTGATCAATGTTACGTATCTCAGGTTTCAACAGGTTTCAGTAGATCATGACCATTTTTCCTTGAGAGACCTGCTTTTTAAATAATTGCCTAAGAGAAATAGTGAGTGAATCATGCAGTGGTTCATTTTTGAGTCAGATGCCCTTCCTGTCATGAGCAACAATAGGGTGTGATGAAAATGAGACTTGCCATGGGAGACATGGTAGATTGGAGGAAGTGAGGTTATTACAGCAAATTGGTCTTGTGGAGGTTTGTTTTTCAACCAGAGGTTTTTCCTGGTCACAACCAACAGCATAGTGTGACTCGAGTGTCTTGCACAATGGCACAACAACAGGACCCAGTTTTGGACACCGTAAAGATTTTGGTGAACCTGGACTATCTGTAGGCCTTTGTATAAAATTGCTTATTTGTTGTATCCAAAATCAACTAAATGAAAGATCCATTGTGTAACTTCTCTGGTGGAGCGTCCGCCACTTGCTTTTCTCCATGGAGATCCTATTGCTTTGCCTATAATGTTCCACAGTATAGAAACGAGAATAAAATTGTCTTTTTCCATGGAAAGTTACAGATCTGATCTGTGGAGAGATGATCCTGCTCATGTGAGAATGCATGTTTTTGTTTTTTCTTGTTTTTTATATATATAATAATACTAACTGCAAGATATAAGTTAATGCCATATTGTGCAACATTCCTGGTAAAGCACAGCATATCCATGGAGACAACCTATATAACATTTTGGTTGGGTGTTTGTCACCTACTTGTTTCTATGGATATGTCGTTGCTCTTCCTGGAATGTTCCACATTATGACTTTAAACAGCTTTACAATTTATTCAATTACAGGAGGTTTTACTGCTCAAAAATAACTAGAAAAACAGGAATTCTGACAGACTCCACAGATCTGACCTGTAACTTGGTCTGGCTTGGTCTCCATGATAATAGAAAGGTTTAATGCCGTACTGTGGAACATTCCAGACAAAGCAATAACATCTCCATGGAGAAAAGCATTTGACGGCCCCTCCACCAGAAAAGTTACACAGTGCACCTTTAAACCAATAGTTACGCTGTTTTATTCACTCACTTTGTAACAACTTCCACATGAGAGCCCTGTTTAATGAAAAATTACAAATTATACAAAAATCTTTTTGAAATGACAGTAATAGAGCAGTTGGACGTGCGGTTGTGGGGGCTATGGCTGATATTGTGTGCTCATCCAATAACGTTTCTTCAGTCCAAGCCAGTCCTGGTGCTAACTGGGTTTTGAACGAGCACCTTGTGAATTACCTGCGAGAGTCGTTTCACTAATGTCTTTTTAATCACCTCCAAAATCACTGTATCCACGGCGACGACTGCAGGCTCCGCTCCCACAAACCTCCTGCTCCGCTCTAATGGTTCTGTGAGGGAAGGGGGGGAATAATTTGATTTCTGCTACTCCATCCATGTCAAAAGTGTTGAAAAGGATGCTTAATTGTGTTTGTTTGTTTAAGCTAACTGTTAATGTAAACTTTCTTGGATTTCATTAAACTAAATGTACAGTTTTGTCCAGTGTAACTTTGTAAAAAAAAAAAAAAAAAATCGCTACCACAGAGTAAAAAAATAACACCACAACTTTAAAGAACTCTGTGTAGCAGTTAAAGGAGCAAATCTGGAGCAGAGTTCAATATTGGAAATCGGAATATTTTTACAGACAAAACCGCAAAATAAAAACACCAGAATCACGTAGAGTGAACTTTTAAGACTAAAATGACGAGGCTCGACGTTTACTTTCTATTTGAAATGCAGCAGCTAGCGGGTTAGCTATATCCATGTATATATATAGTTTATAGTTTAGTCGTACTGTTTGAAAAATATATTACAGTCACACCTTAGTGCCTAAACCTGCAGATAAAGGACACTTACAAGTGTTTCTCAGTATATGGACAGGCCATGCCTCATGTGAAAGCTTAGAACCTCCAGAATTCCTTCAATGAGCTGCAGAGGCTGCACTAGCACTGATTCATGACTGGATGTAGGTGCTTAGGTTTAGGTAGTGATTATTTTACGTTTAAGCCAACTGAATTTTAGCATTAAAACTGGCAACCCAAATGACAGACTCACGTGAGGCCCATTCTGCGTGCTGATTGTGTAATCGTCTTGAGAACCAAAACAGAGACAGTAAATTATGACATAAATAAATGAGGCATCATGTCCAATGTTTTTGAAATAAAGAATAAATCAGCATTTTAATTTTTACCAGTAAAAGTTATATTTAATCTGAACACATTTACTTCGTATCTGGGAACATAGTTAGGTCATGTTTATGACATGTAAAACCAAATCTTACATACAGTTCCTGGAGTTGTGGTTTGTTTCATTCACTCATGTTTAACGCACAAAAACTGCATATGTAGGATGAGTTTTTCTTTTTTTCAAACAGAAAACACCTTGTGATGTCATGGCTTAAAGCTCGTCAATAAGAAATCGCTAGTCAATAAGAAGTTTGATTTATCAGCTTCTTTCTCCTTATTAAAATACTTGAACAGTGTAGCCACTATTTTGTATCACTACCACATAGTTGAAACCTTTTTTAAGTCCACAGTTGTTACAGAGCCGTATATCTTGTCTGTGAAGGCCTTTTCATCCATCCCTCTCTCCCTTAAACCTTCTCCTTTGGCCTGCATTTCCATTATCTCCAAATTAGTCCCTGGATGCTTCTTTAAATTGGATTGTCACTCATCAATTGGCTCCTCTTTTCTCGGTCTAATATTCCAGCGCGAGGCTTTAATTGTGAGTCTGAAGGAGCGTTTCTGATCCCCAGCGCCTTTAGCTGTTGCCATAGCGCAGTTCGTTTATCTGCACAATGTAATAAAGAAGCCCATTGAATAATTAAATGTTTTGGGGGATGCTCAAAATGTGGATTCAGACGACTGGCCTCTTTCCAGAGAATTATGGGACATCGAGCTGGAATGGTAACGAGAACAGTAATGAAATACAACTGCCTGTTTATTCACTATAGGGGAATGTGGCAGCAGCAGTTTATATATAGGCCTATTGAACTTACCCACCATGTTTACAATGTTTTTCTGTTCTGCTTTAGATTACATTAGATTAGACTTTACATTAGATTGATTTTGTTTAACAGTAGTTCAATTATTAAACATTAGTATAAATGATAATTTGTCTTAATTGTATTGTAAAAGAATCCAGTGTGGAAATACGAAAATACAAAATCTGCAGTTGTACAATGAATGGGCACTATGGTAAAAAAAAACAAAACAAAAAAACAGCCAGTTTAAAGCTCCAATATGTAACTTTTTAGCTCATAAATAAAAGATGTTTTTTGTTTTTTTGTTTGTTTCATTTTGGTTGTGTTTATCGCAATGAAAAACAAGTGAGCAGGTTTGGAAACGTTCCTTTGGCTATAATATTCCACCGTATAAAACTCATCTCCATGGAGAATGTTGCTAACTTTTAACTTTCTACTTAGCGCAGATGACATGCCAACTCCAGAAAGTTACATAGCGTTGCTTTAAATTAGGTTAAAAATTAGGTTAGGTTTCTCACTTTTAAAATAAGAAATAATAATAATAATAATAATAATAATAATAATAATAATAATAATAATAATAATAATAATAATAATTTAAATGTGAAACCAAAAATTGAACTTAAAAATTAAACTTATTTCTAGCATTGTTACTATTGTTACTATTGTTATGGCGTCAGCTCTCTGCAGATCTGACCTGTAAAATTCACCATAAAATCATAAAAAAAGACATTACAGGCAAAGCAATAACATCTCCATGGAGACAAGTAGATGGTCAATCTGCACCAGAAAAGTTACATATTGCACCTTTATCTCATGGTGCTAAAAATACTTGTATGATTTCATAATTTAAACACAGAATACTTTTTGTGCTCTAATTTAAATGTAACAAATGTATTTAAATGTTATTTTAATTGCACCTCGTTAGTGTCCCGTATACATCTTCTGTATACAGGAAGGTACAAGAAGGGGTAGAAGCAGCAGTACTAAGAGCAGAAGAAGTAGTAGTAGTAGTAGTAGTAGTAGTAGTAGCAGCAGCAGCAGAACTAGTAGCAGTAGTAATACACAGACTACTTTTCTGCTCTAATTTAAATGTCTGTTTTAAATGACTCTTTGGCACCTGGAAAGTGTTTCGTATACGTCTTCTGAATGGCCTAATCTTCCTCCAGAGACCTGTATAATCCTCGGTATTAACATTCCCTTTGATGCCCTGAGCCGGGCACCGTCACCCACCCCACTCACTCCCACCCGCACCCACCCCCACCCATGACTTTACCACTATAAAGGCCGACCAAGTGAATATTAACGCTCTCTTCAAAACCCCAGCCGCTCCGTGATGCCCAGATCTGATCCATTGTTGTTGGCTGTTTTCTTGGTCCAAGTGCACATGAGAGGTTTTCATGTTTTTCAAATTATTATTTTTGGTTTGGTGGGGTAGTACCTGTGGTGAATATTTATCATAGTTTTGCATTAGTTAAGTGGCAGTTTGTTGGGGGGAAAAGTTGAAAGGAAAAGTACAAAAATACAGAAAGTACACAGAAATACAAGGAAACTAAAAATTCATTTAAACAACACAGACTGGTATACAGTATAGTTATAATCTGTAACACCCATGGATCATTTTGTTATAATTTGTACATTTTAAATCAAAATATTAATCTAAAACAACTTAATAAAAGAATAAACCACAAGTTGTACAAGTTTTGCCCCTGGTTAACATTATGGTTGATATAGGAAACAGTTATGGAACTTTTACCTTTGTCATATTCCCATATCCAACCAGGAAGTAAATTATAAACTACACATTTTTTATTGGTAAAGCAAAATTTTTAGTAAAATGTAATAGTAATATAATTATGCTGACTATGTTTTAATGAAATTGGTAGTGTCATGCACTAGCTGAAAGGACAAATAAAGCAGTGGTGGGCTTTTTAATGTACTGGACTGATAAATATAAGTCACTGTAGAGAACCTTGGTAAAGCGTGGAAAAGTTAAAAAAAAATAAATAAATTCTATATTACTCAATCATGACAGAATTGGTAATTCGTGTCCCAAATGACCTTGTTTAGAAGTTGATACTGGAGGTTGCATTTTCAGATTTCTTATCATTACAAAAATTAGAAATGTGGTTCACTGCTTTATATAAACAATTCCTCATAGAAAAGGTTGTAGAGGGAGGAGTATTTATTTCTTTAAATGTTGTGCTTTGTCTAGAATGTTTCATAGCATTAAACGTATCTATCTCCATGGAGACAGGAGAAAGACAATCCCACCCACAGTAAAAATACATGTTTTTCAAGCAGTAATATATAGCAATATATCACTAGTGATCGAAAAATGCAAGGTTAATAAGTTAAATGCCATGCAACATTACATCTCTATGGAGAAAAGCCAAAAAAAATAAAAATAAATGGTATCCAAAATCATCAAATTTGACATTTTAGAGAAACATTAAGAGATCTCCCAGTAATAATGCATAGCAGAAGTAGTAGTAGTAGTAGTAGTAGTAGTAGTAGTAATAGTAGTAGTAAGTAGTAGTAGGAAGTAGTAGTAGTAGTAGTAGTAGTAGTAGTAGTAGTAGTAGTAAGTAGTAGTAGGAAGTAGTAGTAGTAGTAGTAGCAGAAAAGTTGCACCGTGCACCTTTAAAAATGGTAAAATAAAATTGAAATTTGAAATCTGAAATCATCAAATTTGCCATTTTAGAGAAAAAACATGATAGAAAATTTCAAGAAATATTCAGAAACTGCTAAAATGAGAATTCAACTGAACAAACGTGTTTTTATGCTTTATGCTTCACCACACATCCTCCTCAGCATGCCACTCTCGATCTCTCACTAATAACGCATTTAAAAGAATTGAGAGTAACAAAGATCTTACATAATACCCATCGATTATTGTTGTTTACGCTATCTTCAAATGCTTTCTGTTTCTCCACTTGAAACCATCAGCTCATGTGGGAGTAGTGCTGGACTGATGGTGTGTATATAGAGGAAATGCTTTTGGGGTCAAGTTGGGGTCAGTAATGGAAAAAGACTGCGTTTATCACTCTTTAAAAAGACACATCCTCTCTCTGTCAGCCTGATGTACTGCCTGGAAAACGCTCGGATATTGGTGTTACAAATAAAGTGTGCAGTGATTGAAAAATGTCTAAAAATATGGTAATGTGAAATTTCAAACGCCGTCACAAGTGGAAGTGAAGTGGAAGGTTTTAGTAGTCAGAGAAATATGTCTTTTGCTGCATTTTGGGACTGAAGGACTGAAGGACTGAAATTGGCCTATTTTGGAGCAGAGATTATAAAAATATATCTATAAAATGGAGTAGTGTAGCTTGTCAAATTAGGTTTGATTCAACTGGTGAACAGACTTTGTAGTAATAGTATTTGTAGTGGTAGTAGTGGTAGTAGTTGGACTAGTAGAAGGAGGAGTAGCAGTAGTAATAATAGTAGTAGTAGTTGTAGTAAAAGTAATAGCAGTAGGCAGTAAAAAGACAATTTCACCACAAAACTAAACAGTAAAAATACCTCATTTACTCCCATTTTCACAAAGTACCTCCTGTTTGTATTTTTAACACACAAAACCTGCATATTTAGTTATATTTAGCTCTGTTCCACCTTGTGATGTCATGTGGTAAAACAGGAAGTACTTCACTGTGTTTTTAAACTCCACACACCTTCACTGGAATCATTTAGATTATTTCAGACCTGGAATTACCAATCTCTACTGAACTAAAGCTAAACTACCGCTTCATGACATCACAAGGTGGAACAGAACATTTTGAGGTTTGGAGATGTAGACAGACTAATAAAGGAAGACTCAAACATGTGTGAATGAAACAAAACACAACTCCAGTATGTTTTTGAGGAGGAAACAGCATTATAACGTGGTTTAAAGCTCACAAGAATACATTTTGTGTAATATAAGGACCTTTAACATCTTAAACAAAGCATTTTCAGAGCAGTTCTCTTCTTTCATCTCTCTGTGTGATACCACCCACTGCCTGTAGAATTCATCTTAATATAGTTTGGTACAGATCAGTGCCTAATTACAGTGACAACGGGCAGCTGCAAGGTACATATATTAGAGGAAGCAATGATCCACTGGTAATGAGAGAAGGGAGCGGGGCGGCCATTATGGAGATATGGAATTAGCTGTTAACCTAATGCACCAATGTCAGTAGCTTTATAAGTATTGAGGATGATTCAAATGTACAGGGAGGTGTAGCTTTCATTTTGGTGTTGTTGTTTTTTTTTTCATTAGGTTGAACCAGGAGAGACTTAAAGGTCCTAGTATATTACGCAAAATTGACTCTTGTGAGCTTTAAAGGTGCACTATAACTTTTTGGTTGGGGGTCTGTCACTTGCTTGTTTTTATATTTCATAGCTCTGCCTGGAATGTTCAGAAATACCTAGAAAAACAGGTTTTCTGACTGTGAGCGGGGTCGCCTCTCCACAGATCTGACCTGTAACCTGGTCTGGATCTGCATTTGACGGACCTTCCACCAGAAAGTTACACCTTTAATGCACCTTTAAGCAAAAACAGCCCCGGAGTTGTGTTTGGTTTCATTCACATGTTTGAGTAAAACTTTATTATTAGTCTGTTTACATCTCCAAAGCTCAAAATGCTCCGTTCCACCTTGTGATGTCAGCAAGTGTTAGTTTTCAAAGTTAACTGCTACCTTTTACTTTTAATGGAGTAGAGATTGGAAATTCCAGGACTTAAATCATCCAAATGATTCTAGTGAAGGTGCATGGAGTAAAAACACATGGAGCACTTCCTGTATTACCACATGACATCATAAGGTGGAACAGAGTGTTTCTGTTTGAGAGAAGAACTGTGTGTTTAACATGTGTGAATGAAACAAAACACAACTCCAGGTATGTTTTCTGATGAGGAAACAACATTACAACACAGATCAGAAAATAGTGTAATATGGGTTCTTTAAAGCTTAAATCACTAGTGAAGGTTGCTGCGTTTTGTGTGGTCGACTCATTGTATTTTTGTCAGTAAAAGAATCTTTTTCAGGCGTTTTCAGCAAATCTTGTCCTCAAATCAGAAACATTTTGAGTCAATTTTGGCAAGAAACACTTTGCAGGGTTTGTGAAATAGGCCATGACAGGGTATCATTTCACTAATTAACTCTCTTTGGAAACTTTCAAATTCACCCAGGTTATTCTTCAGAAAACTATTATACAAGCCATTCAAAACTCACTGAAAAAGTTGGAAAATTGCTCCTTGTGCTGACAGTCAAAAGTGACATCCACACTTGTTAGAATTACGAAAAGTGTTCAATGAATATGCAGTAATAAAGTAAAATTTGGGATTGTAAAAACTTAAAAATAAAAACAAATTGAAAAGAATTGCAAGTCATTTAATAAAGGCGCATTATGTAACTTTTCTGGTGGAGAGTTCGTCAAATGGTTTTCTCCATGGAGATGTTATTGCTTTGTCTGAAATGTTTCACAGTATGGCATTAAACCTTTCTATCTTCAAGGAGACCAAACCAGACCAAGTTACAGGTCAGATCTGTGGAGAGGCGACCCCATATCACAGTCAGAATGTTTTTCTAGGTATTTTTGAGCAATAAAATCACCTGCAATCGAATAAATGTAAGGTAGAGCTGTTTAATGTCATACTGTGGAACATTCCAGACAGAGCAATGATACATCTATAGAAACAAGCATGGACCCCCCACAAAAAGTTACATTGTGCACCTTTAAGCTTCTGATATCTCCATGGAGACAACGAGTGACACCACCAGGCAAAGTTACAGGTTACAGACAATCTCATTCACAGTGGAAAAAAAGGTTGTTTTGAGTGTGTGTTTGCACTTAAAACTCAAGACATATATTTGGAACATTGCAACAAATTGGACCAATCCAGGCAAAGCTATAGCATCTCCATGGAGACAAGCAGAAAAGTTACACAGTGCACCTTTACATCTTTCTGTAAGGCTTTTCTTTCATTGTTATTTTACTCCTCACAGCTTCTTGTGAAATAGAGAAACTGTGATATGGTCTGGAAATACAATGCACTTTATTGACCTATTGGCTTTTCAATGCATTTTTCATTCTCCTTTTGCAGCTCAAAGCACACAACCTCTTTTACCCTTCTCTATATAAACCTTTTCAAAGACTGACTATACATACATATTACACTGGCCATGCT
Organism: Taenioides sp. WSHXM2023; assembly: GCA_029959045.1. NCBI lineage: Eukaryota > Metazoa > Chordata > Actinopteri > Gobiiformes > Gobiidae > Taenioides > Taenioides sp. WSHXM2023. The sequence continues at coordinate 2,431,419 of CM057104.1, forward strand.
GGACGACCAAGATGTTAACAATGAAATTATACAAAAGTAGAATTTATCGTAACTAATGTTGCTGTTCAGACATTTCTTAATCATTATCACATGCCAATATAATGTGAAAACTCCATTATAATTACTCTGGAATTTGACCAATCTTATACCACAGAGTCAGCGAGGATTCCAATGGCTAAGTGCTGTACGTAAGTAGTTCCGGCAACAGCCAAATCACTGTTCTATATCACTGCCCTGCGGCCATCGCCATGACATCACCATAGCAACGGGTAAACAAATGAAGTAACTGGCATCATTTAAAACATTGAAATAACTGATATATTTTGGACTTTTACAGACAGGGAACAGGCTTTTCACATTCACAAGTGAGACATTTCAGTTTGTAGTCGTGGTAGAAGCGCATTATACAACTTGGAGCCGTGCGTTGTGCAGTTTTAACGCACTGCTCCTCGTTGTTTAATGCTTTTACATATCACTGCCCTGCTGCCATCGCCATGACGTCACCATAGCAACGGCTAAACACATCCTCCGCTGCTCTGAGTATAATGGAGGGACTAGCTTCATTTAAAACACTGAAATAACTCATATTTGAGACATGTACAGACATTGGACAGACTTTTCAGATTCACAGGGCAGACATTTCAATTTGTAGCCGCGGTATAAGCGCATTAAACAACTTGGAGCTGTGTGTTATGCATTTTTATGCACTTCGCGGAGGAACACAACTCCGCGGCGTGCGTTTAAACTGCATAACGCATGGCTCCTTGTTGTTTAATGCTTACTTAAATACTTAAAGCATAATTAGTCTAAAATAAAAGAGCTCTCAAAAAGACTTAACTCACAGATAATAGCTGCCTGAATTATTATTGTATTGCAGTATTAGTGTATCATTCTCTCATAACCTTCTAATCATTAATAAATGTTAAAGGTGCATTGTGTAACTTTTCTGGTGGAGGGTCCGTCAAATGATTTTCTCCCTGGAGATGTTTTTGCTATGTCTGGGATGTTCCACAGTATGGCATTAAACGTTTCCATCTTTATGGAGCCCAAACCAGACTAAGTTACAGGTCAGATCTGTGGAGAGGCGATCCCGCTCACAGTCAGAATGTCTGTTTTTCTAGGTATTTTTGAGCTATAAAACCACCTGTAATTCACAAAAATGTACTAGTGTAAGGTAGAGCTGTTTAAAGTCATACTGTGGAACATTTTAGGCAGAGCAATGACATATCCATAGAAACAAGCAGGTGACGGAGCCCCAACCAAAAAGTGACAGAGTGCACCTTTACCACACCGGCTTCTGCCATATACATAAATATAAAAAGACTCGGCTCTTTGAAATGAACAGATCCAAAAGATTCGGATCCCATAAAAGAGCCGAAAGTCCCATCACTAGAGATAAAGGTGTTTTCCTGAGCTAGAAGACGTAAAAGTCAAGCACGGACCTTTTTATATTATTTTAACAAACTTTACAAGCAAACATTTACCTATATTTACATTTTCTGACTTAAAATCTTCCAATATTCTCGTAGAAAGTGGAATTATGTGATCACCTTACCTTATTTTGCTCTGATTTAGTGGTGTACATCACATTAAGATTCGGACCTCTCTTCTCACAATCTCCGCTCATCTGAAGAGCTTAAGTTTCCCTGCGATAAGGCAACCTGACGTGGATCAATACTCGACCCAATCAATGTGATCGATAATAAGAAAGATGAACGCAGCAGTGCCATGGAGAGGACTGTGAGACCAGACTGCAGTGTGAAGTTTAATCTTGGTTCACTTCAGACCTGGTTTAGATCTTGGTCTAGTCCCGGCTATGATCCCTGGACCAGATTTCGAGGGTATTTGGCCAGAACAGAAGAAGTGCCAATGTCAGGTGGCCAACACATTTACTAAAACACAATTAACATCATTATATTTAACATTTTACAAACCATTTTACTCTTTCTTTCGCAGTCTGGGCATTTTTAGGCTTCAAATTTTACTTCCTGGTTGGAAATCATGACATCACTCAAGGGAATATCACGACTGTTACCTAGCAACCATGATGCACAAAACTGCCAAAACTCCCCTAATGTACACATTTGACAAATAAAATGATAAGAAAACACTTTTATTTTGTTGAAATCATGTTTAAAGTATCAGAAAAATGTGTTTTGTATAAAGTATAAATTGTGTCTAATTTTTTTTTTTTTTTTTTTTAGAATTCTCCCTATAGTGTGATGTCATCAATATGGGACTCTCTAAAATAAAACGCTCTAATTCCTGTAATTTTCTACATATTTTTCATCTTTTCTTCACAATTGCTTCTTGATTGGTGTAAAACTATAATTTATGTTTACAAATTGGTGTAAAACTATAATTTATATTTACAAATTGGTGTAAAACTATAATTTATGTTTACAAATTGGTGTAAAACTATAATTTATATTTACAACAGGTATTACAGCACCAAATTAAGTAGAAAAAATTAGAGAATCATCAAAACTTCTCATGAGCACTTTAATCTTGTTGTTGACTGTTTTTATGAAGGATGGACACCGGGATTAAAGATGAAACATAAACTTTTCTGGAGGCTCTGTCACCTGCTTGTCTCCATGGAGATGTTATTGCTAGAATGTTCCACAGTGTGGTAGTAAGTATGGCTTGCATTCATTCTAATACAATGCTGAAAAAATCCATCAAAAACATACATTCTCTCAGTGTGTGGGGTCGCCTCTCCACAAAACCGACCTGTAGCTTGGGCTGTTGGCATCGCCTGCTTGTCTCCATGGAAACAGACAATTTTAATGCCTTACAGTGGAACTTCTGAGACACAACAATAAAAGTTCTGCGGAGACAAGATGGTGAGAAAAGCTGCATGCGTCTTTAAAAAACAACTGCAAAAATTATGAACGCCCATTTATTGAAAAGTGACAAAACATGACTGACATGTTATTGATAAAAGGTTGGTGGTTCTAATCCTGCTCAGTGTATATGGTATGTATTATTGTTGTGTCCTTGCACAAAACGTGATTAGTGGTCTGAGATGTTGTTAGCAGTTGACGCAAAATGCAGCCACATCTTTGTCACTAAAGCTCAGGACAGCTTTAAAGGTCCTACGTTACACAAAATTGACTCTTGTTACTAGTTCATTTTTACCTTTTGTTCTGTAGAGATCGGCAATCCCAGGGCTGAAATGATCCCAATGATTCTAGTGAAGGTGCCTGGAGTTTAAAAACACAGTGGAGCACTTCCTGGTATGTTTGTGATAAGGAAACAACATTATAACACAGATCAGAAAATACTGTAATATGGAAAGTACCTCTGATTAACTGTAATTAACAACTATATAAATGAGCATTGCAATTATAAACAACTTTAAACCTGAAGACAAAACACAAAATCGCAATATTGTGATTTATAATTAAAGAGTGGAGAACAGCACCACCTTCATTATATTTAAAGGGGCCTGTTTAAAGTCTGCGCTGATAAATTGGGCCCTGACAGGAGCTGTAAAGTCCCTGTCCTCATCTTCTCACAGGAACATTTTCTGGCCATTAATAACAAGACAACACCCAGCCAGCCTCATTACCTCTGCTGTCTGAGGTAGAACACAGGCAAGAGCAGCTCTGTCATCTGTACTATGGAAAACAAAGTACTAGGAGGATGTGAAGGCAAAGAAATACTACAAATACTATATATACTGGAGTAAAACTAAGGGCAAGGTTACAAAGCTGGAGGTGCACTGTGTAACTTTTTGCGGGGAGGGTCCGTCACCTTCTTGTATCCGTGGAGATGTTATTGCTTTGCCAAAAATGTTCCACTGTATATCACGATTACAGGGGGGTTTATTGTCTTGAAAAACATGCATTCAGGGGGTCACTTATCCACAGATCTGACTTGTAACACGGGCCTGGTAGCTTCACCTGCTTGACTGGAGGTAGCTGTTTAATGCCAGACTATGGGACATTTCAGCAATAGCGTTTCCATGGAGACGAGCAGACGAACTTCCACCGGAAAAGTTACACAATGCACTTGATTTTTACTGTCTGAAAAATGTGAAAAACAGAACTATTCTATTTTAAATGGTCCAAAGTTATTCCTCACTTACATTTTTAGAGCTGCATATTTGTACTTTACTTGTGTACATTTTTAAGTTTATACTTTTTACTTTTACTTCAAGGTATTTGAGAGTAGGTATTTGTACTTTCTAATCCACTATATTTTTGAACAGAACTGAAAAAGTATTTTAAAAGTATTTTTTTATTATTGCGTGAAACCTGCTGAAAAGGCTGAGGGTTTATTTTATTAAGTTTATAATTTGAGAAAACAAAAATATAAAAATAAAAACAGCTAGAAAAAAAAAACAAAAAAACGATTCAATTGTTTCAAAATTCAGCACAAAGCTTTATCAAAACCACTGTGTCTGAAGCTTTATTACATCTGAAAATCTGCTCGAAATACTTTTACTTTTTACTCTTTAAGTACATTTTTAAACTGGTACTTTAATACTTTTACTGAAGCAGATTTTTTCATGTGATACTTTTACTTTTACTGTTTTTAGTGTTTTTGTTTTTTTTGTTTTTTTTTTTGCTCTGGAATTTGTACTTTTCTACTACTACCACTACTACAACTACAACAACTACTACTACTACTACTACAAGTTACATTCTTTCTCTCAAACATTTCAAGTAAACACCATTCTGCTGATGAAACTTATTTTTTAAATAATTTTTGTTTGTTGTAGGACAGAAATACCGCGAAATGACAAATTAGAAACTAAACCAATTTAAGTTTTGAAAAGGTGTTGTACAGTGACCCTCCGCGATGAGATCGGAGTGAGAAAAACACTTGTAATATAAACGAAACCTGTTAATTATGTCCAAAATATACGAGAACCAGAATACATCAAATTTATTTAAATTGACTCGTTTTGTGAGGGCAGATGCCAGGGTTTGCCCATGTCTTGGTACACAGCGCCCCCTACTGTCAGTTCAAGGCATGGTCACTGGTTTACTACACAAACATGGTTAACGACTGCCATCTAGTGTCAGAATAAAACTGTTTTCAACCTCAAGCACTAATTTCAAATGATTAAAATTAACATGGGGTCGAAACGTAAATGAAAAAGCAAAAAATAAATCTTCTTGGGGTATATGTGTAGATTACAAGCCCAAATATAAGTCGTCTGTATTATCGTATCTTTTAGTTTACTTGGTTTGTAACTATAAATAGATTTGTTTTGCAAGAATTGTCAAGGTTGGCATCAAAACAAATATGACAATAACAGATTTTCACTTGTAAGAATAAACTGTTTCACAAGGTAAAAGAGAGAGAAGTGTATTTCCATATGAAAAGAACATTACGAAAATCTTGGGAGAAAACATACAAGAATAAATAAATCCTGTAAAATTGCAAAAATACATGAATAAATAAATAAATAAATACAATATCCTAAGATTTCAACCTATCAGGAGCAGTGGTCAACGGCAGTGGAACTCAGATCCAGCTCTCAACCGTATTTTTTTTTTTTTTTTTATAATAATAATGAGAGAAACAGAAGCTCTCTTTCAGTTCAGTCCTACACCTCCACTGAAATATATGGGATTTGAATCTTGTTATGTCTTTATGTCTTTGTCGTTGTCTTTATATCAGAAACACACTTTGAAATTCTATACACAAGGTTCCAGGTTCAAGGTTCCAGGGCTGAAATTATCCAAATGATTCCAGTGAAGGTGCATGGAGTTTAAAAACACAGTGGAGCACTTCTGTATTACCACATGACATCGCAGAGGAAAAAAGTCTGCCTAAATATACAGGAGTTTTGTGTTAAATGTGAGAATGAAACAAAACACAACTCCAGGTGTGTTTTTTATGAGGACACAACATTATAACGTAGATCAGAAAATAGTGCAATACGGGCCTTTTGACTGAAACAATCATGTGTGAAATGTTGTGCCTTTTTTCTTGCAGTAAATGACCAGGAGGTTTGCAGGACAGCAGCGTCCTCAGGTCAGTGATGTTGGACAGGCTCTGGAAACAGGGGCCTTTGGTTGTACTCTGGTAGTCCTTAACAACTAAGTGTTTACAAATTTCTACTGCTGTATTATTATTATTATTATTATTATTATTATTATTATTATTATTATTATTATTATATATATATTTTTTTTTAATTATTATTAGAAGTAGTAGTAGTAGTAGTAGTAGTAGTAGTAGTAGTAGTAGTAGTAGTAGTAGCAGTAGTAGTAGTAGTAGGGATGTATTGAACCAAAGTGATTTTGTGAGCTAACAGGCAGTACAGGCGTTGCCCAAACTATGGCCCTCAGGCTTCCAGGTGAATTGGCCCAAATTACCTTGAGCAGTTTTGGCTGCAAGTTTTTTGAAACTCTGCCTTGATAAAACAATATTTAATATTTATTGTGTGGTTTTGAGTATCTTAGCATGAATAAAGGACTGATAGCTCATTCTACCGCGTTAAATATGCATATATTTCAATTATTCACCGTAATGAGCCCCAGTCTGTGGCCCTCGTTCGGCCCTCTGCTTCGTCTGTGTTTAGATATGTGGCCCTTCATGAAAAAAGTTTGGACACTCCTGCTCTAGTACAATCCCTAATACTGCAATTACAATAACACTGTATATAAGTATACCAAATGAAAAAAAAAAGCTAGTTTTGATCATTCCATATCATCTTTCTATTTTCCATTTCCAACTACTGTCAATGAAACACTGATAAATCGCGTTTTTGTGTCGTCTCTACGTCTTTTCTTTAAAACCCTGAGAAACACTGTTGAGCTCTAAACTGTGTAATTACATATTTCAACCACAGAGTGTCGCCATTGCCTTATGTTGTTTTTTTGGAGTAAAAACACTTCAACTTAACAATTTGATACTGAAGACGTTAAAAAAAAGAAAAAGAAAGAAAGAAAAGAAAAGAAAAGAAAAGAAAAGAGAAGAAAAAAGAAAAGAAAGAGTTCACATACTGTCTACTTATTCATGTTTTAGTGTAACTTTTCTGTTTTTAGAGAAATGATCCACGGGTCTGACTGAAGTGCACTGGGGAAACGTTCAGTAAGGAGCTGTCCACTGTTTGCTGGTGCTGAAATGATGGAATGAAGCTGAGTTGAGTAAATTTCCTTATTTCTCAATATTTTTACATCAGATAAAATTAAGTGTACTTTAAAGGTCCTATATTACACAAAATCGACTCTTGTGAGCTTTTAGTCGTGTTATAATACTGTTACTCCCTCAAAAACATACCTGGAGCTGTGTTTAGTTTCATTCACATGTTTCAGTAATCCTTTATTATATTCTGTCTACATCTCTAAAGCTTAAAATGCTGTGTTCCACCTTGTGATGTTATGAAGTTAACAGCTACTTTTTTCACCTTTTGTTGAGTAGAGATTGGCAATTCCAGGGTTGAAAATGTCAAAATGATTCTAATGAAAGTGTATGGAGTTTAAAAGGCCCATATTTCGTCATTTTCTGATCTCTGTTATAATGTTGTTTCCTCATCACAAACAGACCTGGAGTTGTGTTTTGTTTCATTCACATGTTTAACACACAAACTCTCTCTCAAACAGAAAACACTAGCACCTTGTGATGTCATGTGGTAACACAGGAAGTGCTCCACTGTGTTTTTAAATTCCATGCACCTTCACTAGAATCATTTGGATCATTTCAGTCCAGGAAGTGCCAATCTCTACTGAACAAAATGTAAAAGGAGCTGTTACATTGCATGACATCACATGAAATAAAATGAAATAAAACACAACTCCAGGTATGTTTTTTAAGAGGTAACAACATTACAACACGTCTTAAAGCTCACAAGAGTCAATTTTGTGTAATATTGGACCTTTCACTTCATATTTTCCTATTGATTAGAGATATAACAAAATGTTGTTGGTGATTGACTAGCTGCCTCTCTCTGTGTGTCCTCTCTCTTTCTCTCTCTCAAATCCTTCTGATCCACGAGTGCTTCCTGTTTCCACGGCAACGGACAAAGTGATGCGTGGAGAAAAAGACAAGAAAAAGGAGGGAAAAAATGAGCTCGGCATCTGTCTGCATCCAACATGGAGAATTATGGACTCACTATTTTCTGGAGCTTTTCATTTTGCGATTAATTAAGCAACAATCGTCCAATCTGCTCCTAATTTCTTTGTGTTTTCAAAATGGTGTAATTTTGATCAGACCTGTGTGGGTCTGTGGTGTATTCTGTGTTCAGTTCATAACTTAAAACTCAAATGGCGTTGTTGGAAAAGGTTTGATTTGGGTTCAGTAATGTTTGACCTCCTGCTCTTGTTCAGATATAATACTTTGTTTTAAATTGTTAATCACTATGGCAACAGTCCTAGATTCTCCTGATTCTGAAACGCATAGAGGATTACCCTGTACGTGTATTATTTATGTTTACCCAGACATGAGGAAGAAAATTAAAGCCAAAGATGAGCCAAATTGGTGCCTCCTTGCAGAGAAAACACGCCTGACCAATCTGCTGATCTAGTAATTGGCTACACAAACTCACAAAGCTGAATTTACACTAAAATGCAGTGCTTGTAAACTTTCCTCACAGCAAAAAGGTCCTGGGTTCAACTCCCGGGCAGCGCAGGCCTGTTTATTTGAGTTTACATGTTCTCCCTGTGTCTGGAGGTTTTCCTTCAAGCACCACAGTTTGACCCACCAACCCAACACATGCACAATGTAAAATTCTCCAGCTTAAGTAGCCCTGACCAAGAGAATCACGAGACTCCATCTTGGCGTGGCCCGCTGTAATCAGAAGGACGGACCAATCACAGAGCAGCGTAGAGGTTTGAGCGGAAGCCAAAGGTGAAGCTTCCCAAACGCTTTTCTCTCAACTGGATGTAACTAAAGTTTGATTTTTTGGGCTTGTTCCGCTGTTGTGACGTTTTGACCAATCGGATTCAAATAGTCGCCATGACGTTCTGCGTTTTTTTCTCTTTCAGCGAGAGCCGTCCCAGATTGATAACGTGTAGAACTCAATTCAGAGTGACACGCGGATCAGTCTGACGTGTGCACAGTGCTGCTGTCAAATGTACAGGGCGTTCCGAAGCCTAAAGAGCACTTTAAATCCTTGCTCAAAACGCACCTTTTCTCCTTGGCATTTGTCCAGAGTTGGGAAGAGACACCTTGGCACCTCACTGTTAATATTATTATAATTCTGTTTGTTTTGCTTATTGTATGTTTTATTCCACTGTAAATGTTGTTCAGCACTTTGTTAAGCTTTGGCTGTCTTAAATGTGCTATACAAATACATTTTATTTGATTTAAAGTATGCCTGTATCTGCTTGTAAATGGTAAACAACTGGTCATACTTTTGGATACCTGCTACTTTTAGACTTAAAACTATATCCTTCCTTATATATATATATATTATTTTTTTTTTTTACTGTAAAATAACATTAATGAAACAGAGGTTGATTTAGTTTCAGGTTTTTTTTTAATAATCTGTATTTAATATTTCCTCACAAATATACTCAGACATCGATTAGGACTTTTTAGCTCTTAGTAAAATGGTTTGTTTCATGTCATCTGACTTTGCTTCAGCTTTAGTAAACGCACTCTTTCCCATATAAACATATTCTTTTCTATATCATTTGGATCCAGTGCAGGAAGGGAGCATGAAGCTGCTCATGTTTTATTCATGGGACATACTTCCAAAGCCCTATAAGAACACAGTATGAATACAAGACCAGAGTATCAATTATAAATGATATGTTATATAAGCCTTCTTCCAGTACAACCATGGCTCGAACTGGGGAGTTTTTTAAAGAAAATAAATTACATACAAAGTACTGTATTTTCACTATTTAAAGGTATACAGATACGTTATAAGCTGGAAATCATTGAAAAGTTTTATTGAGAAGAGATGCAGATGGAAAAAATCAAAATAAGAAATGAGATAGAGATTTTTTGGCACATTTTGTTGATTTTATTCAACTGGGAATTAGCAAGAACCTGTACCCATGAAAAAATAGAATATTTTGTTGATTGTTGATTGTTGTTTTGTTAATAAATTTACTAGTGCACTAAGTTTGGACACACCCTCTCATTCAATATTTTCTTTATTTTTACTACTTTCTATATTTTATACACATGCTGGAGACATCAGATATATGAAGCAACATGTATGGAATTGTGCAGTAAAGAAAAATGTGAAATAACTAAACTCAACTCAATATTTTATTTTCATATTCTCAAACTAGCCCAGTTTGCTTTGTCGACGGAGCTGCAAACCCTTGGCCTTCTCTCTGTGAGCTTCTGATGAAGTTTCCTGAAATGGTTTTCATTTCACAGATGTGTATTTTCAGGGTCGAAGTGCAAACCAGGGTTCAAAGCAAAGAGTGGCTCTGTTTAATTCTCTTTTAATCCAAAACAAGTTTGAGTTATATTGAGTATTTTTTTTGTTTGCTACATCCCACATGTGTCATTCATAGTTTTGATGTCTTCAGTGAGAATCTAAAATATAAATAATGATGGAAATAAAGAAGAAACATGAATGAAAAAGTGAGTCCAAACATTTGATTGTATGTTTCAATTTCTACTTTATATTAAACTTATGTTATTGCACAAAAAACACTTGTAGAACCTGCATCTCCGCAAACCTGACCCATATTTGGTCTGCTTGTTTCTATTTTCATGGACCTCCAGAAAGTTGTGGTGTACCTTTTAAAATATAAAAATAAAATCAGACCTAGATAATGAAACGGTCCTTATAAGGCAGGATTAAAAGTGTTATTTAGTGAAACGGGGCAGCTACAGATAGAATATTGTTGTGCTTTTTCAGAGGTGTTGCATCATACTTTCACTGGAGATTGTGAAGTCTTATCTAACAATGATCCAAAAGGGACAGTGGACAAAAGCAGAGACAGATTTAGTTCAAATAAAATAAATAAAAATATCAAAAGCTTCCTCTGGCTCGTATCCTCCAGCTGTCTGAAGCGGAGGTGGTTGGTTCTATATTAACTGAAGCTTCATTACACAGGCAGTGATTAGAGCATTCATTTATTATCATTCCCAAGTACACACTTTGATTTTTAGTAGAAGTAGTAGCGGCAGTAGCAGTTGTAGTAGTAGTAGTAGTAGTAGTAGTAGTAGTAGTAGTAGTAGTTTATTCAGGCACAGCAAGGATCTAAACACCATAGGACTAATTAGTGGAAAAAATAAAACAAAATGAATCATTCCAGACCATTAGTTTTCAAAAATATGCTGAAGAAATATTGTGACATTCTGAAAACATGAAGCTCTATAAAGTATATAAAGTATGTAAAGTATGTAAAGTTTGAACCGGTGTCCTTTTCTTTGCTTCTGATTGTGTTTGTGGACATGTGAACTCGTGTATTCACTCGTGTATGTTCCTCTCACACACAGGACATTTGGATTGTGTAATAACTCAGTGAGACGCTACACAAAGTTACTAGAGCAGAACTGCAGCCTCTAAATGCCACGTTTTAAATGCCATTTCATAATTTCACATTTCTTGTATTAACTAAAGGTTGAGGAGATCTTGAGTAGTTTGAATCCTGAACCTCATAAATAAAGTCTATTTTTCTCTACAGAAATTAAAATCGTGTTAAAATGATTTGAGTAAATTGCACATAACAAATAAAATTATCTACCAATGAAACAACTCTTTGCACATAAATAAGAAACTAAATCGTATGTTGTTTGAATTAAGAAATAACTGCTTATTCCATTGATAATTTTACTTGAAAATCTGCTCAAATCAAGTAAAATCTTCTTAATTTGAATATATTACTTTTTTCAGTGTTGTTCTAGTTTTCGGTTGTAATAAAGATGCATTGTGTAACATTTCTAGTGGACTGTCAGCCTGCTTGTCTTTAAACTTCTCTGTCTCCATGACGACAAGCATGTGACACCACCAGGCCAAGTAACGGGTCAGATCTGTGGAGAGGCGGGCACACTCAAGATGTTTCAAGGTTTCCAAGTTTGAATATGTGCAAGATGGGTAAGTGTGGAACATTCCAGAAACCAGTCACATCTTCACGAAGACACAGGCAGGTGGCAGAACCCCCCCCCCAAAAAAAGTTACACAGTGTGGCTTTAAAGGGCCCATAATACACTATTTTTTTATCTATGTTATCATGTTATTTTGTAATTAAAAACATACCTGGAGTTGTGTTTGGTTTATTTCACACGTTTAACACACAAACCCTGCATATTTAGGCTGAGTTCTTTTCTCAAACAGAAAACACTCTGTTCCACCTTGTGAGGTCACGGGGTAATACAGGAAGTGCTCCACTGTGATTTTTTGTTGTTTTTTGTTTGTTGTTTTTTTTAATTCCACACACCTTTACTATAATCTTTAGGATCATATCAGCCCCAGAATTCCCAATCTCTACTCTAAAAAAAGGTAAAAGACAGCAGAAAACACTTGATGACATCACAAGGTGGAACAGAGCATTCTGAGTGTTGGAGATATAGACAGACTAAGAATAATGGCTGTTTGAATGAAACAAAACACATCTCCGGGCATGTTTTTGATGAGGCGACAGCGTTAAAACATGGCCAAAGGCTCACAAGAGGACCTTTAAGAGTGAGAAGAACTGCAGACTGGATGAATCATTTTGAGTTTGCTTTTAATTCAAAATAAACAAATAAATAAAAACTGAAATTGTCAATATTTTAAAAGTTACTTTTCACTATCGCCCAGAAATCGTGGGATATTGTATTGCTATAATCAAGCTAGTTTTTCCTGCAACAAAATTCTGGAAATACGCCCAACTTCTCTTATGTTATTTTGATTATGCGATTTATTGCCGATCAATAATCCAATGTCAAAGTGAAATACACGTTTTTGGGGTTTTTTTGGGGTTTTTTTGTGCCCAAACTGTGCGTAATTACCAGAGCCACGTGACGCTTAAATTTGGTGGTTTTGGATTATCACTGCGCACTGCCCACTCATGTTAAATCCACGTTCTGTAGCATCTGGAGATAATGTCATCCACTGTAATGAGATTGGACCTGGATTGGATGTACATTAGCCTATACCCACTCACTGCTCACATCCAGGACCCCTCCCCCTCTCTGCCTCCCTCCAGCCGCCTTTCGCGCTCTCTCTCCGGGTAAAGATGGCGTCAGCACCGCGGACAGCTCCTGCCAGTCTCCCGCTCTGATCCCCCCTCGGAAGACGATGTGAACCAAGAGGGACCGCCGGACAACCGCGACCACCGCCACATCCCCAAAACCGCGGACTGCGCGCGTGTGAGTGAGTGCCTGTGCTTATGCGCGCCCCCGTACCGGCCTTTCCCCCGCTCCTCTTCATCCATCGCTTCTTCCTCCGCAGAATGGAGCCTCATTTGGGACATAGTTAAGAAAAAAAAAAAAAGACGCACCGCTGGCTCTTCGCTTCTTCACCCGCTTTTTTGCGCATGCAGTTGGGGACATTTGGCGCACAGGATGTTGATTCTCGTGCCGGTTGGTTTGTTCTCAGCCGTGTTCCGTCCCGGATTGGCCCATGGATCGCATTTCAATCCAGGTAAGGCAACATCTTCTCTGCTTCAACATCTCAGCACAAAACGCGCACAGTATCGGACATAAAGGCTACGTAAATGAGCGTCTGTCCGCGTAAGTACATTCTATATGGTGTAGCTAAGCATAATTTCTCTTATACATTTCTATAGGCCTAAGTGTATAGAAATCGCAGTATAGATATAGACAGATGTACTCAGTGACTGTAGAGGACATCTGCTTTATTTTGTTTTTTCTTTTTTTTTTTCCCGTCAATTTATTCACACAAATTGGCCTGACATTACTTCAGTTCCAACAAGCAGCTCAATGTATAGACAGTAGCCTATATCTAAATCTATAAGTCTGAAAGGACAACATTGATTAGAGAACAATACATCAATATTGTATAGGGAGCTAAAATAATAGTTGAATAATACTGCTGCAGCTTAATAATCAATACATAGCTTTTTCTCCATTTATTTAGGTTAAACTTGAGTTAAACCCATTGTTACTGAACAGGTATCAACATTTTTTCTTCTGTCTACAGTTTATTCCATTTCTGTAGCCTTGTTGCTTGGAAAAAAAAAATGAATTTGGTCAACCTTCCACCACATTACAACAACTGAATGCAAAACTGAACAAAGAACCGTATTTTTATCTAAGCCTACACCAAAACTGGCTGGAAAATGGTGTCACGAAATTATGTAATCTCACTTTCATTTTCATCCAGCTCAAATGCATTTAGTGATGGGCTGCACATCACCTTGGTCCTGGTCAGATTGAGATGTAATGAAATGAAAAGCTACAGTGTTGAGTATTTAATTTAACACGTTCTGCGTTGGGTCTGATGTTTCCATAGCAACCGAAGGAGTCAAGTCTGTTGCGTTTTCTTGTTACAGTTACAGAAATGTGTGTAGGGTTGGATCAGAGGCTTAACTTGTGCCTCAAGATGTATTTTCATTTATTGCATATTATTTATTGCATAAGATCTGCAGTTTCATATACTGAGAGCAAGTGAACATTTTGTACTTTAAAGGGCACTGTATTTGTGTGAGATCCAGAATACACACTGTACTTCTCCAGTACTTTCCAAAAAGGTGAGTCTGGTTACAGGTCAATCTCTTGGAGTTCAGTTGGGCGTGATTGACAGGTGGATTGGCCAATCAGGGGCATGCATGAAAGAAAAAAGAAAGAAAGGAGAAAAAATATGACTGGGGACTGAAAAAAGGATTGCGGATTTCGGCAGAATCAGTGAGCGACTTAATTAAGGTGAGGGACAGATTAAGGTCAGAGGGACAGTTGCTCAGTTGGTCGAGTCTTTATCCACTGATCAGAAGGTTGGCAGTTCGAATCCCACTCGCCACATAAACGTCATTGGTTTAACGGTCCACTGATCTCAGCTCTCACAGATTAACGCTGTCATTGTGTCCTTCTGCAAGACACTTATTCCCTCTTGACCCCAGTGTCTGCGTACACTGGTGTGTGAATGGGTGAGAAGTTCCTTGATGTAAAGAGCTTTGAATGCCTTGAAGGTAAAAAAGCGCTGTATAAAAATTGACCACGAGTTCCTTTGTTTCATTTGCGTCACTGTAAAAAACAGACCAGACTGAAATCACTCTAGATTTTTTATACAAAGGAATATATCAGTCTAATCTCCACTTGTTAAGAAAACACTATAACTTTTCTGGTGGACTGTCTGCCGTGCACCTGCTTGCTGTTATGTTACTGCTTCACCTGGAATGTTCCACAATAAGGTTAATATAAGTTTTTCTTCTTCCCACTCCTTTTCGAGAATGTGCTTTTTTCTGTTGTTTACACTATATGACAATTATTTATCTCTTTGCGCAAACTCGAAATAAAAACAAATGAATCAATCAAGACGGAAATGCACACTGTATTATGTAGTAAGTTATATATGGAGCTGGTGGTTGTAATGTTATGCTTTAATGACCTACCATATTGTTGTTTTTGTTTACTTTCTTCAGGCTTTATATAAGTGTAAGTAGGACTTGTGTCCCGTGGCCCTCAGACACACAGAGACACTCGCTGGAGCAGAAACACTGCAGAGCTCAGTTTAGTCTCAGCCACAACAGTCAGGGGGTTTGCTCGGACTATTTTGGTTTGGAAAATATATTTATGAAGCCATTTTGTATCTGTTAAAGGTTCTATATAGTGCACAAAATAGACTCTTGTGAGCTTTAAGCCATGTTAGAATGTTGCTTCCTCATTAAAAACATACCTGGATTTGTGTTTTGTTTCATTCACTCACTTCACTCACTTCATGTTTGAGTAAACCTTTATTATTGTCTTTCTCCAAAGCTTAAAATGTTCTGTTCCACCTTGTGATGTCATGGAGCGGTAATTTTCAAGTTAACAGTTACATTTTACCTTTTGTTCAGTAGAGATCGGCAGTTCCAGGGCTGAAATCGTCCAATGATTCTAGTGAAGTGTATGGAGTTAAAAAACACAGTGGAGCACTTCCTGTATCACCACCTGACATCACAAGGTGGAACAGAGTGTTTTCTGTTTGAGAGAAGAACAGGGTATGTGTGTTAAACATGTGTGAATGAAACAAAACACAACTCTGGGTATGTTTTTGATGAACATTAGAACAGATGAGAAAATAGTGGTAAGAAAGGCCTGTGAATGAGTTTGTAGTAAATATTAACAACAGAATTTGTGGAAAATAATCAAAATCGGCACAAAAGTATAGGCAGAGCTGATCGGCCGTTGTTTTCTCTGGATTCTCTGCTATGAAAAAAACAATCGATCTCTACAGTGTATAGGTATTTGGAGTTGGACTTGCCCAGACTGCAGAGACATGCCCGTTCCTCTCCTCCATATTACACTGCCATTACAGCTCATGCAGTCAGCGAATAAAAGCACTTAGCTCCATACGATCAGTGGACTTCACATAGTCGGAGCTTCGGACCAATAATACGAGTCCTTCTTTTGGATTTTGCAATAGAAGAATTTTGTTTTTAGCATGAAGGACAAGCTGTAAGGTAAACGTAACATTCTTATACCGGTAATACTTTATTGTCCCAGAATCTTAAAGGTGCATTGTGTAACTTTTCTGGTGGAGGGTCCGTCAAATTCTTTTTCTCTTATTGCTTTGTCTGGAACATTTCACAGTATGGGATTAAACCTTTGTATCTTTATGGAGATCAAACCAGACCAAGTTACAGGTCAGATCTGTGGAGAGGCGACCCCGCTCACAGTCAGCCTGTTTTTCTAGGTATTTTTGAGCTACAAGACCACATGTAATTGAATAAATGTAAAGTAGAGCTGTTTAATGTCACACTGCGGAACATTCCAGGCAGAGAAATGAGCAGGTGACCGACCCCCAACCAAAAAGTTACACAGTGCACCTTTAAGCTATGATTTCAAAGTGTTGTTTTTTGTTTTTTTTTACCAAGAAGACAAGCTGTAAGGTAAACGTAACAGTCTAATACCATTAATACTTGCATGCTAGTTTGAAAGATGGTTTTATAGTTGTTTATAGATGTTTTTTTTTATTATAAAGCATACGTACCTAACAAGACAATACACTAATTACTTTCACACCGCAAAAACTCAAATCTAGCCAAGTTAAAGGTGCACTGTGTAACTTCTTCTGGACAGTAGGGTCTGCTGTTTGTCTCTATTTAGATGTTAACGCTTTGGTTTAAATTGTTCACAGTATGGTATTGAACTAATCTGTCTTGCATTTATTCAGCTACTGTTGCTGTTATTTATTGCTCAAAATATTTAAAAACATCCACAAATCTAACCTGTAATTTGGCTTGCAAGTCTCCCTGGAGATTCATAAGTTTATGGCCATACTGTGGAATATTCTAGGCACATCTCCATGGAGACAAGCAGGTGACGGACCCTCCAGCAGACAAGTTAGACAGTGCACCTTTAAGATAACTTCAGTTAGGAAAGTTTTAACCACGTCTTCATCACAAGGCGGAACAGAGCATTTTGAGCTTTGGAGATGTAGATAAACTAATAATAAAAAGTTACTCAAACGTGTGAATGAAACAAAACACAATTCCAGGTGTTTTTGATGACGTAACAACATTATAGGGCCACAGTGCAGAAGTATAACTTTGTACCCTTGTTTCTGAGATTACACTACCCTTTCCTGTCTCTTTTTTAGGTAATTTTAAATAATAGCCAATGTACTAGATAATTTTATTTTGCATTTCCCAAGAACAGCTACTGTAATTTCCATTTTTCATTATATCTTCCCTCTCTAAACCAACAACATTATCAGTTCTTCACTTTGTGGGGTATCTGAGGTAACTCCTGAGCGTGACGTTGATCTGTCCATACCCTAATCCAGTGGCTGCCTGTCTGGAGTAACAGCGTGTGCACTAAAAGCCTTATGTCTGTGTGAGGGAGGGCGCTGCTTAAACAGTAAAAAGCCTATGATTGAATTCACTTTTCAATGGACAAGACTGACTGCTGGCTGTCTGCACACAACCTCTGCTAATTAGTGTAACTTTGGCAGGTAAATAAGGCCGTGGATACCTGGAAAATACAAAGAAGAAAGGTTATTAGTCACTTTCATTTGCATTATGTATCGCTATGTCATTGCATTGCCTGGAATATTCCACAGTATAGCATTAAACTTATCTTAATTAATTAAGCACTGCATTTATATAGCGCCTTTCAAGACACCCAGAGCACTTCACAGCTCATTGTTCATTCACTCCACACTCAGTGGTGGCAAGATTCTATTGTAGCCACAGCTGCCCTGGGGCAGAATGAAGGAAGCGAGGCTGCGAATCCGCACCACCGGCCCCTCTGACCACCACCATCACTCACACACACTCCACTTTCTTACTAGGCAATGTAGGTGAAGTGTCTTGCCTGAGGACACAACAACAGTTTTTGCCAGTGGCGCCCCCCTGTGGCACCTGATTTTCCCAGCGGTCTCCCATCCAACCCACCTACGACTACCCAGGCCCGGCCGTGCTGAGCTTCTGAGATCTGACGAGATCAGAATTTGACAAGTCGGTATGGCCACTTGGATCTTGGATTATTGCTCAAAAATACCTTGAAAAACGTGTGTGTGTGTGTGTGTGTGTGGCCATTGGGGTTGTTGCTCCACAGATCTGACTTGTAACTTGTGAGCGTGAAAATAAACTGAGGACCCCCGAAACTCAAAACAGGGGGGTGATGTAGTCAAGGCAGCCGCCCTAACTATAAAGCGCTCTGGGAAACATTGAGTAGTTGTAGTGTAGTAGGAGTAGTAGTAGTAGTCGTTGTCGTAGTAGCAGTAGTGGTCTTGGTAGTAGTAGTAGCCTAGTATTAGTAGGAGTAGCAGTAGTAATAGTAATGGTAGTTATGGTAATTCTATTTAAGTGATTCATTAGTAAATTTTCTTACATATAGTTAGTTTTGCATAAGATAAACAACACTACAGTATACAGACAGTATAGTAGTAGTTCTGTGCATGTAGCATACACTCATATATACTAATATATGATATACTTAATATATTTATATCTAATAGGCAGCATTGGCCTATTGACGTGCACTTTAAATCTCCATTTGGACATAATGGGACGACTGTGGCCTGGTGTGTTTGTGGATGTGTTTGACCATAACATAGACGCTCTTTCTCTGTAAACATCAGGCGAACCGAGGTAAACGGGAAGTGAAAGTCGAAGGGGGAAATTGAGTTATGACTGTTAACAGGAATCAATAATATCCATCATTTTGAATTTTTTTTTTTCATTCTAACTAATTTAACCAAAAATATAAATGAAAATAAATGCACTGAACAGGCTAAAATAACGTCTGTTGAGGAAATCTTCCAAATTAATTTACAGTCAATGGAGAAAATATATAATACTTCTAGGCTGGGAATCGCAGGGTACATATTTATTCAGTGTGATAAACAATATGACTCATAGTTTAATAAGTGATATGATTAAATTTTATGGTAATGCAGCTATAATGTATGTTTTGTGCATGTTAAAGGTGCATTGTGTAACTTTTTTGGTGGTGGGCCCGCCAAATGCTTTTCTCCATGGAGATGTTATTGCTTTGTCTGGAATGTTTCACAGTATGGCATTAAACCTTTCTAATCTTCATGGAGGCCAAACCACAACAAGTTACAGGTCAGATCTGTGGAGAGGCTGCCCTGCTCACAGTCAGAACGCCTGTTTTTCTAGATATTTTTGAGCTATAAAACCACCTGTAATTGAATAAATGTAAGTTAGAGCTGTTTAATGTCATACTGTGGAACATTCCAGGCGGAGCAATGACATCTCCATAGAAACAACAGGTGACGGACCCCCAACCAAAAGGTTACACAGTGCAGCTTTAAGTCAGCTAGTTATATTACATAAATAAGTTTCCTTTCTGCTAGAATTTTGTTTAATACTACTATTGATTATGAAACTGGAGTATTGATTCAGTATGAGCAAATTTAATATCACAATTAGGGATGAATTTGGGAATATTTATTAACAAAAAGGAATCCGATAATTGTTATTATCAGACAGTTGTGAAATTACTGTAAAATGACCCTAAAAAGTGCAGTATAATTACATTTTAGCTTTATTTAGAAGTTTACAACATGCTTATTTTAGTTTATTCTTTGAAATTTTAATGAGCTATTTTTGCAGCATTTTTATAAACAACTACTCAAAACAATGTTATCTATATTTCTGATATTTCAAAAATCTGTCCACCTCGTTTTCCAATTTTTATTTTTATTTTTTTACAGCAGACATTAGCGTGAGTTATAAATGGATCTCACGTTTAGTTACATAATGAGCCCAAATTAGACCTGATGAATATTTAAGGTGTGGACGCTGGTTTAAGCCTCGTGGACCACACAAAAAAACAGACCTGAGACCTGATCTTCAATGGAGAAAGTAATCCTCCATAACACTGCATGGGTTTAGGCAGAGAGCTCTTTGTAAAGTGATGTTTTCAGGAATCAGTTTGTTTCCTTTTTTGGAAGAATACATTCATTCTGTTTTGTTTTCTCGCTATTTTGCGGAGTAAAGTGAACAGGAGATATTATAGATTCAGATTGAGACTTTATTAATCCCACCAGGGGCAATTAGTTTGAGCAGTAAAAAACACACATGTACAAATATTACAGAAATGTAGTTAATGTGTAATTAAAACACCCCATATTATCTGGCAGAAAAAAGGGATAAATAAATAAGTAATAAATAGTTAACAAAGGAACAAAGGGGTACTGAAAGGAGAGGAGAAGAAATAGAAGGAACAGGGAAAGAAAGAAAAGAAAGGGAGAAAAAAAGAACTATTGTTTTATTTTCCCTCCCGCCCTTACCCTCTTACATCTCTTTTGTTTTATTCCTTACCTACACACACACACACACACACACACTTGCCCTCCCATATAAGAAGAAGAACAGAAGTCGTTCTTATTGTACATTATTGTATACATTCAGAATTTGTTGTTATATTATTAGGGCTATTGTCCACGGAGACTTTTGAATACATTTTGACCAAATAAAGGCTGAAATATGGTGACAAAATAGAGAATATTTACAAATTTCCTCATCAAAAACATAACTGGAGTTGTGTTTTGTTTCTTTCACACGTTTAACACACAAATCCTGCACATTTAGGCTGAGTTCTTCTCTCAAACATAAAACACTCTTCTCCACCTTGTGATACAGGAAGTGCTCCACTATGCCTTTAAACTCTGTTCATCTTTATTAGAATCATTGGGATGATTTCAGCCGTGGAATTTACAATCTCTGCTAAACAAAAGACAAACAACAACACTTCATGACATCACAAGGTGGAGCGGAGCATTTTGAGCTTTGGAGATGTAGACAAACTAATACTAAAGGATTACTCAAACATGTGAATGAAACAAAACAACTTTGGGTATGTTTTTGAGTTGGTAACAACATCACAAGAGTCAATTTTACATAATACAGCACCTTTAATAATGCCACTCTCTTTGTTACGAAAGTTTTTTTTGCATGTGTTTTAGAGTCTGTATAGTCCAGCTAAGGTCAAGATTTGCAGAACAGCATTTCAACCGTGTTATTTTAAACTTATCAATATTATGTATCAGATATATTCAAACGTGACTTTCTTTTTCCTCTGATAGTGTTCCGTTCACACATGACTGCAGTTTTAGGCAGGGTACATCCTGAACCAAAGCTTCTATTCACCTTGAGGCAATAACAGGGAGAAGGCACTTGACTCGTTTTATAGCTGGAAGGTTATCAGGTAATACCATGCCCATTTTGTAGTTGCGTCCTTGGGCAAGACACTTCACTAAACTTGAGGGATTGCGGTGGTCGCTCATGCAGTGTAAAGTTGATTACATAAACTAGAAAAAGCAGTGAATGTTGATGCGTTTGTTTATGAATATTAGCTAAAAATATCGAAAATGAAATACTAATCGATCCTAAAACTAGTATCAAACCTAGATACTCGTTTGAGCAGGTATCAATACTAAAAAAAAGTCACAAATGAACCTTTCCTGAATAGCTTTAGAATGATCTTGAGCTGCATCAGAACAAGTATAAGAGCACATGGACTAGTATACGCCCATGGACCACTGAGGGATTACACAGATGGTAATATAAAATAAAGTACTATGATTTAATGTTGAAAATCACATTGTATTGTCTAAAGAAAGAGTGTTTTTATCATAATCGGTATTGAGTATCGAGTCTATTCCTTAGTATCGAATCAAGTTTGAAATTTTATAATATACACTATATTGTTTAGTAGAGAATGGGGAGATAGATACAAGATGGCTGCAATATGTCATTAAATCACTATAGATTTAAAGGGCTCAACTGCTCCCCAAATTATCCTCTCAGTACAATTATTTATGTATGTTTTATTTCCAAAAGTAAACAAAAATAATTGCACCCCATTAAATCGCCAAAACCCATAATTTCCTCAGGTAGAAGAACAAATTTAAATGTCATTTCCATTTTATTTTTAAGCAGCGGCGATGCATAATGTTCCAGACATGGATCCACTCTACATGCAGACCCCCTCCCTCTCTCCCTCTCTCTCTACTCCCTCCATCTCTCACTCCCTCGCTCGCCCGGTTGGAATCTGACGACCTCGTGCAGTTAAAACCGTTTCCACGGCAACCGCACTAAGTGAAACGGCGCACGCGGTGAGAGAAATTATGGAAATGAGGGGTAAATAATCATGCATAATGAGGTATATGTACAATGTTGGCATAGAATGGAGTTAAGACAGGCTTCAAATGGGACTTTTAAACACCTTAATAAATCACAAACAAAGCCTTAATAATTCATAATAGACAAATATTTTCTTTAAGAATCTGGCTTAGTAACCTATTTTTTAAGGAACTGTAACTAAATTTCACTGTCTTAAAAATGTGTAAAACAGAATTGGATCATTTTAAAGGGCCCATATTACACTAATGTTTCCTCATCACAAACAGACCTGGAGTTGTGTTTTGTTTCATTCACACACGTTTAACACACAAACCCTGCATATTTACGCTGAGTTCCTCTATCAAACAGAAAACACTTTGTTCCACCTTGTGATGTCATGTGGTAATACAGGAAGTGCTCCACTGTGCTTTAGAATTCTATACATCTTCATTTGAATCATTTGGATAATTTCAGCCTTGGAATTGCCAATCTCTACTGAACTAAAGGAAAAGGAGCTGTTAACTTGAAAACTACCACTTGATGACATCACAAGGTGGAACAGAGCATTTTGAGCTTGTGCACATGTGTAAATGAAAGAAAACACAACTCCAATGAGGTAACGACATTGTAACACGGCCTAAAGCTCAAGAATCAGTTTTGCATTATATGGGATTTTAAACAGTTTGCTGTGGTCCAAAGTTATTTCTCACTTGCGTTATGCATTCCAAGCATCCCAATTATTCACCACAATGAGTTTATGAATGTTTTTCACAACCCTCAGAAACAAGAGTGGAGCTAACATCGGACAATAAAATGATTCCTAACTAGACGCTAGACTTATTTTGACCTCAAGAGCTGCTTATACTATATAACTGAACTGAGGTGAGACAAATACATGGGAAAAATCAGGTACAGGACCTTTACCTTAACATAAAAACTGCTTTTAACACTTATAAATTGCCATACGATTCATCAAGCGAGTTTAATAAATCTACTTTGACATATCTCTTATATTTTCCTTTCAAGGCTAGGATAAGCTAATACTATTCAGTAACTCCTTCAGCCCATTATAGTGTCTGTCTATAGTGTGTGGAAAAGCTGTGACGTGATTGGCTGCTCCTCTGAGGCGGCGTTCTCTGTGTGTGTGTTATGTAATCGCCCTGAAGTCGTGATGTCACCACTGAGCGCGTGCAGAACGCCATGGGGCTCTACTCTCCTTATCTCACTGGGGGAGCCACTGGAGCACACACACACACACACACACACACACACACACACACACTTGATAGTTACACATCTTACATTGTGTCATATAACACATGTGATTCAGACATGTTTCTTTCTTGTTTTGTTTATCTCTTTTAATACAAAAGTAGGCTGAATGTCATTTTAACCTTTTCCTTAAAGGTTGTGATTTCATGCTCGGGGTGCTGTTTATGTACATGTAAATGTGTGTGTGCGTATGTGTGCGTGTGTGTGTAGGCCAGGCTCCTTATTAAGATGAAAAGAAGCGCAAAGAACAGATGATGAAACAAATCAGTACTCGACTGTGCTGTTGTGCTCACAGCCTTTGAAAGCTGTAGGAGCTAGATCACATGTTCATGGAGAAGGTTAAGGTGAGGTAAGGTTGTCCTCTGCATTCAGGTCAGGAGGACTACCTTATCTAGAGGATTTCAGCTGTTGTGAAAATGAAACTGACTCCAGACCACCGCTGAGGATCCCCCACTGAGGATGGTCTGAGCTCCTCTCATTACTTTTAATTATTTGGATTCCTTACAGCCTCTGCACTGGCGCTGCGCCGTGCAGTCTGAGCCAGGGGTCGCCTCTCCATTAACCTGACTTGTAACATGACCAGTAAAGTCACCTGCTCCATGGTCTCCATGGACAAGTTTCCTTAACCTTAATACTGTGGAGCATTTCAGACAAAGCAGGAATATCTCCATAGAGACAAGCATGTAGTGAGACTGTCCACCAGAAAATGTATATAGTGCATCGTTAAATGGCCCATATTACGCTATATTCTGATGTAATTATAATGTTGACACACAAACCCTGCATATTTAGGCTGTTTAAAAACACACTGTTTTTAAACTCCATACACCTTCACTAGAATAAGAGCAATTTGAGCTTTTCAGATGTAGACAGGCCAATAATAAAAGATTACTCAAACATGTGTGAATGAAGCAAACATAACTCCAGGTTTGTTTTTGATGAGGTAACCACATTATAAGATGGCTTAACGCTCACAAGAGTCAATTTTGAGTAATATAGGACCTTTAAACCTCAACTCAATCCTCCACTCTTTCGCCCTTGTTCATTTTATATTTTTGTATTGTACATTTTTGTGATAGACGGCTGTAACAGAGGTGTGATCCCTGCAGGGCCCTGTCCACAGACCTGCTCCTCCTGAGTGTGAACAGCAGATAATAATGAAGCTGAGCCTGTCTCCTGCCCTGTACAACACAACAATGATTTATAGCACTGGCCTACATACAAACTGCTGTATCACTGCTTTTGCTCCTGTTGTTTCCAGTGAATCTTGTCCCCAAGTGGCCCACAGATACATACAGGATGAGTTATGGAGAAGCAAGCTAAAATGTCCACGTTGCTAATTGTAAAGAAAGTAACTAGTTATAATATACTGCAGTCATTTATTTAAATTGGCAATACTTTTTATTAGTGTTGTCATGAAATTCCAAAGCTGAAATTTCAGTTCAGAACTCAGCCTAAATATGCAGGACTTGTGTGTTAAACATGTGTGAATGAAACAAAAAACAACTCCAGGTCTGTTTGTGATGAGGAAACATTATAGCATAGATCAAAAAATAGCATAATTTGGGCTCTTTAATGTTATTCTGCTCAAAGAAGTAAAATTAGCAAAATGTCGCTTACACACTTTAGCTTGTCAACCCTGAACATGTATTTTAATGGAAACTCATTACATTATTACCTCGTCCTGAACTGTAAATATAATTCTGACAGGCTTCTTCCCCTTATCATCATCTATCACCATTTCTAAGCACTTCCTGGTCCCGAAACAGCCTTTAAGCCTCTCTCTCTCCGTCCCTCTCCATCTCTCTGTCTTCCATGTCCCTCTCCATCTTCCTTTTTCTCTCTGTCCTCCTATCTTTAACTCCTTCCTATCCCTCTTCCTTTCTCTGCGTCTCTCTCTAGCTATCATTTATCTATTTCTTTCTCTCTCCACAGCCCCTCATCTTCTCATGCCCTCTCCCTTCTGTCTCTCTTCCTGCGTCTCTCTCTTTCACTTTCTCTCATTGCTTCTTTTCAAACTCTTCCTCTCTCTCTCCCTCCTTCACCCCTCTCCTCTCTCCTGCCTCTTTCTCTCCCTCCCTGATTCTCTCCCTTTCTCTTATCGCTCCTTCTCATTCTCTTCCTCTCTTTTCTCCCTCTCTCTCGCCTCCTCCCGGTCTGGTCGGTGATGTGTTTGTTCTCTCGTTCTGGCTGGTTCTGGCCCCTTCTCCCCTCTCTCTTTCCCTCCCCTCTCCTTCTTTCTTTCTGTCTCCCTTCCCTCTCTCCTCCTTGTCTGTTCTGTGATGAGCTTGGCTGTATTGCCTCCTTCTCCCCCCTCTCCGTCTCTCTCTCCTCCTCTCCTCTTCACTCTCTCCTCCCTGTCTGGTCTGTGATGAGTTTGTTCTCTCCACTCTGGCAGTATTCTCTCTGTCTCCCCTTTTTCTCCCCTCTCTCCCTCCTTCTCCTCTCTCCCCTCTCCTCTCCTCCCCTCTCCTCTTCTCTCTCTTTCCTCTCTGTCTGCTCGGTGACGAGTTTGTTCTCTCCCCTCTGTCTCCTCTCCTCTTCGCTCTCTTTCCTCTCTGTCTGGTCGGTGATGAGTTTCTCCTCTCTGGCTGTATTCTGTGGATTATGGAGGTGTCTGGTGGGACAGGGGGCTCTCCCTCAGCAGCTGCCCACGTTGTGCAGCTAATTACAGGGAGCTGTGAGCCGTGTGAGCCCCGGTCCCTGGAGGACGCTCTTATCTCTGTGTTATCCCATCAAATACCGAGGCAGACCACACACGTCAACTGCATCCACGCCAAACTACTCATCGAAATGTGTAGTGAGTTATTTGGTAGTGTTTAGAATCTGATGAGTTGTAAAAAATTCAATGCCCTGCTTTTCCTGGAAGTGCCCACATTATGGCAATAGTCTGTCTTGCATTTTGGCATCCACAGATCTGAAGACTGGTAAGTAAATCATACAAAATTTCGTCTCAGAAGCCAAGTATGCCCGGGCCTGGTTAGTGTTGGGATAGGAAACCACGGGCAAGACACTTCACCCATATTGCCTCATTTGAAGGTGGTGTGTGTCTGTGTGTGTGGCAGCCTCACTTCCATCAGTCTGTCCCAGGGCAGCTCTGGCTACAATAGTAGAGTACCACCTCTGAGTGTGGAGTGAATGAATAATGCTCAATAAAGCGCTATAAAGTTTAGTGCCATACTGTTTAAACTCTTTAGCCTATGGGGTCAAAAATTATAAGCAAGCATCAATATCACAAAACTCAAAATGCACTGTTTTGTGGATAGTTTATACTCAACAACAATTGTAACAGCAACAGCGATCGTATGTGTCCATGTGTTTGTGTGTATATGTGTCTGTGTGTGTGTGTTCTGAGTTGTGTAATAATGAGACTTTATGCAGTGAATCATGAGCCCCAGGTGCACAGAGACAGAGAGGACACTGCATCTCAAACAGCCCATTAGGTTGAACACACACATCTACATCTCTTCAGTTCACTTCAGTTCACTTCAGTCAGTGTGTTGTCCAGATGGAGACTCTATTTTCAGGAAAGAATAGAAACATCCAAAGCTCTTTCAGAAATGACCCTAAAATGTCAGATGCACAGAGCACCAAGTTAAATACAAGAATCATATTTTCACATCCTTGAAGTTGCAATGAAGTTTCAATTTGTTTTAAGAAATACCTATAATACCGTGTTACATTTCAATTTTGCATTTGTGGACCAAGTAGTATAAATAATTTTGGCTCTCAAAGTTAATCTATTCATGCCTGTAATTCAATTATTTGAATATATCAAGACGCATACACATTTTTCCCATTCTCAGTATATGGGCAGACCATGCCTCATGTGAAGCTCAGAACCTCCAGACTTCCCTCACTGAGCTGCAGAGGCTGCACTAGCACTGATTCATGACTGGCTGCTGGTGCTGGGATTTAGGTCGAGTCCATTCAGATCAGAGAGGCATTTTTAGGTTTAAACCAACAGAAAAAACTCTGTTCCACCTTGTTATGTCATGTGATAAAACAGGAAGTGCTACATTACTGAACAAAAGGTAAAAATGTGGCTATTAACTTGAAAACCACTTCATGACATCGCAAACTACAGAGTAATAATAAAGGATTACTCAAACATGTGTGAATGAAACAAAACACAACTCCAGGTCTGTTTTTGGTGAGATAAAAACATTCTAACATGGCTAAAAGCTCACAAGAGTCAATTTGGTGTAATATAATTTAAGTTTCTCCTGCATTATTTACTGCAAGCAGCAAACAGAAGGTCCAGTGAGAACAGCTAGTCTTATGATATAGTCTTACATGTCCACAGGCTTTGAATCATGTTCTGTAGTGTGATCCATAAATGAGCAGAAAATATGAATTAATTAAAAATGTTCCAATTACCAAATGAAATATGTACATTGGTAATCTTGACTGTAAACAGGCTGTAATCTCGGGGCAGCTGTCCTCTCACAGCTCAGCACAAGGGGCCCATATGAGCAGAGCGCTGTGTTCTGATCTCCTCTGCTCCATCTGTGGACCTCCTGTCGCCAAAAGAGCCAAAACAAGGCCATAACAACACCATAACAACACCAAAACAGCACCAAAACAGCACCAAAACAGCACCAAAACAGCACCAAAACAACACCAAAACAACACCAAAACAACACCAAAACAAGACTATAAAATGACCACATGGCACATAGGTCAGGCATTGTTTAAAGAGCCCATATTAAGCTGTTTTCTGTTCTACATTATAATGTTGTTTCCTCATCACAAACATAACTGGAGTTGTGTTTTGTTTCATTCACACATCCTGCATATTTAGGCTGAGTTCTTCTCTCAAACTGAAAACACTCTGTTCCACCTTGTGATGTCATGTGGTAATACAGGAAGTGCTCCATTGTGTTTTTAAACTCCACACACCTTCACTAGAATAATTTGAATAATTTCAGCCTTGGAATTGCCCATCTCTACTGAACAAAAAGGTAAAACGTAGCTGTTAACTTGAAAAATATCACTTCATGACATCACAAGGTGGAACAGAGCATTTTGAGCTTTGGAGATGTAGACAGACTAATAATAAATGATTACTCAAACATGTGTGAATGAAACAAAACAACTCCATGTATGTTTTTGATGACCTAACAAGATTATAACATGGTTGGGGATCTGTCACCTGCTTGTTTCTATGGAGATGTCATTGCTCTACCTGGAATGTTCCACAGTATGACATTAAACAGCTCTGCGTCACATGTATTCAATTACAAGTGGTTTTATAGCTCAAAAACGCCTAGAAAAACAGGCATTCTGACTGTGAGCGGGGTCGCCTCTCCACAGATCTGACCTGTAACTTGATCTGGTTTGGTCTCCATGAAGATAGAAAGGTTTAATGCCATACTGTGAAACATTCCAGACAAAGCAATAACATCTCCATAGAGAAAAGTTATGGACCCTCCACCAGAAAAGTTACACAAAGCACCTTTAAAGCTCACAAGAGTAAATTTTTTGTAATATAGATAGGTCTTTAGTCGATTCCCTCTCTTACGGCTCTTTTCCTAAAATCAGTGCATCTTTGCAGTAGCGTATAAACCTGCTGTAGTTGTAGAAAGCTCATGAAGTCATGAGTATAAAAATAAAACTGGTGCACAGATGAAAGCTCAGAACAAACACGCAAATACGCCTCTGAGCTTCAAACCAGACGTGGACAGACTCTCGCAGGAACACTGCTCCTCTTCATGATTCACCAAAGAGTAAAACAAACATGGCCGCCTCATAGTATGTGAATAAATATATAAAAAGACTGAGTAAAGAATATATGGAGACATTAAAGGCGCTTTTTTACCATGTGGCTAGTCCCAGTACATGTATTTTGTAGCCTATAAGCAAAAATATGTTAACTGTGTACTGTCGGCATCTACAGTAATTCTAAGCGTTTTATTGTCCGATAATCAGGAAGTGCACCATTAGCATGTTAGTTTCAGGGTGCATTGTATTGCTTTTCTGGTGGAGGGTCCCTCAAATGCGTTTCTCCGTGGAGATGTTATTGCTTTGTCTTTGAGTGTTTCACAGTATGACATTAAATCTTTCTATTTTCATGGAGACCAAACCAGACCAAGTTACAGGTCAGATCTGCGGAGAGGCGACGCTGTGCACAGTCAGAATGCCTGTTTTTCTTAGTATTTTTGAGTTATAAAACCGCCTGTAATTGAATAGATGTAAGGTAGAGCTGTTTAATGCCATACTGTGGAACATTCCAGGCAAAGCATTGATATATCCATAGAAACACGCATGTGATGGACCCCAACCGAAAAGTTACATAGTATTTAGAAGCATGGCGTCTAAAATGAAACTAAATCTGGTTTTCATTTCCAACTATAAATAATAACCGAAATTATGAAACATTTCTAGATCAGACTTGGACTTCAAAACGTCTTTTACTGCAGAGTTTGAAACCTGTCTCTGCTGGCTTCTGTCTCCGTGGTAACCATTACATGTGCAAGCTGCCATCTTGAAGAGCTGTATTTGCTGAAGGCCTTTTTCCTGCAGAAAAACAACTATTTTAAAAGAAATGATAGTATTATATGAGACAGCTTTAGTACTTGTAAAAAATATGGATGCATCATTAAATTGAAGCTACTTGTGGCTACCAAACTACCACATACACATCAGTTAGATTAAAGATTAAAGGGGCTCATTTTTGATACAGGGTCAGCCAGTTATTGTTTTGTCTGGAATGTTCCACAGTATGGCAGTAAATACATTTATTCAGTTACAGGTAAAACAAATAGCCTATCTTAGAATAAAATAAAATAAAAAATAGATGCATTCTTACTGTGAGTAGTCTTGCCTCTCCACAGACCAGACTTATAACTTGGCTTGATACTCTCACATGCTTGACCCCAGGAAGATAGATGAAGTTTAATGCCGCATTATGGAACATCCCTGGCAAAGCAATAACATCTCTCTGAGAAGATGTGGTGAGAAGACACTTCACCAGCTCGCCACGCTATAATGGATGGGTTATATCAAAGTTAAAGGTGCACTATGTAACTTTTTAGTTGGGGGTCTGTCACCTGCTTGTTTCTATGGATATGTCACTGTTCTGCCTGAAATGTTCCACAGTATGACATTAAACTGCTCTACCTTATATTTATTCAGTTACAGGTTACGGCTCAAACATACCAAGAAAAACAGGCGTTCTGACTGTGAGCGAGGTTGTCTTTCCACAGATCTGACCTGTAACTTGTACGGTTTAGTCTCCATAAAGATACAAAGGTTTAATGCCATGCTGTGAAACATTCCAGAAAAGCATTTTACAGACCCTCCACCAGAAAAGTTACACAGTGCACCTTTAACAAGTTCAATCTATTCAAATCAATAAACAGCCTTAACAGCATCACATTTATTTAGTATTTCTGAAACTGTACAAATCCATTTGCTGCAGGTTTTCATTGTGTAAAAACATTGACCTCTGCAGTCACTCTTGTGTCTCTCAATGATAATTTTGTCTCATCACAGCTCCGTCTCCATGGCAACAGAGCACTTAATCAAAGCGCCTCAGTCTCCTCCTCAGAGCAGCTTAACGTCGTTGTTTACATCTGTCACCTTCTCTAGAAATAACAAAGCTTAAAAAAGCCTAAAAATGCTATTTCACTCAACGCAACTGACCGGAAGTTGGTGGAGCATTATACCAGAATTGCATATTGTTGTTGTGTCATTGGGCAAGACATTTGACCTGAGTGGTGCAAGATTAATCACAAATCAAAATCGAAATTTGCACATTTTTAAGTACCATAATTTTGTCCATAAACAACCATAAATATTCTGTTTTATCCTGCATAAACTACGGCTAATCCTCCAGTTTAGTTCGGTACAAAATGTTCTGAAATGTAATTCTTGTTTTTGTTTGTCAGCTATTATTTTAGTCTTTTTGTCATGGTTGTGTTCAAAATGTGGACCTCATAAATCACAAATTCAATCTCAATGCTTGTGAGAAAAATTGCAATTAGATATTTTTCCTTTAGCCCTAACCTCAGGTCTATTTAAACATATTTGTGTGAGTTGAAGAATAATAACGAATATGTGAAGTCATTACATTGCAAATGACATTCCTTATATCATTTTGGTGTAGTCATAAAAACACTCCTCTCAGCTTATGGCATGTTTTGGAGTCTATGTAGAGTCTGGGTAATTATTCATTTTCTTAACAAATATTTCAATATTCAGTAAATTGAGTTTGAGTAGATGCTTTAGCCCTAGAGTCAGTGGAATAAGATTAAAAAGCAATTTAAAAGTGCACTGTGTAACTTTTGTGGAGGACGTTTTGCCACTTGCTTGTCTCCATGGAGATGATATTGCTTTGCCTTGAATGTTCCATAGCGTAACATTAACATTAAATCTTACATTTATAAAATTACAGGTGTTTTTGTTGCTCACAAGTGCAAGGTAAAACATAAACTCATACGGTAAGCAGGGTAACATCTCCACAGATCTGACCTGTAACTTGGCCTGGTGGCGTTACTTGCCTGTGATCATGGAAATAAATACGCTTACTGTCATGACAACGAGGTGGCGGATCCCCCACCACAAAAGTTACACAGTGTATCTTTAAAGAGAAATACGATGAAATATAAATTCATGAAAGGGAGTCCATACACAAAAACTGTCTCAAATATGTTGCTGGGAAAGCTAATCGAGACTAAAACTAGTATCAAAACCAGATACTTCTTTGAGCAGGTTTTGATATTAAAAAAGTCACATTCACAGGGATTAAACAGATATAAGACCACATGGTAATATAAAAGAAAGTACTGGTTTAATGTTGAAAATCACATTGTTATCTAAAGAAAGTGTGTTTTTTTTTGTTTTTTTTTTATATACTTGTGTTCTCAGAATCGGTATTGAATATCAAGTCTATTCCTTAGTATTGAAATCGAGTTTGAAATTTCATATAGAGATTTTTTGTTTCATTACTTGCAGCTAATTCATCTACACTGTGTTCATGTGTTTTGAACCTGTATTCCCTGTCTCTTCCTGCAGATGGCGCCCCTCTGAGCGAGCTGTCCTGGTCCTCCTCTCTGGCTGTGGTGGCTGTCTCTTTCTGTGGACTCTTCACTCTGGTTTTCCTCATGTTGGCCTGCCTCTGCTGCAAGAAACGCACCAAGGGATTTAAGGTAATACTGTAAACAAATCTGGAATGGAAATAAATGAATAAATAAATGTGGTTAAAGCTTCTGAAATGATGAGAAGGACGAGGAATAAAAGGGATGTAAGGAATGTTGTGGTGAGTTTACAGGAGATGCAAAAATGTGTTCCACTCGAATTACATTTTTGGCATAGATTTGCCCTCAAAGATACATTTCCACACACAGATAGCAAAACACACAGACTAATTCTTAAAAAAATGAAATTGAAGGTTTAATGATCTTATATAATTTCTGCAGTAAAACCAATTCTAATGGTAAAAGACGAGGCTTTTTTCTTTACCAATAACCAGTTGTGGAAGGTAATGAAGTACAAAAGTAAAAGTACAATACTTGTCAAGTAAATAAATATGTGGAATAATGAAATTACATTTTACATTTACATTAGTATTTTAATCTATTTGCATTTTAATTAATATATTTTATTATAATATTTATTAATATACATTTTACATATTAATTTAAGTAGGCCAATTTTAAATGATGTAACATTTTAACAATTAATATTTTAACCTTCAATACAACTTATTTTTTCTACAATTTTAAATGACTATATATGAACCAAACTTAATATTTTATTATTTTTTATCATATTTTAATGAATTAACAAATAGCTTTTAATTGCCAAATAATATACACTTTTTAAATCAGTGCTCCTTTAACTTAGACTTAGACTAATACACTTTCCAACACCCACAATAAATAATAAATAAATATATTTAAACAATCAATTGCCAATTTGATTAAATTATTTAGGTTTTTTTTTTTTTTTTTTTTTTACATTTTCACACAACTTAAATTAAATTACTAATCAATTTAAACATTTGAACATTTCATAAAATAAATCAGCCAATTGCATTTACAATCTAAGGCTTCTCATTATGGTTTTAATTATACTTACATTAAACAGAACGTTCACTTGAACAGATTATTTTACACTGTTGTGTCTTTAG
This sequence comes from Taenioides sp. WSHXM2023, assembly GCA_029959045.1. Taxonomy (NCBI): domain Eukaryota; kingdom Metazoa; phylum Chordata; class Actinopteri; order Gobiiformes; family Gobiidae; genus Taenioides; species Taenioides sp. WSHXM2023. The sequence continues at coordinate 2,465,439 of CM057104.1, forward strand.
GGTCTTAACAATACTTAAAAACTACTTTTGCAGGTAAATTTCCTCACCGGTCTCTGTCTCAGTGTTTCCCGTTGTTCCTGGGTTTGGTTTGTGCCTTGCGCACCTGGGCCTGATGAAACGTGCAGCGACACTACAGCTCACCTGTATTTTTGGTGCCACCTACTGGCCAGACTAGGAATAAGATAAAAGGGGAAGGAGAGGCGAGGTGAAGACTATGAGCAGAGGGGCTGGGCTTTTTTGACTTGACAATACTTACAATACAAATTTTAGGTATTTGTACATTTAACATTTAACATTTAAGTACATTTAACAGAGGATACTTTTTACTTTTACTTCTATATTTGAGAACGTGTATCTGTATTTTCTATTCCACTACATTTTAGATCTGACTGAAAAGTAAACTACTTTTCTTTATGGTTTGAGACCTGCTGAAATGGCTGAGACTTATTTTTTTATCACATTTAATTTGAGTTAACATCCCAACTTTGAGCAAACCAAATACACAAAAACACAACACAGCCAGAAAAAATAAAAAAAACAACTGAATCACTTAAAATCAGCTAAAATCTTTATCAAAATCACTACATTTCATCTTTAAATTGTACTAAAAATCTCTACAAAGTACTTTTACTTTTTACTCTTTCAGTAACTTTTTAAACAGGTACTTTAATACTTCTAGATTTATTCATGTGATTCTTTTACTTTTACTTGAGTAACTTTTTGCCCCAGTATCTTAGACTTAGCCATCTGTACTTTTACTTACAGTTGCATTATGTAACTTTTTGGTTGAGGGTCCGTCACCTGCTTGTTTTTATGGATATGTCACTGCTCTGCCTGGAATGTTCCACAAACTGCTCTACTTTACATTTATTAAATTTATTTTTGGTTTTAAAGCGCAAAAATACCTGGAAAAACAGGCATTCTGACTGTGAGCGGGGTCATCTCTCCGCAGATCTGACCTGTAACTTGGTCTGGTTTGGTCTCCATGAAGACAGAAAGGTTTAATGCCACACTGTGAAACATTCCAGACAAAGCAATAACATCTCCATGGAGAAAAGCATTTGACTGTCCACCAGAAAAGTTACACATTGCACCTTTAAGTAACAGTATTGAGTCCTTCATCCACCATTGCCAATAACTAAATGTGAATATTTTTGTTTTTTAGACAGATTTCATAAGTGTGCATATAATACAACTAAGGTTTTTTTGAATGCTTTATACTGCATTTTTATCCCTGTATTTGTACCATAGTACTATCGAGCATTAAAGTAACAGTCACAGGCCTGTTGTTGATAAAATGGACACATGGAGCTGAATATTTATGTCAGCGTGTTATATACCATGAATCACTGTGTGTAATCTAATATTCACACACACTCATCACATATAATAAGAAACTGTAATCTATAAAGTACCGTATATTCCAATTTAAGAGTGCATTATGTAACTTTTCTGGTGGAGCGTCCGTCACGTGATACAGATGGAGGGGCAGCTAAAATAAATACAGTTAAATGTAGGTTTTTGTTGTAATAAAGCAAGTTAATGGGTCTAGTCACCGATATTAAAGATTACATTAAACATTTGTGAATAAACTTTTTGGATATTTTATGACAAAGTACAATGTAATCAATAGGGAAAACTGTCTCTTGTCTAGAATCTGAAAAACATCAGTTAGCGTTATTGCCCTGTCTAGAATGTTACACAGTATGGCATTAAACTGACGATGTGCTCACAATAAGAATGACTGATTTTTAAGGTATCGCTGAGCAGTAAAACCAGCGGTGATTAAATAAGTGCAAAAAATTCGTTTTCAGTGGTGGAAGACTCTTCGTCCTCAAATACAAACGGCGTAGGGTAAAAAATATAAAATGTGCTTTATAACTCTTATTTATTGATATATATTTTAGTTTTGCCAGCATTGTTCAGTAAATGTTCTTATTACACACATTTATAGACCAAATTAGGATGTCGACTGAACTGAACTCCAGTCTACAAAAATTTTCAGTATCTACGCCGATATCTGGTATCCTTGGTATTTTGGTGAATTTTTGTGAGATTGGAAGGGCATCTGGCATAAAAAAAACCTTCCAAATCATTGTGCATCTTTACTTTGCTGTTAAAATCCATCCTAAAACATGTGGACAGGAGGGATGCAACTATATTAGATATAATATCGACTCGTGAGACCAGTATCGTACGATTCGACAGGTGTCGATATGCACGTGTTCCTCCATGTTGTCATTATTTTGGTCTGAAAGGGAAACAGTTATTGCAGCGTCTTCCCCAGATGCGGCAAGAAAACAGCTCCATATGGACTTACAGCTGAAATATTCTAACAGAGGTGGATTTTATCTTTTAGTCACTTTTTATTTTATGTTGATAGACCCAAGAATGACAAAGATATTCACTTTTAATTGCTTTTGGCTTTATGTCAGTTTTTATGTTGGCTTTAATCAAGTGCTCTCATATACACGCCCGTGACGCGACTCGCGACATACGCGATCTTTTTCTCTGTCTCATAAGTTTTAGTGAGAAAACGGTCTGTTGAGACATTTCTATGTAATATAACATAGTTTTAGTGTCCAGAAAGAGGATGGGAGAGCGCAGTGTGTCTGTTAAAGGCACAGGAGTGTGACACGGTGAGAGGACTCAGGAGGAAAAGAAATCATCAAATCATCATCAAAGAAGGAAAAGTCTGATAGTGTAAAATATAAAATATAAAATAAAAAATAAAATAAATAGCCTGAGAAAGCTCTATTCTTGTTTTCACTGAATACAACTTCTGAGCTGTAAATCATTGAACCAAATGAACTAAAACACTTCATATATAAACTATAACTTTACAGTATTTGTACTGTAATTTATTGTGTGTAATATATGTATTGTTTCATTAATATCATAGAGTTATTATATTATACTCATTAGCAGAAAAAATAACTTTTTTTTTTTGGCATCTTAAAACGTATTGTAATCGAATTGATTTCCTGTGTACGACCTGTGTATCGGGATACGTTTGGAATCGTGGGAAAACTGTGTCGTTGCATCTTTAGTGAACAGCCTGCGGTCCATTAAAAAGTGTAATTCTCCCTCTTCCCCCTCTTTTTCATTGAAGTGATAGCGATTATTCTATAGAGTAGGTGTCCTTCGTATAACATCTCAGAGTCCAGTTGGGTGTGACATGTGGGGGGGGGGGGAAGGGGGAGGGGGGTGTTACCCATGAGGCCACGGTGCATCCGGCCTCGGGGCCTCATCTGGTCTTAGACTGAGCCGCTCCCAAAGCAGGAAATGGGAAAATCAGAGAAGAAAACAGCTCTCTGACAGTGTTTTATTGAGGTTTGGGGAATTCTTAAGATTTCAAGACAAAATCCCCCAAAATACAAGAAAAGTATAAGACATAAATGGGACTTTTGGGATGCATTTTAGCATTTCAGAGTATAGTATAATGATCTGTAGCCTTCCTTGGGCCTGCGGGTACATCTGGAGCAGTCAAAAGCTAAAAGATGGAGTGAAAGAGTTCATTGTTGTTGAGTTATTAGCATTAGCATTAGAGCTCGACTGATATGTTTTTTTTTCATCGTTGATGCCGATACCCACTGTTTAGAATCCAGAGCAACCAATGACCGATAAACTGTGCTGATATTTTTGTGCCAATATGTGGGTCTGATTTTGATTATTTTGTGCAATTTATGTAATTTAAATTTACTACAAACTCACCCACAGCCTCCTTTTACCACAAACCTTTAAGAGAGCTGTGTAGTTACATTATCTGCAGCTGTCGCTTGTGTTAAAACTAAAATAAATTGCTTTTTGGGCCCAAGGTTATATGGTGCCAGAGTCCTACTACTCGACAAAAAGAGAAAAGAGAACAATTTTACTGAAGTCATTGAGGAATTTATTATCTGTATTTTGGTATGTGAGATTTTGAGGTATGTTTGTGGTTAGGACTTCATACTCCAGGTATGAGCACCTACCTGGAGGACTGGCCCATTGTGCATGCCTGTTGTGTAGGAATGCGTCAATACTCATGATATTCTTTCCATTTCCTTTTTGCCGAGTATGAATGAGGTGAGTACGTGAATGATAGCGGAGGAGGAGTATGGACTGAATCAATAATAATAATGCGTATAAAAATGTTTAGAGTTAAGCACATTAAAGGTGTAAGGCGGTAGAATAAATACAGTGTCTCTTTCGTGTGTGTGATGACATGTTTTACAAATAGAACCAGACAACGTGCAAAATTTATCCAGCGTTTTTGCCTGAGATCCAGAATACACTTCGGTACTTTATGAAGATGTGAGTCTGGTCACTGGTGAACGTCCACGAGTTCAGATGGGCGTGATTGACAGGTGGATTATCCAATCAGAGACATGCATGGTGCGTCTGTATCAAAATAAATATGGCTGCTTACCAGGAAAATAGAAAAGGGAAAGAAAATTCACAGGGACCTGAAAAACATGGATTTTTGCAGAATGATAAACTCTGTAAACATATATATATTGTTGTTGTGTTTGTTGTTGTTGTTGTTTTGTCTTTGTAAATAATATGTGACTAATGAGCTCCTTCATTTCACAAACAAATCCACAATCACGTTTGGTTCTGGCTTGACCAAGGGCATGGGGACCAGACTGGCATAACTGTGTATAAAAATACAGAGAGATATTCTGGATTTCTGAACAATTTAACTATGCAAAATACTGGAGAAACAACTTAATTTTGGGTATTCTATCTTAAAGTAACGTCTATATTGCTGATAATGAATGGCGGTCTTTATCTCAGCCCTGAAACTAAAGGCTGTTGTTCTGGGAGTCCCTCTTAAGGCCCATATAGATTCCATAATGTCGAACTGTAGCAGAAAATGACTGTGTGAATATCTGAACATGAAACATGAAATCTCAGTATCTCACAGTTCATACTTGGAGTGTTTGTAGTTGGGGGGCAGTGCAGATGTTCTTCGGCTTTCTGGGCAGAGGAGAGAAAGAGGGGGAGGGAGGGAGAGAGAAAAAGAGAAGAGGGGGTTACAGAGGGAGAGAGGTGGAGATAGAGAGAGGGAGAGAGGAGAGGGAGGGAAAGAGAGAGAGGGGGAGAGAGAGAAAGAGAAGAGGGAGAGAGATGGAGAGAGAAGAGATACGGGAAGGAGGGGTGAGGTCAAGAAAAGACAGAAAGACAGAGAGAGAAGTGGTATAGAGAGGGAGAGAGAGAAGAGACACCGAGAAAGAGAGGGGAAAAGATACAGAGAGAGAGGAAGAGAGAGAAACAGGGCGTGAAAGTGAGAAAGGGAGAGAGAGAAAGAGAAGAGACAGAGAGAGAAAGGAAGGGAGAGAGAAGAGACACACACAGAGAGAGAGAGAGTGATGTAAGAAGAGGGGTATGTGACCTCCTCCTCCTCCTCCCTTGCCTCCTATTTCCTTCTCTCCTCTGTCCTTCCCTCTCTCTGTGAGGATCCAGTTCTTTAGACACAGGAATCTTAGACTCCACAGACCTCCTCCTCTGAACGTGTGTGTGAAGATGTGTGTGCTGTCATCACCTGTGTGCGCTGAGCTAAGGTAAGCTAACTCTGCCCCTGGTACTGCTGCTATTGGGTGGTCTGCAGGTAGGGCATCTGACTTAAACTAGACCATCAATAAATATGCAAATCATAGCAAACAAGGAGAGAGATTATTTTTTTTATGTCTATAGCATAAAAAAGGCAATAAAATGCTGTATACTGGTCATTGGGAGTACTTTTATTTTTCTACTCAACTTTTTAGAAACAGCTTTGTTAGTTAAAGGCGCATTGTGTAACTTTCCTGGTGGAGGATCCATCAAATGCTTTTCTCCGTGAAGATGTTGTTGCTTTGTCTGGAATGTTTACAGTACAGTATTAAACCTTTCTGTCTTCATGGAGACCAAACCAGGCCAATTTACAGGTCAGATCTGTGGAGAGGCGACCCCACTCACAGTCAGAATGTTTTTCTAGGTATTTTTGAGCAATAAAACCACCTGTAGTTGAATAAATGTAAGGTAGAGCTGTTTAATGTCACACTGTGGAACATTCCAGACAGAGCAGTGACACATCCATAGAAACAAGCAGGTGACAGACCCCCAAAATGTTACACAGTGCAACTTTAAGTGTTTATTTGAAGGGGCAGAGAGATTAAACTAGTAAAAACACAGATGTTACACACCAGATTAGACCTAAATAGCAAGTTTCCATCTGCATTCCCCTGTATTTTAATGCTTATAGCAAAAGATATGGAGAACCTTAAAGGTACACTGTGTAACTTCTAAGGTGGAGGGTCTGCCATTTGCTTGTCTCCATGGAGATGTTATTTCTTTGCCTGGAATATTCCACAATAGAGCATTAAACATATCTCCCTTGTATTTGTTCAGTTATAGGTGTTTTATAGCTCAAAAATACCTTAAAAACATGAATATTTACCATGTGCAGACTTGCTTCTCCACAGATCTGACCATTTAACCTGTCTCCATTCTGATAACCAAATTTATTTTCATTCTGTGGAGTAATGAAGGCAAAACAGCAATATCTCCATGGAGACAAGCAGTGACGGACCTTCCGCCAGAAAAGTTGCGCAGTGCACCTTTACGAATTTGTGGTACTCTGGGACATTATCTTCAATTACCTGCTTATCAAAGTAAAAACTGTCAAACCCTGTGAGGAAACTGTTGTAATATAGAATTTTCTCTTTCATTTTCCTTGCAATACAAATATAACAATAACAGATTACATAAGTCAAACTATATAAAATTAAATCATAGAACTGTTAGACCTCCACTGTACACGTGTGTCATAATACTCCAATATTCCAGTGAAGTTATACTGGTGATACTGTTGTTCTAGTATTCTTGGGAGTACCGGAAAACTGTAGTGTAGGGCCTGATTCAGAAATGGTAGTAGTAGTACTAGTAGTAGTAGTAGTAGTATTAGTATTAGATGTTAGAAGAGCGGTTTATACAAGCATTCCACTCACTACTTTTTATTGTCATGGTTAGGTTGTTTATTGTTTATTTGTCGTTTTATTTTGTGCTTTTTCATGTGCAATAATAGGCAATATCTTATCAAATAACATATTTAACTATAATGTTCTACAGCTGATAAATGATAAATTACGCGATGAATCAACTAATCGAGACTAGTTGACTATAAAAAGTAATCGTATTTTGATCGCTGTAATCAGTATCAGGACAAACAGACTCTAAAACACAACGAAAACACCTTTTATAACAAAGATGGTGCTATTATTAAATCAAAATGACAAACAAACAATAAAACATTTCAGATTTTCATCAATAATACACTTTATTTGTAAATATTCTCTATTTATGGTATGTGGTAATAAGGGAAGTGCTCCACTGTGTTTTTAAACAACATACACCTCTGTACACTAGAATCATTTGGATGATTTTATCCCTGGTATTGCCAATCTCTACTGAACAATAGGTAACTGTTAACTTGAAATCTACCACTTCATGACATCACAAGGTGGAACGGAGCATTTTGAGCTTTGGAGATGTAGATAACCTAATAATAAAGCTTTACTCAAACATGCGTGAATGAAACAAAACACAACTCCAGGTTTGTTTTTGAGGATGTAACATTATAACACGACTTAAAGCTCACAAGAGTCAGTTTTGTGTAAAATAGGACCTTGAACACACGATTCTTTTGGTCTTTCTGTGTCTGTTGTTGTTGGTGGGAAAGGTCCTGCTCTGTGGCTGCTCTGACAGAGTGTGAGTGAATGAAACCACATGTTCGGCCCCAGACCGTGTGAAGATGGGGGTCCTGAGCTGTTCCTTAAGTGTGTGCGTGCATATTTGTGTGGGCGAGTATTTATCACATTATGGGGACTAAAATCTGTACACATGGACAAACTTAAATTCATGGGACAAACCCTGCATATTTAGGCTGAGTTCTTCTCCCAAATGGAAAAAAAACTTCACTAGAATCATTTGGATGATTTCAGCCCTGACTCTAAATCTACTACAAAAGGGTTATGCTATTAAATAAGTAGTTACTAAGCCTGAATCATTCTCAGTAAACTATTTCTTTATTATGAATTAAGTTTTACAGGTCAGGCAAGTAGTAACTGTGACTAATGGTTCTACATTACGCAAAATTGACTCTTGTGAAGTTTAAGCTGTGTTATAATGTTGTTACCTCATCAAAAACATACCTGGAGTTGTGTTTTCTTTCATTCAAATGTTTGAGTAACCTTCTATTATTAGTCTATATGCCACCTTGTGATGTCATGAAGCGCTAGTTTTCAAGTTAACAGCTACATTTTACCTTTGGTTTTGTAGATATTGGCAATTCCAGGGTTGAAATGATCTAAATGATTCTAGAGAAGGCGTAGGGAGTTTAAAAAACACAGTGGACCCTTTAAGATTAGGTCTGTGTCAAAGAAATGAACTGAAGTCAATATAATGTCCTCAAAAGCATGGAAACCAAAAGCGTGTGTGTGTATTTGTGTGTATAAGGGTCACATTTTTCCAGCGCTGGGACATTTTTTCGACTCCGATCTGAACTAAAGGACTTTTATTATACGTCCGGTCTCTGGACACTGACCCTCTCTCTTCTCCTCCTCCACTTCCTGTTCTTCTTCATGTTGACTGCTTTGAACCCCATCACCCCATTTATTTTCACACACAAGACGTGCTTTAAGCCTGTCACCATTCCAAGTAATGTTGTCACGATATATTGCAGATTTAAACCACAAATATTATTCTAAATGTACAATATTGTCAAAAAAAAAACGCAATAAGAAAATAAAATAGCAGAATGAAACTTAGATCTTATCATATTGTCACAGATTTTCTAGTAGTGGAAAGGTAAAATTGCTGTTGCTAATGTGTAGATTTTGTAACTGTAAAGGCCACGTCACTGATATAAATGATATTGTGGGAAATATTAGCTTACTAGTGAATGAGACGGCTCTTTTGAACGGTTCTTTAACGTGAACTACTGGAATCGAATCTCATTTTTTCTTACAAATTTTTATGCATTTTTGTACTGATTAAAGCTGATCCAACACAAGAATGAGGAGAGAAAAACAGTGTAGACAACTGCAGTGAGATCTTTGTGCACAAAAAAAAAACATATTTGGCACCTTTATAACAGTTATAACAGTTAAATTATTATTATTGTAATGCAGCGTTTTATTTAGCATCATTTCAAGGGGTAAACACACCCCCACGCTCAGTTTGAACCGTTTTAAACAGATCTGAGTCTTGGTCATTTCGCTGTGATTAGTTTGTAGTTAAATAAGTTCTCACATTGACTTCTCTTATATAATTAAATATAAAAAGAATCAGTCTTTTGAACGGCTCTTTGAAGTGAACCAGTCCAAAAGATTTGGATCCCACAAAAGAGCCAAAAGTCCCATCACTACAGCTTACAATTTTTTAAATATTTCTTAGGGAAATAGTACTGTGTAAGTCAACTGGGGAAAATGCCTCTTTCCCATCTAAAAGTATGACAATATATTCTCAAAGGTGCACTGCGTAACTTTTCAGGTTGGGTGCTACCATGGAGATGCTATTGCTTAGCCTGTAATATTCCCTAATATGGCATTAAACTTAGATGTATTTATTCAATTATGAGTATTTTTATTGCTCATAATTACCTTTAAAAACATTAAATCTGACTGTGAGTGGGGTCGCCTCTTCACAGATCTCACCTGTAAATTACCCTGGTGGCATTTCCTTCTTGTTTCTATGGAGATTCAAACATTTAAGGCCATATCCTTGAAACACTGGAGGTAAAGCAGTCACATCTCCATGGAGACAAGTAACTGGCGGCCCCTCTACCAGAAAAGTTCCACAGTGCATCCTCAAAACCATCGATCATAACCGTTGATTCTTGCTTTGTTTGTTTCAGGAGTTTCACAATGCGGAGGGCGAGGAGTATAGAACTGACCTGTGCATGGCGTCGCCGTCCCAGGGCAGTCCCGACGTCTACATCCTGCCTCTCACCGAAGTGTCGCTGCCCGTCGCTAAGCAACCGGCTCGATCAGGTGGGACCTCTAGAGTTACTGTAAACGAGCTTTTGGAAGGTTCAGATCATTCTGTACAACTTTCCTTATGTTGATGTTTGGGTTTCAGTTTCCTGTTTAGACACGCCATTTTGAGGACTTTTTATCATTCAAAACATAGTCAAGAATAGTTTAGTTTTTCACTTTAAACCTCATGGACAGCGATGCAAAAAGTTTCTCAGCTCATTGTATAAATTGTATTCCTTTTAATTTTTTATCTAATTTAAAAAAAAATAGAAGAAATTCAGTTTTTTATGCATCTGTATACTTTTACTAATATGTACATGAAACTACAGGCACCAAATGCAGCTAAAAAGTATATCGTACCACTACTACAAATTACTACTAGTACTACTGCTACTACTAAATGGTATCCCTACTACTTTTACTTTTACTGTATATAGTTGTACCCCTTCACAACACTATAGACCTACTTATTATAAAAGGTGCACTATGTAACTTTTCGGTAGGGGTATGTCACTTTCTTGTTTCTATGGATACGTCATTGCTCTGCTTGGAATGTTCCACAGTATGACATTAAACAGATCTGCTTTACATTTATTCAATTACAGGTGGTTTTATTGTTCAAAAAAAAATTCTGGCTGTGAGCAGGGTTGCCTTTCCACAGATCTGACCTGTGAGAGAAAAACATTTGAAAAGTTACACAATGCACCTTTAAACTATTGCTTATATTATGCCTACTACTACCACTGTAATGTTTCTACTACAACCAAAAATATGACCGAAAGTACAAGTTTTATAGTATTTAAATATTTGGGATTTTTCCACATTTTGAAGTAATCCTCGAGTATTTCATCAGATATGTACTCGCTGCACCCCTTCACATTACCATAGCCTGTATTTAGGGCGTGATCACGAGTCCAGTATGGTGACTCAATAGGGCTCCCTTGGGTGCTCTCCTCCCTGTTGCTGGACTGTGGTTGGCCCAGCTCCTCCGAAATATCCCACAATGCCTCAGTGCAGCTCGCCCCGTGAACTGCTCTCTCCCACAAACATCTGGCTCTTGTGTAACGAGGTCCAGGCTCCAGGAATGTAAGAAATGTGAGAGCAAGCGGACATCTGTGCCTCTGCAGTCACACAGCTCCGGACTTTAAAGAATCATCAAGATCAGCCTCAAGAATCAGTTTTAATCAGATTTAAAAGGCCCATGTTACTATTTTCTGATCTATGTTATAATGTTTCCTCATCACAAACAGACCTGGAGTTGTGTTTTGTTTCATTCTCACATGTTTAACACACAAACCCTGCACATTTAGACTGAGTTCTTCTCTCAAACAGAAAACACTCAACCTTGTGATGTCATGCGGTATATACAGGAAGTGCTCCACTGTGTTTTTAAACTCCATACACCTTCACTAAAATCATTTGGATAAGGTCAAACCTGGAAATGCCAATCTATACTGAGATGTAAAATGTAGCTATTAACCTGAAAATTACTGCTTCATGACATCACAAGGTGGAAAAGAGCATTTTGAGCTTTGGAGATACAGACAGACATAAATAAAGGATTACTCAAACATGCGTGAATGAAACAAAACACAACTCCAGGTATGTTTTTGATGAGGTAACAGCTTTATAACACGGCTTAAAGCTCCCAAGAGTCAATTTTGTGAAATGTACGACCATTAAAAACGGGAGTATAACAAATTTTGAAGTGCGATATATTGCTTGAAGAGGGAGCATTATGCAAAATCGACTTTTTGGAGCTTCCTACACTGTTACAACACGCCCTCATCAAAAACATGCCTGAAGTAATCTAGCGATCTTTTCCAGGCCCTGTCCGAACCCTCTTTATGGTTAGCTGTAAGATTCTGTCAATCCTGCATCCCCCACGCTCCCACACGACAATTCTCCATGAAAATACAAAAACATGATACAAAACAATACACTACGACTTTACAAACCTGATGCGATGTGCAGTAGTTTAATTGTGATAATGCTTTGAGTTTTCTTTATGAAAATATAGGCTAAACAGTAGTGTTGAAACTAAATTATGCCCAGGGGTGGAAAATAACTAATTACAAATGCCTGTAATAAATTTCATTGATGAAGTTTTGTATAAAAGACTGATTTTTTTTTTTTTTTTGTAATAATAATACAGCTAATAATGAACAAGTTACAAATTCTTTCATTTTTATCCTAATTTGATTCATATTTGAGCCTGTTTTAGTTCGAATGGTTTGGTTGTATATAGTCCTTGGTTAGTCCTGGTTTAGTCCCAGATTTAGTCCCAATTCACTGTAAATTTAAAGGCATTATTACAGAACCCTTTATAACCCTTTATAACTTTGGAGATGTAGACAGGCTAATAATAAAGTGTTACTCAAACATGTGTGAATGAAACGAAACAACTCCAGGTATTTTTTTGATGAGGTAACAACATTATACACGGCTTAAAGCTCAAAAGAGTCAATTTTGCGCAATACAGGACCTTTAAAAATATACTGACAACATTTTTAATCAATTAGTATATGTAGACAGAGCATTGGAATTGCTTCTAACCGCTAACATCCAAAATTGTACGTAAAGTAACACAATATTTGGAGCATGAAATCGTACTGTCAGCAACCGTAGCATTGTAATTCTCTATAGATAAATATACATTAACCACATGTGAGAAACAAAACAGATTAAATGTGCCACGGGACTATTAAAATGTGCAGTTTTTCATCACACAGACCCTAAAGCCCCCCGGCCCGCCCTGATACAGCTGTTTAATACTGCAGAGACCCCCACACCCACCCACTGCAGATGTAACACATATTTTAGCATGGACGCACTCAATTAAACACACATGTACACTGAACAATGTCAACTGTTGTCCATTAAGATGTTTTCCTGTTGTGTATCATATAGGGATGAACAATTTGGGAAAATATAATGATAAACACAAAAGCAATAAAGCAGGATAATCCCAGTAAACCATTAGCCAAGTTAGTAATTCAACCCTCTACAGCTCAAATCTTATCGTACTGCAACTAAAATAACAAAAAACTCCACACTTTTGCAAAGAAAATGCACACATGATAAATACTGAGACCCAAAATATATTGTTCCAGTACTTTAACTATTGCAGCTTTTGCGGTTCGTTAATTGCATCTATTCAAATTGTAATTCCGATTAATTTTGCAGCCCTAACATAATATGAAAAGTAGCAGTAGTAGACGTAGTAGTATTTGTAGTGGTAGTAGCATCATCGGTAGTAATTGCAGTAGGAATAAAGTGTTAGAAAATCCTGATATTCACAGATATTGTAGTACAAATTCAACTCGTAATGATACTTTTGATGAGTACTTTTAATTGAAATGTTGGTTCTAGGTTGTGGAGGCAATTCCTGCTCTTGGCATTGAAAACTTTATTTGTTTTTCTAATTACCGCAATGTGTTTTCCACTCTGCTTCAATGTATATGTGATTATAGACTTCAAAATCAACTTCAGTATCTAGTTATGTAAAGTGTTAATTTTACTAGTATAAAGTAAACTGATGGATTATTCTAGACCAGCTTTACTACTGAGAGGGTCCTGTTAGCACAAGAGGACAGCACTTATTGTAGTTAGAAAATTAAACTAATCGTGATGGCTACATTTCAACACTATTTTTCCACAAATATATTCCTTCTTTGTCACCAAATGTCTGTATTTACATACTCTCCCTTTCTGATTCAAATGCAGCGTGGAGGCGTTTGCCCATAGTTCCACATAGTTGTACATGGGCTTTATAATAGGCTCTGTGTTTGGCCATAGTGGGTCTTAAATGGTGCCACACGGTCACAGTGGCCGAGTGGGAGTGGGGAAAGTGACAAAGATCTCGTCCAGACAGAGAATGAACTGTCCCCGATACAAAGGGACAACTGTGGAGGGACATACAGAGACACAGAGGCATTTGAGATTGGGTCAAACAAGGAGTGGACAACTAGAAGAGACGTAGCTGGTGTGTAGTGGTAGTTGGGTTCAGATTTTTTAATGTGGAAAATGTTATAATGGGGAATCCTTGTTCAAAATTAGGAGAAACTTGGTGGATTTGGGATTTGAGGAGATGAAGTCAGTCAAGGTATGTCAATACAAAACATAGACCTATACTATGCTCTGCGGTTTGGGAATGTTTGGTAAAGATTACATTATTTTCATACATTTTTGTTAGATTTGTAATTCCTGCATATATTAAATTAAGATTGAGATTCAAGATTCAACATTAGGATGAAAATGTAAAGATGCAGAACTTTGTAGACATCATAACGTGTGTTTTGGTATAACAAGGAAACCTCCAAACAATTTCCTATTTCAATAATATTATCATAACTTAAAGGTGCATTGTTTAACTTTTCTGGTGGAGGGCCCATCACCTGCTTGGCTGCATGGAGATGTTGTTTGTCTGGAATGTTCCACAGTATGACATTAAACAGCTCTATTTTACATTTATTCAATTATAGGGGGTTTTATTGCTCAAAAATACCAAGAAAAACATTCTGTGAGTGGGGTTCAGTCTCCATAAAGATAGAAAGCTTTAATGCCACACTGTGAAACATTCCAGACAAAGCAATAACATCTCCATGGAGAAAAGCATTTGAAAAGATCAGAAAAGTTACACAATGCACCTTTAACAAAACTATAACATATATGCCAATCAGCAGGCTACATGTCAGACAAAATCTTTATAAGAAACAACAAATGTAACACGGAAAATCTCTTTTTGCAAATCCTTTCAGCAGGATCCTGAACAGATGTCTCAGTCTCACACTCTCTACATTTTTATCTTTTTCTACATTCTGAACACCTGTCTTTACATAGTACATTAAAATACACACAATCTTATTTAAAGGTGTACTGCGTAACATTTCTAGTGGAGGGTTAATCTCCATGGAAATGTTACTGCTTTGTCTAGAATGTTCCACAGTACAGATTAAACCTATCTATCACAAGGGAGACAAGCAGGTTACAGCACTACACTACATTACAGTTCAGATCTGTGGAGAGTCGCCCCTATTCACAGGAGGAATTATTGTATTTTTGAGCAACAGAAACACCTGTAATGAATAAATGCTAGATGGATATGTTTAATGTCATACCATGGAACCAGGCAAACCAATAAAATCTCCATGGAAACAAGCAGGTAGCGGACCCTCCACCAGAAGAGTTGCGCAGTGCACCTTTAACACAAGGGTCAATGATGAGACGCTAGTTATTTAATGGAACACATCTGTAATATAACGTTTTTGGTTTTTTTTCCTCTCATTTCAGTCCAACTCCTGAAGTCTTCGGACCTGAGTCGCCACAGTCTGCTTTACCTGAAGGAGATCGGACATGGCTGGTTTGGGAAGGTAGGTCTTTGAACGCACCACACATGATAAGACATGGTAGGACTGCTGATGCCTTCACTGCCTTCTGTATACTTATGATTTAGACCTGTTTGAGCCTGGTTTAGCTTGGGTTTAATCTAGTTTGATCCCTGGTTTAGACCTAATATCGCTTTTAGCCTTGGTTTATCATGATTTTATTCATAGTTTAAAGGTTCTATATTACGCAAAATTGATTCTTGTGAGGTTTAATCCATGTTATAATGCTGTTACCTCTTCAAAAACACACCTGGACTTGTGTTTTGATTCATTCACACATGTTTGAGTAATCCTTTATTATTACTGTCTGCATCCACAGAGCTCAAAATGGTGGTAGTTTTCAAGTTCAGAGCTACTGTTTACCTTTTGTTTAGTAGAAATCGTCAATTCCAGAGCTGAAATTATTCAAATGATTCTAGTGAAGGTGTATGGAGTTTAAAAACACAACGGAGCACTTCCTGTATTCCAACATGACATCACAAGCTGGAACAGAGTGTTTTGTTTTGAGTTTGAGAGAAGGATTCAGCCTAAATATACAGGGTTTACGTGTTGAACATGTTTGAATGAACCAAAACACAACTCCGGGTGTGTTTGTGATGAGGAAACAACATAATAAAACAAATCAGAAAATGGTGTAATATGGGCCCCCTTTAATACGAAATTTGAATTTTAGATAAATTCTTGCTTTACCACATTTCTTTAACAGATTTCTTTATTTTTCTATAGTGAAATATACTGTATAATGTCTATTCTTTCTTCTATATTGAACTTGAATTACTGACTTCAACCCATGTCTCTCTCTTGTACGTCCCATCTCATGAATGGTCTTTTCATCCGTGACTGGTACGTCCATCTGTTGTGTCTTTACTGTGTGTCTTATATATGTGTGTGTATGTTTATGTGTGTGTGTGTGTGTGTGTGTGTCCATTGTCTTTGTGTACCTTTATATTGTCCCGTTGGTGTGTGTGTCCACTGTCTCCATGTGTCTCCGTGTCTCTCCTCAGGTTTTACTGGGGGAGGTGCACGCCGGACTGAAAACCACTCAAGTCGTGATCAAGGAACTCAAGTCCAGCGCTGGTGTTCATGACCAGATGCACTTCCTGGAGGAGGCTCAGGCATTTCGGTAAAAAATATAAAAACATAAAAATAAAAAAGTGATTTCAATTTCAATGTTTTTTATATATTTCAATTAAAACTGTAGTTGATGGGGAAATCATTTGGACCATCAAATACAAGACAAGTCTCTTATTTTGAGTAATGGAACTATTCCAATTCCAATAAACCCTTTTATGTCAATGCATCTTATTTTGTAGACAATATTGGTCCCAACAGAGACATATATCAAGCCTTAAAGGTCTTATATTAGGCTAAGTGGACTCTATAGAGTTTTAAGCTGTTATAATGCATCATCAAAAACATAAATGTTACACATGTTTAATTAAACTTTTATTATTAATTTGTCTACATCTCCAAAGGTCACAATGCTCCGTTCCAACTTGTGATGTCATGAAGCAGTAGTTTTCAAGTTAACAGCTCCTTTTACCTTTAGTTTAGGAGAGATTGGAAATTCTTGAGCTGAAATTATCCAAATGATTCTAGTGAAGTTGTATAGAGTTTTCTGTTTGAGAGAAGAAGTCAACCTAAATATGCAGGATTTGTGTTTTAAACATGAGTGGATGAAACAAAAGAACTCCAGGTCTGTTTGTGATGAGGAAACAACATTATAAAATAGATCAGAAAATATGGAACAAATTATGGGCCCCTTTAAGCCTTAAACCTAAAGCTAAATATTATGTTAAATATCAAAGTACAGTGAATAAATTACTACATGTTATTCCCTGTGGACAAATACTTTAACTCTGAGGTTATGGTCAAATTGTCTAAAGATTTAGTTAAAGATGCTATTCAACTTTCCCTATACATTTGTAGTCTTGTAGTACACACTAATAGCTAGCAATAGTAGCCTTTTTCACAATTTTCTTCAATTAGCTCCAACAATATCTAATCTATCCTGTTTGTGTATCCTTCCTCAGATCCCTGCAGCACCCGGCTTTACTGCAGTGTCTGGCCCAGTGCACAGAGGTCACGCCCTACCTCCTCGTCATGGAGTTCTGCCCCCTGGTGAGTAATTACTGAAATCAATGCAACAGAAATATATAGTTACTGGAGGAAAATCTGTGAAGTAAATTTAACTGAACCCATTACTTATTCTCTGTACGTTGCGTTTGCTGACCCCTAGTGGCCTGACAATGAAACAAAATAGGCCATTGTGATGCATCTTTGATTTGCAAGACTTGTATATTTTTCAATTCCTAAATTTTAATGCTAATATTGTCTAACTGGTTTTGTTGAATTGGAGTTGAAACTTTTATACCTAACACTGATACATTTACAGACGTGTTTATTGTGTATTGTTTCTATTAGAGAACTACTAAAAATATAAATAAACACAAGTGATTCTACTAAAATAATTAATTTAAATTACATAAATACAACCGGCAATCAAAAAGACCACTTTGAAGATCCAAGTAGTAGCAGTAGTAGTATGAAAAAGTATTAACTAAGGAAATTAGGTGTGCTAGGTTGCCCCCTGGTGGTGAATCTGTGTACCATGTATCTGTGTTGTTGCCAGGGAGATGTGAAGGGTTACCTGCGTAGCTGCCGAGGGTCAGAGGTCATGACCCCTGAACCCCTCATGCTCCAGAGAATGGCCTGTGACATCGCCTCAGGACTGATGCACATGCACAAACACAACTTCACTCACGGGTACGACATTAATACTATACAACGATACGTATACGTATAAAAAAACAATACTTATGTGTAAATTTTCTTTGCAAAAGTGGAAAGATTTGAGGCATTTTTGTTGTAATATGATAAGATTTGAGCTGTAGAGGGTTGAATAACTAAGTTTTATGGCTAATTATTGGTTCATTATTCATACATTGCAGCCATAGACTGTATAAATGGACATAGCTTACATGCTAGCCACCGCAATCCAAATAGGAAGTGAGCATGGCGGCGCTTCTGGCTCTATCGGCTCCAATTGACTTTACATCGAAAAATTGTCGCCCCCTCTCTATAAATGCTGCAGTGGGCCTCGTCATCGTGGTCTTAAAATGTTCGTATTAACCCGCTCTACGTGATCCTGGTGTTTTTGATTTGGCTAAAATGTCCGTAAATAAATTCCTATTCCTAATATGAAACTTGCCTCCAAATTCGATCCTATAACTGCTAGCCTCGTGAGCTTCATCTGACTGGAGCCGAACGCTATGGGTGACGACACACTCCCTTAGTCCACTTCTTTATACAGTCTATGGTTGCAGCTCAAAACTTTTACTGATACTGTCTATTTAAAATGGTTTACTAGGATTATATTGCATTATTGTTACAGTATTAGTGGCATAAAGTAGTTTCAGTATTATAATTTATCACAGTATATATCTGTAGCAATATGCCATGCTTCTAAACTTGTTATCATGGCAGGCCTAGCTATTAGCAGGGATTGAAACCATAAACCATTCTGTTAATGGGCAAATAGCTTGACTCAGTTAGCTCCTGTGAATGGTTATATAATAATGGACAGAAAGAAACAGAATTGGTGATTTCCTGAAACAATATCCTGATGCTGCCTGAGTACTGCTCAAAACTCCAGCATCAGTGATTTTGTTGCAGGCGATGACTTCTGACTCCAAGACCAACTAAAATATAATGCTTTTCTTTATTATTATTTTTCACTGGAGAGTATTTGATTATAAAGGGCCCATATTGCGTTATTATCTAATCTGTTATAATGTTGTTTTCTCATCACAAGCATGTTTGGAGTTGTGTTTTATTTAATTTACACATGTTTAACACAACAATCTCTACTGAACTAAAGGTAAAAGGAGCTGTTAACTTGAAAACTACCACTAAATGACATCACAAACTGGAACAGAGCATTTTGTGCTTTGGAGATGTACACAGACTAATAATAAAGTATTATTCAAACATGTGTGAAAGAAACAAAAAACAAAACTTCTGGTATGTTTCTGAGGAGGTAACAACATTATAACGTGGCTTGAAGCTCATAAGAGTCAGTTTTGTGTAATATAGGACCTTTAAAACAATATTTCTTTGATGTAGTGATCTGGCGTTGAGAAACTGTCTGCTGACCGCTGATGTCTCAGTGAAGATTGGAGACTATGGGCTGTCCCACGCAAAGTACAAGGTATTTGCTATTATGATCATAACTCATATTGAAGGTCCCAGGTTCAATTTCCGGGGTTGTGGTGGAGTTTGCATGTTCTTTCCTCTGGTGGGTTGGTCTTATACAGGTATTCTAATTTCTCCAAATTCCTTCAGCTAAGTACTCCTGCCCAAAATCCTGTCTTCATGGAGATGTCATTGCTTTGCCTGGTATGTTCCATAGTGTGACATTAAGCATATCTATTTCCATAATAACAAGCAAGTTACAGGTCAGATCTGTGGAGATGTTAACTTGGTTACAGGATGAATGCATGTTTTTCGTTGAACTTATGACCAATAAAAACACCTGTAATTGTATTGTAAAATTTAAGTTTAATGTCATACTACGGAACATTCAAAGAAAAACAATATCATCTCCATGGAGACAAGCAACAGTGGCAAACTGTTCACCAGAAAAGTTACACAGTGCACCTTTAAGTTCACTGAATCAAAATTGCCTCTACAGTTGACTTATCCTTTTCCTAGTTGACCAGTCCTTAGTGACTCTGGTTTGAACTTGTACTCCATAAAACTATTTTATTTTATTTTATTTTTATTTATTCAGTATTTTACCAGGTAAGTCAGTTGAGAACACCTTCTCATTTGCAATGACGACCTGGCCAAGAGGCAGTGTAAAACAGCACAAACAGAATACACTTTTGTAACATGGAACAGTGAATAGAAACAGGAGACTGTGAAACATTCTAGTCCAAAAATTTGGACTACAACTCTCTGTTATTATTCTGTTCTGTTCTTTTCTCTAATTAATCTGCTTCATCTCTATTCACATAATTAATTTTCATATTTCAGGACGATTACTATGTGACCTCAGATCAGATGTACGTCCCTTTGCGATGGATCGCTCCTGAACTTATTGACGAAGTGCACGGAAACCTTCTTGTGGCCGACCAGACCCTACAGAGCAACATATGGTAAAATCACATTATAATACTTGAAAATAGGCTAAATGCTAAAATAGGTGTTATGAAACTAGTAGATATGTAAACACCATTGCAAGTATAACAAAATCTGAAAGGAATTGTTTTCAATAGCATGTGCCCATTGGCACAAGAGCCCAAAAATAATTTTCTTTTCCACATTACTTCCTCAGTACGGGCGAGCTCCTCCCACCTGTGTGATGTCAGAAATCAGTTTTGACCAATCAGAGCGAGAGTTGCTAGAGCGACGCTAGCGAGAGTGCAGAGTGGGGCTAGGCTAAATCTTAGAAAGCTAACTTTTAGGTGCTTTAATTATTTACAGTTTTCATGTTGCAAAAATAGTGAAGAGAAATAGAGAAATCTGTAGGATTTTGATGTCCTGTCAGTGAAACAGTAGCGGTTTGAATTCCCAAAAAATACATTGTGCCCTATGGGATAATTTTTTCTGGATTGGAGATGCAGTACCTGGAGCGACCACTAAGAGTGCCTTTTCTAGTTCTTATTATAGATCCATGATAAACACATGTGCTTTTTCAATTGGATTTGAATGAGAAGTGTATTTTCTTCTGGGTCCATATGTGGTGGTAGAAACAGCGTAGGGGCTAATATTTATCTGTGCAGGTCTCTGGGCGTTACGATCTGGGAGCTGTTTGAATTGGCCAATCAGCCGTACAGACACTACTCAGACAGACAAGTACTGACCTACGCTGTGAGGGAACAACAGCTGAGACTGCCCCGCCCACTGCTCAAAGTGCCACTGTCCGAACGCTGGTAAGTTACTACACACAGTATTATTATATTTAGGTAATATTATATATAGATATTATTTTACCTAAATATCTTTGAGGCATTTGCAATACCTTATTTGCAAGTGCAACTATAACATTATTTTGGTTTATTTTGATTGCTATTAATCTAAAGTACAACCAAAAATAATATTGTATATGTAATAAACCCAACACCGCTGTCTGAATATAAAGCACAAAATCAGTATTTGAGCTTACAAAGTTGTGTCTTGTTTCATTCACACATGTTTAACACAAACTCCACTGTGTTTATAAACTCCATACACCTTCACCAGAATCATTTGGATAATTTCAGCCCTGGAATTGCCAATCTCTACTGAACTAAAGGTAAAAGGAGCTGTTTATTTGAAAACTACCGCTTCATGCCATCACATGGTGGAGCTGAGCATTTTGAGCTATAGAGATGTAGACAGACTAATAATAAAGGATTACTCAAACATGAGAGAATGAAACTAAACACAACTCTAGGTATGTTTTTGATGAGGTAACTACATCACAACAAAAGTTGTACAAAAGTTCAGGATTAATTTTGCGTAATATAGGACCTTTAAGCTTCACACTATTATAACAATTGACCTGAAGTTCCTGTGTACCAAATCATTAAAAACTTAAAAACTTTAAAAATACACACTCAAATACACACTCAAATTGTCTCATCTAAAACTGCAAAGACATCAAGACATCATAGCCCTAATTCTGATCTGTTTGTGTTCAGGTACGAGGTGATGCAGTTCTGTTGGCTGCAGCCTGACCAGCGCCCCACAGCTGAAGAGGTGCACCTGCTTCTCAGTTACCTTTGCGCTAAAGGAGCTAGCGAAGCTGAGGAGGAGTTTGAACGCCGCTGGAACGCCCTCCGCCCCAACAACAGCCATACCACGTTCTGTAGCTCCAACCGGGACCACCATGCCCCCTCGTCCTCCTCCTTTCCTCTCCTTGAAAACTTTACTTCCGGGGATGGCTACCACTCCGAATCGGGAGACGACATTTTAACCGTGACAGAAACTAGCCATGGTTTAAACTTTGAGTACAAATGGGAGCAAGCCAGAGCGGCCGAATCTGTAAACCAAGTCGACCATCATTGTCAAGACACGTTTTACCCACCAGGGGGCATAGTTGGAAGCTGCCCATCTGACAACATGAGCCATGGTGTTTCTCCACCCACTTACTATCAAGCAAAACACCTCCATGCTCCAAGTGTACTTCCTGTTTTGAGTGCCCATAGCCCGTCAGTTGGTAGTGAGTATTACATACGGATTGAAGAGCCGGTAGACTGCAATATGGATCCTGATTATACAATGTGCTCGTATAGTCCTGAATACCAAGGTAGCAATGGTAGCTTTTTGACAGGTAGTGCCGAATCAGAGTGTATCGTTTGCCCCTCACAAAAAAACATGGCTCCTTACTGGACGGCGAATAAATCTGAAGTTTACGATTCAAATGACTCAAGTCCAGCCATATCCTTGACGATGGAACCGCTAATGGGACAAATTTCAGATGCCAGCCCGCTACAACCATGGCAGTCCAGTCACTATGTTTCCTACAAGGACCAAGATGGTGGATACTACTATGAGCAATCGCCGCCAGATCTGTATTTGATTGGAAGGGAGCATCATCAAGAAAGCTGGGGGTCTCGAAGTTTGCGTCAAGCTTTGGGCGATTTCGAAAGTCCACTTCGTATTTCCCCCACAGCGAGTACGCCACCTCAACAAGCATTTAGAGACACATATCTGGACACAACCCATGCATCTGTAATTGGGAAAAATATGACCGGTGGTTACTATGATATGATGGGTTCTTTAAGAAAAACTATGCCAAGCCATACTAAACACAACTCCATCAGTATCAACATGGAAACCGAAGGAGCTCTTTACATCGGACACCAAGACAGCGAAACAGAAGATGACGAAGAAGATATATTTATAGAACGACACACTTGCAACACATGGCCTTCGAAACATCGCCATAGCAACCACCACAACAGACGCGCCAGCCATAGTTGTCGACAAGATGCATATGTAGATTTCCACTACACAATGCCAACTACCGACATTGAAGATTCATGGCCAGAAGAGCATAACATCCAAGCGTACCACTCATTGCCAAAACAGGTGGACTACCTCGAACCCCGCCTGGGAAAAGACAACAGCGCTTGCCTTAATTTAAGTAAGCACCGCCCAATAGTGCCCCAAGACAACGATGCTTATGTCTACTTGTGCCATCAAAGTGAAAATCCATCTGAATGCTGCCACTCCCATTTCATCGACCCCCTTACTGGCTTGCTAGTGCGAAACAATGCATTCATCCATAGTTATACCCCTCACAACAGCTACACACAAGACAAAGCCACTGATGTCCAATCTAACGACGAAATGATCAATCTATCTCCAGCTCCGGGGGGTCCAGTTGTGCCCAAACTTGTCCATAACAAGATGGTGGACGCCGAAGAGCAGTATGTGGAGCTTTCTTGTGAAAACACACCTTTGAAAGAGAGGAGGGATGATGTCGTCAAGGAGATTGCGCATAAACAAGTTGAAGCCAAGATGGAGGATATAGTTCTTGCCCAGAAATCGCCACCTCCTGCGGATAACATGCACGTAATGGTTTCAGATTCACAGTCGGAGCTGAGTCAAAATCTTGATAGTGGTATGGATGGGGGTAGGTCGAGCATTAGTCTTGCCGATATTTTAGACTGCAGTGATGAAGACGAGGAAGACACCACAGATGACATTACTGACATAACTTCTGGCATTTTCGTTGATGAATCTAGCGAAATGACAGTCTCTCCTGCGTTCAAATCGCTTCAAAAACAAGTTGGTACCCCTGATTCCATGGATTCTATGGACTTACCCTCCACAGCTGGATCTTGTGAAGGTTTAAGTCCTGCTTCATCTCACCCGTCAAGTTCTCCCAAAGCTATGGACAGTGGATATGATACAGAAAACAATGAAAGTCCAGAATTTGTCCCAAAAGAACCTCACGAAACCAGAGACCAAGCAATGAATAATTTGAATGCAAGTCTTGAGGAAGCTGAGGCGGTTGTCAAGGAGTTTCAAATTGAAGATGCAGAGGATGAAGAAAAATTAGATCAAGATTTAGTTCTAGAAAGTCCTCAAAAAGGTGAGAAAATGTTGCAACCATTAAGCGAGAGCACACCATATCGAGATTCTGCGTATTTTTCCGATTGCGAGACCGAGCGACATGCAAAGGACGATTTACAAGGAAGCAGGGAAGAGGAAACTGAAAATGAAGAAAGCAAAAGCCAAGAAGGAGAGGGATTTCTGGATGCTGAGGCCAATAAAGACCTAAAAGTAGACCAAGAAACTGATGGGAACTCATTGGAGCTAGACTCAGTAGAGGGGGCATTGGATGAATGGCCATCCCAAGAAGAAGGTTCAAATTTTGGGGACTGGGCGGCTGAAGTGGTGGGCGCCATGGAGGAAGCGATTGGAGCTCTTAATGTGGATTTAGGTTCCAATATCAAAGATGATGTTGAAGAAAAGAGCAAAGATGAAACAAAAGAAGAAGTAAAGTCAATAAAATGCCAAAATAATCCAGGGGGCGCTAGTGAAATGATCCACGTTTTGCCCAAAGATGAAGTTGCGTTACAGAAAAACGCACACATTCGGCGTTTGTCATCTTCATCGTCATCATCGTCTCCCTCTACTCCACCCCCACCTCTTCCTGCCACAGACACGTACGACTACGAAGAGGAAACAGACAGTGATGATTCAGAAGAAGAAGAAGTTCGAACCTTTAATGAACAAAGCGGAGGAGAGGATAGCGAGGATGAGTGCTACGCTGTTCCTCTTATAATCAGCGATGACAGTGACGCACACAATCTCAAAAGTCTCCTAAAGATGCCCACTTTGCTAACAACGGAGAGCATACAGGAAGTACTGGACCGCAAGACGAAAACAGTGTCCTTCTTTGATGATGTCACCGTCTACTTGTTTGATCAGGTCAGTAAAAAGAAGCTGTTGTAATATCTCAGTTTTTGTTATTTTATTTAAGTATTAAGGGTGTACTATATAGCTTTTCTAGGGGGAAGGTACACCACCTGCTTGTCTCCGTGGAGATGCTTTGCCTGGAATGTTTCACAGTATGGCAGTTAACTTATTTATTTCCACTGAGACAAGCAAGTGACGTCACCAGGCCAAGTAACAGGTCAGATCTATGAAAAAATGAGAATGCAGATTTTCAGTGCATTTATGGACAATAAAAACACCTGTAATAAATTCAAGATGGGAAGGTTTAATGCCATACTTTGGTTATATAGTGCCCTTTTAATTGGTCAATTTGTGGAGATGACAGAGTTAAATGGAAAAGCTATTGTTGCCTTAGCCTAATATACAGTAAAAATAAAAAATAAAAACTGCTAGACTATCTTTAACTTTATCTTTTAACTTATAGATAATTTTTAAAACATAGTATGCATAAAATGTGTCAGTGGTAAGTATGTTTATGTGATTTCTAACATATCTATCTTCTATCTTCAGGAGAGTCCCACTAAAGAGCTGGCAGTGCATGGATTTGCCCTGGCTTCAGAAGGTCAAAGTTCACGTGTTAATGCCTCAGACGATTCTTCAGATGGAAATGTCTCAGAGGAGAGTGAGTATAATTAGAGTACAGCCACTTACGCCTCCATTTGAACAGCCCTTTAACCACAGTGTAAAGCAACGCTATCACTCAAGTATGAAGTGCTTTTGTATAACAGCTTTTGGACGTCACACTGTCATTTGGTATGGTATTTTTTATCATAGATACAAAAATAGAAAAAATATTGACCCAGATCATGGGAATATTTTCTGTTATGGATGCTATTTTGAGGACTTTTTAGAACTCAGAAATATAATATGATTTTGTTTTCAGCATAACTTGACCATTTTTTATCATTTGAAGCGCATTAATATTAGTTACAAGATCTGTTATTCTAAGAGATACAAGATATGCAAGACAGCTATCATGATATGTTGACCTTAATTATTATTAAATAATTTATCTTATTTAATAATAATAATAATGCATCAGTTTTATATAGCGCTTTTCTGGACACTCAAAGACGCTTTACAGATCAATATTCATTCACTCCACTCTCGGTATTTATTTTCCCATTTAGTTTTCATGTTTAAGGTTTAAGAGGATGGTCCGCCACCTGCTTTTCTCCATGTAGCTGTTTTTGCTTTGTCTGAGGTGTTTCACAGTACGGCATTAAACCTTTCTATCATCATGGAGACCAAACCAGGCCAAGTTACTGGTCAGATCTGTAGCAAGGCGACCCCACTCACAGTCAGAATGCCAGTAGTATTTTTGAGCAATAAAACTACATGTAACAGGATACATGTAAGGTAGATCCGTTTAATGTCAAACTGTGGAACTTTCAAAGCAGAAGTGACAGATCCTCAACCAAAATTAACATAGTGCATCTTGAAATGAATGTGTATATGGTATAAAAACTGAAGGTACTGACTTAATAAAAGGGAATATTTATTTAAGTATTTATTTTTAAGCATATATTTCTGTCCCGTAATAACAATTAAACCCAATAATACTTGATAATGTGAATATTCATAATTCAAGCATGTGTTTTTGTGTTTTTTCAGGTGCAGGATACGAATGGGACGATGACTTCTCTTTACTCCCACTCCCCACCTCTTCAAGCACCCCAGACTCTCCTCCTCCCCTCCCACCAAGACCTGTGTCCAGACCAGAGACCAAACCTGAGACCAGAGCTGAGACCAGACCTGTGTCCAGACCAGAGACCAAACCTGAGACCAGAGCTGAGACCAGACCAGAGTCCAGACCTGAGACCAGACCTGCAGCCAAACCCACCATCTCCAGATTTACAGTGTCTCCCTCCCCTGTCTCCCGTTTCTCCATCACTCACATCTCCGATTCAGATGTGGACTCAATTGGAGGTGCAGTATAGTTTTATTATTACAATTTATGTATCAACAGACCTGCTCATGTGTCCGTGGGTGATGTTTTCCTTATCCGTTTAAAACAAAATATATTGTGAATGGTGAAAAGTCCTATATAACTGGAATGCCTATAACTGCCTATAACTTTATATCATTGTTAAAGGTCCTATATTGACTCCTAAAATCGACTCCTGTGAGCTTTAAGACATGTTATAACGCATTTACCTCATCAAAAACAGACCTGGAGTTGTGTTTTGTTTCATTCACACGTTTCAGTAATCCTTTTTTATTAGTCTGTTTACATCTCCAAAGCTCAAAATGTTCTGTTCCAAATTGTGATGTCATGAAGTGGCAATTTTCTAGTTAACAGCTCATTTTACCTTTACTTTGGTACAGATTGACAATTCCAGCGTTGAAATGATCCAAATGATTCTAGTGAAGGTGTGTGGAGTTTTAAAAACCTGTATTACCATATGACATCACAAGGTGGAACAGGGTGTTTTCTGCTTGAGAGAAGAACTCAGGGTTTGTGTGTTAAACATGTGTGAGTGAAACAAAACACAACTCCAGGCATGTTTTGATGAGGAAACAACATTATAACATAGATCAGAAAATAGTGTAATATGGGTCCTTTAATGGATCTTGAAATAACAGATACAATAAATATTAACACCTAATTTAATATCTTTCAGTTATTTTTATAAACTATTACTACTATTACTACTACTATTTGATGAGTAATGAAGTCTTGTTTTCTTGTTTTACAGGCAGCAGTGAAGATGGAGATAAAGAGTGACCAGCCTTTGAAACAAAAAAGAGAAGAAAAAAAAACATTTAAAAAAAATCGCATGACTTTTCACATTTTACTGTAACGTCAGGTTTTAGAAATACGACAGTGCCTCCTTCGTCTGTGGACACTTTAAAACCTACAATATTTAAAAGAAAAGATTTATTATACAGAATAAGAGAAAATAATATATTAAAATGTGTAAAGATTCATTGAGGATGGGACCTATCTTTGAGTACTGTCTATTTTTTGGAGCAAGAAACAACAGGGAATGAGATATAGAAGATTTATGAATATTTGGAAGAACGGATGTCAACTTCGCAAGGAATTTTTCGCACTTTGAACACAACTGTACAGATCCATAGACTTTTATAGAAGTTCATCTTAAACCATATCATCGAAAATATAACAGAAATAAGTGAAAAATTGTCATTGTTTTTGGACAATGGACAGATGCAAGCAAAGAGAAGCGATGTAATAACAAATGCATATCAAGTCAATTTAAAGGTGTGCTGTGTAACTTTTCTGTTGGAGGGTCTTGTTTCTGCTTGTCTCCATGGAGATATTACTGTTTTGCCTTCATTATTATTATTATTATTATCTGTGGAGAAGCAAGCATGCACATGGTAGGAATTTGTGTTTTTTAAGGTATTTTTGAGCTATAAAACAGCTGTAATTGAACAAATGCAAGAGAGACATGTTTAATGCCTTACTGTGGAACATTTTAGGCTAAGAATTAACATCTCCATGGAGACAAGGAAGTAAAAGACCCTCCACCGTAGAAGTCATGTAGTGCACTTTTAAATTTGTATTTTCATTTTTAATATTATTATTTCATACATCAGATGCTCTTCTTGAAGCAACCATTTCTATTTATCCAGGCTTGGGGTTGGGGCCACCTCAGACAGTACACTGAACAATTTTGTCAAATTACTTTATTAATTACTAGTCATGTTAGGGGGAGCAAAATTATTCAAAATTAATGTATTTATTATTATAATTTTTTTTTTATTTTTTTTTTACATCAGATGCCCTCCCTGCAGCCACTATTTCTATTTAGCCAGGCTTGGGACTGCTTCAAACATTTTACAATTTTGACGCAGTTGTATTGATCTTACTTTGTATCATGAAATTATTACTCACTACAAGAGGGAAAAAAGATTTAAAAGGACTGATTATTAATTTATTTTTACATCAGATGCCCTCCCGAAGCTACCATTTCTATTTATTCAAGCTTGGGACCGACCACCTCAAAGAATACTGCACTGAAAGGTTAAATAGTCAGTATAAGGGGAGCAAAAAAGATTCAGACTGTCAGTTACTAATTCATATCAACTTTTTATACATCAGATGCCCTCCCTGAAGCAACCATTTCTATTTATCCAGACTTGGGCCCTCCTCAAACATTGAACAATTGTTTTCAAATGACTTTGTATCATCGAATAATTATTAATGAGTACAAAAAAGATTCAAAGTGAACGGGTACTAATTTTTCAAATATAGCAATGCATGGTTTTAATTATTAGAATATGGTATTTACTATTGAAAATGAAGATTACTGAAAGTTGAGGAACTGCGTTTAAAGGGCCCATATTACGCTATTTTCTGATCTATGTTATAATGTTGTTTCACCATCACCAACAGACCTGGAGTTGTGTTTTGTTTCATTCACATGTTTAACACACAAACCTGCATAAAGTTCTACTCTCCAACAGAAAACACTATTACACCTTGTGACGTCATGTGGTAATACAGGAAGTGCTCCACTGTGTTTTTAAACTCCTTACACCTTCACTAGACTCATCTGGATAATTTCAGCCCTGGAATTGCCAATCTCTAGAGAACAAAAGGTAAAAGGAGCTGTTAACTTGAAAACTACCGCTTCATGACATCACAAGGTGGAACAGAGCGTTTTGAGCTTTGGAGAGGTAGACAGACTAATAATAAAGGATTACACAAGCATGTGTGAATGAAACAAAACGCAACTTCAGGTAAGTTTTTGAGGAGTTAAGAGCATTACAACATGCCTAAAACTCACAAAAGTCCATTCGGCGTAATATGGGACCTTTAATTACAAAGACATTCTACCTTCACCTTTTGTAGACAAACTAAGTATTAAACGCCATTTTCTATATTTGAGAGAACTGACGGCACTGTTAGTCATTTGCTGTAAATTGGCTCAACAATCATGAAATTAAATGTTGCTTTCTCTGTGTTTTGTGACGAGCTCAGTTAAGATATTGATCCAGTATTGTCTAAGTGTTAAGATGCAAGCAAGTCCCTCTCCACTTACATCTAGAGCGACTGTATTTGTCTGTTCTGTGATATTTTACTCTTACTGCTACTTCTAGTTTTGTTTGCCTTAAGAGTTAAAGCTGCACTGTGTAACTTTCCTGGTGGAGGGTCTGTCATATGCTTTTGTCCATGGAGATGTTATTGCTTTCTGTGGAGAGGCAACCCCACTCACAGTCAGAATGCCTGTTTTTCTAAGTATTCTTGAGCTATAAAACCACCTGTAATTTAATAAATGTAAGGCAGAGCTGTTTAATGCCATACTGTGGAACATTCCAGGCAGAGCAATGACATATCCATAGAAACAAGAAGGTGATGGACCCCAAACCTTTGAAAAGATATACAGTGCACCTTTAAAGGGTTTAAAGCAACATTATGAAACTATTTACCCTCAGTACCTGCATATAGGTATTAAAATACTACATTGAATAGGTTCAGTTCATGTTCCTGTTTTAAGATTTAATGCCTATATAACTCAGAGGGAGATTTACTGTTTTGAGGAGAAACATTCAAACTTATGATTTATCTAATCATTAGGTTAGACAAGAGTTGAATAACGGCCATTGTTTATTTATACTGATAGAGAAGACATTGAACTTTGTGCCAGTTTTTGTTTCATGCGGATAAGCCCAGTAATTATAAAGATATTAACCAAAAACCAAGTCAACAAATCTGCAATCTGACAGCAAATTCCACTATACTAATTCTGCTCAGTTTTAAATTGTAGGGATTTTAGAAAGTATTATTACATCTAAAAGGTATAGCCTATATAATTGCTGTCTGATAATGCATTATTTACGTATTGGTTAATGTGTACTGGGATGCCATGAACATCCTGCATTTTGGACACCAGTGTTGAAGTGTAGCAACATCTGGTGGTCAAACTTCAGATTGCAAGTCCAGATAGCCTTACATCTTACATCTGTTAAAGCTAAGAAATAAGCTTTAGATTTGTTTAAAAATACATTACAAAGTCTTTATTTAAAAGAAAAAAAGTATTTCTTTCATAAGTAAAAATGCAATAGGCCAGGAATATAAGCTTGCACCACTAGAGGGCGCCTTGTTAAGGATAATAAATGCCATATTGTAAATCTTCATTGTACTGAAAGCTGCTACAGTATTGTATAGCCTTATTCTGGTTTCAGACTGATGGAAAGAACAAGTGGAGGGGGACCTGTCCTAGCTGTGATATAAACCATGTCAACAGCTGTTCCTAATATTTTTGTATCTGATTCAGGAACAGTTTCTCTGCATAGATCATAATGTATTTTAGATTTGCAGATGAGATGTGGTCATTTTACTGAGAAATCTTATGTTTTTTGCCAAAGAGTATTGTATGTCAAAGTATTACATATGACTAAATAAGTACATTTGAATGGAGGGATGAGTAGTTGGTTCTCATTATGTTCTGTACCTTAAAATATGAATAAAGTCTGTTTTACACATCTGGATATGGATGAAATTCAAAATGGCTGTTAGATTTGCACTATGTAACTTTTCTTATTCGGAGTTCACAAGTGCGAGTTGTTTTGGTTCTTCGGTGCCTTCTTATGTGCACGTGTACACACAAACAGATTCAGCTGGACTCACAGCTCCACAACTGTTCAGGGCCACTGGAAGTAATTTTTGACAGGGGGTGTTGTGAAGCGAGCAAGCGGGAAACCTGATTATGACAACGTAACTTCCGTAAACCTGCATGTTTAGGCCTAAAAAATAATTAAATTAAAATCTAAATGCACATAATAGCCTACATCTGTCAAAATCACTTCCCAAAATATTCATTAAGAATTTATAAATTGTGCAAAATATTTTAAAACATTTTTTTTTTATCTCTCACCACTAGGGGGCCCCTGATTTAGAGACAAAAGTGAGCGGGGTGGAATAAGATGGATTGTTCTATGGATACACCCAGTACAACGAATACAAACCATTCTCATTCACAAAGGCTGTATTATCCAAAGTAGCAGATAGTTTAGATGCAAAAATCAGGTGTTATAAAGTTATTATGTTTGCATAAGTTTCAGTATTTATGAAAGTATGTTGTTATTTGAAATGATGAGAAATTATGTCATATTTGTAATCATTAGCCTACAGTTTACAGGATACTATTTACACAACTTTTTATTACAACATTTAATTTGCTATAAGAATACAATTTCGAATACATTTCACAACAATTTAAAACAGATTTTTTCATCACATCACAGAGAAGTCTGATTACAGGTACATCCCTGTTTAAAGTCGCACCATGTAACTTTTGTGGGCTATTATTGCTTTACCTGAAACGTTCCATCTCATGACATTAAACTTATCTATATTTAATTTTACAGGCGTTTGAATTGCTAAGACCTTGAAAAATTATGCATTCTTAAAGTGAACGGGATCACCTCTCCACAGATCTGACCTGTACTGTGGAACATTACAGGAAAAGCAATCATTTTTCCATGGAGCCAAGCATGTGGCGTACCTTCCAACAAAAAAGTTACATAGTGCACCTTTTTAACGTGAGTAATTCAATACTCAATGAACCTGTGCTGTTTTCATTAATACTGACTTAATTTAAAATAGATATATGATTATAATTCAACTAAAACACAATACATTTTACATTATTCCAGTGTTATGGGCCGCAGCTCATTTCTCTTTCCTCGCTTCTTTCTCCTTGATTCCTCTCCTCAATTCTGCTTGAAATAGGTGAAGAAGTCCCACCCACAGAGGAGACACAGCGAGGAGAGAGGAAATAACCTCCTCCCTGAGACCAATAAAGTTTGATTCTTTTATCTGATGTCTGCCTCCTGAATCCTCCTTCAGGTTTGCTCCTTCATTCCGTGGTTTTCTTTATGACACATCCGACTGACAGCTGAAAAATGGAGGATCGAGGAGCGGAATCAAGGAGAAGGAAGCGAGGAAAGAGAAATGAGACGCGGCCATTATACCAGCGTTATGGTCTATTATTCTTCAGCAGAAGCAGAGGACTTTTCCACTTCGTCGTATTGAGTCTCATCTAAAGTCGTCTGCTCCATGACGTCATCAGAAAGCGGCGGTTTGGGCGGAGTGTCCACGCCTGGCAGAGTGGGCGGAGTCAGGCTGAAAAGACACAAGCAAACAACCAATCAGAGAAAGGATTGTAAAAAAATAGCAGTTTGTAGGTTATTGGAAAATTTAACATGTTCTGAACAGACTCTGATGAAATGAAGTAACAAAACAAAAAGCATAACATGGATTTTTATACATTAGAACCAACTTAAAAGAACAGTGGCACTTTATAACTAAACTTTTAATAATAATGCATGAACAAAGGCTTAAAGGTTCATTATGTAACTTTTCTGGTGAAGGGTATGCTACTTGCTTGTAGCCATGGAGATATTATTGCTTTTCTGGGAATGTTCTATACATTATATACATTATACCATAATTCATAATTAACAAATAGATTATTAAGAATGATTCAGACTAACTTCTTAATGAATAATTCCCTAATTCCTGACCCCTTAATTCAATTATCAAGACAGAATCATTCTTTAACATTATGATTTAAGTCTTTGTTCATACTAGGGCTAATTATGGTGCAGTTATAGTAAAGTGGGACCAAATGAACAAAATAACAGAGTTGTACTTGCAAATTTATAAACATAAGACAATTTATTGACAAAAACATGGGAAATGAACCAAACCACAACCACATGCAAAGGGAAAGCCACCACAGAGAGACAGATTAAAGACAGATTAAGATCCACTTACTCTGATGAAGTCCTTTATAAACGTGCACACTCCAGACCTGAACTGAAACTACAGGCCAAACACACAGTAACCAACCAGTGACATCACACTGGGGGTGTTCTAGATGTACCTCTAATGGCGGAATGTGGAGACACAATGCACACATTAGGAAATAACACATTTTCAACAAAAAGGCGAGTTTAACTGAAAAACTGTTGGCTAATGCTAGTAAGCAGTTAGCATCTTATTTTTCATAAATCATCATTTTTCTGTATGGGTCCTGCATCAGTTCAATGGTCATTTCTGGTCTGAAAAGTTTGGGGGCCCATAACACACCTCAAAATCACCAAATAAACAATATACTGCATATATTGCACTGAAAAACATGTGTCCTTACTGTGACTGGGCTTGCATCTCCACAAACCTGACTTATTTGGCCTGGAGGAAGGCCTCTTCCTGCTTGTTTCCATGGAAATGTTGTTCCATTAGTTATAATCTTCCACAGTATGACATAAATCTACCTCCATGGAGAATGTTCCGAAGTATGGCTTTAACTATGCATTTCCATGGAGCCATGCAGGTGACGTGCCACCACCAGAAAGTTACACAGTGTTGCTTTAATGAACTAAACGAAAAACACACACAGTTTTATGCAAGTTAAAGCCGAGGCCATGGAGGGGACAACAGAAAGTTCATTTTAAAAACAAAAAGAACTCAGTATTCTTGTTTTAATTTAAATGTTGCTACTACTACTACTACTACTACTACTACTACTACTACTACTACTACTACTACTACTACTACTACTACTACTACTACTACTACTCTAATAAATGTATAAAATGTAAATTAAAAACATGCAAATAGATAAATAATACAATAAAAATATACTTTGAAACATATGAAACTTCTCAAAAGTTTAGTAATTTAGTAATTTATTTGACACAGTTTTAAAGAAAAATGTATATGTATAAATATCACATTTGAGGTCCACAATGTTACACCAGTCCAATTTCATTCATGCAGGAACTCAAACGTCTCCTTCCCTTTCAAAATAAAAGCACAGTGAAAAAAAGTGTTTGGCTACAGACAAAGTGCTCTGTTTTCTCCTCAAATACAAAATGAAACACTGACAAAACTTTGTACGGCACAGTTAAATGTTACTTTGTTAAACTTTAATTGTAATAAAATAAATGAACTCTAACAATTTTACCATTTTATTTGGAAATGCAGATAAAACAGCAGGTCTATAATTTGCATACATTGTTTTATCCAGTTTACAAGATGGCTGTTGATGTAGCAAAAAATAAATAACTATATTCTGCTTAAAGGAGCATTATGGGCTTGTTTCCATGGATATGTGATTATTTTGCCTGTAATTTTCCACAGCATGGCATTATACTTATCGATCTTACATTTATTCAATTACAGCTCAAAAAGACCACCAAAAATCAAAAGATCTGACTTCTTACTATGTGGCATCACCGGCTTGTCTCCATGGAGATATATGTGTTTAAAGCCCTACTGCAGAACATTCCTGGCAGTGCAATAACATCTCCACGGAGACAAGCAGGTGGTGGATGTGCCATAAGAAAAGTTACACAGTGCAATAAAAAATAAATAATAAATAGTCTATGTATTGCTTCTACATCTTATCCCTCGCTCTCTCTCTCTCTCATTCTCTTTCACTGTCTCTATCTCTTTCTCTCTCACACTCTTTTTCTCTCTTTCTCACAAACACACACTCTCTCTCTTTCTCTCCCTCTCTCTCTTTCTCTCTATTCTCCCCTTCTCTCTCAATAACTTTAGTATGTTTTTTTTATTATTTGTCTAATGAATACTAAACCATACAATTATTATTATTATTATTATTAATTTATGTGTTTGACTACAAGAACATTTTATTATATTTCTGTATAGTTACTGCAAGACAGAGGATAAAGAAGGACTGAAACAGTGAGGAAGTGTACAATAAATCCAAAATAATAATAATAATAATAATAATAATAATAATAATAATAATAATAATAATAATACAGTTCTGTTGATACAAATGACTATGTCCTTTGAACAACAACATTAGTCAGGTTAAAAGTGCATTGTGTAACTTTTCTGTTTGAGGGTCCGTCAAATCCTTTTCTTCATGGAGATGTTATTGGTTTGTCTGGAATGTTTCACAGTATGGCATTAAACCTTTCTAATCTTCATGGAGACCAAACCAAAGCAAGTTGCAGGTCAGATCTGTGGAGAGGCGACCCCGCTCACGGTCAGAATGCCTGTTTTTCTTGGTATTTTTGAGCTGTAAAACCAACTGTAATTTAATAAATGTAAAGCAGAGCCGTTTAATGTCGTGCTGTGGAACATTCCAGGCAAAACAATGACATATTCATAGAAACAAGCAGAGTGAGGGTCCCTCCACCAGAAAAGTTACACAATGCACCTTTAATGAACAGATTAACAGTAATTAACAAACTCTGAGACAAGACGAGATGTGATTTCTAAATGAGGAAGTGTTTTATTCTGATTATAAATAACATTTTCTTTTAAAGACGACATTAAACTGAGCACATCTGCCCTTCATTTTCAGACAAGAGAAAATCACAGTTTTCAGAAATAAAAGTCAGAAAAAAGGCCCTAAACATGACATAAATATAGATTATATTATATTCACGGTTAGAAAGTGCGTTTATCATTTGAATAGATTATGAGACGAGCACATGTTTGGCACGTGTTTAAGTTTATGTACAAATAACATTCCAGTCACATAGATACATTAATATAGCCAACCCAATCCCTCGATTTTCACTTCTGCAAATCACTCAAGATCTCAACAGGAAAAATGAGAAAAATCTGCAATCAGGCAAAAAATAAAAATAAAAAAATAAAATCATGAATTGACTTATTAGTTTATGTATTCATTTGTATGTTTAAAAAAAGTATCTAATATTGTAATTTTTAAAGAATTTGCTATGTATTTTTATATATATATATATATTTTCTATAAACGTTAAATAATTTGCCCAAAAGGAAACAGATTTTTTGGGGTGTTATTTGTGTGAAATTTACTGGTGAATAATGTGAGTGAATGATGTTAAAAAAGAATGCAAAAATGTGTGTACTAAAGTAGGTCTACCGAAATTATTAAACTACTGTATATTATAAACCAATTGATATTTTGCAGCTGATGCCATTAACATTCTCTGAGGGTGTAATGCTAACTCGAGGCATGCGCTGTCTGAAGCACTAGACTTTAATCAGAGCTTCGTTTTATCACAATCTGACCATAAAAGCTGATTTAGTTCCATTTAATATTTTTTTCTGTGTTTTTAGACGATCTTAAAACTTTTTGACAGCGTTTGTTAACGTGTGCATTGTGTCACCATGGTAACTCCTCCATGGACATACACAGAACACCCCCAGCATGACGTGACTGCAAAGTATCAATAGCAAATTAGTTTAATATAATTATAATAAAGGTGTTAAATAACTAAGTCATCTTTCAGCACCATTTGAACACAGCAATAGGATGTTGTACAACAGAAATATTGATACTGCAGTGAAATCACTGTGGCAGCAAAAAAATTGATTTAAACAACACATTTTCAGGAACCTGTGATCACCACGAGCGTTCATGGTCCTGTTTAGGTGTTTGATTTTCAACAAAAAGGTGAGAGTGACTAACTGAAATGTGTGAGAGAATTGTTTAACACCAAAAATCAGATGACTTGCTGTACTTTTAAGCCAGTTCTTAATAGTCGGAACGTGTTAAAATAAAGCTCAGATTATATTATAACTTGAGTAACAGAGCTTCAGACATAGCAGAGCCTACAGTTATAATATATGATGTAGTAATTTGCAGAAACAAGTACTAATATATAATAGATTGGATTGTGCTTAAAGTGATAAACTCACTCAAAAACTCAAGATTATCAAAAGCTGCATTCACTGTTAAAAGTTTAAATTATAGTCGAGGATCGACGATGTCCGTTCTTTTTGCTTTCCAGTGGAAGTTATAAACATGCATCGCAAACTAGCCAAAGTGCTCCCAAACATGGCAGTTTGAAACAAGCGTTGAGTCGCCATTTTTTCCTGGTTTTAGTTGAGATTTGAACCAGGAAATCCGAGGAGGACTACGCAAAGAAAGACCAGTCCTGAGTCTTATAGCTGCAGTTTTGTCTTTCGTTTCTCACACTGTAGAAATCAGTTTGACCTCTGTTGTACTGTGGACAAAAAAGGCAAATGCTGCAAATGTCCAAAAATCCAAAATACGAGAATTTCAAGATACGACTTGACGAGGAAATCATGCAAACGTTTTCACGCATCTTCACAAAGTCAGACCCATTGAGGACCCACACCAAATATAAAGATGAAATGAGATGTTAAAAAGCAATAAGTTACACATTGAAGGGAGAAGTGCATATGCAGGTTAGACTACTAATTTTAGTAAAACATAGTTAAAGGTCCTATATTACACAAAACTGACTCTTGTCAGCTTTAAACCATGTAATAATGTTGTTACCTCCTCAAAAACATACCCAAAGTTGTGTTTTGTTTCATTCACACGTTTGATTAACCCTTTATTATTAGTCTGTCTACATCTCCAAAGCTCAGAATGCTCTGTTCCACCTTGTGATGTCATGTAGTGGTAGTTTTCATGTTAAGAGCTACTTTTTACCTTTAGTTCAGTAGAGATTGGCTGTTCCAGGGCTGATATCATCCAAATTATTCTCGTGAAGGTGTATGGAGCTTAAAACACAGTGGAGCACTTCCTGTATTACGACATGACATCATAAGGTGTTTTCTGTTTGAGAGTTGAATTCTGCGTAAACATGCAGGGTTTATGTGTTAAACATGTGTGAATGAAACAAAACACAACTCCAGGTTTGTTTTTGATGAGGAAACAACATTATAACATAGATCAGAAAATGGCGTAATATGGGCCTTTTCACATAAATATATTTAAGATTTTACTAGAAATGTTGCCTAGTTTTTTCTACTACTTTTTTTTTTTTTTTTTTTAATTTTGTTGAAGTTTATAAATTTACTTCCTGGTTAGACATGTTGGCAGGTGTGACATATGTAGAGATAACTGTTACCTAGCAACCATAATGATTAAGGGTCAAAACTTGTCAAAATTACACAGTAATTATGATCAGACTAATATAAATAAATGACAGCATCTTTATTTTGTTACATTAATGTTTAAACTAGCAGAAAAATACCTTCCATTGTCGAAAATCGCAATTAATTAGTATTGTTATTATAACTGTCACAGTGTCAACAGTAATATAAGTATAATACCAATACTACAACCAATACTGATACTATACTACATGGCTGTTACTTATAATATGGCTACTATTGCAAGCGTCATTCATCAACGTAAGTATTTCAAAGTACACATTAAAGATGCACTGTGCAACTTTCCGGGCGGAGGGTCTACCACCATGGAGATGTTATTTTGCCTGTAATTTTCTATTTCCATAGAGAAAAGCACCATGGTGATTTACAGGTCCGCTTTGTGGAGAAGTGGGCCCGCTTACAGCAGAATGTATATTTTTCAAGGTACCGTTTTATTGTAAAAACACCTATAATTAAATAAAAGTTGCATAGTGCATCTTTAAGAATATAATTTCTCTATATATAGGTCAAATCTCCACTTCAGTTGTGTTAACATGAATAATGGATTTAAGCTGAAGCAAGCCAAAGCAAGATTAATAAAAAAAATAAATAAATACAAACAACAAAATAAACAAAAGTTACTTAACATGCATCATTAATCCAACATGCAACTACACCTGTACAAAAACCTCCCAAAAATCCTTAAAAAATATGTATAAAATTAAAAAAAAAAAAAAAAAAAAAGACCCTATACAGTCACATTTAGAATACTGACACAAGGTTAAGTTCTGTCATTATTTTATCATATTATAAACTCCCAATTCTATTTTATTTCAAATTAATTACTCAAAAATATTGCAGAAATTGATATGACAAAAGCTAGTGCTAATATATATTTAAAGATGACTGAACTTAAACTGGGATTTGTTTGTAAGTAGCATTATTATTA
Organism: Taenioides sp. WSHXM2023; assembly: GCA_029959045.1. Lineage (NCBI taxonomy): Eukaryota > Metazoa > Chordata > Actinopteri > Gobiiformes > Gobiidae > Taenioides > Taenioides sp. WSHXM2023. Next base: position 2,505,579 of record CM057104.1, read on the forward strand.
GTGGTCCTTACCTTGTTGGGAAACGTGGCTCATATTCTTCCACCCCCTGCTGAAGAAAAACAAAACATACTAATTAATAATTCTCCAAGTAATTTTTTATTTCAGAAAATACCCTTTTATTTATTTCATTGTATTGGCATTTTACTTTAGAAATATGCAGTTACAAAACATGCCACCAGATGGAGACAGAGTTTTTACTACAATATGGTAATAAATAAAGGTTTGGTTTAGATAGATATTTTACTGGTTAAAGTGGTTCCATTAAAAGAAATCTAAAATACTCGAAGCAATACTTAAAGGTGCACTATGTAACTTTTCTGCTTAGCCTAGAATGTTCTACCTCCATTGAAAGAGGCTGATGAGCTTTGAGTCATGTTATAATATTGTTACCTCCTCAAAAACATACCTGCAGTTGTGTTTTGTTTCATTCACACACTTTATTATTAGTCTGTCTACATCTCCAAAAGCTGAAAATGCTCTGTTCCACCTTGTGATGTCATGTAGTGGTAGTTTTCATATTAGCAGCTACCTATTACCTTTTATTCAACAGCGATTGGAAATTTCAGGGCTGAAATTATCCAAATGTTTCTAGTGAAGGTGTAAGGAGTTTAAAAACACAGTGGAGTGTTTCCTGTTTGAGAGAAGAACTCAATATGCAGGATTTGTGTGTTAAACATGAATGAAACAAAACACAACTCGAGGTAAGTTTTTGATGAGGTAACAGCATTACAACATGGCTAAAAGCTCACGAGAGTCAATTCTGCGTAATATCAGAACTTTAATGCCGGACTCCAAACTTCCTCATTTGTCTATATTCTGTTATTGGTTTTATATATATGTTATGTATTCCGTTAGCTTGTCACATCTGTGCTGAGGAAGTGTGTTTTAAATGTCAGAGCTAGAATCACTGCGCGGTAATGAGAGAATCGCCCACCACACGGCGTCCAGGTGAGAAGTGGGATGTTGTATAAGCCTTTGAATATTAACCACACACCAATATAAAAGAGCCTTCAATCAGAACAGCGGTGACTTATGCAATGTAAAGAAATGATGGTTTCTTTCAGTTTTATAATGAGAAAACCTTTCACTTCCTACAAATCATCGCACTTCCGGTTAAAGGTGCACTGCGTAACATTTCTAGTGGAGGGTCCGCCAGCTGCTTATCTCCATGGAAATGTTATTGCCGGTTACAGCACTACGATACATTACAGTTCAGACCTGTGGAGAGTCGCCCCTATTCACAGATGTATTTTTGAGCAGTACAAACACCTGTAATGAATAAATGCTAGATAAGATAAGATAAGATAAGATAGATAAGATAAGACTTTATTGATCTCACAGAGGAGAAATTCACTTGTGACAGAAGCTCACAGTCAGGGGACAGTATAGTGCAAAAAGTTGTGAAAAATTGTGCAAACACTCAGAACAATAAGTAAATAAAAAATAAAATCACAATAAATATTAACATATTTACAACATCAGGTAGCTCTTATGTACAGGGAGTGAAAGAAATGTAAATATATAATAAAACATATCTCTTATATAATATATATATATGTAAAAGAATACAAATATACAAATATATAAATATATAATCTGAGGACAGTGGAGGCGGTTACTGATGAGGTGACATGGTTACAGGTTATTGCACTGGTTATTGCACAGGTTATTGCACTGGTTATTGCACAGGTTATTGTAAGTGTTAAACAGTGGAGTTGTACAGTCTGACAGCAGTGGGGATGAAGGACCTGCGGTAGCGTTCCTTCTTACACTGAGGGTGCCTCAGTCGGCCGCTGAAGGTGCTGCTCAGTTCCTCTACAGTCCGGTGCAGAGGGTGAGAGGTGTCGGCCATGATGGATGTGAGTTTGGCCAGCACCCTCCTCTCACCCACCTCCTCCACAGACTCCAGAGGACAGCCCAGGACAGAGCTGGCTCTCCTGACTAGTTTGTTCAGTCTTTTCCTGTCCCGCTCTGTGCTGCTCGGGGCCCAGCAGACAACAGCGTAGAGGAGAGCAGAGGCCACCACAGAGTCATAAAAAGTCTTGAGCAGGGGCCTGCACACTCCAAAAGAACTCAGTCTCCTCAGAAGGTGGAGGCGACTTTGGCTCTTCTTGTACAGGGCGTCAGTGTTGTGGGACCAGTTCAGTTTATTGTTGAGGTGAACACCCAGGTACTTAAAACTGTCCACTGTCTCTATGTCCTGTCCCTGGATGTTCACCGGTGAGGGAAGTAGTGTCCTTCTCCCGAAGTCGATCACCATCTCCTTGGTCTTACTGGTGTTAAGGCACAGGTGGTTGTGCTCACACCAGTCCACAAAGTCCCTGATGACCGATCGGTACTCCAGCTCATTCCCCTCAGACACACAGCCCACAAGGGCCGAGTCGTCAGAGAACTTCTGGAGATGGCAGGTGTCCGTGTTGTAGGTGAAGTCCGAGGTGTAGATAGAGAAGAGGAAGGGTGAAAGGACAGTTCCCTGTGGGGCCCCAGTGCTGCAGACAACCACCTCTGACTCACAGCCGCGCAGCCTCACATACTGCGGCCGGTCAGTGAGGTAGTCGATGGTCCAGGCGGCGAGATGTCCGTTCACTCCGGCGTCCTCCAGCTTCCCCCGCAGCAGTGCCGGCCTGATGGTGTTGAAGGCGCTGGAGAAGTCAAAGAACATGACTCTCACAGCGCTCCCGGCAGTCTCCAGGTGGGTGAGCGCCCGCTGCAGCAGGTAGATGACGGCGTCCTCTACTCCGATGTTGGGCTTGTAGGCAAACTGCAGCGGGTCCAGAGTGGAGCTCACCACGGAGCGGAGGTAGCTGAGGATCAGCCTCTCCATGGTCTTCATGAGGTGAGAGGTCAAGGCGACTGGTCTGAAGTGGGCCGGTTCCCTGGCATGTGTTGTTTTTGGAACTGGTACCACACAGGAGGTCTTCCACAGGACAGGGACCTTCTCCAGGCTGAGGCTCAGGTTGTAGATGTAGCAGAGAACCTCACAGAGCTGGTCCGCGCAGGTCCTCAGCAGCCTGGGGCAGATGCCATCTGGTCCTGCAGATTTTCTCTGTTTCAGCCGCCTCAGCTCTCTCCTCACCTGATCCGGTGTGATGTAGACGGAGGAGTAAGGGGGGGACTGGGGTGGACTGCCGGGGGTGGGGGGCAGAGGGGGGCTGGTGCTGGGAACAGTCAGTGTGAAATGAGCTGGAGACGTGGGTGGTAGGGGGCGGGGGGTGGGTGCAGTCGGTCCGGGAAGGGGGGATGTGTCCAGTGGCCTGGGGGTGTGTGAAGAGGGGGGATCCGAGAAAGAGGCAGAGGGGATGGGGGGACAATCAAAACGGTTGAAATAAACGTTTAGTTCATCCGCCCAGCGCTGATCTCCATCAGATGTCCCTCTGGTGTTCTGACCAAATCCTGAGATGTTCTTCAGACCTCTCCACACATCCCGCACGTTGTTCTGGGCCAGCTGCTCCTCCATTTTCTTCCCGTAATCCTTCTTGGCCCGACGAATCCTCCACTGAAGCTCCCGCTGGACCCTCTTCTGCTCCTCTCTGTCCCCTGAGATGAAAGCCCTCTTCTTCTGGTTCAGGAGGTCTTTGAGCTCAGGGGTGACCCAGGGGTGGTTGTTGGAGAAGCACCGCACCCTCCGGGTTGGCACAGTGCTCTCCACGCAGAAGTTGATGTAGTCCGTGATGCAGTGGGTCAGGCCATTGATGTCATCTCCATAAGAGCTGCTGAACATGTTCCAGTCTGTGGTCTGGAAACAGTCCCTCAAACTCTCATTGGCCTCTTCAGTCCACAGCTTCACAGACAGCTTCCGCGCAGGTCCTCTTCGCACCTTTGGTGTGTATTGCGGGAGCAGTTTGACGAGGTTGTGGTCTGAGCGTCCAAGCGGGGGGAGGGGGACGGAGGTGTAAGCGTCTTTGATGTTCGCATACAGGAGGTCCAGAGTCCTATTGTCTCTCGTGGGGCACGTGACGTACTGTGTGTAAGTGGGGAGAATGGCGGACAGGGAGACGTGGTTGAAGTCCCCGCTGATTAAAACCAGGGCTCTGGGATGCCGGGTCTGCATCAGCGCTACGCTGTTGTGGAGTTGTTCACAGGCCGCCGTCGCATCGGCGGAAGGGGGGATATACACACAATACGTGATCACGTGTGAGAATTCCCTCGGCAGGTAATACGGCCGCATGCCCACTGCGAGCAACTCAATGTCCGGGGTACACAGCTGTTGCTTGACGTACACGTTAGCCGGGTGGCACCACCGCTCATTCACAAACACCGCCAGCCCGCCTCCCTTCTTCTTACCGCTCCTAGCGGCAGTTCTGTCCGCCCGCTTCAGTGTAAATCCCTCCTGGTTAATCACAGAGTCTGATATGTGTTCATTCAGCCACGTCTCCGTAAAACACATCACGCTGCAGTCCCGGTACTCCCGCTGATGCCGGGTCAGTGCGGTGAACTCCTCGGTCTTGTTGGAGATGGAGCGGACGTTTCCCATAACCACCGAAGGCAGATACGGTCTCCGTTTTTTCCGTCCACCTCTGCACCCTCTTCTCTTCCTCTGTATTTCCACTGGGACCTCGGGTTTCCCGGTGTGGAGCAAAGCGGGGCCGCGTAGACCGAGGAGCGCATCACGTTCGTATTTGATGCGCTCCGAGCCGTGGCTGAATGGAGTCCCAGACGCAGATCCAAAAAGTGTGAAAAAGACTACAGCGAGCAATAAAACTGTAGTCAGAGTAGGTTTCCCATGTGCGAAACTGCACGATGTTTCACCCACTCTAAAGAAAAGACGAAAAAAGTGTCTATGTACAAGTAAATAGACGAAAAGAAAGAAAAAGGGGTTCAGAGCTTCTGTTACTCGCAGCTGGCATCCCAGCGCCATCTTGAAGATGGATATGTTTAAAGCCATACCAGGGAACATTCCAGGCAAAGCAATAACATCTCCATGGAGACAAGTAGGTAGGCGGACCCTGCGCAGTGCACCTTTAATATTAGAAAACTGAAGCAATACCAGACAGTTGTTAGGCCTGTCATTATAACAAATTATTATCAAGAAAAAATACAAAATGCTCTTTCTGGTCAAATTGTGCTGAAATAAAGCTCAGATTAACAGTAACACAACTTCAGACAGAGCAGTGCCCACAGTTAGCTTCACACCCCCACGGAATTTCAATAAAATCAGCTGCAAAGTATCAATTGAAACCAAACCATAAAGCAGAATTATCCCCCCAAAAGTATTCTAAATGTACATACAATAATGTTAAAAAAAATCTCATCGAAACTCATTGTAAAACAGAAAAATAACAAAAAAAGTTCCAGTAAAGTAAAAGTAAAAGTACCACGATAAATATTGACTGAAAAACTATTGGCTGATGCTAGCTTGTGACTGTAAGTTTATGCGTGAGACTAGAGACGTGTTTAACAGCACAAAGATCGCGTTAAATTAAAGCTCAGATTAAAGTCTGATTCTTCTTCAGACGAAGCAGTGCCTACAGTTAGCATCCCACCACCAGGGAATATTGATGACAAAGTATCACTATGTAAAAAATTCAATTCAGTTTTAAAACTACCAGAAAATACAGTATACAATTGAATATCATGAAAAATAAGTATATAAATATTTTTTGTCACTCATTTCCGAAAGTCAAACCCGTATATTATATAGACTCAGGAAAAACTACACATCCCAATGAAGTTTGTTAAGTTTTTGTGTGTGGTCCTGACCTGTGAGAAGCCTGGTCCGGTCACACTGTAGGGCCTGTGTCTGTGCAGAGTCTGGGAGGACATCCGGAGCGTGTAGTCTGGAGCGGGCAGTGCCACCTCCTCTCTCTCCAGGAGGTTCCCAGTGCTGCTGCTTTTACCATGGTGCAAACTGAAAACAACACATTTAAACAATACAACTTTTTACGTACTTTTTATGTAACTTTTTGGTTGGGGGTCTGTCACCTGCTTGTTGATAATATGATCCATGATTAGGTATTATTAAGAATTTGCCAATACGATACATACCTCAATACATAGGCCACGATACGATACAATGCACTTTCGATTAGATGCGATATATTTCAAATCGCAGCTAAATCATGGCTGTGATTTTTAAAGTATTTGTTAAACCACTTCTTGTGCAAAGTTCATATGAAACACTCCCATTTTAATCATCAAAATATGAAAATATGAATATGTCAAATCTGCTGCATAAAAGAGTTTACTTCCTCTAAACAAGCAACAAAACTGTAGCACTGTAACAAAATAATTTAAGAAAATATACCAAAAAAATACTCTTGGCGATATATATCGATTCAGCAGCCCCCAATATCGATACTGTATCATCACATTAAACGACACGACATATCAATATTTTGATATTTTGGCACACATTGTCATTGCTCTGCCTGGAATGTTCCACAGTATGACATTAAACAGCTCTGCCTTACATTTATTCAATTACAGGTGGTTTTATAACTCAAAAATACCTAGAAAAACAGGCATTCTGACTGTGAGCGGGGTTGCCTCTCCATAGATCTGACCTGTAACTTGGTCTGGTTTGGTCTCCATGAAGATAGAAAAGTTTAATGCCATACTGTGAAACATTCCAGACAAAGCAATAACATCTCCATGGAGAAAAGCATTTGACAAACCCTCCAGACCAAGGTTATACTGAAAAATATTTCTGAATTTTATAATTTATAATTTTACTTCCTGGTTGGATAAGAGTAGTAGATATGACATACATAGAGGTAATTCCATAACCATTACCTAGCAACCATAATGTTTACAAGGGACAAAGCACGTCTAAATGGCACAATAGTAATGACCAAACTAATAAAATAAATCACAACACGTATATTTAGTTTTTGATGTAAATAGAGGTATTCAGTTTCAGAACTTACCTCTACTTCCTGTATTTTTGTACTTTTCTTTTTCTTTCAACTTTTTTTAATAGCATATTTAAAGGTGCAATGTGTAACTTTTCTGGTGGAGGGTCCGTCAAATGCTTGTCTCCATGGAGATGTTATTGCTTTGCCTGGAATGTTTCACAGTATGGCATTAAACCTTTCTACCTTTATCTGTGGAGAGGCAACCCCGCTGACAGTCAGAATGTCTGTTTTTCTGGGTATTTTTGAGCAATAAACCACCTGTAATTAAATAAATGAAAGGTAGAGCTGTTTAATGTCATACTGTGGAACATTCCAGGCACTTTAATGTCCACAAATGTAATAAACCAGATTTGTGTTTGCTTCAAACTCTAATTGCCTCTAATGCGATAAAGATTTAGTTCTTTTAATTTGAACATACTGAGATGCCAGTGAATGCCCATTGAAAACTGTAAGTCAAGTTAATATGACTATTTTAATACTCACTTGTGAACTCTGAGATGCCTCATGGAATCGGCCTCTGTCTCAGTAATGACTCGAGTGTAGGAGAACGGGAACCAGCCACGCCTGAAGAAGATAAAATAAGATTTACTCAACATTCAGTGGTCGTGTTGTAAATGTACTTTGGCATGTCTTCAGTGTAGTAACCAATGGGTAGTAGTTGTAATCAAGTTGTTTTTAACTCTAGTGAAGGTGTATGGAGTATAAAAACACAGTGGAGTACTTCCTGTATTACCACATGACAACACAATATTTTTGTTTGTTTTATTTTTCAGCTTGAGAGCCTAAATATGCAGGGTTTATGTGTTAAGGATATGTAAATGAAACAAAACACAACTCCAGCTATGTTTGTGATGAGGAAACAACACTGTAAAATAGATCAGAAAACAGCGTAATACGAGCCCTTTAAGGAAAGGCTCAGTACTTGATTTGTATTTCAATCATAATTAACACAGTGGCCAGGTTTGAGATGACATCGCAGCATTCAAAAGGTCAACGATAGGTCAATATTAGTCAATACAGATGGGGTGCAGCTATCATTGATCATGATAATGAGTATCTAGTTTCCATAGTGGTTTTAGTATTGATTATTATCTGGATATAGATCTTTTGAAAACTCCTCAGACTTATTTTGTGGTGTAACTGACTCACATTCTCGTCTTTTCGCTCTCCCCGTAGTGCCACCCGTCCCTGGCCTCGGGCACTAAGAGGGTGATGACGTCGCCCTCGGAGAAGCTCAGGAGGGTGCTGTTGTCGCCGGCCGCGTGGGAGAAGACCGCCTGAACCCGGGTCCGTCCGTTCCTCTCCAGACCCGCCGCCATCGAGCTGGAGCGAGGCAGCGTGCGCGTCTCCACTGTGTCACAAAAGGATTAATTAAGTAAGTAAAGGTGTAACTTTTTGATTGATGGTCCGTCACCTGCTTGTTTCTATGGATACTAGGGATGTAACAATAACCAAAATATTGTGATGTCGTATTGTTAAAGGTCTCACAATAATATCGTGGGCCATCTCAATATATTGAATAACAAGTCTTTTCACTTAAATTAACAGTTATGGTGCAGCAATAGCTAAAAACAGAGAGAACTACATAGACCATGATCCTTTGCTCCATTTCAGTGCTACATTCAGACTACATGAAAAAATAAGCACTTTGAAATCTTAGCTCTTTAGATTAAGTCTTGTCAAGGTATTTTAAGAGGAAAAATTAGCAAATTCACAGTTTAGTTAGCCTCCGCAAAATACTGCAATAAATACTGTACCATGAGATGCTTATCGTGAAAATATCGTACCGAGAGATTTGGATATCGTTACATCCCTAACGGATATGTCATTGCTCTGCCTGGAATGTTCCACAGTATGACATTAAACAGATCTACCTTACATTTGTTCAATACAGGTGGTTTTATAGCTCAAAAATACCTAGAAAAACAGACATTCTGACTGTGAGCGGGGTTGCCTCTCCACAGATCTGACCTGTAACTTGGTCTGGTTTGGTCTCCATGAAGATAGAAAGGTTTAATGCCATACTGTGAAACATTCCCGACAAAGCAATAACATCTCCATGGTGAAAAAGCATTTGATGGACCCTCTACCGTAAAAGTTACACAGTGCACCTTTAAATGGAATTGGTATTAAACCTTTCTATCACCATGGAGACCAAACCAGACCAAGTTGCAGTTCAGGTCTGTGGAGAGGCGACCCTGCTGTCAGTCAGAATGTCTGTTTTTCTAGGTATTTTTGAGCCGTAAATCCACCTGTAATTTCATAAATTTCAAGTTCCGGGCAGATCCATAGAAAGAAGCAGGTGACGGACCCTCCACCAGAGAAGTTACACAATGCACCTTTAAATATTATATAGTGTTTTTATATACACAGTTACAATAAATTCTTACTGTGCGCGGTCTTGCTCTTCTGAGGAGCAGCTTTGCGTACGGGCAGAGTGTTGGAGTAAACCTCATGTCTGTGGGTTTGGGGCGACGCTTTGCCCTGAGACACTTTAGACTCCATCCACTGCTGATAATCGTCTGCAGCATGAGCCCCGTTCATCACCGGCATCTACGACAGAAAGAAGATGTACAATGAAAACATAGAATAACAAAGTGACTATACATGGTGACGTTAAAGGGCCCAGATTAGGCTATTCTCTAATCTATGTTATAATGTTGTTTCCTCATCAAAAACATACCTGGAGTTGTGTTTTAGGGTTAGGGTTAGGGGTTCACACAAGTTTAACACACAAACCTGGCATATTTAGGCGCTCCATCTTGTGATGTCATGTGGTAAAACACAAAGTGCTCCACTGTCTTTTCTCCATAACAACTCCATACACCTTCACTACATCATTTGGATAATTTCAGCCCTAGAATTGCCAATTTCAACTGAACTAAAGGTAAAAGGTAACCATTAACCTGAAAACTACTGCTTCATGACATCACAAGGTGGAACAGAGCATTTTGAACTTTGGAGATGCAGACAGTTTTGTGTAATATTTAAGTCAATGTTTTGTTTGTAACTGTGTAACTTTCTGTAGGTGGAACTTTACCTGCATGATTCCATGGAAATAGAAAGTTAAAAGCACTTTAGACCCCGGTCTATTTTTATACCTTATTTTAACGCCATACTGTGGCATATTAGACAAAGGAATAACATTTCCATGGAAACAAACAGGAAGGGGCCCTTCTTCCAGGCCAAAAATGAGTCAGGTTTGTGGAGATGCAAGCCAGTTATGAGTGAAGTCACCTGTTTTTCAATGCAATAAAAACAAACAAATTTTTATTTTCGTCTATGTTTTGACTAAAAAGTTACACACCGAGGCTTGAAGTGTAATGGTGATTTTTCTGACCAGACATTTTATGCAATATAGATTTGCTTTTCAAATCAGAATACAGCTATTTCTAGTTACTGCTAGTAACTTTTAAGATGGGTTCACACTTGGTTTGGCCCAGTTAGATCCTGATCTAGACTTGGTTTGGTCCTGGATTTGGTCCCTGTTTAGTCCTTATTTTGCTGTGTTGTGTATGTCATAGAAATGGTAGATAAGACTGTTTTGATGTTAGTAATAATTATACATTAGCTGCCAATTAATGGGCTGAAAATCTGCAGTTCACAGCTGTTACATAAGACTCTGCATCGCCGCGGTAACCAGGTCAAAACAGGAAGTAGGTCAGGAGAAAATGATTAATTGAACGTCTATGTTTGGATTAAACAGGAACAAACAAAACCTCCGGGACAGCGAGAGGAGAAGACGAAAAATGTGTGACAAAATGAAAAAATGTAAAATCATCTTTATGAAATGACAACCTAGCCTGTCCGTGGTTTTCAGTTTCAGTTATAGGCGCCATTTTGAGGACTGTTAACGATTCAAAAAGATAGAATATTTTGTTTTGAATTGTTAATTGGCAGCAGTGCAGATTTGTGACAGACTTTGACACCCACGTATACAATGTCTATTTAGCAGTGTAAAATGCTTGGAATAATTGGAGTACTAGGCCTATAAAGTATTATAGTTTTTACTTTGGCGATGTAGATGCTGACATGCTAACATCTAATTCATAAATAAATGAAACTAAATTATATTAGTCCTACTCCTTTTCCTACTACTACTATTACTATTACTACTACCACCACTACTACTATTACTACTACTATTAAAGCTCAGATTAAAGTTTAACAAAACCTCAGACAGAGCAGTGCCTACAGTTAGCATCACACCCCCAGGGAAAGTTAATGGCGCAGCTGTAAAGTTTCAGTAACACTAACCTGTTGGCTCATGGCTCCTCCGGCTCTGAGGGCAGCCAGCTCCGGGGGCAGGGGCAGAGCTTTAGCCCCAGGGAGAGGCTCGGAGATGGGCACGGCTCCGCTCATCTGCTGGGCCAGGAACATGGCACGATCCGGCAGCTTGTTTGGCTCCACACACGCCTGCTGCCACATGGGAAGCTTCTGAGACAACAGCTCCTTACCCTGGACCAGAGAGAAAGAAATCAGGGTTATGTGAACACAGAGAGCAAGAGGTTTTTATTTTTTATTTATTTTATTTCAATCCAAATCCATTTTATTTCTACAACACATTTTATAAACAGAACAGTTTCCAAAGTGCTGCACAGGATCATATTAAACGTGTATTTGTAACTTTTCTGGTGGAGGGCCGTCAAACGCTTTTCTCCATGAAGATTGTATTGCTTTATCTGGAATGTTTCACAATATGGTATTAAACCTTTCTATCTTCATGGAGACCAAATCAGATCAATTTATAGGTCAGATCTGTAGAGAGGCGACCCCGCTCACAGTCAGAATGCTTGTTGTTTTTTTTTTTTTTGTTATTTTTGAGCTACAAAACCACCTGTAATTGAATAAATGTAAGGTAGAGCTGTTTAATGTCATACTGTGGAACATTCCAGGCAAAGCAATAACAGCTCCATGGATACAAGCGGGTGACGGACCCTCCCCCAGAAAAGTTTAATTTATTCATACCCACTGTTGTTTTTAATACCTTTGTTGTTTTTCTTTGGAAACTGTTTGTAAAATGTGCTATAGAAATGAAGTTTGGATTTGAAGATGACAAATTTTAATGTTGAACTATGTAAACACATGGAGATGTTGCAGCGAATGTTCCACAGTATGGCTTTAAAGGTACCTACTAGTATATTGCAAGTATTTCATTATGGGTGCTTTAATTGGGCTGATATTTTGAGACGATTTTCATTTTCACTGAACTTTGTCATTTGATTTGATTTCAAATTCATCCACAGCCCTGTTTTACTACAAACTGGAGATGAGAGATGCACACTCACATTTTGTGCAGTGTCCTCTTCACACAAACGTACTCAAATAAAACATTACTGATTGACCAAAATAAAATATCAACCTCTGCTTGAGCCCCTGCAGTTGCTCGACCTCAGGGTTCATAGGTAAAACAGGGTCAGATCAGGATGTGCAAAAAGAGTGATTATTTTAAAATGAAAGTCAATGAGGAAAATGAAGATGAAAGATCGGCTTTTAGTCAATTAAAACTTGTTGACAGCAGCAATTTTAAATGGCATTTTCAAATATCAGGCGATGCAGTCGAGATCTTCAGGTCAAAGTTCCGGGAATAAACAACTAAGCATAACTGTTATCTGCATAACATTTAGAGTGGAGGGTCTGCCACTTAACTGTCTCCATGGAAATGTTATTGTTTTGTCTAGAATGTTCCACAGTACAGATTAAACCCATCTATCATGAGGGAGACAAGCAGGTTACAGCACTACGCTACATTACAGTTCAGATCTGTGGAGAGTTGCCCCTATTCACAGAAGGAATTATTGTGTTTTTAATGTCACAACATGGAACATTCTCCAGGCTAAGCAATAACATCTCCATGGAGACAAGGTAGCAGACCCTCCATCAGAAAAGTTGTGCAGTGGACCTTTAAATATGTAATGTGAAATGTTGAAACTTTATAATACAGTAAATCATATGAACAAAACTCCTTTTCGTCCTACTACTGCTACTGCTACTGCTACTACTGCTGCTACTGCTACTACTACTACTGCTACTACTACTACTACTACTACTCACATTTCTCAAACTCCAGAGAGGCAAATCTTAGTTGTAATCAATGTGTCTGAGCAAACACACAAACTCCCTGAGCATTCCCCGTGAGCAACATCCAACACGCACACTGTGGCCACCCCAGTATCACACCTGAGATCATCGCAAGTTACAGCTCATTCATCAAATTACTGCACTTATTTCTGTTAGATTACTTTTAATACAACACATTTTTTGGTCCACTTAGAATGACAAAGACAAAAATCTTGTTGTTCATGAGCTTTGTGTATGTTGTATGTCAGTGTGAGGGTCCTGCTGTGGTCACATTATGAAACACAGAACATTACAATATTTAGAAAAATAACCTCATAAATAAAATTAAACTATAGTGTATAAACCTGTAAAACCACATGAAGAGACTGATAAATACAGCCTGCATATAGCTGCAGATTGTAAGACCTATACGCCACTATAAGATGGATCATCTTTCCCGAAATAATGATCTCCAAATAAGTATAAATTATTATCACTTTATATCTTGCTTTTTAATCATTAGCCTACTTAAGTAATTTTGTGTGAGTGACAGAGCTCTGTGGTATAACGCTCTGGGGAGAGGCTTTACACTTTGATAAACTCCTGTCTTTTTGGCTCATAAAAAACTACGGCTTGGACAGAAACAAAGCAAAGAGGCGAGGATTACATTATGGCTCTACTGGTCTCCTCTTCATGTGTTCTTCCCTCCATCGAATGTGTGTGGCAGCGCTCCCAACGACTGGTGCGGACCCGCCGCTCTGGGCAGCAGCAGCTCTGGCCGCGGGGTTTGTAGTTGGCTTGTCTCTAACGCGTGTGAACATTCACGTGTGCAACCTGAATCCATCAGATCGATCGTTCCGTGCGTCAAACCAGCGCTGCGTTTATCAGTTCAGGTTAGATTTTATTTTATGCACTGCAGAGAATTTGATGTGCGCGCTGAACGTCTGGGCAGTGCGCATTTGATCATAACAGGGGCCAAGTGATATCTCCTCTCTTTTATATCTAATCTAGAATTTACTAAAAATCAGTCTGCAATGAAATAACTTTTCTTGAACGTGTATTTGTCATTAGCATAATTAGCAGCAGCCGTTAAAAGCAGGACAGGAAGTGATGTCGTGGCTGTATTGTATAATTTCCTGCTGTTGGCGTGTTTTAGTGGCGGCGGTGGCGGTTGGTGTCTGTCAGTGGTGCTTCACTCACTCCCACTCGCTCCATCTGAACTCAGTGTTCCTGCAGAAGTAGGTCACCTCTCCCCCTCCCCACATCCACCGTCAGCCTCTCATCAATGGAGTCCAGCCAGGGACAAAATTCAACCAAATAAGTCCAAATAACTATAAATGAAATATTAACATCTAACTCATAACTATTTAACGGTGCATTGTGTAACTTTTTTGGTAGAGGGTCCGCCACCTGCTTGTTTCTATGGATATGTCATTTTTCTGCCTGGAATGTTCCACAGTATGACATTAAACAGCTCTGCCTTACATTTATTCAATCATAGGTGGGTTTATAGCTCAAAATACCTAGAAAAACAGGCATTCTGGGGGTGCCTCTCCACAGATCTGACCTGTAACTTGACCTGGTTTGGTCTCCATGACGATAGAAAGGTTTAATACCTTACTGTGAAACATTCCAGACAAAGCAATAATCTGTCAAATGCTTTTCTCCATGGAGATGGTATTGAGAAATTAAACCTATCTCAAGGGAGACAACTAGCAGCTACATTACAGGTCAGATCTGTGGAGAGGCAACCCTGTTCATAGAGAAAATTATTGTAATTATTGTAAAATTACTCATACCGTGGACTTGTATGCAGATAAATTAAATGCTGTAGATCATAGCAGGCAAAGCAATAACATCTTTATGGAGTCAAACAAGTGGCAGGCCCCCCAGAAAAGTTCCACAGAGCAACTTTAGTGCAGCGTCCATCAAATACTTTTCTCCATGGAGATGTTATTGCTTCGTTGAATGTTTCACAGTACGGCATTAAACTTTTTATCTTCATGGAGACCAAACCAGACCAAGTTACAGGTCAGATCTGTGGAGAGGCGACCCTGCTCACAGTCAGAATGTCTGTTTTTCTAGGTATTTTTGAGCTATAAACCCACCTGTAATTGAATAAATGTAAGGCAGAGCTGTTTAAAGTCATACTGTGGAACATTCCAGGCAGAGCATTGACATCCATGGAAACAAGAAGATGGCAGAAAAACTACACAGTGCAGCTTTAATTCATGCAGAGCACAGTTGGGTCTTACCTTGCCGTGGAAGCTGGTGGTGTTTTTGGCGAGAGCACACTGACGGTCAACCAGGAAGCAGTACCTCCTCCTCTCCTCGGACAGCGCGTTCTTGTACCCCTCGGCGATGTAGCTATCCAGTTCACTCTGCTTGTTACTGATGGCTTCAACAAACTGTGGAAGAGAAAAAATATGAAAATTAAATGAAAAGAAATGAGAAAAACATACAATATTTGATAACTAATACTTATAGGACCCATATTACGCTAGTTTCTATGTTATAATGTTGTTTCCTCATCCAAAATGTATCTGGAGTTGTGTTTTGTTTCATTCACACATGTTTAACACACAAACCCTGCATATTTAGGCTGAGTTCTTTTCTCAAACAGAAAACACCACCTTATGATGTCATGGTGTAGTCCAGGAAGTGCTTCAGTGTGTTTTTAAACTCCATAGACCTTCACTAGAGTCAATTGGATAATTTCAGCCCTGGAATTTCTCTATACTGAACAAAAGGTAACCACTTCATGACATCACAAGGTGGGACACAGCATTATGAGCTTTGGACATGCAGACAGACTAATAATAATGAATAACTCACAACATGTTTGAATGAAACAAAACACAACTCTGGGTATGATTTCGATGAGGTAACAGCATTGTAACATGGGTTAAAGCTCACAAGAGTTCATTTTTACATAATATAGCATCTTTAGTATGTATTTTGGCACAATAATATCTGTTAAATTAAACTAAAAGATGTACATGCCTTCATTTACTAGTCAAACTGTGCAAAAGTAAAGATTTCACAGAAACTAAACCAAGACAAACCCAAGTCTAATGTAGGATCTAAACCATGAATACTCTCTTTTTGTCAAATATTCTTTCAAAACAGTGAATTTCTACACAATGGGGAACCTTGTGCTGTGGTGATATATTTATTTTATCACTCAAAAGCCAAAAAGCCTCAAAAAGGCAGCCACTTTAGCAGCCAACCACTCTGTTGCCATGATAAGAAAAATGGGAGAAAATTGAGTCAGGGGCAAAGAATAGCTTAAAGGGCCTATATAACGCTATTTTCTGATCTATGTTATTTCTTCATCAGTCTGTTCCACCTTGTGATGTCATGTGGTAATACAGAAGTGTTCATTGTGTTGTTAAACTCCATACTCCCTACATTTGAATCATTTAGATAATTTCAGCCCAGGAATCGCCAGTCTTTACTAAACAAAGGGTAAAGGTTAGCTGTGAAAACTTGCATGCCTTTATTTTAGTCTTTATTATCTTTTGGATAAAAAGTTACATGGTGGGGGTTTAAATACTACTTAATAATGTTCATAATGTTTGTAGTTGTTTTTTTTTTTTCCTCTCTCATGCAGGTGTAAAGGTGACTGTGAAGAGGAGGCGTTTGAATTCAGAAGAGAGGGGCATCTAGTCAATCAACTTTTTCTTAATTTTCATACTTTTTTAACAGCTAAACTAAATCGATTTGCCTAAAGGAGTGCTACACTGTGAAATATCTTTGTCACTTTTCAGATGGAGGTGTAAAAGTAGTTGTAAAACGTGTCTCCGTTGTGGCTCAGAGAATGATGTGTTGATACTTCCTTGTCATTTCCGTTAGCTCCTGTCTCAATGTGGCACCGAAAGTGTTATGCAAGAAGAAGTCTGCTCATTAAAACCTCTGATGCAGCCACCTTATTTCCTGCTCACTGTTGTTCATTCAAAATTATACAACTATGAGAACTGCAACATTATCTGTAACTATAAAAACTATATTAAAGGTCCCATATTACGCAAAAATGACTCTTGTGAGCTTTAAAGGGGCACTGTGTAACTTTTCTGGTGGAGGGTCCATGACTGTTTCTCTCCATGAAGATAGGAATGTTCCACAGTATGGCATTACACTTATTTATCTCTACGGAGACAGCAGTGACACCACAGGGCGAGGTTACATGTCAGATCTGTGGAGAGGTGAGCCCAGTGAATGAAGAATGCAAGTTTTTAGGTCAATACATACCCATGTTATTGAGTAAATGCAAGATGGATCTGTTTAAGCAAGCAGGTGGCAGACCCTCCACCAGAAAAGTTACACAGTGCATCTTTAAGCCATTGTAGAATGCTCTGTTCCACCTTGTGATGATGTCAGGAAGCGGTAGTTTTCCAGTTAACAGCTACAGTTTATCTTTTGTTCAGTAGAGATCGGCATTTCCAGGTCTGAAATCATCCAGATGATTCTAGTGAAGGTGTATGGAGTTTAAAAACACAGTGGAGCACTTTATTTATTGCCACACGACATCACGAGGTGGAACAGTTTTCAGTTTGAACAAAGAACTCAGCCTAGACATGCAGGATTTGTGTGTTAAACATGTGTGAATAAAACAAACACAACTCCAGGTCTGTTTGTGATGAGGAAACATTATAACACAGATCAGAAAATAGTGTAGGTATTTAGGTTTCAGTATTACATCCCTGTAGTTACTATATTTAATACCACTCAGGCTGAATAAAAACAAATACTGTAGTCTTTCCTGTTTACCACACCTGTACATCAAAATATAGCTCCCTTTCTTGTACTTTTGACAGATTTAATTTCGCTTAATCGTGTATAGCTTTATTGCATAACAGGGTACACCGCTGGTCTCTTCTCTTTTGCTTGAATGGAGAGCTTTAAAGAGCCTCTGCTTCTTTTGAATATGGCATGAATATGATGGGGCCATAATAAGCCAATCAGGACACATTGGGGAGCTGAGAAGCAAAGCTGCTGACCCCTATAGCACATTTAAAGGGAAAGAAGAGGGGAGGAAAGGGAAGGAAAGGAGAGGGGGAGCAAGGCTTGGTCCACTAACAATAGATTGGATAGATTTAATATGGTTTGCAGAGGAGGTAAAGGTAAAGGAGTGTTTAAAGGGCCCATATTACGCTTTTCTATCTATGTTATAATGTTGTTTCCTCATCAAAAACATACCTGGATTTGCGTTTTGTTTCATTCACACACAAACCCTTCATATTTAGGCTGGGTTCTTCTCACAAACAGAAAAAACTCAAAGTGCTCCACTGTGTTTTTGAACTCCATACACCTGCACTAGAATCATTTGGATAATTTCAGCCCTGGAATTGCCAATCTCTATTTAACTAAAAGGTAAAAGGAGCTGTTAGCATGAAAACTACTGCTTCATGACATCACAAAGTGGAAAGGAGCATTCTGGAGCTTTGGAGATGTAAATAGACTAATAATAAAATGTTACTCAAACATGTGTGAATGAAACAAAACACAACTCCAGGTTTGTTTTTGATGAGAAAACAACACTTCAACATGGCTAAAAGCTCACAAGAGTCAATTTAGATTAAAAAAAAAAAAGTATACTCAAGTAAGAGTGAAGTTACTTCAAAATAATATTACTCAAGTAGAAGTACAAAGAAGTGGTCCAAGAAATTACTCAAGTAAGTATTGGGAAAAGAACTATACAAGTAAGAGTAAATGAAAAAAAAACTGTCAGGTCGATTCTTGTGAAGGTGTATGGAGTTTATAAACACAGTGGAGCACTTCCTGTATTACAACATGACATCACAAGGTGGAACAGAGTGTTTTCTCAGCCTAAATATGCAGGTTTGTGTGTTAAATATGTGTGAATGAAACAAAACACAACTCCAGGTATGTTTGTGACGAGCAAACAACATTATAACATAGAAATGGACCCTTTAAAAACAGGTGTATTCAAGGGGATGTTTTGGGCAAATTCTTATGACCAATTTCAGTATTAGTTTCAAATTATTATTATTACTTTTTTTTTTTTCATTTTCAGAACACAAAAGGCAAAATATACAAATACACAGTTCACGGCTCTGATAATGGTTCAGTCCAGTCCCATGTGTTTCAGTGGTTGAGTCATGACTAAAAAAAGACAAAAACAAACAGCAGATTTGCTTCGTTAACAACAGTTGACTGGCCATGTTTTCATCCAACTGACAGTAAATCTTCATTATTAAACCAAGTGTCTGCTGGGTTCTCATTGGTAACGATCCAACATTTGGCAGGCTGCAGACCTCCAGAGCAGATTGTGCATATAACGTCTAGAGACACAATCATTTCACGCTGCGTCTTTTTCAAAATACAATATGGCGTCTACACATGTCCGTGGGGGTTATGGGTTCATATGAGTCACCCTATGTTTGACACTTACGATGCTAATAATAAAATGTATAGTAATATTTTTAAATGTACACCTGCTTGTTTCTATGGAGATGTCATTGCTCTTCTTGGAATGTTCCACAGTGTGACATTAAACAAGCTCTACTTTACATTTATTCTATTCCGGGTGGTTTTATAGCTCAAAAATACCTAGAAAAACAGGCATTCTGACTGTGAGTGGGGTCGCCTTTCCACAGATCTGACCTGTAACTTGGTCTGGTTTGGTCTCCATGAAGATAGAAAAGTTTAATGCCATACTGTGAAACATTCCAGACATTTCCAGATCTTTGGCCAAGTGTACAATATGGTCGTTAGGTAATAGTCATGGAATTCCCTAGAGTCATGATTTCCAACCAGGAAGTAAAATTTTAAACCGAAAAAAATTGCCAAACTGGGAATGAAATCGTAAAACTTATTAAAATCTTAAATATAATGATCTTAAGTGCGCTTTAGTCAAATAAGTACCCTAACCTGTTTAAAGGGGGATGTAATTTGAACAAAAATGTCTGTAAAGATGCTTTAAGTAACTTTTCTTCTTTTTTCTTCTGCTACCTGCTGCTATGGCGATGCTATTGCTTTGCCTGGAATGTTCCACAGTATGACATTAAACTTATCCATCTCCACACAGACAGACAGGTATGTGACACAACCAGGCCAAGTTACAGGTCAACTGTAACTGAACAGATATAAGATGGAATTTAAGGGCCCATATTTCTGCTATTTTCTGATCTATGTCGTTCAAATTGTTCAAAACTACCTCTTCATGACATCACAAGGTGGAACAGAGCATTTTGAGCTCTCAACTCATTTTGAGTTCTCAAACATGAATGAATGAAACAAAACACAGCTTCTGATATGTTTTTGATGGAAGTAACAACATTATAACATGGCTTAAAGAGTCAATTTTGCTTAATATAAGCCCTTTAAGCAATAACATCTCCATGGACACAAGCAGGTAGCCGACCTCCAACCAGAAATGTTACATAGTGCACCTTTAAAAACAAATGCATTTATCTTTAACTAACTAAAAGGTAACAGGATGTAGGAATACACTATGAATTGCAGTTACTCTGGTTGAATTAATGCTATATCTGATTATATTACATCAAATTGTAGCTGGCTGGTGTTGACCTCGCCCACCTATAACGCCTCCACATGAGAGGCTAGAGACTCAACTTACCTGAAGAACTACTGACCTGCAAACCTCATCCAGTACTATATACAATACAGTCTACAGTTATTGCTTTGCACACCAACTTTTCACATTAAGTCCTCCCACTGGCTTGTCTCTTGGTGCGGTGAGTCAGACCCAGAGATCATAACACCATTTTACTGTCCTGGATTTGTTGAGAAGTTTTGGGAAGCGTGAAAATGCCAACCAGACCATGAAGTTTCTTTGTAGATCTACTCTTTTTTTGGGTGCGTTTTTTTGCCGTAGCCATAAGAAGTTGTAGCAGTTTTCCATTCTGATCCAATTTGTGTCATTCAAACAGGAAAGACGTCAGGTATCAGGTAATGATAATGCAATTTCTACTGATGTCTTTTGATGGACGAAATTTGCAATAATTTTGTATAGAGGGAATTCAAACATGCACAGGGTTATTTTTGTAAGCCTTTTTTTGTATAAATTTCATCTTTGCACTGTTTCTCCTGAAATATATTTGTATTTCTATTTTTTTTTTATTTTTACTTGTAAATACATTTATATAATTATGCCTTATTATTATCTCCTCTCAATATCTAGGTATGATTTTATATCCCTTATATCCTTAGCATTAATTATTGTTTATTGTCATTTGTCTTTCTTATGTATTTTGTTCTTATTCTGTATATGCCCATCAAAAGGGGGTTTCAGGTAAAATAGTTGAAAGGTGTGGGGTTTAAAAGCGGAAAATTTAATCAAACCATACCCAGTATAATTGCAAATGATATCAATACTTAAAATTATTAAAAATTTGATCCAAAAAAACAAAACAGGAAAGACATCTCCTATCAGTGTAACTGTAATCCTGATTTGTGAACTCAAGCTTATAATTATTAGTTGTTAGTGGACTCTTGTCACCTGCTTGCTGTGGATTCATTTTGTGGATGATCTTCACAGAAATCGAACCCAGTGTTGAGAAAACAAAATGTCTTTGACGCAATTTCCACACTCACTAAAATATTCAGTAATGATGATAAAGGTCTGAATCAGCTTGACTCTAAAACAGAATTCTAACGTTATTACAGTAACTTGCCCCAACTGTTTTTAATGACACAGACTTGAGCGGTTTCAGGCTGCGTTCACACTCGGCCTGTTCTCCTGCCTTAGGGCGCACTCACAATTGGTGGTTTTCAGATTTTAAAATATGATAATGCCGTACTCCCACATGAGGCAAGGGCCAGTTTTCCCTGATTACATTGTACTTTGCCATTAAATATCCAAAAGGTAAATTCACAAATGTCGAACCTGTTATTTCAATCATTTACTAAACCCAAGAATTCACTGTAACATAAACATAAACACAATTTTGCATTT
Organism: Taenioides sp. WSHXM2023; assembly: GCA_029959045.1. Lineage (NCBI taxonomy): Eukaryota > Metazoa > Chordata > Actinopteri > Gobiiformes > Gobiidae > Taenioides > Taenioides sp. WSHXM2023. Next base: position 2,527,434 of record CM057104.1, read on the forward strand.
CAAGAATATTAATTTTAGCTGTATGAATTAACATTGGCCTATAAAATAGAGAGATGTTTGTTTACATGAAATGGTACCACTTTAAAATTAAGCCCAGAGGCACAAACAGTGTTGGGAAGTAACTAAATACATGTACTGAGAAAAAGTACTAATACTAATTTTGAGTAATTTTTTTTTCAGGTACAGTTGGTGGTATTCAGAATAGAGTTACTTTTCTAAAATTAAAAGAATTAATTACAGTATTTAGGCTTCAAACTGCTCATAACTAGTGAGAAAAAGAGACAACACAGCTTGTGTGGTGAGTGCAAGTGTGATTTTTCCAAATAGGAAGTTCACATGCGGCTCTTCCGGGTCCTACTGACCCTGGCTCCCATTGACTTACACTGGAATACTGTGGCCCCTCTCTCTGTAACTGCTGCTGTGAGCCTTGTCATTTTGGCCTTAAAATTTTGTTTTGTTTTTTGTCCGTCAAAAAAATATTCATAATATTGAGCCTGGCACCAAATTCGCCCCTGTACCCGTGAGTATCGTGAGCTTCATTTGGCTGGAGCCGAACGCTATAGGTGACGTCACACTCGCTTAGTCCACTTTTTTATACACTCTATGGTTCTGTCCTAGTCTAGGTTTAGTCCTGGTCTAGTCCTGGTCGAGACCTGGTTAAGTTCTGGTCTAGTCCTGGTCTAGTCCTGGTTTAGTCCTGATACTGATGTAGTGTGTGTGCTAGCTTGAACACATCCTTACACCCTGACCTTGTTAGCTGTACCAAATCTAACCTTGTACTTTTTGTCGTAGCTGCTTCGTCCCTCATCCTCTCTCACTGTCCCTCCATCTGGCCTTGGTGGCGGGGCATCTAGGCCAAATAAACGCCCCCAGCAGGACCCCTGTCTGCCCTGTCTGCCCCTCCACCCACACATACACAAACACACAGGTCAGTTCAGTGGATTTTTGTTTTGTAATTGAACAAATATAAGATGGAAAAGCAGGTAGCAAACCTCCTACCAGTAAAGTTACAGGGTGAACTTTTAACAAGAAATGTATAAGTGACAGGAAGTAGGACACATACATACACACACACACACACACGTACGCACACACGACACGTACGCACACACACACTGACCTGCATCTCCTTGTCTCCATATTTAGTGGGGTGTTTGCTGCCTTGACTCTTGCGTCTCAGTTTCTTGAGTTCGGCCTGGCACTTCTCCAGACTCTCTCCTTTGCTCTTGTGCTCCATCTGGTACTTCTTAAGAGCGGCCTGGTGGAGATGAACAAACGTTTTATTTTAAAGGTGCATTGTGTAACTTTCTTTTCTTTTTATCCCCCATTTATTTCTAGACAAAACATCACAGATTTACAACTCACAAGGACAAAAAGACACAACACAGACATCAACAACATATGTGGATGCACTGTGGAAATTTCAAGTGGAGGGTTTGTTACCTGCTTGCCTTCATGGAAATTGCATAGTTTTGCTCTGGAATGTTCCACAGTATGGCATTAAACTTATCTATTTTGCATTAATTCAGTTGCAGCTGATTTTATTTCTCCAAAATACTTTGAAAAACTTGAAAACCCTCCTCAGATTTGTGCTGTCACTTGGCCTGCTGGCATCACACGTTTGTCTCCATGGAGATAGATAAGCTTAATGCCATACTGTGGAATGTTCCAGGCAAATAATAACATTACATGGAAGCAAGCAAGAGGCAGACTCCCCACTAGCAAAGTTACACAATGCACCTTTAATGGACAGGACACCAAAGAAGATGCATGAAATTTGATTTTGAACTCTAAACCTGTTCATGGATTCTGCAAAATATGTAATAATTATGTGATGGAAATAAATATTGAATAAACTCAAATTGTACCTACTACTACTACTATACTATTACTACTACTGTTACTATTACTACTACTGCCGCCTTTCTATGTAACCATTGCAAATCTGTTCTTTGTCTCCATGAACATGTTGCCAGGAAGATTACATTCATTTATCTTCCATTTATTGAATTCAGTATTTTTTGTTTCCACAGACCTGCTTACTATGAGTGGGGCCATATCTCCACAGATCTGACCTGTAACTTGGCCTGGTAGTGTCACGTGCTTGTCTCCATGGATCCCTCCACCAGAAAAGCTACACAGTATACGTTTAAAACTTACTTGTCTAGAGATAATGTTAGATCTATACCAACATCTGACCTATACGCAGGTAAAATAACGCATGCAGTAAGTTGTTATATAATACAATTTTTCCATAAATGTCTTACATTCAGGTATCGAGCGTCCAACTCCACTTTCTTCTCCAGTTCGGTCAGAAGCTCATTATGAAACGACTTGAGCTGGAAAATAAAAAAATAAATGCGTTACAAATTACATAAGATCACCAAATACTTTCTAAACTGAGGGAAAATGGGGGATTTTAAAGGTGCATTGCGCAGCTTTTCTGGTGGCGGGGCCATCACCTGCTTGTCTCCATGGAGATGTTATTGCTTCACCTGGAATGTTCCATGGTATGACATTAAACACATCTATCGGGCATTTATTCATTACAGGTGTTTCTATTGCTCAAAAATAAAATGATTCCCTCTGTGAATAGGGTTGCCTCTCCACCGTGGAACATTCTGGACAAAGCAATAACATCTCCATGGAGACAAGCAGGTGATGGACCCTCCACCAGAAAAGCTGTGCAATGCACCTTTAAAGCATCTCTCTCACGTTAAAAACCAGAGGATTTGTGTGGGATGTTTTGTTGAGATAAGAAAAGAGGTGAGGAAAAGGTGAGATCTGAACTACGGTGAAGACGACTCAATGACAGACTAAAAGGATTCCTCTATTCAAAGTACTTCAGGTTTGACATTAAGCTTTCAGCTAAGAATACATGTTTTTCTAAGCCTGTAATCCATGATAAAAGATGGATTTTTATTCTGCATTTCAATTTAATGAGTACTTCAAATGGAAAATGAGCTGTGAAAATTTGAATAACATAAAAATGAAACTGCTGATATGTAAAAGGTGCGATTTTGTTTAAGCAAGAATCACCACTGCCAAAACTATTGATTTTTTCATTACAACTTGTTAATTTTGTGGTTTTCCAGAATAGTACAACAATTAATTAGTCTAAAACAAGAAAATTACACAAATATAAACAAATGATCTACAACTTTTTCAACACTTATTTTCTATCTAGTCAATGTATTTGTGTAATGAGAATGCTAGCCTCACACTTAATTTATGCTTAAATAGTTTTAAAAATTCCAGATTGGACCGTCCTGAACAGATTTCCTTCCGTCCCGATATAATTAAATTTAAATTGTGTATTTAACCCATTATTAGTTCACTACTACTTGTAGTTTGGCCTTATTTACCTTATACTTCAGTTTCTTTTATTATATTATATTCTTTTTAAATACTTTTTGTGGTCTTATTTGCTCCTTAATTTGACCTATAGATTCTTGTGTTTTATTAAAAGTGTTTAATTTGTCTGTGACTGAAGTGACATTTAGGGTTTTTATCAGTGTATTGTTTTTGTGTGATTTTGTGAGAGAGTTTGGTTCAATGCAGGTGGAACACATGGATTTTATTATAGTTCTGTGGTGGAACGCAACAGCAGCTCCAGTCCAGTTTAGCTCTGTGTTAACAGCGCTACATGCAGACAACTGCCTTGGCGAGGGTCTGTAGTATCTGTGTGTATTTTATATTTTGTACAATACTTCTTTGTAATTTCGATCTAGCTTGACACTTACCATTTCTTCCAGTTGAATTTGGATCTGACGGTGAACTTCTGCCATCTGAAACAGTACCTCCCCTGTAAAATCAAACAACCATACAAAAGAAAATACATTTAATCATTAATAATATGAGATAAAAGATAAACAACGAAAGTGTAAGTTATTTTTGCTATAGACGAAGGGCGTGCTGGACAGACCATGCAGCCACATTGACGAGATGACACACAAAACTTGAGACAGGTCGAGATGAAGAGATGATAAAAAAAAAAAATCAAATTATACTGAAAATTTTATATTAGTGGGGGGCAAACAACTACTAAACAGCTACACATTTAGTTTATCTTAACAGGTTTAAGGGATGGTTTCACACAAGCGCCCTAGCATGGTGTACTATAGGCTATGAATTAATCTTTCTCATTATAATTTGTCATGATTTGTTAATTACACTAGTCTAATGCTACAATGTCAACTTTTGGAGAGGAAATATTGACACGCACTGGTCCCAAAAGTCAATTTCTCATTCATTTTTTCCCCATAGACTTTCTGAAAAAAAAAGTATATTAAAAGTTTGAAAGTTTGCTCAGGACTGTTCAGCTATGTGGTAACTATTGACCACAAAACCTGTAATTTTATTTAAAACTTATGTATACACCACTAAGTTATGAAAGCATTTCGCCAAATTCTGCATTTTAAATATGCTTTTTGGACTTAAAACAATGTTATGGATATTAGTTAGCACGTAGCTGGTTAGCCTCCACGATGCCTTAGAACTCTTAATAATTAATAGTCTATGGGAAAAATGAAAGGAAAATTTACTTTTGGAACCAGCGCTTATAGAGATGATACAATTATTGTAAGTAGAGATTTTTTTTACAAATTTTTCTTCCATATTTTATCTTTTTTCAGGACTGATAGTAGTTCAGATGATTAGTTTTGATTACATAGCATAATAGGTGGCCATTTTTCTGTCACTGTGCTGAACAAATGACATAGTTTAATGCTTAAATTCACTGAGGCCACCAGATAATCACAAGAGGTTTGATGATCCACTGCTGGTCTGTAGTCAAGCTTTGACACACAGATTCACTGCTAAAAACTAAATTATTTGGCAACATTTTATAATAACAGAACCTTGATTAGCCTTAATAAAGCATGAACGAAGACTTAACTCATAATGAACAAAGAGTTCATTAAGAATGATTTCTCTTAATTCGTCACTTCTTAATTAAGAGATTAGGGTTAGGAGTTAGGCCTGAAGGGGCACTGCAACTTTTCTGGTGGAGGGTTCACTACAGGCTTGTCTCCATGGAGATGTTACTGCTTTTCCTGGAATGTTTCATAGTATGACATTAAACATATCATTATGTTTAATGTCATACATAATGAGACATCAGGAACATAGACAGCATCTAGTGGTGAAGTGTGAGAATACAACAGGGGCGGGTCCACCAATCTAATTACAGATGGTAGCTTTAAGGGTGTTTTCACACTTGGTCCTTTCAGCGATTTAAACAAACTCAGACCAATGACTCAGCATTTTTGCGCACATGTGAACGCTTCCAACCGACCCCTCTGAAACGAACCGTACTGACCTTTCTCAGGAGGGTCTCAGTACGGTTCGCTAAAAAGTCAGCGGTACGGTTCGCCTAATCTGCGCATTGTGAACACAAAGCGCACCGGGTTCGTCTTTTTCAGTGTATTGTAACCACCTTCGCTTGCTGTAGATATGTCACGTGACTGTAACTGGGAACACTCAGCTGTAAACATGGCTGGCCGTGGTCGTTGTTGTGGCAAATACAAATATGTCATATGTAATCTGAATAGCTCTATTTTCCCGGTGAATGTGAGCAAATTTCATCAAAAAACACAGGAGGGCAAGCATTGCAGCAGACATTTTGTTTCAAGTGACAATTACCCATAATTCCCAATGTACCCAGAATTCAGTGCATTGGGGGACTGAGAGCTCTAGAGGACCTGGTGTGAACAGAAGGGGGACTGGGGCCCCATCAAAGCTCAAGTGGACCAGAAAGAGAACCCGGTCCTCTTTGTAATAAACTCACAATCTGAACACAAAACGAGCTGAGGTCTTTTTCTGTTGGTTCACTTTTTGGTCCACTTACAGAGGACTGAGTTAAAGGGGACTACATGTGAAAACACCCTGAGTCTCTGTTTATGCTTTATTAGGACCATTAAAAGTGCAGTTAGTATAAACTTATGTTAAACATCCAGTAGCATCAGACTAACGTAAAAACATATTTACAGCTTGGTTAGTCTAGAGCGCTTTTGTGAAACCATCCAAACATGAGGAGAATCCAAAAAAGTTATAAAAAAAAAAAATCAAAGAGAGAGAAGGAGAGAAGGAGGGAGAGAGAGGGGGATGAGTCATGCAGCCAGAGAGGGTCTTGAGTTGGGAGACCAGATACCTACATGCTGCTTCTTCTGAAAGTGCAATGTGAAAAGGAGCAGAAAAAAGCTGGTTTGAGAAGAGAGAGGGACACATAGAGGTAGAACTAGGGAACTTTAAGCCAGTTTAATAAAATTTTAGCAGGAATTTAAGGGCTGTTACAGAAAAAAGGAGGTTGCAATGTCAAATTTTAGTGCTACAGTTACTGCAAGAAGAAATATTTTGATCACTGGTGCCATGTATTAGTTGTGTTCTTGAAGGTCCTATAATACACAAATTTGACTCTTGTGAGCTTTAATCTTTGTTATAATGTCGTTACCTCCTCAAAAACAAACCTGGAGTTGTGTTTTGTTTCATTCACATACAGTATTTGAATAATTCTTTATTATTAGTCTGTCTACATCTCCAAAGCTCAAAATGCTCCAGGTAAGTTTTTAAGAGGAAACAGGTCAGAAAATAGCATAATAAGGGCCCTTTAATCAGAAATAAATAAAATAATAATTATTATTTATTTATTTATTTATTTTTTTACATTTGAATAAGCACTAAAGTTTTCATCATTTTGCTTGGTACCTTTACATGAACACAAACAATAAAATGTCAATATAACAGTATTTAAGTAAAACACATTAATACAGACAAATCTCTCCTTTTGACAAAACCACCAGAGAAATATGTTACATTTAAAGATGGCAGGAAAACATAAGACATAAACATATTTTAAACCCAGACATAAAAAACTACCAAAATCCTTCTCCAAATCAACAGAAGAGGTGAGTCTGCCCTTACTTTCACCTTCCACATATGTTAATCTGATAATCTGATTTATGAGTACTTACAAAGCACAACAAGTACTGCAAGAATAACAAGAGAAACGGCCTCATTTAGGGAAAATAGATGACCAAAATGTAAATAACTGAAAGCAACTGTTTACAAATTGGTGCATTTTACTCATAAATGACCAAAATTAGTATAGTTTATAGCAGCAACAAATCTTAAAACAGGAGGAGCTAAGAAACAAAGAGACAATGGCTATTTGAAAAAAAACAAAAAAAAACAAACAACTAAATAAATAAATAAGAAAAATATATATATATTAACAGGTTTTGACAGTGTCCGTAAAAAGCATTAAAAACGTCATTTTTACATAGTATGGCTTTCTCTATCCATGGATCTCAGAATTATGAAAGATGTGGGCTATCGTCATAGTAATTAATAATGTTGTTGTTTTTTTTTGAATGGTGAAATGTCCTCAAAATCACTGGTACAATTCACTCAAGTCACTTCACCAAGTATTTATTCAATCCATACAATGCAAATAGCCACTTCTCACTGTTTACAGGGGTGTAGCACCAAATTCTAGGCCCTTGGTACAAATCGTCTTGGTGGGCCCACACTACATGTTGTCTAATGAAAAATGCATAGTAGAAGACTAGGGGCCCCTCCTTGCACTGGGCCCTAAGTCAACAGTACCCTTTACACCCCCAGTATTGCGGATTGTTTTTGTGATTGCATATTTCTACTCCCCTGTTGTCCTTGAACTGTGCATTGCAATTTCCCTATTGTGGGATTAATAAAGGTTCTCTTATCTTAAAGAAGACACTGTGCTTGAGACCGTTATAATCTACGACACCCGTGGATCATAACGTTATAATTTGGACATTTTAAATCACAATATTCCTCTAAAACATTTTACTAAAAGAAACAAGTCCGCTGATTTCCGTGTTAGAAAACTGTGGTGCCCAATGGGAGCTGACGTCGCTGTGAACGTCATCACAACAAAAAGACCTGGCAACTCCGATGGATAGCTACAGATCACATGCTTTTTTAAAATTTATTTATGCTAAAATGACTACACGACACTGCCGAATTGTGGCAGTAAAAACGGGTTGACTGACAATATAGTGTCTTGAAAATAAGCAATTGAAGGTTGCTCAAACTTGCACAAATCACTTCAAATATAACTTCAGATTGTAAATGAGAAGGGAAACAACTATAACATGGTTGAAGTCCTGAAAAGTCGATTTTGCATTGTAGGTCTGCCTTAAATGCTGCGTACAGAAAGCTGAAATCTGGTATCTTATATTTTTTGTCCAGTATTACAACACCAAAATGCTAAGAATCAACATTACAGAATCCACTTTTCAGTCCAGCTATCCCCAATCACTCTTTACACTCACATGACTGCCTCTTATGTTGAGTATAGGCCCTGGACCGGTTACAAACTGATAGCTGTTCTAATTTCATTCCCTTAAAGTCTAATCCACAAAACATCTGATCAGCAATATGGTGTCTAAGCATAACTGATTGAAAACTGCTCAAACATACACGAATCACTCTTCACAAATACAACTTGAGAGGATAAATGAGACAGAGAAACAACTATAATATGGTTAAAAGCTCTGTATAGTAGGACTGCTTTACATGCTGCATACAGAAAGCTGAAACCTATGAGTTGACATGCCCTTTTTTCAATTGGGCATCACTTGTTTCATACAGTTTTTATATACATGTTTCAATACACTATTTGAAAACAACCAAATGGTATCTTGTTTTTTTCGTCCAATATTACCACACCAAAATCAACATTACAGAATCCGTTTTTGAGTCCAACAATCCTGATTCACCCTTTACACTTATATGACTGCTTCTTGTGTTGAGTATAGACCCTGGACTGGTCGCAAACTGATGTCTGTTCTCATTTCATTGCCTTAAAGTCTAATCCTCAAAACTCTGGAGCTTGTGAAATGCTGGACGTCTCTGCGGTGCTTTTAAGAGGCTTAGAAATAATACGGTTAGATCCCCACTTAAATCTTACACAGCTCAGAGTCCATTGTCCACTCGCACACTGCACGCTTTGTTCACCCCTCATTCGATTCACGTTAGGACACTGTAACCCAGAACTAAACTCCCAAAGACTGTGAAGAAGTTTGCTAATCGTTTACATTCACGTGATATCACAACATTCTGTAATCCCTACAGTTTAAAAAGGTCCAACATTACCCAAAATTGACTCTTGTGACTTTTAAGCCATGTTATAATGTTGTTACCTCCTCAAAAACATACCTGGAATTTTGATTACTCAAATGTGTGAATGAAAACAAAAAGCTCTGTTCCACCTTGTGATGTCATGATACAGCAACTAGTTTTCAAGTTAACAGCTCCTTTTAACTTTAATTCAGTAGAGATTGGCAATTCCAGGGCTGAAATCAAACAAATGATTGTAGTGAAGGTGTATGGAGTTTACAAACATAGTGGAGCACTTCCTGTATTACCACATGACATCAGAAGGTGGAACAGAGTGTTTCAGTCTGAGAGAAGAACTCACGCAGGATTTGTGTGTTAAACATGTGTGAATGGAACAAAACACAACTCCAGGTCTGTTTGTGACGAGGAAACAACATTATAATATAGATCAGAAAATAGCGTAATATGGGCCTTTTCAAGATACACTGTGTAACTTTTTCTGGTGCAGGGTCCGTCAAACGTTTTTCTCCGAGGAGATGTGATTGGTCTGTCTGGAATGTTCCACAGTATGGTATTAAACCTTTCCATCATTATGGAGTTCAAACCATAACAAGTTACTGGTCAGATCTGTGGAGAGGCGACCCCACTCACAGTCAGAATTCCTGCTTTTCTAGGTATGTTTGAGCTATAAAACCACCTGTAATTGAATAAACGTAAGGTAGAGCTGTTTAATGTCATACTGCGGAACATTCCAAGCACAGCAATGACATATCCATAGAAACAAGCAGGTGACTGACCCTCTACCAGAAAAGTTACATGATGCACCTTTAAATCTGGATAGAATTAATGCCTTGGTGATGGTTTTGAGTGTCCATAAAAGAATTACCTGGACTGAAAAACAATACATTGTATTAGTATATGGAAGTAATAGTTGTTAAAGGACATGTTTGTTGTAGTTTTGCTGACGCGGAGAAAATGAAATTGGTACCTTCTTGTTACTTGGACCATAGCCTGCGTTAGAACTTTATGCTTTGCGTTTTTAATGTTTTGCTGAGATGTGCATTCACCTTTGAAAGCAGCCAGTCTGACCCCATCTGACCGAACAAAATAAGAATTAATTTAAAAGAAACTCTGGGGAAGTACAATTTGAAGCTATGAAGTAAAAGGGTCAACTAGGGCTGTTTCAATCTCATACAAAGCAGATATTAAAGAAAGTATGAGTAGCCATTAAATGTGCACTATGTAACTTCTAAGATGGAGGGTTCGCTATTTGTCCCTGTGGAGATGTTATTTTGTTGCCTGGAATGTTCCATAGTAGGGCATTAAACATATCTCCCTTGCATTTGTTCAATTACAGGTGTTTTATTGCTCAAAAATACCTTAAAAAAACATGAATTCTTACCATGTGCAGGCTTGCTTCTCCACAGATCTGACCATTAACCTGTCTGTTAACCTTGTGATTACCAAGTTTATTTCCATACTGTGGAATAATCAAGGCAAAACAGTAATATCTCCATGGAGACAACCATGAAGGGACCCTGCACCAGAAAAGTTTCAAGTACAGTAATTTAGATATGTGCCATAAACCAGATGCCCTGATGTTCTTCAACCCATCTGACTAGCCAACCAAATAAATATATTTACTGGTACAGATCTGTGGAGAAGCAATGTTTTCAAGATACATTTTTAGCTCTAAAACCTGCAATTGAATAAATGTGAGGTAGATAAGTTTAATGTTATACTGTGGAACATTCTAGACAAAGCAATAATATCTCACTAATATCTTACATAATGCACCTTTAAGCATTCACTTTGTCTGTCCATGGTCTAATATATAAGGCATGTTTAGTCAGATCGAGTTTGCTTCAAATCGTCAATGTTAAACTAAACTTGTAGCTATTTAACAGATTATTATTTTAGATATTTTCTGATAAATGTTATAATGTTTCCTCATCGAAAACATAACCAGAGTTGTGAGTTTTGTTTCATTCACACATGTTTAACTCGGCATATTTAGGCTGGGTTCCTCTCCCAAACTGAAAACACTCTGTTCCACCTTGTGATGTCATGTGGTCATATGGGAAGTGCTCCGCTGTGTTTTTAAACTCCATACACCTTCATTAGAATCATTTGGATGATTTCACCCATGGATTTTCCAGTCCCTACTGCATGAAATCTAAAAGATTGATATTAACTTGAAAACCACCGCTTCATGACATCACAAGGTGGAACAGAGCATTTTGAGCTTTGGAGATGTACTAATAATGGACACTAATGTGGAACATGTGTGAATGAAACAAAACACAACTCGGGATATTTTGATGAGGAAACATGGCTTAAAACTCACAAGAGTCAGTTTTGCGTAATATAGGACCTTAAAATCGTGTGATTTGGAGGAAAGTTCAGAGTTTGGATGAAAAAAATTATTCACATTTTGTTGATTGAATTTAATCAAATATACTTGATGCATATTAGGATATTTATTTTAGGATATTTTATTTATTTATATATTTTTTTCATTGTATTTATTTATTTATTGCTTATCATCTAGCCATATAATATATAATTCTGTTTAATTCATACCCCCCTACAGTTCCTTTCTTATTTCTTCTTTGCCTTCTATATAAACCCATTGTACCTCTCTCGCTGCCTTTGAACACAGCACAGGGAAATCACGGCGCCTCAACACTGACAGCTAAAAATAGACGAGCAGGCAGCGCTCTGCATTGGAACGAAGAGAAACAGAATGATGCTCAACCTCCCAAAAAAGGTCTGGGGGTGTGACGTCACAGCGTGTCTCTACTTCCTGCGACCAAATTTGGAAAAGGAGGGATGAGAGGAAGCTCCTGCAGTTCCGGTTTTGACCAAATACAAGCCAGACTCATTGGTATGGGGAGAAAGAAGAAGAAAGAGGAGGAGGCGATTTCATAAGGTCTCTGTGTGTAGCTATACAAATATAATTACAAGGATTCACAGTGCACTGCAATGTTGAGAAAGTTTGACAGCTATAAAGAATTGTTTTATCATATGACAATGCAGAGGAGGAAAATTACATAAGGCAATGACAGATGATAGATAGATATATATATAGGCTATTACTGTATACTGAATGTAGGTCAATAACACTTTGGATGGACGTAATTATCAAATCGCAAAGGCTGCAGTTTTGAAATACTATAATTAACTCCATAAACAAAATATTATGTTTTATTCTGCATAAAAAACTGCTAACCCTGTAGTTTAGATCTGTACAAACTGAAAATGGTGTCTAAACCAGGTCTAAACCAGGTCCTAAACCCGGTCCAAACACGGTCTAAACCAGGTCCTCAACCAGGTCTGGACTTTTTTTCCTTTCTGCTCATGTTCTGAAATGGGATTTTTGTATTAGTTTTTAGTTCATATTTCAGTCTTTTTGTAATTTTTTCTAGACATGTTTAAAATGTGAACTTTGAACAGAATCTTATTAATAAAACATAAATTACTAATCGAATCGCAATCGTAATACACATTAGAAAAAAGTTCAGCCAGTAATTAAAAAGGAAGACAACAGTTGTTACTGGAAGGGCATCTGGTGTCAAATGAGTTTTCATACAAAGTGTTTTGCCCAAGAACACAACGACAGTATGCATTCTAACTCACATTTTGTCAGTTTTATTGGTTTGACTCCAACATAACATACTGAATTGGCACTGAATTTACTCCAGATGCCCTTCCACGCTCAACCTTCTGCAGCAATAGGACTGGTACAAAAAACTACAGAAATTAGTCAAACAGTTCTTAGAAAATCTGATATAGTGTTATGTAAGGACTGCACTGTATCACTGTTGCATCATGGGAGAGAGGAGTCTGTAAAAAGGAGAGTGGATAATTGTTCCTTAATTTGGGACTAATTACTGCATCATGATCACCATGACACCAAGAGCCTCAGTTAAACTGTCTCTGTGTTTCCGGACTATAGTTGTTATCTTTACACAGTTATGTCATAAAATAGTTCTCAAGTTAAAGGTGCATTATGTAACTTTTCGGTTGGGGGTCTGTCACCTTTCTTTTTCTATGGATATGCCATTGCTCTGCCTGGAATGTTCCACAGTATGACATTAAACAGCTCTACCTTACTTTTATTCAATTACAGGTGGTTTTATAGCTCAGAAATACCAAGAAAAACAGGCATTCTGGCTGAGCGGGGTCATCTCCCCACAGATCTGACCTGTAACTTGTTCTGGTTTGGTCCCCATGAAGATAGAAAGGTTTAATGCTGTACTGTGAAACATCCCAGACAAAGCAATAACATCTCCATGGAGAAAAGCTTTTGAAGGACCCTTCACCAGAAAAGGGTCCGTCAAATGCCAAGTTAAGTATTTTTTTCTTGAATTTTCAGACAGTTTGAAAACCTTTTTGACAGTGTTTGCTAATGTGTGCAAAATGCATCATTAGAGACACATGTAGAACACCCCCAGCTTGATGTCACTGTAAATTATCAATTGAGTAAATACCGAATGTTTTCAGTATACCACTATTGTGAGTGGGGTCACCTCTCCACAGTGCTGACCTACTGTAACTTAGCCTGCTTGTCTCCATGGACACAGACAAGTTTAATGCCATACTGTGGAACATTAAACAAAGCAATAATGTCTCCAACAAGTGAAACAGGTGATGCAACCCCATACCAGAAAAATGACATGAACTTTCTCCACCAGATAAACAAACTCATCTAATTAGCTCAATTAACTATGTTTTTTATGACTTTTTTTCTCAACTTTTAAATTCCTGTTTGCTAATGTCTCTCCTTCTATCTTAACACTTCTGTCTCTAATATAAGTCCTGCTGGAATCACCACAACGACAGCAGTGGGCCCGTGTTTTGGCTTTGCGAGTCCGCTCAGTTGTCCAAATCCAAACACATTGTGCTCCACATTGTTTTACATGTTTTTAAAATCTCACGCCAGTCTTTAGAGACGTGTGAAAAAAATATTTGGTCGCTTCGTTTTTGTGAGCTCTCGAGTTCATCTTAAAATCTGAAAATGGTTTGAACCTCCAGCCAGATGATAATGAATTGATTTAAAAAGCCATTAGAGTTGGCGGTTCTATTCCCAATGCTATTGTTTTGTCAATGTACTTCACTCACTTTGCCTTTATGAGTGTGTTAAACGTAGATTGTATAACTTTTCTGGTGGAGGATCCGTCACCTGTTTGTTTCTATGGATATATCATTATCTCTATATATATCTGCCTGGAATGTTCCGCAGTATGACATTAAACAGCTCTGCCTTACATTTATTCAATTACAGGTGGTTTTATAGAATTAGAATATAGCATTTATCAAAAATACCTAGAAAAACAGGTGGGGTTACCTCTCCACAGATCTGACCTGTAACTTGGTCTGGATTGGTCTCTATGAAGATAGAAAGGTTTAATGCCATACTGTGAAACATCCCAGACAAAGCAATAACATCTCCATGGAGATGCATTTGACAGACTCTCCAGAAAAGTGACACAATGCACCTTTAAACTGTCATTCAAAGAGCACTGCTAAAAGCATCACATTGTTTATGTAAGGCCACACTGACACTTTAGTCCAAACTCTTTCTCCTTTTCTGTGAAGCATATTTTAACGCCATTAGTGAAGTGGCCCCTGTTAATCCCTCACTAAATCTTTTAAATTCAAGAATTAAAAGCGATGAAAGTCCAGTCCATTCAGTGTAAACAAAAACACATTATTTCAGTTAGGACAAACACCTCAAACTGTATATGCTCTGACACGTAATTGTGTATTTTAGAAGTACTGAAATAACTTTTGGGGGGTTTGTTGTTGTGTAGTTTTGTGTCTGATGAATGTGGAGAGAGGGTGGGAGGGTTTTTTTGTTTATTTGTTTTTTCGTTTTCGCTATGTATAATTTTAAAATTGAAAAAGTAAATAGGCATTGTCCGTATACATTATAACAAGCAATGTATATTTAAATTTTTATTCTTTTTTTTACACTATTTACTTACTATGAACCAGATACTATGTGTTCTTAATAAAAATTGTACTGAGTTGAACAAAAATAAAAAGAAGTACTGAAATAACATGATTTGCAGCAGTTGCTGTCATAGCAACAGTGCCCAACTCAGATTAAATGAACTGCAATTTATTTTCCCAATTAGGCTACCACAATCTTAATTCACAATAACAACAACAACAACAGCAGCTTTACTTGTATCAAAAAGATATACTAAAAAGGCTTTGTGATTGGATTGGATAAAACGTGCACTAGGTAACGCCTGCTGGTCTCCATGGAGATGTTAATGCTTTGCTGGAATGTTCCACAGTATGGCACAAGACTTGTTTATCTTGGATTTATTCACTATAGAATTTTATTAGTCCGATTTGGTCTTCTGTTATGATTATCCTGTACATAAGAATCTAAAGTATAATCAGATGTTTTACTGCTAAAAATACTTGGCTATTGTCACTTGCTTGTCTCCATGGAGATAACCAGGTATTGTGTAATATTGAGGACAAGGCTAAGCAATATATACTGTAATATCTTCATGGAGACAAACAGATGGCAGACCTCCACCAGAAAAGTTACAAAGTGCACTTTTAATGATAACAGGTTCAATCTGTGATATCTCCAGGGCTGTAGTTCTTTATCCATTCATCCATTTTCTTCCACTTATCAGGGCCGGGTCGCAGGGGCAACAGTCTAAGCAGGGACTCCCAGACTTCCTTCACCTCAGACACTTCCTTCAGTTCCTCTGGGGGGACCCCAAGGCGGTCCCAGGCCAGCCGAGAGACATAGTCCCTCCAGTGTGTCCTGGGTCTTCCCCGGGGCGTCCTCCTGGTGGGACATGCCCGGAACACCTCCTGAGAGAGGCATCCACGAGGCATCCGGAACAGATGCCTGAGCCACCTCAGTTGGCTCCTCTCGACATGGAGAAGTAGTGGCTCTACTCTGTAGTTCTTTAGTTGGTGTGAATTTGTATAAATCGATCAATTATTTTATTTTGATTTCAAGGATTTAGAACAGCAAGGTGATTAGTGATCACAGATTTGGAAGTGAATCATGAGTTTAATCCACTTTTTTTTATATATAAATACAGTTTCCTAGTACTTTTTTTCGTAAAAAATATTGTTTTTGCATTAACTCCTGTGTAGTTGAAGTCTTGTGAGTGCTGTTTGAGTCAGATACATGCTCAGATTACAGAGATTTTAAAGGTCTTATATTAAGAAAATTGTTTCTTGTGAGCTTTAAGTCATGTTATAATGTTGTTACCTTCTTAAAAATATACCTGGAGTTGTTTTGTTTCATTCACACATTTGAGTAATCTTTTAGTCTGTCTACATCTCCAAAGCTCAAAATGCTCCGTTCCACCTTGTGATGTAGTGTGATGAAGCAGTAGTTTTCAAGTTACACAGCTACTTTTTACCTTTTGTTCAGTAGAGATTAGCAATTCCAGGGCTGAAATTATCCAAATGATTCTAATGAAGGTGTGTGGAGTTTCAAAACACAGTGGAGCACTTCCTGTATTACCACATGACATCACAAGGTGGAAAAGAGTTTTCTGTTTGAGAAGAACTCCACCTTTAATACGCAGGGTTTGTGTGTTAAACGTGTGAATGAAACAAAACACAACTCCAGGTAAGTTTTTGATGAGGAAAGATTATAACAGAGATCAGAAAATAGCGTAAATTGGCATTTTTAGTAGACATCTCAAATCTGAAGACATACCAGAAGGAGAAAAAAATGTGACCAGAAAATAAAGTTGCCATGGACACCTATCAGATAACTTTCTTTTTGATTTCAAACCAAAGCGGGGACATCTCCTAGGGCAGAATAAATAAGACTAATGTGAAGAGATGTGCACATAAATAATAGAAACTGCAGCTATAATGGTCCCTGTGCTGAGCTGTGGAGTCACGCCGAGGTGAGACCCACAGGAAGCACTGGTCTGAAGCTAATGTTATCTCACATCTCTAAACATCTGACTCTATTTCATAACAAAATAAAAGCATATGTACTGCTTCTATTCATACTTTGCAGCTGAAGTCGTCAATTTTCCTGGGGGTGTGATGCTAACTGCATGCTCTGCTCTGTCTGAGGAAAATCAAACTCCTAAACAGGACCATAAACGCTCGTATTTATCACAAGCTCCTGAAAATATGTGGTTTAAATCCATTTTGCATTTTTTCTTGAGTTCTTACAACTTTTTTTGACAGTTATTGCTAATGTGTGCATTATGTCACCATGGTAACTCCTAAATATTTCACTATAGAGATAAATGTAGAACACCCCCAGCGTAATGTCACTGCAAAGCATCAATAGACAATTAAATGTATAAAGTAAGTTATTATTACACTATATATATTACACTATATTGCATAAAAAGCTCTAAAAACTCAGTTATATTTTTATACATGACTTTCAGCCTTGATTTGAGGACCTTAAACAAGTAAACATTTATAAGGAAGTCAGTGGTCCCCTTTCTATTATTCACTTATTTCAGATTATGATTGTGGTTTACAATAAAAGGAAAAAAAAAAATCTGATATCTTAAAATGACTTACAACCTTAATGAATCTCCAAACAACACGTCTCTTACTTTCAATTGCATTCAAATGAAACTGTTTTGAATCAGTATCTCCCAAAATGTTTTATGTTCTTATTATTATCACAGTCCTCCAATCCAAAACATGCACAGATAGAACAATACTAAAGCAATGGGTACACCTGACCACATCGCCTAACAGTATAACCCAGGACCACAGGGGATGGGTCAAATGCAGAGAACCTATTTCTTCACCAGGACAATAAAATGCATCCTTACAAATCAACAAAAGAAGTCAACAAATCATGAACCATCTCACGTTACTACAACATACAACTTAGTAAAATGGTGACCACTTTAGACCACTCACCAATCACCAGTTGCAGTTGCAGTCGCACCGTTGCCATAGCAATTAACAATGCAAATCAAAGTACTGTATCTTTTGAATGAGTCCTTAAAATGTCACTTCTACCAGGAAGTTGAAACCCAAGAATAGTTACTAAAAAAAAAAAATAGTATTGTAGAGAGAGAGAGGACAGAGAAGGAGGAGAAAGAGAGAAGGAGAAAGAGGGAAGAGGGAGAAAGAAAAGAGAGAGACAGAGAAGCCAGGCAAGAGAAAAAAAAAGGAGCTCTCTAGAAGCCAGTGTTATGGGAGTACTGCCAAGTTCAAAGAGAAAACATTGAAAAATACTGAAATAACTTTAGAAATCTCCAATCACCAATATCCAATCAAAATACTGTAGCTTTTCAATGGGTCCTCAAAATGTCGCCGCTATCTGGAAGTTGAAAGTTGAAACCCAAGAATAGTTACTAAAAAACGTATTGTAATTCTAATTGTATTACCAAACCACCAACAACTTGCTATCTCGTTTGTGTAGTAAATACAGTATGTAACTTTAGAAAACTCCAGTTTCCAATCCAATCACCAGTATCCAAACAAATCAAAATACTGTATCTTTTGAATGGGTCCTCAAAATGTCGCCTCTACCAGGAAGTTCAAACCCAAGATGCTCCGAGACTCCTTCAGGATCAATAAAGAACTATCTATCCACAAAGCCAGCTACTGTCTACTGCAGTCTATGCTATGAAGACTCACCAAGATCTTTAGATCCTTGGCTTTCGCTGGCCATCTCCCCCATCCGCACCAAGGCGTCGAAGTAGCCCTTTGCAGCGTAAGTGACACCTGGAAACATGAAGCAGTCTCCGTCAGTGGGCTCAAGCATGGCACCCAGCGAACGAAGCCTATGGGAGTGAGCACAAGCCAGAGAGAAGAAGAGGGGAAAGGACGGAGAGAAAAAGAAGAGAGAGAGAAAGAATGACGTCTATGGGAGTGAGCACAAGCCAGAGAGAAGAAGAGGGGAGAGGACAGAGAGAAAAAGAAAGAGAGCAAGAATGAAGTCTATGGGGGGTGAGCACAAGCCAGAGAGAAGAAGAGGGGAAAGGACAGAGAGAAAAAGAAGAAAGAGAGAAAGAATGAAGTCTATGGGAGTGAGCACAAGCCAGAGAGAAGAAGAGGGGAGAGGACAGAGAGAAAAAGAAAGAGAGCAAGAATGAAGTCTATGGGAGGTGAGCACAAGCCAGAGAGAAGAAGAGGGGAAAGGACAGAGAGAAAAAGAAGAAAGAGAGAAAGAATAAAGTCTATGGGAGTGAGCGCAAGCCAGAGAGAAGAAGAGGGGAAAGGACAGAGAGAAAAAGAAGAGAGAGAAAGAATGAAGTCTATGGGAGTGAGTATAAGCCAGAGAGAAGAAGAGGGGAAAGGACAGAGAGAAAAAGAAGAGAAAGACAGAGAGAATGAAGCCTATGGGGGGTGAGCACAAGCCAGAGAGAACGAGAGAGGAAAGGACTGAGAGAAAGAGAGGGGGAGAGAGGAAGAGAAGAGAGAGAGAGAGAGAGCAAAGCCTATGGAGGAAGCATAAGCCAGAGAGAGAGGTTGAAAGAGGGGGTAGAGGGGGAGAGAAAGAAAAGAGAGAGAGACAGAACAAAGCCTATGGGAGGTGAACACAAGCCAGAGAGAGGGGGAGAAAGAGGGAGAGAGAAAGAGAAGGGAGAAGAGAGAGGAAGAGAGAGAGTGAGAGGAAAAGAGAGAGAACAAAGCCTATGGGAGGTGAGCACAAGCCAGAGAGAGGGGGAGAAAGGGAGAGAGAGAGAGAGAGAGAGAGAGCGAGGAGAGAGAGGGAGAGAAGAGACAGAATAAAGCTTATGGGAGGCAAGCACAAGTCAGAGAGAGAGAGAGAAAGAAAGAGAAAAAAGAGAGGCAAGAGGTAGAAAGAAAGTAGCTCTCTAGAAGCCAGCGCTATGAAAGTACTGCCAAGTTCAAAGAGAAAATACTGAAAAACTGTCACCAGGAAACCAGCACAGATTTAAGAAATAATTATTGCCGATAAAATAAGAATAAAAGCAAAATGTTAGCTTTTATTATTGTCTACGGTCTACAAGTTGCAAAACACTGGGGAGAAAAGTTGATTAAGAGAAAAATTATCAGAACTAAACTACTCCAACAACACCAGCAAAATGTTACAGCTACCAGAACAAACCAAGGGGACCAAAACCAGGACTAAGCAAGGCCTATAGGTAGAATATAAAAACCTCCAGTAGTCCTGACTAGGGTTGTCAAAAATATCAAAAATCAGATACCAATACTAAGACTAGTACTGAAACTGAAGGTCCGATATTACGTAAAATGAATCCTCATGAGCCATGTTATAATGTTGTTACCTCCTCAAAAACATACCTGGCGTTGTGTGACATGCCTGAGTAATCCTTTTTTCTAAGCTCATAATGCCCTGTTCCACCTTGTCATTATTATTATTATTAGTATTATTATTAGTCTTTATTTGAAGGGACGATGTACAGAGACATTAAGTACAAAGACAGAGATGTTCTGCACCAGAGTATAGCTAAAAAGCTCATTTCCATCTGCAGTCCCTGGTTACATGGATAAAATAACAGTCTGTATCAATAAAAACAATCAAAGATTTACTCTCTTACTAGCCTAACACACACACACAGCATCACACACTTAGCATTTTATCGCACATGTCATTAAAACAGTAAAACATAATATACACCCACTAACATTAACCCAAACACACAATCACACACATCATCCATATACTATTTACACACACATATCATTCACAATAGCACATAAATACATAATCCTTATATTTCATCTCATAGTTCTATTAACGTGTGATGTGTGCTGGCAGTTTTGATTATTCCACAGCCACTTTTTCAGTTCTGTGGAAAAGGTGAAATAATCAGATTTTTGAGATTAGTTGGCATATCATTCCAGTCTTTAATAGCTCTGTAGGAAAAGGCAGATTGTGCAAATGTTGTTTTGAGTTTTGGTATACTGCATTGTCCACTGGTGGACATGAAGTGGTAGTTTTCAGTTTAACAGCTACTTTCTACCTTATGTTCTGTAGAGATTCGCAATGCCAGGGCTGAAATCATCCAAATGATTCTGAACGGGGCCTATAGGTAGAACAGGTAAAATACTCCAGTAGTGCTGACTAGGGTTGTCAAAAATACCAAAAATCAGATACAAACTGATTCTAAAACTAATACTGAAACTAATTTGAGTATTGATACTGAAAAATACATAAACTAGATCAAATTTGACCTTTCTTGAACAGTCTTATCTTGAGTTTAATCACAACTAGTTTAAGACCACATGGCTTTTAAAACGATAATTTGGGTATCAGAATCAGTATCAATTATCACGTCTATTCTTTAGTATTGAAATCGAGTTTGAAATGATAGCAACACTAGTCCTGACCGAGCGTAACTCATGGGTTCTTAAGTGTACCTTAAAAGGACCTATATTACACTATTTTCTGATCTGTTATAATGTTATTTCCTCATGAAAAACAGACCTGGAGTTGTGTTTTGTTTCATTCACACACGTTTAACGCACAAACCCTGCAGATTTAGGCTGTGTTCTTCTCTCAAACTTCATACACCTTCACTAGAATCATGTGGATGATTTCAACCCTGGAATTGCCCATCTCTACTGGACAAAAAGTCAAAAGAAGCCATTAAATTAAACACTACTACGACATTACATTTTGAGCTTTGTAGATGTAGACAGACTAATAAAGCAGGATTATTGAAACGTGAGAATGAAACAAAACACAACTCAAGGTTTGTTTTTGATTAGGAAACATTATAACATGACTTAAAGCTCATAAGAATACATTTTGTGTAATACAGAACCTTTTGCTCTTTCTCTGTATCCTTCCTTATATGTTAAAAGACCTGGTTTCCCTCAGTCTGGACCACAGTCACTGGCCCACTTCTCTCTGGTGCTTAATGCCCAAAGCAGTGAGTGTGAGGCTGGCAGTGATGAAGTGTGATCCCCTCTCCGGGAGACGCGGGAGGGGTATTTTTAGCCTTATCTATCAGTCCTTTCTTTGGCCTGGGGGAACTGCAGTGTGAATACAAAGGGAGGAAGGCACCACCACCAGCGAAACTCAATCCCAAGAAACCCCTGACTGCAAATGACGGCGCTTTGGTTAAAAATAGTATGAATACGAATGACATAAGACGATAGACAATGAAACTAGTGTTAAAGGTTCAATGTGTAACTTTTCTGGTGGAGGGTCCGTCAAATGCTTTTCTCCCTGGAGATGTCATTGCTTTGTCTGGAATGTTTCACAGTACGGCATTAAACCTTTCTATGTTCATGGAGACCAAACCAGACCAAGTTACAGGTCAGATCTGTGGAGAGGCGACCCTGCACACAGTCAGGATGCCTGTTTTTCAAGTTATTATAAGTTATAAAACCACCTGTAATTAAATAAATGTAAGGTAGAGCTGTTTAATGTCATACTGTGGAACATTCCAGACAGAGCAATGACATCTCCATAGAAACAAGCAGAAAAGTTACACAATGCACCTTTAATATAAACCAGGACTAGTGTTCATTTGACCAGGTAACTTTTCTGGTGGGGGCTTCACCATTTGCCTGGAATGTTCCACAGTGTGGCATTAAATTATCACTTATTTAATCAATTACACTCTTTTTGCTTGAAATGCATAAAAAAATCATGTATTCTTATAGTGAGCGGGAATGTCTCTCCACGGATCTAACCTGGACCTTAGCCTGGTTGCATCACCTGCTTGTTTCCATGGAGAGAGACACATTTAATGCCATTCTGTGGAACATACTGCATAGTGCAACTTTTAAAAGGGGACAATCATATTTAGATTAATTCATAAATGCTTGCCTGCCTGTATTGTCCTACATTTGAGGCTCGAGTGCTCAGAAAATGCCTCAGTGTTTCCCGCAGCGCTTTATAATTAGGGCATTGACAATAATTGCCCCCCACCTTGACTACGTCCCTCCGAAAAAACAAACAGCTGAATAGCGCCATCTGTACATCGCGGCATCTGAATAGCGGCAAATATGTTACTGCGCCATCTATCATCTGCTGTGCTACGCAGTCAACATTATTGTTTTTATCGGGAGAGAAGCCGATCTGGATAGCTGGATAGCATATGTCTGTTTTCACCTACCCCCTATCTCCACCCACAGAGGGTTTAAAAAAAGTCACGTTTTTACATATAAAAAAAACAGTTGAATGAATGGCCAGAAGACAAGAGTCAGTCAATGGACCTGTTTAAATTAGTAGCCCCATTTAGATGAATATTGCTACTAAACTCCTGGGGAAAACCAGAATATGTCTTCTTCTGAAATAATAATGGTTATAGCACTTTTCTAGATGACCAAAATCATCACATTTTGTTTCATCACTACTTATTTGATCAGTGGACACAACTGCCATGGGCTAGACTGACTGAAATGTAAAAAAAACTTGTGAATTCAGAATAAAAATACAACCATTAGTCCCCGAATTAGCAAATTATTTTTAACTTTGGCCTTGTCTCAGTTGGT
This sequence comes from Taenioides sp. WSHXM2023, assembly GCA_029959045.1. Classification (NCBI taxonomy): domain Eukaryota; kingdom Metazoa; phylum Chordata; class Actinopteri; order Gobiiformes; family Gobiidae; genus Taenioides; species Taenioides sp. WSHXM2023. The sequence continues at coordinate 2,550,960 of CM057104.1, forward strand.
TCTGATGTGGGCTGTTTGACTAAATGCAGAAGATTCACCTTTGAGTCTCCTTCATGGCTCATTTGGAAAACTTAATACATAATTAGCCAGTGCTGAGTCATTTTAATCATCACACATTCAACTGCAAACCCTGTGAGACAAGTCCACAGCCAAAACTTCATATTTGACGACTATAAAAGGACAGAATTTAAAGCTGCACTGTGTAACTTTTCTGGTGGTTGGTCCGCTACCAGCTAGTCTCCATGGAGATGTTATTGCTTTGCCTGGAATGTTCCCTGCAGTGACTTTAAACGGCCAGAATACTGTTTTCTGATCTATGTTATAATATTGTAAAATGTGTTTTGTTTCATTCACAAATCCTGCATATTTAGGCTGAGTTCTTCCCTTTTTGGATAATTTCTGCCCTGGGATTGCCAATCTCTACTGAACAAATGGTAAAAAATAGCTGCTGACTGAATGAAACAAAACACAACTCCAGGTATTTTGATGAGGGAACAACATTATGACTTGACTCAAAGTTCACAAGAGTCAATTTTGTGTAATATACGACCTTTGACCATCTCCATCTAGCATTTATTCATTACAAGTGTTTCAATTGCTCAGAAAAATTCTATAATTCCTTCTGTGAACAGGGGCTAATCTATACTGTGGAACATTCTAGACAAAGTAATAACATTACCCTCCACCAGAAAATTTGCACAGTGCACCTTTAAAACCACAATATGTAACTTTTTTGCCAACTATAGACTAAAATAAAACTTATGATTCACAAGTTTTATCTGAGTTTATATAAATACATTGTTTCCTAGTAAGTGAAGACTGCCTTAACTAGCTAGCTTAAAGGTGCATTGTGTAACTTTTTGGTTGGGGGTCCATCACCTGCTTTGTTTCTATGGAGACGTCATAGCTCTGCCTGAAATGTTCCACAGTATGACATTAAACAGCTCTACCTTACATTTATTCAATTACAGGTGGTTTTATAGCTCAAAAATACCTAGAAAAACAGGCACTCTGACTGTGAGTGGGGTTGTCTCTCCACAGATCTGACCTGTAACTTGCTCTGGTTTGGTCTCCATGAACATAGAAAGGTTTAATGCCACACCGTGAAACATTCCAGGCAAAGTAATAACATCTCCATGGAGAAAAGCATTTGACAGACTGTCCACCAGAAAAGTTACACAATGCACCTTTAAACCATCTTCTACACCTGAGTTTCGTGTGCGTCCTGGTTACAGTGGTGGGTCTGTTCTTGTTTTTTGTCCCGGGGGGATCTCGTTATATTACCTCCTCCTCCTCCTGTCCCACTTCTCATTGGCTCTTGCTCCAGTTTACTGTCCCGCACACACAGACACACACACACACACACACACACACACACACACACACACATATACACACACACCTGAGCTCTTTGTGCTGTGTCAAGGCTAGAACAACACCTGGGTATGTATACAGGGGATGTCATGCATTTTCAAACTTACTTTTAATTCAAGATATGTCTATTCACTAATGAGTTATTTTTAAAGGTCCGATATTACGCAAAATCGACTCTTGTGAGCTTTTAGTCATGTTATAATGTCGTTACCTCCTCAAAAACATACTCGGAGCTGTGTTTTGTTTCATTCACGCATGTTTGTGTAATCCTGCATTATTAGTCTGTCTACGTCTCCAAAGCTCAAAATGCTCTGTTCCACCTTGTGATGTCATGAAGCGGTAGTTTTCAAGTTGACAGCTACATTTTACCTTTTGTTTAGTCGAGATTGGAAATTCCATGGCTGAAATTAAGCAGATGATTCTAGCGAAAGACCACAGTGGAGCACTTTCTGTTTTGTTTGAGAGAAGAACTCAGCCTAAATATGAGGGTTTGTGTGTTAAACGTGTGAATTAAACAAAACACAACTCCAGGTATAGTTTTGATGAGGAAACAACATTTTAACAGATCAGAAAATAGTGTAATACGGGCCCTTTAACTATAGTCAAATGCTTTCCAGAAGTAGTAGTAGCAGTAGTAGTAGTAGTAGTAGTAGTAGTAGTAGTAGTGGTGGTGGTGGTAGTAAAAATATAGTAGAAACAGAAATAGCAGTGGGGGGTTGATATAATTATTACATAAAATAGTTGTGTCACCAAGCAGCATAACCTACTTTTTGTGGAAAAACTAACTTTTATTTGTGTAAATACTTATAGTTTGATTGTAGTAGCAGTAGTAACAAAATAAGTTGTAATAGCAGAGGCAATTCCAATGGACAAAACCAGGTGTAGAGGCTGCCCCAGTTTAGAAATCAAGAGGTGAGCAAAAATAATGATAATAAAAAAAATAAAAAATAAAAAAAAAATCATCAAATGCATAAAATTGCCGCACAAAATTTTGAATCAGAGGTATGAAAAGTAAAATGTATGTACCAACTTTAGAACTGACGTGACAACAAAACCCACACAGATCACGAACCAATAAAAAAGTCAGACAAAAGCACTTTTCACAGATGAAGGGTGACTAAATATTAAACTCTGACACAACTATGACTAGTGTAAGTGTGAACTATTGAGATGAAGTGATTTTAGCCAGTGCCATGCAAGCGTGAAGCCAACAGCGCCTCATGGACAGAGACCCAGAGACTAAAAATTGACAATATTTCAAAATGGCCGATGGTACTCACTGGTCAGAGCCTTCTCGTAGCTCTTCCCCATGGCGATGAAGTTCCTCAGGCAGGGGTTGAACTGCTCCATGATGGACTACGGACAAGGATAGAAAAGAAAGAGAAATTGGGTAGGTTTGGTTAGCATTTAGTGGTTTTAAAATGTGGAAAACAGAACAAATTCTCCTCCTTTGGGATCGATAAAGTATTTTTTTATCCATCTATCTAATTCATTTTCAACAGTTTGCAGTGGTCCAAAGTTATTCCTCACTTTTCAAACGCATTCCTCGCATATTTAGCTAATCATTCACAGCAATAAGTTGTAAGCGTGTTTCACATCTTTCAGAGAACAGAGGGGAGTTTTGCCGTCACGCTAAACCTAACAATAACTAGCATGCAAACAGTGCACTTCCTGATTCTAGTAGGATAAAACGCGTTGTAATTATACGCAGTCTCATTTTGACCTCAAGAGTTGATTTTATAATATATCTGTACTAGAGTTAGACAAAATTTGCTTAACTACATTGGGTACCACAAATTGGGTACAGGTGTAGGGTACAGTCTTTGTCGGCAGTCTTATTTTACTAATTTACTAATAAGAACAAATAAATCAGATTAAAGAGGCACTATGTAACTGATTCTGTTTCTCTATATGGCCTTACTTTGCCTAGAATGTTCCAAAGTATGACATTAAACTTATCTATCGCCAAGGAGACAAGCATGGCTGCATTTAAAGTGTTAAAGAAAGAAAGATTGCACTTTAAATAAGTAAGTTAACTTGGACTGAATAAAGAACATTTTATCCTGATTCGAGAAGCTTTGACCTTTTAAGCAAAGAACTTGAGTTCAGTGGAGATTTGTAATTCCAGGGCTGAAATGATCCAAGTGATTCTAGTGAAGGTGTATGGAGCACTTCCTGTATTACCACATGACATCACAAGGTGGAACAGTGTTTTCGGCTTGAGAGAAGAAATCAGCCTAAATATGCAGGGTTTGTTTGTTACACATGTGTGAATGAAACAAAACACAACTCCAGGTATGTTTGCGATCAGGAAACAACATTATAGCACGGATCAGAAAACAGCGTAATATGGGCCTTTAAATTTTAAGAGTTGAACCATAAAATTCCAGTTCCTTGACGTTAGAGTTAGTTTAATAAATTGTTCTAACAGTTTTGTAACCTAAAGTTGTGTATGCTTTCACCTGTTTTTCAGTGATTTTGGACAGCGCCTCTGTGAGTGACTTTGTGAAGAGTAAAAATAACTGAACCTGGACAGTCGCAGCAGCGTATCGCAACACCACCACTGAGAAAATAATTACAATTTTAGCTACATCAGCATCACATTTCAGATCACGCCAAATGACCACATGATTATAATTATCTGAAATATTTAGCTGTGGTGCGGTGGGGTTTTTTTTTTTTTTGGTATTTTATATTTTGTATTTTATACTTTTGCTCCACCGGAACAAAATTAGAGTCTATCTTAAGTCTATTTCTAAATTATTATTATTTTTTTAGCCATTATCTATTATCTTGTTTTATTGCATGTTCCATTTTCCTGCTGTTCTTGAACTGTGCGTTGCAACACTGGAATTTCCCCACTGTGGGACTAATAAAGGCATATCTTATCTTATCTTATCTTATCTTAAGGATTTGCCCGTCAACCATGGGTCAGCAGTTCAAATCTCGCCCAGACTGTGGTCATTGGCAAGACACTCATTGGTGTATAGAGTACAGTATATAAAATGGTTAGGTTGTGGGTTTGATTCGATTTTAATACATTTTTAAAACATAAGCAGCAATGGCAATTTGAAGTAAGTGTGTATTCTTAGTTTGTATTTTAAAGGGCCCATTTTATACTATTTTCTGATCAGTGTTATAATGTAGTTTCTTCATCGCAAACAGACCTGGAGTTGTGTTTTGTTTAATTCACACGTTTAACACACAAATCCTGCATATTTAGGTTAGAGTTCTTCTCTCTAACAGCAAACACTCTGTTCCACCTGGTAATACAGGAAGTGCTCCACTGTTTTTAAACTCCATACACCTTCACGGGAATCATTTGGTTAATTTTAACCCTGAAACAGCCAATTTCTTTTGTCAACTGGACAAAAGTTTTTTTTGGTCGAATACGTTTCACAGCTCATCCAAGATGCTTCTTCCATTCTGATGATTCTCCTTTGCCATGGATTCTACCTGGACGACTGAGGGGTTTTACATACAAATTTCTACTGAACTAAAGGTAAACGGTAGCTGTTAAATTGAAAACTACCGCTTCATGGCATCACAAGGTGGAACAAAGCATTCAGAGCTTTGGAGATGTTGACAGACTAATAATGCAGGATTACTCAAACATGTGTGAATGAAACAAAACACAACTCCGGGTACTTTTTTGAGGAGGTAACAGCATTATAACATGACTAAAAGCTCAGAAGAGTCGGTTTGGTGTATTATAGGACTTTAAATTATGGCCTGGATGTGAAAGAAACAAAGGGAGGAGGTAGTTGTTGCGTAATGAAGTCAGCGTAGATAGAAACTGTCCTCAGAGCTGGATCCTCTGAGCTCTGAAACAACACATGCGTGAAAGCGATGACTGAGAGTTACATAAGGAGATGGACCGGTTCAACTTCATGTATCTCATTCTTCACACGAACAAGAACAACTCAGTGTAAACAAGTACTCAGTTTTGTTACTTAAGTAAAAGTACAGATACCAGATAAATACAAAGAGGTAAAAAAAACTAAAATCCAATTAAATTAAAATAAACTAGAAGTAAATCAGAACTAAACCAGGGCAAAACTAGGACTAAACCAGGACTAAACCAGGATTAAACCAGGATTAAACCAGGATTTAACCAGGACTAAACCAATAAAAAGTTAACTGAAATTTGATTTAAAAAAAAAAAAAAAAAAAGTAATACAAAATAAACTCCCATTTCAGCAGGTCTCACACTGTAAAGAAAAGTACTTTTTACTTTTCAGTCCAGATCTAAAATGTAGTGGAGTAGAAACATATACAGATACATCCTCTCATCCTCAGATACATGTACTTAAGTAAACAGATACATAATTTTTTTTTTTTTACTTTTGTACTTCATTCCCTTCCACCACTGGAGTTTACACATGGATGACATGCAAAAGCCTTGTAAATTTAGTTTTTCTCTGTTTTTGCATGATAAAGTGGAGCTTTTAACACAAGTCTTAATACAATGTGAGTGATTTAATGGAGTGATGAAGGCGCAGCAGTGTATTCTAGTCTTTTGTCTCGGTTTACTGCAGAGCTGTCACTATGATGTCCCCAAATGGAATCGCAAATCGCCAATTAAACTCCCAAATGGCTCCCAACAATATGAGCACTGTGGAGGTATCAGTGGGACATAAAACTGCACTCGTCAAGCCCCATGTTAACAGATCTAAGAAGCATTTTTACTAAATTAATAACTAAACCAATGCAAAGTGTTATAATCATCTCATTTGCCAGATTTTTGTGTAATAATGCCGTATTCTGAGACATTCCAAGCACAACATTAACAGAGCAGATGGCGTAACCCCTACTAGAAAAGTTACACACTGCACCTTTAAAGTCTTATAAAAAATACACATAGGTCATACTAGACTGCACAGTTGGCAGCACATACAGATCTAAATAAAGGCACCTCATCTGCTCCTCTAGCGCCCCCTGTCAGGTGTAAATGAATGTTAATGCGCTGCTGTGCACTACCCACAATGCACCAGTCAGACAAGGACCAATGCCAAGACAAGACAGCAAGAGGGGAGCGGACTGGCTTAAGCCGCTTTGATTCACTTTATTTTATTTTCAAGCTTTAACCTGATTTTTTGTTTGTTTGTTTGTTTTTTGTTTAATATTTGTTATTATTATATTTATGCTTATGTCTTCTGCACAAACTCCTGTCTTTATAACTGTTATTATTTCAGTGTAATAAAAAAATCAGTCATATATTTTAGGGTCTTTTCAAGATTTTGCTCCAGTACACATTCAATGGCAGCCTCAGAGGGTCAAAATTCAAGAATAATTCAATATTTCGGACAAATTTGTAAAACATTTTCAAGACTTGGATTCAGTTTGGTTTAGCCTTAAATCTAAAACACAAAACTATTACAATTACAGTATTACAATATTTACTTACATAATATACAGTACATGCCTTATTAAGTATAGGCCTAAATCTATGGTACTAAGTAGTAGTAGTATTTGATTTTGAATGTAGTAGCAGTAGTAGTAGTAGTATGGTAGTAGCAGTAGTAGTAGTTTAAAATTGAAAACAGTTATTACATGTATTAATATCTAATCTTTCCAGTACTCAATAATTACTTTGTTATTCTCAAAGTACCTCGCTGATAAATAAAACAAATATGATAAAATGCCGCTGTGAATTTGGTCTCCTCGACGTGACCTTGAGAGGCGACAGGGAGCCAAACCAAACAGGCTGCGCCCGTTTCCGCGGCAACAACCCCTCAAAAATGACCTTTCCGCGAGCACAAGAAAACACATGGGGCAGGTGGGTGCATAATGGAGTTTCACTGATAAACAAAATATGCAGATTTTGGTTGGTGAATAACGAGAATGGTAAACTCTTTATTATTTTCTGTTCTGTTTTTTAACTAACCAGGGACAAATACAAGAGAGGTAAAAGAATTAAAAATCCAGTTAAATTAAAATAAAACAGGGCTTAACCAGGACTAAACTAGGACTAAACCAGGACTAAGCTAGGACTAAACCAGAATTGGACCTGGTCTAAACCATCCGTCTTTCTCCTCTATGGCTGTCTCTCCTCTGTGGACAAGATGCATAGAAAACATGCAGATAGTGGACAGATAGTGGACTAAACCAAGACTAAACCAGGACTAAACCAGGACTAAACCAGGTCTAAACCAGGTCTAAACCAGGACTAAACCAAGACTAAACCAAGACTAAACAAGGACTAGACCAGGACTAGACCAGGTCTAAACCAGGATTAAACCTAGACTAAACCAGGACTAAACCAGACTGAACCAGGACTAAAATAGACGAAACCTAGACGAAACCAGTATTTAACCAGGACTAAACCAGGACTAAACCAGGTCTAAACCAGGACTAAACCAAGACTAAACCAAGACTAAACAAGGACTAGACCAGGACTAGACCAGGTCTAAACCAGGATTAAACCTAGACTAATCCAGGACTAAACCAAGACTAAACCAGGACTAAAACAGGTCTAAACCAGACTGAACCGGGACAAAAATGGACGAAACCTAGACGAAACCAGTATTTAACAAGGACTAAACCAGAACTAAACCAGGTCTACACCAGGACTAAACCAGGTCTAAACCAGGACTAAACCAGGACTAAACCAGGTCTAAACCACCTGTCTTTCTCCTCTATGGCTGTCTCTCCTCTGTGTATAAGATGCATAGAAAACATGTGGATAGTGGACAGATAGTGGACTAAACCAAGACTAAACCAGGTCTAAACCAGGTCTAAACCAGGTCTAAACCACCTGTCTTTCTCCTGTAAGGCTGTCTCTTCTCTGTGTATAAGCTGCATAGATGTGGATAGTGGACAGAAATGCGACGCGCTGGAGAAGAAAAACGTACTGAGCGCAGTGGAGGAAAAAAGAGGGAGAAAGAGGGAGGAGGCTGTACTTCCTGTTGCCTAATATGGTTGTGCAGGATTCCCCCCGGTTACAAGGTATTGGAATTCAGCTCACGTTCAGGCTGAGAGAGAACGGAGAGGGAAAGAGAGGGACCACGTCAGAGGACAGTGACGCATCGTACAAGCACCAAAGTCATTTTACGCTTAACAATTTGGCCCTTAGGGATTCAGAAGCCGTTTGTGTAGCTACAATAATGATGTATATTCACCAATTAATTGTTATAATGGCATTGATAGACTAATGAGGGAAGACAATTACATAACCTACATAAAGCTATATATATTACTTTATACAGTATTGATAGTAGTACTGGTATAGTTATTTTTGGGTAATGAAGTATCGAAAATCAAATAATCCATACTAAAAAAGACAAATGACAGACCATCCACCAGAAAAGTTCCACAATGCACCTTTAACACTTGGAAATAAATATAAAATGATCAGAAATATTGCTTTGTGTTATTTATTCCAGTGTCTTGCTTGTTAACACACGAATCACTGCACGCACACAGAACATATGTCTGAACTGACTCACACAGACCACACGTGAACATTTGAATGCCTCGTGTGACGTTCACTGACAGTCTGTGAACGCAGCAGATGCTTATACAACAATATCAATTAAACATGAATGCCTGATATCACCCCAGCTTTACATGTGCTTGGAATTACGTAACGCTGGCTATGTTCAACTAATTTCAGTGTAGTAAATATTATTGGACCAAACTGCTTTATCACAAATGCAATATTGTTAATTACTTTATTTTATTTTAAGTTTTCTTCTAAAGTTAGTACATAGAATTCAGTTGATATTGTTAAAGGTGCACTGTGTAACTTTTCGGTTGGAGGTCTGTCATAGATATGTCATTGCTCTGCTTTGAATGTTCCACAGTATGACATTAAACAGATTTACCATACATTTATTCAATTACAGGCGGTTTTATTGCTCAAAAATATCTAGAAAAACAGGCATTCTGACTGTGAGCGGGGATGCCTCTCCACAGATCTGACCTGTAACTTGGCCTGGTTTGATTTCCACGCTGATAGAAAGTTTTATTGCCATACTGTGAAACATTTCAGACAAAGCGATAACATCTTCATGGAGAAAAGTTACACAATGCACCTTTTTTGTGATGAGATTCTATTATCAGTATTACTAGAAGTTTGACCCCACATTTACTACCTGAATGTAGTTAATGGATCTCATAGTGATGTCATAGTGGTAGTTTTGAAGTTACACAGCTACTTTTTACCTTTTGTTCACTAGAAATTGGGACTCCCAGGGCTAAAACTGTCCAAATGAGTGTGTATGGAGTTTGAAACCACAGCGGAGCACTTCCTGTATTACAAAACATGACATCACAAGGTGGAACAGAGTGTTTTCTGTTTGAGAGAAGAACTCCAGGTATGTTTGTGATGAGGAAACAACATCATAACACAGATCAGAAAGTAATATGGGTCCTTTAACCGACTATGAAGCATTAAAGAACCCACTAGGCTCATTTCTCCACAGATGATTCCCACTGAGCTACACAAACTCAACAAACACACAGATGGTGTTTATTCAGCAACCCCACCAACCTGCAGCAACTCAGTTTTCCCACACACACAGCACCCGAACGCACCACACTGATTAAAATGTGCACCGTGTAACTTTTCTGGTGAAGAGTCCGTCACCTGTTTAGCCCTGATTGTTCCACCGTATGGAAATAAACTTGGTAATCACAATGGAGACAGGTTAATGGTCAGATCTATGGAGAAGCAAGCCTGCACATGGTAAGAATTCATGTTTTTTAAGGTATTTTTGAGCAATAAAACACCTGTAATTGAACAAATGCAAGGGAGATGTGTTTAATATAACATAAGAAAGTAGCAAACCCTCCACGGTAGAATATACCATACTAATAAAATGCCAGACAGTGTACTCTCTTTATGATATTTAAAGCCTCAGTATGACACTTTTTAGCCAACTAGCATTAGCATTTTTTATTTTTTATTTTATTTTATTTTTTTTTATTGTCTTATTGCATTGAAAAATATGCATTCTTACTGTGAGGTGGGATTGCAACTCCACAAACTTGACTCTTACTTGGCCTGGAAACGAGCCTCCACCTACTCGTTTCCATGGCAATGATGTTCTTTTGGCTATAATCTTCCACAGTATGGCTAGGCCTGTCACAAATTTTTAAATACATTGCTGAAATAAATATAGACGATAAATGAAAATTTGGAAACAAAACTATAGAGTAGAATTATCCCCAAAAAAGTATTCTAAATGTACAATATTGTTAGGTGCACTATGTAACTTTTTCACTGGGAGTCCATCACCTGCTTGTTTCTATGGATATGTCACTGCTCTGCCTGGAATGTTCCACAGTGTGACATTAAACAGCTCTACCTTATATTTATTCAATTACAGGTGGTGTTATAGCTCAAAAATACTTGGTCTGGTTTGTTCTCCATGATGACAGAAAGGTTTAATGCCATACTGTGAAACATTCAAGACAAAGCAATAACATCTCCATGGAGACAAGCATTTGATGGACCTTCCACCAGAAAAGTTACACAATGCACCTTAAATAATTAGTTTGTATCTATAATGAGTCATAGAAGTAGAATTAGAACAGAAAAATAACCAAAAATTTCCCACCGGTACAAAGAAAAGTATTGTTCCTTCTAATTATTGAACCATACAGTAATTATCGTGACACATATCTGTCTCCATGGAGATGTAGGTGATGCGCCACGTCCAGTACGTTTAATTGAGCAAAACAGCTGATACACTAACTGTATTGTCCAGTCCATAACTTTGATTCATAGTGAGCACTTTGCTATTATTGTGCATGCTGGAGGACAAGAGATGTACAAGAGATGTTCAAGCCAAATGATGCGTTCAAGGTCTAAGAACTGTGTGGGCTCAGACAAACTCGAGATCTGTTTATTAATTCATCAGAGCTGTAGATAATGACTTCATGAGGCTAAATGTCAGGGAGTATATCACACAGAGAAAGGCTATAAATTATGTATTGAAATAAAAACGGAACAACCAATACAAAGGATGTCACTGCAGATTTCTTACTTACTTAAGTAAAAGTACAGATACTGGAGCAAAAAAAAAAAATACTAAAGTAAAAGTATCACGTGAAAAAAATCTACTTAAAGGTGCATTGTGTAACTTTTCTGATGGAGGGTCCGTCAAATGCTTTTCTCCATGGAAAACCTTTCTATCATCATGGAGACCAAACCAGAGCAAGTTACGGGTCAGATCTGTGGAGAGGCGACCCCACTCACAGTCAGAATGCCTGTTTTTGGATATTTTTTGAGCTATAAAAATATACAAGTTTAGAAATGTAAGATAAAGCTGTTTAATGTCATACTGTGGAACATTCTAAGCAGAGCAATGACATCTCCATAGAAACAAGCATTTCCAGTTTAAAAATGTACTTAAAGAGTAAAAAGTAAAAGTATTTCCCATAGATTTTGAGAAGACATGTAGTGATTTTGATACAGAGTTGTGCTGAATTTTGTTCGAGTAGAAATAATTTTCCTAGCTGATTTTATTTAGATATTTTTGTAGATATAAACGTGTTAAAAAATAACCCCCCAGGCTTTTCAGCGGGTCTCAAACTGTAATAAAAATACTTTTAATTTTCAGTTCTGTTCAAAAATGTAGTGTAGTAAAAGTACAGATACCTGCTCTCAAATGTAGTGAAGTAAAAGTACAGATACCTGCTCTCAAATGTAGTGAAGTAAAAGTACAGATACCTGCTCTCAAATGTAGTGAAGTAAAAGTACAGATACCTGCTCTCAAATGTAGTGAAGTAAAAGTACAGATACCTGCTCTCAAATGTAGTGAAGTAAAAGTACAGATACATAGCTACTTTTACTTCATTACATTCCACCACTGTTCAATTGTAGCTTAAAGATTAACACTGTAACTTTTCTGGTGGAGCACAATTGCTTTGTCTGGACTCTTACCATTAAAAATGTATCTATCTCCACGGAGACAAGCAGGTGAAGGCACCAAGCCAAATTATACATCAGATCTGTGGAGAGGCGACCCCGCTCATAGCAAGAATGCATGATTTTTCCATTTTTGTAGAATTGAAAATACCTTAAAATAAGCATAAAGTTTTATTTGAGCACTTTTGTATGAAGATTCACATTAGATAATTTGTGGAAAATAATAATTCGTCAAACCCATATTATTCGATCTCAAATTGCAATAGGAATCAACCAGCAAAACCTGTGGTGAATGGGCAAACAGCTGTACCAACTGCCCTCTGCAACGCCACATACGCAATAAATCTATACATTTTAATATAACACAAAATCACAATCAACTTTTGCTTTTTACTACTCTGAAAACCACTTTAAAACACGCAAAACTGGTCTCAAGTTTGGAGAAGTTTTCAAGGATTCTCAAAACTGCTCACTCAAATTCCATTAATGCTTGAGTAAAAATGCACTTACGAAAATGTCATCTACGTTTTTAGACCTGAGCGAGTTCACACGGTGTTCTATGTCCAAAACACAGACAGCTAGAGTTATTTCTTCTTAAATATCAAGCCTTCTTCCATCTGTAGACAGCAATGAGTCACTCACATACGCCCCCATTCAATTTCACAGCAAAAACTTCACCCTATTGAAAAAACTAAGATGTCATTCACCCATTGTCACTTTATAGAAATTCTCAAACGGTGGGAGGCAGAAAAATTATAGTCTGTAGAACTAATTTTGTGATAATTACTTGGAGTTTAAGATGGTTTTGTTTTATTGTACACATTAAAGGGCCCATATTACGCTATTTTCTGATGTTATAATGTTGTTTCCTCATCACAAACAGACCTGGAGTTGTGTTTTGTTTCATTCACACAGTTCCGAGTTCTTCTCTCAAACGGAAAACGCTCTGTTCCACCTTGTGATGTCATTTGGTAATACAGAAAGTGCAGGTAAAAAGCAGCTGCTAACTTGAAAACTACCGCTTCGTGACATCACAAGGTGGAACAGAACATTTTGAGCTTTGGAGATGTACAGACTGATAATAAAGGATTGAAACAAAACACGACTCCGGGTTATGTTTTTGAAGAGGTGACAACATTATAACACGACTTAAAGCTCACAGGAGTCAATTTTCAATAGTATCTCCATGGAGACAAGAAGGTGACATCACTAGACCAAGTTACAAGTCAGATCTGGGGTGAAGTGACTCCGCTAACATAGTTTTTGAGCAATTAAAGCACTTGTAACTGATAAATGCAAGAATGATTCATTTAAAAACAGACTGTGGAACATTCTCAGCAAAACAATGTTATCGTCATGGACACGCGCAGGTGGCGGACTTAAAGGTTAAAAGTAGCACACCTTTAAGACCAGGTTAACTCATTTTGTCCGGGTTCAGTTCAAGTTGTAGCCAAGTTCTTCTGGTTCAGTTCTGGTTTAGTCCAGATTTGGTTCAACTAGGCTATTTCAGAGCTCTTTTCAAAACATAGGTCCAACTCCATCTTTATAGTGGAACATTTTAATCGTGGCATAATAACATAAATAAAGTAGAATATAATGCGACCTCCTTCACGCTTAAATTCGAATTTTCTCCAGATTTAGTCAAACCTTTTTTCATTTCAAAATGTTGGTCCAATAAAGTCACCTCAGCTCAGTTCTAATAGAACCAATAGTCCATTTAATGATACTTTTCAGACAAACCTTTAGTAACAAGTTTTAAGGGACACGTAGCAAGTCACGTTAATCCCACACTGCCTGTCTTCTCGGGGTTTACCTTGTAGACGTTCTCCGTTATACGGTGCACCTCGTCGGTCCGGGACATCTTCGTTGGCGCGTCAGTCACAACCATAGACGGGACTGGGAGCTCGGATCGGTCAGGTGGAGTTACGGTGGTGGTAGCGGTGCTTACGTTGGTTGGAGGTTCGTAGCGGCGGCTGAAAGACTCGTGTCGTGAGTGGGATTCCGGCTTTTAAAGGAAAGTCCCCCGGCTGCACCCACACACACATACACCGGCTCACCACGCACAAGGACGGGGATGAACGAGCGGGAGGGAGGCGCAGGCTGGAGTCGGTGCAGCGCAGAGGCGGACCTACACCGAGGCGCGTTCAAAGGCGGTGGGAAAATACGACTATGCACACAATGACCTTTCTCACGCTGTTATGAATGGTAGAACTGATGAATTATTTATGAGATTTTCTTTAAATCCTCCAGTGGTCGATGGCCTTTTTTAAAATCTATTCACAAAATATTGGTTGTTTAAAATAGACTAATTATGGCTATTTTAGGCTAAGTCATTCTCTCAAGGCAGGACAATTCATGTGTTGCAGCTTTTTGAGGACTTTTTTCCTCCATATATTTTGTTTTCAATTGTTAATTACTACGGCAACGGTCCTATTGTTTGTCATTCTAAAAATCATGGATTTTTGTTTTTTCCCAATGTCAATATATTACCTTTACACAAATCCTGCATATTTAGGTGAGAGTTCTTCTCTCAAACGGAAAACACTGTTCCACTTTGTGATGTCATGTGGTAATACAGGAAGTGCTCCACTGTGTTTTTAAACCTCATACACCCTTACTAGAACCATTTGGATAATCTGAACCATAGATTTGCCAGTCTAGGTCAAGGCCAACATTACCAACATGCTTCTTGTCCACCTTCCTGCCAGTTATAGAGTTTTGGCTAATGTATTTCTATTACCTGACTAGCCAGAACCACACGCTTTGACAAAACTTTACAAAGACAAGTGGATCTGGAGCTGGGGGCTCAGATATATTTACAAAACCAAAACACGTAGTTACAAGTTATAATTTCATTTTATCCCACACCATCACCCTATACAATCCTACAGCCCCATTGTTCCAAAACACTAAAACACAGAGGTTTGTTGCTGGGAGAATATTATTTTCTGTACTTATTGTTTACTCTGTTAACCTATAGGCTAGACTATAATGCTATTTTAACTTTATAATAGTATCATTAATGTAACCAGACCCTCAGCTCCACCCTTTCCTTTCAAACTGACCTTTGAAAATCCAACCTTTATGTGAACCTTGTACAATGGGTGTGTGCCATTGAAACATACAGGCGCACAAAGCCTTGTCTAAAAACAGTTATACTCAAGACACCTCCAGGATTTCCCAGGAGAAATCTAACACTTCTTATTATATGTCACTATTAAAAAAAAAGTGAATTGAAAAAGTACACATAGAAGTATCATATCATATAGAAAGTAGTTACTATAATATGTGACAGTATTTTTGGAGCTCAGAATTTATCGTGGGTATATTTTCTCTGCAAGAGTGGGGATATATTTGGTATTTTTGTTATAATATGATATGATTTGAGCTGTGGAGAGTTGAATAAGTGACTTTGAATGATACTGTCTATTTAAAAAATGGTTTACTGGGATTATCTTGCTTTATTTTAATTGTGTCAGTGACATCCTGCTTTAAAATTTGTTATAGTGACAGGCATAAGTAGGCCTAAGCTATATGCCGTATATTTAGTAACTGTTACTGTAGTGAACATTTCATTTGTGCTGGAATATCCTTATTACTTTGACAGGAATGTTCCACAGTATGGCATTAAACATAATATCTATCCAGCATTTATTCAATTACATGTGTTTTATGGCTAAACACATACCTTCAAACCTACAAAATGCTTCCTGTGGTGATGTCTCTATTGAGAGTTTACTGTCATACTGTGGAACATTCCAGACAAAGTATCTCATCTCCATGGAGACAGCAGGTGGCAGACGCTCCACAAAAGTTACATTAAAATTGAAGAACTATCCAGAGATAGTTTAGTCCAAAGAGATTTGTTAAAAGTTAAGTCAGGGTTTTTAACCTATAGGCTATAACGGTATGACTTTTTCCCCATTCAAACGCTGTTATATTTCGTTTTGAATTTTTTAATCTCTATGGCAACCTTGTAACTACACACACTAACAGCAGGGATACCTATGCGATTCCTTCACGCACTGCCATGAGTGGTCAAATGTCCCATCTTTCACTGGTACTCTAAACGCACCTCAACGCTGACAGAAGCCACGCCCCCTCCGCTGTGTCACGGCATCCCACGCCGCAGCCGCCTCCTCTCCATTCAGACCCGATCGCGGAGGATACCGGAGATAGATCCCCGGACAGAGGCACGAGGAGCCACGGAAATAGAAACTAGTAGTTAAATCTGCAGGACTGAAGGATTTGGCACAGTCTGTTGAAACACACATACAGTATACAGGTAAAGACGTGGTAAAACTCTATAACCTTCTATTGTGTTTACATACATAAATTGCATGTTACACAGTGATGCACAACGGTTCTCAAAAAGTGGTACGGGTCCCTTTGGTGGTCCTCATGACACCTTACTCAAATGATCCTGGAATAGTTCTTATAAGGTCTGGTTTAAGCCACATAGAGTAATCCTGATATTTCTTAGCCATGGACCTTTCCCCTTTTTGACCTGTTTATAAGTCCTGTCATATGTTAAAATCATAGACGGTATAAAGAAGTGGACTAAGGGAGTGTGACGTCACCCATAGCGTTCAGCTCCAGTCAAATGAAGCTCACGAGGCTAGCGGTTATAGGTGCGAATTTGGAGCCGAGTTCCATATTGGAAGAGGAATTTATTTACGGACAAAATAGTAAAATGAAAACACCAGGATCACGTTGAGCGGTTTAATACGAGCATTTTAAGACCAAAATGACGAGGCTCACCGCAATAGTTACAGGGAGAGGGTGACAATTTTTCCATGTAAAGTCAGAGCCAGAGTGGATAGAGCCAAAAGCGCCCCCATGAACACTTCCTATTTGAAACGTGGCGGTTAGCGGGTTAGCTATATCGATTTATAAATACGATATGGTCAAAATCCTAGTGTTGCCATTGACAACTGTCATAAATACTTTCTATATAAATATTTTTTGGTTTTTGATGGTAATGGTAAACTCCATATCTATCTGTCCATTTATCTATCTATCCCCATAATATGCCGTGTTTTTTTCATCCACAAAAGCAAATTCCTTTCTTTTTTATGTTAATGACAATACAAGGAGCAATAAAATGAGATTTTTTTTTATTCCAATGTCTAGTGCAGGTTCTTTTTAGACTATGGGAGGCCACCGTAGTCTTTTCTATTAAAGGCAAACTCTGTATCCATCTATCCATCTGTCTATCCCCATAATATGCAGTGTTTTTTTCATCCACAAAAGCAAATTTCTTCAGAACCCACAGAACCATAACGGCTGGCTACGCTTGTCTTTAATAAGATTCTGTTATTGTGGCCTGTTTGTGTTGAGCTGCTGTGAGTGGGACTGAGCCACTTGGACGAAGCTTCATTATTTGTTACCATGACATCACAAAAACACGGCTTTCATTTTTGCCATGGAGGATGACTCACGATCAGCCAAAGAATGGGTTTAGACACTCACATTGTTGAAATTTATAATATTATTCCTTATTTTCTTTCAAACTGTTAATCTAGAACAGGCTGTACTGGAAGGATGTGATTTCACTTTTTTCATTCAAACGCTACAAGTTGGTTTGTAAAAATTTAAAGGGCCAGTACCTGATTTATTTCCCAGGTATTTGAGCAAAATGTGTCTTTCACTACTACAGATATGTTGTTTAAAGGTGCACTGCGTAACTTTTCTGGTTGAGGGTCCGTCACCTGTTTGTCTCCATGGAGATGTTAATGATTTAGTTTAAATTGTCCACAGTATGGCATTAAACTAATCTGTCTCATATTTATTCAACTACGGGTGTTATTTATTTCTCAAAAATATCCTAAAAAACATCCATTCTTACTGAGATTGGGGTCCAAGTTTCCATGGAGATTTTTCATATTTATGGCCATACTGTGGAACATCTAGATACATCTCCATGGAGGCAAGCAGGTGACAGACCCTCCACCAGACAAGCTACACAATGCACCTTTAAGCAGCTCTTGAGGTAAAAAAAATCACTGTGTACTGTCTGTATCAAATTATAAAGCGTTATAGTGTCTGAGAATCCGGAATGCGTGGTTAGCATGCTAGTTGTTAGTTGTTCTAAACTCATTGCGCTGAATAATTAAGATGTTTGGAATGCATAGGAGTCCCTGGTTTTGTCCCTTTAGTCCCAGTCAGTTTTGCCCTTGAGTTAACTACACAAATGAAGTGAATGGAAGTATGTGAGGTTATAGTCTGGGATCTGGTCTAGTCCTTGGTTTAGTCCAGGTTCAGTCCCCGATTAAGTCCCTGGTACTATATCCGGTTTAGTCCCTGGTTTTCTTCCTATTGGTGTATTTGATGTAGAAGCCTTTAATCTGTGGTCTAATCTCTGGTTTAGTCCCGGTCCTTTAGTCCCTGGTTCAGTCCAGGCTTGGTCGCTGGTTTTGTTCTGGTCTAGTCCCTGGTTTAGGTCTTGTTTGGTCCCATTTACTTTTGGCATTGAGTTAACTATACAAATTAAGACAATGAAACATGTGGTTGTAGTCTGGTCCCTGCCTGGTCTAGTCCCTTTTTCAGTCCCTTGTTCAGTCTCTGGTTTAGTGGCTGGTCTGGTCTAGTCCGTGGTCTAGTCCCTGGTCTAGTCCCTGGTTCAGTCCCTGGTCTAGTCTTTGGTTTTGTTCCTGATTTTGTCCCTGCTATTGTCCCTGGTTTTGTCCCTAGTTTAGTCCCTGGTTTAGTCCCTGGTTTAGTCCCTGGTTTAGTCCCCGGTTTAATCCCCGGTTTAATCCCCGGTTTAGTCCCCGGTTTAGTCCCTGGTTTAGTCCCTGGTTTAGTCCCTGGTTTAATCCCTGGTTTAGTCCCTGGTTTTGTCCCTGGTTTAGTCCCTGGTTTAGTCCCTGGTTTTGTCCCTGGTTCAGTCCCTGGTTCAGTCCCTGGTTCAGTCCCTGGTTTAGTCCCTGGTTTTGTCCCTGGTTTAGTCCCTGGTTTAGTCCCTGGTTTAATCCCTGCTTTAGTCCCTGGTTTAGTCCCTGGTTTAGTTCTTGTGTAGTCTCAGTTAGTTTTGGCCTTGAGTTAAATACTGTATGTAGATGAACTGTATGGCGTGTGTGAGGACTTGAATACAGGTCTGATTCAGTCCTTGGCCTAGTCCCTGGTCTAATCACTGGTTTAGTCCCTGGTTTAGTCCCTGGTTTAGTCCCTGGTCTAGTCCCTGGTCTAGTCCCAGTTAGTTTTGGCCTTGAGTTAATATGTAGATGAAGTGACTGGTGCATGTGAGGGTGCAGTAGATGTGGGTGGACTTAAATACAGGTCCACGGACTTCAGAATCCAAAGCTCCTCTTCGCTTAAAGCCTGAGTCATCGTCAGCTGCTTCCCACAGACACCTCTGCCCATCGCCACCGTTCAACTCCATCAAAGGACTCAATCAAAACAGAGGCCAACAATTAAAAAAACTAAATAAAATATATGACTTTCTTTTCTTTGAATGTTCCATAGTATGACATTAAACTTAAATCTTACATTTAATACAGTTATAGGTGTTTTTATTGCTCATAAGTTAAACGAAAAACATGAATTCATACTGTAAACAGGGTAACATCTCCACAGATCTGACCTGTAACTTGGCCTGGTGCTGTTACTTGCCTGTTACCATGGAAATAGATATGGTTAATGTCATATGGTGGTGCACCTTTAAAGCAGCTGTACCTGATTTTACTGTCCAAGAATCCATTTCATGTAATATAGGACTTTTAAGTGGCAGTTTGCGAAGAAAGGTAAGAAAAAATAAAATAAAACTTGATGGTAGAAAGTCGATTTGGCAAAAATTTTACTTGGAGCCAGATCATAATATTAATTTTATCAGGATTCATGCACATTTTGTATTTTTCTATTAACTGGTTGAGGAAAATGCTTGAGTTTGAGCCTTTAAGTTTGATCCATGTCTTGAGCTTGCAATTCAGAGTATTTAACAGGTATTTACTAGTGGTGTGCAAAAATATTGAAATATCATTATATCATGATACTAAATTTGGTGATACAGAATCGTTCTAAGTATTTTAGTGTCTTTTAGTATTTTTTTGTGACCGCACTACAATTTTCTAGTGGAAGAAAACTTGTTTATGCACTACACTTGACATATTCACTGTTTTGATGGTTAAAATAGATGTATCTTATATTAATTTGCACAAGTTGGTTTGGTTTAGTTTAAAGGTGCACTATGTAACTTTTGGTTGGAGGTCCGTCACCTGCTTGTTTCTATGGATATGTCATTGCTCTGCCTGGAATGTTCCACAGTGTGACATTAAACAGCTCTACGTTACATTTATTCAATTACAGATGGTTTTATAGCTCAAAAATACCTAGAAAAACAGGCATTCTGACTGTGATTAGGTTTGCCAGACAAAGCAATAACATCGTCATGGAGAAAAGTTACACAATGCACCTTTGGCGAGGGACACTGATTCTTGCCCTAGTATTTACATAAAATTGTGAAAATCCTTTGCTGCCCTCTTCTGTTCAAAATCCTGTATTGCACTTAAAACAAGCGGGTGGAACGATATGTTACAAAACAACTTTATTGAAATAAAAGATGTACGTGGATATACACAGTCTGGTTAGCAATTTATGATTAAAGTAAACCAAATACATTTCTTATAATAATATTTGAAAGTTAGAAAAAGCTTTAGCACTTCGCAGGGTAGTCCCAAGAGTTTATATCTTTACTAGTATATGAATTTTGTGTCAAATCCAGGTATGTTTTTAATGAGGGAACAGCAGCTTCATATGGAAATTAAAACAAAACAATGCATAAAATGAAAAATCCACTGTCCATTATAAATATATTTATAAAACATTATTGGCACTCGTGATTCCTTCTTTTCAATTAGCAGTTAAGAGGGACAGAAAAATAGAAATTATGGTGATATGAATTTAAGCAAAATACCAAGAGGTTAGCACAAGTTTGAGACCTGGTTTAGTCCTGGTTTAGAGTTAAAGGTGCATTGTGTATTTTTCTCTACCTGGAATGTCCCACAATACGACATTAAACAGATCTGATGTTAGATTTATTCAATTACAGGTGGTTTTATAGCTAGAAAGGTTTAATGCCATACTGTGAAACATTCCAGACAAAGCAATAACATCTCCATGGAAAAAAGCACCAGAAAAGTTACACAAAATCTGTTTAGTTGAAGGTTTAGAAAGAAGTAAAGACTAAAAAAAAAAAAAATCAAATACTAAAAATGTCTAAATTGTAAAATGGTCAAAGTTGATTTATTTCTGCTCTTCAATAATAAAAATTCCACTACTGAATTAAATTACATTTTCAATTTAGTAGTGGAATTCACAATAAGAAACCAGACAATGGCTATGCAAATGCGTTTTGATATCCTGATGATAGGCACATTAAGTGAAGTCATAGATCTTCAAATAAGACTTGTTTTCCCCGTTATAAGTCCAATGGAAAATAAAAATTCCACACTGAGCTGTTGACTTTAACAGTTCAATTTTAGGAAACCAAATACAAGATTCAGTCCCATCTCTAAGCAGCAAGCAGCTCACGTTCTGGCTTTTTTCTGGATTTTTCTCGCTCTGGAAAAAAAAAAAAAGTAAAAATGTGTAATTTTTTGACACAAGTCAGCGCTTATGAAAAAACAAGGTTACATTTGTATTACTATATTTCTATATTTTATTTTTACTTGTACATATACATTTATTTTTTATTTAAAAAAAATATATATATACTGGAATTTCCCCACTGTGGGACTAATAAAGGCATATCTTATCTTATCTTATATCTTATCAGATTTTCATCAATAATACACTTTACTTCAAAATATTCTTAAATTCAGTCACTATATTTTGTTTTTAAAATCAAAATTTACAATAGAAATAATCACTGACTATTCACCTACTTAATAATCGTAATTAAAGGGTAATCATTACATTACTGAACACATCATTTTTTTAAGAAAATCCAACATTTGTGCTTCAATTCATGGTTATCGTATATATTATTTTTAATTTTTTTATTCAGTTTATTTATCTGCTATGTATAGTAGAGGAAGGATATGCAGACTCTACAATATTAAACCTTGCTAATAAGTGAGCAGAGTAATTGTTTTTAACACTATGCCCGTGAAACCACAATGATAATAAAAAACACTCTTTCTTTAGACAATAGAATGTGATTTTCAACATTAAATAATAGCACTTTCTTTTATATTCCCATGTGGTCTTATATCTGTGTAATCCCTCAGTGGTCCATGGGCGTGTACTAGTCTCTGTGCTCTTATACTTGTTCTGATACAGCTCAAGATCATTCTAAAGATACTCAGGAAAGGTTCATTTCTGTCGTGAATGTGACTTTTTTTAGTATCAATAACAATATTTAGTTTCGATACTAGTTTTAGTAGTATCTGATTTTCAATACTTTTATAAGTATACACGTATAATTTGAAAAATATACAGTAATTGTGAATGAAAATACTTTTGATCATTAAAATACAAAAATCTTACCTGGTTTTTCTTCTTTGGCAGCTGGGACTTCTGGGAGTTCATCTGAGGGCACATCAGGAAGCTCTACATCTCCCTAAAACACAAGAAAAACAATGGTGGTCTTAAAAATGCTATTTGTTTCATCATTTGTATTCAAAATATAAGGTTCATATGAACGAGAGTGAATATATGGTACAGAGTATCCATCGTATCCATCTCCATGGACACTAGCAGGTGACATTACAGGTCAGATTTGTGGAGAGGCAGCCCCACTCACAGCAAGAATGCATGTTTGTCAAGGCAATATACAAATGTAAGTGAACATCCAAGGAAGAGAAGTTAAAGTGCCCATATTATGTATCTACATTATAATGTTGTTACCTCCTCAAAAACATACCTGAACCTGGAGTTGTGTTTTGTTTCATTCACACATGTTTAACACATAAACCCTACATATTTAGGCTCAGTTCTTCTCTCAAAAAGAATGTCATGTCACGAAAACTACCACTTCATGACATCACATTGAGGAACAGAGCATTTTGAGCTTTGGAGATGTAGACAGACTAATACTAAAGTGTTACTCAAACATGTGAATGAAACAAAACACAGCTCCTGGTACGTTTTTGATGAGGAAACATTAAAGCTCTCAAGAGTCAACCGTGCGTAAAATAGGATCTATATATAGGAAATGCCATACAGTGGAACATTCCCAGCACATTTCCACCCCCCTCCCCTACCTTTAAATATTGATTTCTGTATAATGTTCAATAAATTTCTACCTGAGTAATGGCCTCCAGTTCTGCTAAAATGTCATCTTCATCCTCCTGCGTCAGAGATCCGGCCAACATCTCATCTATTTGCTGAAGTAGAAAAATAAAACAAAAACGTGTTTATTTCACTGTGAACCATTCGTGTTTGGACATCACTCAAAGAACTCACCCTTTGGTACTCAATCGCATCTTGGGTCTCATCCATAATGCGCTCCACTTCTTCAATGGACATAACCTGCAATAAGAGACAATAAAACAATACAATCAATTCATCATTAACAAGACACAAAATTAATAGGAAAAACTGGTTCTTGCCCAATACTCGTCCACTCACTTCATGCATTTTCTTTAGACACTCATTTCCAACTTTGAGTCCTTCAAGCACCTTCATTTCAATCTGAGCGAACTCCAGATCCTGAACCTGTGACACAAAGAGAGCACAGCAGATAGACATTTAGCAATTGGTACTTTGCGGTGACATCACGCTGGAGGTTTTCTGCATTTACATCTATGGTGGAATGTTCAGCAGCTACTGTGGTGACACAAGGCACGCACTACTAGCAAAAGTTAAGTCTGAAAATGCAAGAAAAAATACACCATTTATTTAAAGAGCTATTTTCTGATCTGTTTTATAATGCTGTTTTCTCATCTAAAACATTTGGAGTTGCGTTTTGTTTCATTCACACATGTTTAACACACTAACTCAAACTGAAAATACTCTGTTCCACCTTGTAAACTCAGCCTAAATATGCAGGATTTGTGTGTTAAACATGTGTGAATGAAACAAAACACATAAAATAAACATATAGAAACATATCAGAAAATAGCGTGATATGAGCCCTTTAATAAAAAAGTCCTTCAAGTCTAAACTCACCATTTGCTCTAAATTACTGATCTGGTTTTCTGTTTTGTCCAAGAGCTGCTCCTGGTATTTCTTCTTCTTCAGCAGCAAAAGGGCTTTACTGTTTGAACACACAACATTTGAATTCATGTAATCACAGAAATATTAAAAACACATCTGTTGTTGTGATGTTAAAGGAATCCAACCTATGGAGCAGTTAAGTGATCATGTCTTAACTCTACTTTGCCTACTTTCGGGCTGGGGGTGTTCTGTATGTATTTCTACTGGCAGAATGTTCAGTTCATGGTGACACAAAGCCCACATTAGCAAACACAGACAGAAAAGTTAGTCACAAAACTCAACTCAAGTTTTAAATTTGTCTGAAAACAAGAAAAAAATAACTAAATGGAATTAAAGATGACATTTTCAGAAGCCTGAGATCAATACGAACATTCATGGTCCTGTTTAGGAGTTTGATTTTCAACAAAAAAGGTGAGAGTGACTGACTAAAAACTGTAAGCTATTGCTGACTAGCTTGTGACTGTAATTTTATGTATGACAGACTTGTTTAAAAGCACAGCTCATCTCACCTGTTGTAGTTTCAACCAAGTCAGCTCTTTTTGGTCAGATCGTGTTAAAATAAAGCTTGAGTAACAGAGCTTCAGACAGAGCAGTGCTTACAGTTAGCATCACACCCCCAGGGAATGTTGATGACGTCAGCTGCAAAGTATCAGCTCTCTGGTATGGTGGTCGAGTTGTGATGGACTTACTCTTTTTTTCCATCCTTCAGCAGCTGTTTGGCTAACGTCCTCTCCTTTCCCAGTTGGAGGTTGATCCTTTTCTGATACTGCCGGAGTTTATCTCTTTGCTGCTTCAGTTGCTGGGAAAACGGTAAAATAGAAGAGCGTTTTCAAAGGTGCACTGTGTAACTTTTCTGGTGGAGGCTCTGTCACCTGCTGTCTCCATAGAGATATTACCATTTTCATTATTCCACAATATAGAAATAAGCTCTGTAATCACAATGGAACCTGCACATATAAGAATTCATGTTTTTTAAGGTATTTTTGAGCTTTTAAACACCTGTAATTAGACTTAGACTTTGACAAACTTTATTGATCCACAAGGGAAATTATCTCAATCATCACAATATAATATAATAACAGAGAGTAACAAAAATAGATGATATAGCAAAAAAGATAGCAAGAGACAGGTGTTGAATAAGACATAATTATGAAAAATAAATGTATATGTACAAGTCAAAATAAAATAGAAAAATAAGTAATAAAATATAAAATAAAATATAAAATCACAGCTAATTGAACATATACAAGGGAGACAGGTTTAATGCCATACTGTGGAAGATTCCAGACAATGAAATAACATCTCCACGGAGACAAGCAAATAGCAGACCTTCCACCTTAGAAGTCACATAGTGGTATTACAAATTTGTATGGTAATTTTATAAACAAGATAATTTTGAAAGTGCTGCACAAGATAGCAATAGCTGGAGGCAAAAGTGAAGTGGAATATAATGCGATTTCAATGGGAAACCGGGATTGACCTGAGAATATCACAAAATATGGAAAATCAAGGAAAATTGTCAAATGAAAACCACACAGATACATGTAAGCGATATCAGAGCCCAGTTTAAAAACACTTACAATTGTGTTTTATGTTATTTGTTAACATAAGAAGAGATTATGATAGACATTGAGCATTTCTGACAAAGGTAAAGTCCAGATTTTTAGGTTTAACTGGACAAATCCTTACCTTAAACTTGAGTCCACTACAGTTTTTCACTTCATTTAGAGATACATTACACATTTCATCATAAATTATACTTTTTGTGAAGCTCAAATACAATTTTGAGGTTAGAAATTTGTATTTGTCCATCCATCTTAACAGAGTAGCAAGTGAATTAAAATGTGTACCTTGGAAATTCAAAACTTCTCTTTAGTTTTTGTTACAATGTCGTAAAACCACTGGTATTTAGATTTATTTAGATCAGTAAATCATTGAAAATGCATTATATCTGCTTCACTTTTCCTCCAGATGCCTCTTTTTCAGATTTTATAACATTCTGATGGCACAGGATTTTAAAGGGTTTATATGATGCTAGATAAATGATAAAATACACCACTTAAACTAATATTTCTTCCTTGAATTTTGACTTGAGGGGCTAAAGTGACAGCTTAGCATTTAGGCTAACGTTAGCTTACCAACACAGCCTTGTCTTGTTCTGTAACTCTTGTGCGTTTCTTTTTCCCGAATAAGTTTCCCATACTGACACAGCATCCCAGCCCCAACTCGGCAAGAGATAAAGAAGAGGTTGCTAATCGCTAAAAGAAATAAACTTGGAGAGAAATCTAAATCCTAGTCCATTATTTGTGCAGTCATCTGTTTCTGTGCAAAACTCCACACCCACAACAGGAAGGAGGACGGTGGCCGAACTGGGACAAACATTACGCACAGTTGCCAGATGTCACCGCAAGAAACCAGCAGAAAGTACACTTTTAGCCAGTGGTGGTGGAAGAAGTACTCAGATGTGTTACTTAGGTTAAGGTACAGATACCTTAACCTAAGTTAAGGTATAAGTTAAAAAAAAAAAAAAAAAAAAATCTAAGTAAAAGTAAAGTAGCCTACATGTTTAAATATGTAAAAAAAAAAAAAAAAAGAAAACTAAATCTAAGTAAAAGTCTACAAAGCTTCAAATGTATTGATTTTGATAAAGATTTGTACTGGATTTGGTTCTGTGTTTTTGTATTTTTTTTCTTGATATATTTTTATTTGCTCAGACTACAAATATGTTTCAAAATAAACCCTCAGGCTTTTCAGCAGGTCTCATACAATCATAAAAAATACTTTTACTTTTCAGTCCTGTTCAAAAATGTAGTGGAGAAGAAAGTACAGATACCTGCTCTCAAACGTAGAGAAGCAAAAGTAAAAAATACTCACTGTAAAATGTACTTAAGTAAAGTACAGATACCTTAAATTTTGTACGTAAAGGTGCACTGTGTAACTTTTCTGGAGATGTTATTGCTTTGTCTGGAATGTTTCACAGTATTTTTAATTTGCATTTTGATTAAATACTTGTTCTTTTGTATAGTTGTTCTTTTTTTATTCTTTCTTTATATATTATACATATTCTTTGTATAATTTTTGTTAATTTTGTCATTTTGACCCCTGGTTATCCCCTGTTATACTTACATGAACACTTGATTATCTCCTCAGTTAATCGTCACTCATTTTCTTCTTCTTCCTCTGCTGGATTGTTTGCATCACTACAATAAAGAGCATGAACATTTTTTTAATTGCAAAATGTAGTTTTTAGTATAGCCAGTGCCGAATGACAGACATGATGAAGAAACTGAAGAAACTGAGATGCACTAACTTTCTAAAGATAATATGAGTATTATGAGTCCCAACGAGTATTTAAAGGTTAAAGATTAATTGATTTAATGCCATACTGTGAAATATTCCAGACAAAGCAATAACATGTTCATGGAGAAAAGCATTTGACGGATAAAGGCTACAGTCATGTCCGCAGTCATGTTCAAATATAATGACTCAGCCAAAATCAAACCATAAAAATACCTAAAGCAAAACTGAAAAAACACACATCAGTTTGGACTGTGGCAGGAACTTCACTGGATATTCTCTGAGAAAGGTACATAATATAGCCTTTTATTTTTGAATTATTTTAAATTTATTTTTGGAAGATCTTTCAGTGTGATTTCTTCCTTTCAGATGTTTATGCGCTCAAAACCTCCAGCGCCCCCCTCTCCAAAGCGTAAGTTTCAAATATTTCTGATCATTTACAGTTTAAGAGACTGACTTTTTCTGTTTCTTAGTTCTCCATGGGGACTGGAGAAAGATACCACCATTGTAAGTATAGGAACTCTTTGAAAATGTTTTAGTTTATGTAGATTATGTGTTAAAGTATGTATGTCACGTTTTTATGATTCTCTAATTTTGACCTAACTTGGTAAATATAAATTATAGTTTTACACCAATCAAGAAGCAGTTTGTGAAGAAAAGTTGAAAAATGTGTTGAAAATTACTGGAAATAGAGAGTTCTGTTTTGATGACTTCACACTTGGGAGAATTTTGTCCAAAAGTTTGAAACAATTTACAATTTTTCTGGTACTTTAAACATTATTTAAACAAAACAATAGGTGTTTTCTTAAAATTGTATTCATCAAATATGAATCTGTATGTACATTAGATGAGTTTTGGCCCAGTGTACATCATGGTTGCTAGGTAACAGTTACATGATGTCATGATTTCCAACCAGGAAGTAAAATTTTGTACCTTTAAAAATGGGCAAACTGGGCAAAAAAATAAGAATTTCTTCAGTAAAATCTTAAATATAATGATCTTAACTGTGTTTAAAAAAACACAACTATCATAGATGCTTTAAAGGTGCACTACGTAACTTTGGCTGGGCTTCCTTTACCTGCATGGACATATAACTGCTCTGCCTGGAATGTTCCACAGTATGACTTTAAACTTTATATTTCTTCAATTATACAGGTGGTTTTAAAGCTCAAAAATACCTAGTAAAACAGTTATTCTGACCGTAAGCAGAATTACCTCTCCACAGATCTGACCTGTAACTTAGTCTGGTTTGATAGAAAGATAGAAAGGTTTAATGCCACACTGTGAAACATTCCAGACAAAGCAATAACGTCTCCATGGAGAAAAGCATTTGACGGACCCTCCACCGGAAAAGTTAAACAATACCCCTTTATGACTGTGCCAAAGTCTGGATAATGGCTACAGTCATGTGAGCATCATCTTCAAATATAATGATTCAGCCAAAATCAAACCATAAAAATACTTAAAACAAAACTGAAAATACAGTTATGAAATTCCCTAGAGTGATGGCAACCAGAAAGTAAAATTTTAAACCAAAAAGATTGTCAAATTGGGAAAAGATTCTTAAGACTTTTAGTAAAATCTTAAATATAATGATCTTAACTGTGTTTTAGTGAAATGAGTAGTGCATTGTGTAACTTTTCTGGTGGAGGTTTCGCCGTCTGCTTGTCTCCATAGTGATGTTATTGCTTTACTTCAGTGTTCCACAGTATGGTATTAAAATATTGTATTTATCTTTTTTTTTTTTATTTGTCTTGTATTTATTCAGTTATGGGTGTTTTTATTTCTTTAATCTACTGTAAAAACACGCATTATTATTGTGAGTGAACCTCAATTCTCCACAGAAGTGACCTGTAACTTGGGCTGGTGATGTGGCCTGCTTGTCTCCATGGAGATAGCTAAGTTAAATGACATACTGTAGAACATTCCAGGAATAAACAAGCAGGTGGCGTACCCTCTACCCTCTCTAGAAAAGTTACGCAGTGCACCTTTAACTTTGGTGGAATTTTTTCTTGCCAGGAAAAAGGACGATTATTTGCAGTACATTTATGATTTTCAACCTGACCAAAAGGATGTAGAGCACATCAGGATTCTGCTTCATGGGCCAAATAACGTAGGCAAATCCAGCTTCATCAACTCAGTGGAGACGGCTTTACGAGGAAGGATGACCGGGCAGGCTTTAGCTGGTGATAGCCCTGACGGCTTCACCACAAAGGTAAAGGACAATAATTAACCTGTGACTGTTACATAACTGATGTGATTACTTATTGACAGTATCTGACGCACAAAATACAAAAAAGAATACCTGGAGCCTTTTATCCGTTTGTATTCAATGACATCATGGGCCTGGAGAAAGATAATAAAGGCATCTGTGTGGATGATATCAAACTGGCAATGAAGGGACACGTGAAGGATGGTTATGTGGTAAGATTTAAGGTCCTATATTACACAAATTTGACTCTTCTGAGCTTTAAGTCATGTTAGAATGTTGTTCCATCGTCAAAAACATACCTGGAGTTGTGTTTTGTTTCATTCAGGGACGGATTGGCAATTTATGCGTTCTGGAAAAGTCCAGAATGGCCGTCCGGTCTATGGCCATTGGTCGGCCGGCCCTTTTCTCCCAGTTTTTTGTTTGTTTTTTTTTGACCAGCCCTGTTCAATAACCAAAATGTAGAGTCTAACACCTAACAGCCAGAGGGCGCTAATACGATAATTTGTCAATTAGTCAAACATAGGCCTAGGTTTTCAGTTGGTGGGCCTATTTGGGAAAAAAAAAAAAAGTCCAGGGCCGTTTTTTGGTGCCTGTCTGTCCCCGGTTTCACTCACACGTGTTTGAGTAACACTTTATTAATTATTTAATTAGTTTGTCTACGTCTCCAAAGCTCAAAATGCTCTGCTCCACTTTGTGATGTCATGAAGAGATAGTTTTCAAGTTAACAGCTCCCTTTTTAATTATCCAGATGATTCTAGTGAAGGTGTGTGGAGTTTAAAAACACAGAGGAGCACATGCGAGTGTTTTCAAATTGAGAAAAGTAAAAATATAGCTTAAATATGCAGGGTTTGTGTGTTAAACATGTGTGAATGAAACAAAACACAACTCCAGGTGTGTTTTTGACATTATTACATAGATCAGTAATAGCGTCATGAACCTTTTTAAAAGCATTTTCTTTTCACTGTCAGTTGTAAATATATTAATTACATGATATGTTTAAATTTCAGTTCAATCCACACTCAACATTTACAAGTGCAGACCAGCATTACAACAACAGCCCCAGTCTCAGTGACCAAACACATGTTCTGGTGTGTGTTGTCTCCGCCAGTACCATCAATATTACCACCCCTGAAGTCATGAATAAGATGAAAGAAGTTCGACTTGTAGCCAGAGACTTGGGTAATATGAATTTTATTATTATTAGATGGTACTGATACATTGTCATCAACATTTCCTGGGGGTGTGACGCTAACTGAAGGCACTACTCTGTCAGAAGCTCAATCCGAGTTTTATTTTAACACAACCTGACCAGAAACTGACCAGACCAGAAATGATTTGGTTGGAACTTCAACAGGGGAGCTGGTTTTTAATGTTAAACGTGTCTCTCTCAAATAACATACATTTACAAACTAGCTACCATTAGCCAACAGTTTTTCAGTTCGTAACACTCACCATTTTTGTTGAAAATCAAACACTTAAACAGGACTATGAACACTGGTATTGACCACAGGTTCCTGAAAATGTGACTATATTAAAACTTTTTTTTTGACTGTGTTTGCTCATTGTGCTTTGTGTCAACATGGTCAGTTCTGAACATTTCTCCATAGAGGTACATGTAGAACACCCGCAGCGTGATGTCACTGTAAAGTATCAGTTTGCTTTTTGTCTTGTAAAATTAACCATCTTAACATTCCTCATAAGGGATTCCTCAAATGGCCATTCTTACAAAGATTGATGAGGCCTGCCCTGAGGTCCAGTCTAACATAGAGAATGTCTACAGAAGCAAGTTTGTGAAAAAACAGGTATCAAAAATCAAAAATCAATATGCTACATTAATTATAGATCCTATATTATGCTAAATTGACTCTTTAACTGAGCTTTAAGCCATGTTATAATGTTGTTACCTCCTCAAAAACATACCTGGAGTTGTGTTTTGTCTCATTCATGCATGTTTGAGTAATCCTTTATTGTTAGTCTGTCTACCACTTTAAAACTCAAAATGCTCTGTTCCCCCTTGTGATGTCATGTAGCTGTAGTTTTCTTTTTTTTTTTTGAGAGAAGGACTCAGCCTAAATATGCAGGATTTGTGTGTTAAACTTGTACAAAAGAAAAAAAAACACAACTCCAGGTGTGTTTTTAATGAGGAAACATTATAACATAGATCAGAAAATAATATGGTCTATGTTATAATATGTAATATGGGCCCTTTAAATACAATATAATATAATTGGATTTGTTATATTTCCTCTTGTTTTAATTTAGATGGAGAACCTGAGTGCAGCCCTGGGAATTCCTCTAAACTGCATCTTCCCTGTGAAGAATTACCACTATGAGATCTGCAGAGAAGATGACATTGAAAAACTCATCCTGATGGCCCTGAAACAAATGATCGATTTTGGGGAAGATTTTGTAAACAACTATGACAAAAGCTGTACTTAAAGTGCGCAATACAACTTTTTGGTTGGGAGTCTGTCACCTGCTTGTTTCTATGGATATGTCATTACTCTAACTGGAATGTTCCACAGTATGACATTAAACAGATCTACCTTATATTTACTCAGTTACAGGTGGTTTTACAGCTCAGAAATACCTAGAAAAACAGGCATTCTGACTGTGACCTGTAAGTTGGTCTGGCTTGGTCTCTGTGAAGGTAGAAAGGTTTAATCCCATACTGTGAAACATTCCAGACAAAGCAATGACATCTCCATGGAGAAAACATTTGACGGACCCTTCACCAGAAAAGTTACACAATGCACCTTTAAGCATAAGTATGAGATTTCCAAGTCAGCAGATTTATTCATATTTGTCTTTTTGTAAGAAGTGAAAAATCTTTGTAATCACATATTCTCATATTTTTTACATTTATATCATATCGTATGTTGTAGATCTATTAAGTATATTAAATCATTTGTTTCACTGTAACAGAGAAAAGGGATAATAAACAAGTGCTTAATAAATGCTTAAAGGTGCATTGTGTAACTTTTTAATAGTGGGTCGGTCACATTTTTGTTTCTATGGATATTTTATTGCTCTAACTGGAAGCCTTTCTGATCTCAGCACTGTTTTTCCCTTTCATCTCTACACTATTTAACTTTTCTTCTTTAGAAAAAAACATTAAATTTACTTTTTTTTTTCTTTGCTACATAATTCCATACATCTTACTTCATATATTTGATGTCTTTTATGTGTATGCCAAATGTCAAAGTAGTAAACATAAAGAAAAAAACAAACTTTTGACAGGTAGTGTAGTAGATTTCACCAAGGTTTCTTGTGTTGACAAAATCAGTCTCATATTACACTATTTCCTGATGTTATAATGTTGTTTCCTCATCACAAACATATCTGGAGTTTTGTCTTGTTTCATTCACACATGTTTAATACAGGAAGTGCTCCACTGTGTTTTTAAAATCCTTACACCATCACTAAAATCACTTGGATGATTTCAGCTTTGGAATTGCCCATCTCTGCTGAACAAAAGATAAAAGGTTAAGCTGTTAACTTGAAACTACCACTACATGACATCGCAAAGTGGAATAGAGCATTTGAGGTTAGGAGATGTAGACAAACGTGTAAAAACGGATTACCCAAACATGTGGGAATGAAACAAAACACAACTCCAGGTATGTTTGTGAGGAGAACATGTCTTAAAGCCAAGAGACAATTTTGTATAATTTAGGACCTTTAATGGGCTTTATCACCGTAACTCTACTTTACAGGGCGGATCTTCATGCTGATGGCCTTCAGGGAGTAGTCATTTCCTTTCCACGTTTTCCACACCACACCAACAGCATTAAAAGTGTTGTCCTCACCCCAGCGATATGCTCCATTTGGGTTAGCATTGTGACAGTTGTTGTACCAAAAAGCCCCAATAAACTTTTTAGCACAGCTGTCTGGCCAAGTGTCCTGGTCATTATCAAAGGTGGAGAACTTCATGTCATTGTGAAAAGTTAGACTATCTCCTAAAGAAAAGAAAAAAGTTTGTTTTTAAGTCAATTAAGTTGCGTTTTTGTTTTTTCTAGTGGACTTTGTTGTTACTGCTGCCTTGAAAGCTTCACAGTATGGCATTAAACTTATCTATCTCCATGGATATAAGCAGGTGCATCAGTTCAAGTTACAGGTCAAAGCTGCATAAAAACAATACAAATGGTCACAACAATAAAAGCAGTAAAATCAAATTAATAAACACAGAAGCCCACACAGCTCTCATGGTGTTAAAAGTCAGAGAATAAAAGTGGACCTTAAAGGTGCATTGTGTAACTTTTCTGGTGGAGGGTCTGTCACCTTCTTGTTTCTATGGAAATGTCATTGCTTTGTCTGGAATATTCCACAGTATGACATTAAACAGATCAACCTCATTCTGGTTTGGTCTCCATGAAGATAGAAAGGTTTAATACCATACTGTGAAACATTCCAGACAAAACAAAAACATCTCCATGGAGAAAAGCAGTTTCAGATTCAGATTGAGAAAATTTTATTGATCCCAGAGGGCAATTCATCTGTAGCATTCTCAGAGCAATTTTCACTTCTCACATACACCCAAACGCACACAGTGTGTCAGTCCATTACAGTCCACAAGTGGAACTCAATAGAACATACATATTACAATGCAAAACTTCAAAAAACACTACCATCAGAATTAAGCAATTTAAAAGCAGAAGGCACAAAAGAATTAGAGAAGTGGTTTGTCTTTCGTACCGGCGCATAAAACCGACTCCCTGAAGGCATCATCATAATAATAATAATAATGCATCAGTTTTATACAGCGCTTTTCTGGACACTCAAAGGCGCTTTACAGGGCATTATTCATTCACTCCACACTCTGTGGTGATGAGCTACTATTGTAGCCACAGCTGCCCTGGGGCAGACTGACGGAAGCGAGGCTGCTAATCTGGGCCATCGGCCCCTCCGACCACCGCCATCACTCACGCACACCACTTTCTTACTAGACAATGTGGGTGAAGTGCCTTGCCTAAGGACACAGTGAGTTGTTGTGACTGGCGCCCCCCTGTGGCACCTGATTTTCCCAGTGTCTCCCATCCAAGTACTGACCAGGCCCGGCCCTGCTGAGCTTCGGAGATCTGACGGGATCAGGGTTTGACAAGCCGGTATGGCCACATATGACAAAGTCAGGAGCCAGAGGATGGAGGAGCTGAGCCAGGAGACACATCTCAGCATCTGCTCCTCCCAGACAGAATGCAGCTCTCTCAGTTTGACACCTGCCATTTTTTAACAGGTCTGACGGATCCTCCAACAGAAAAGTTACACAATGCACCTTTAATATGAGACTTAAAACACTCCTCTGTGGTTTTAAGATTCGCCTTTGGCACCACAAGCTAGATTTTATTAGGGGAGAGTTGACTGTCCTGTGAAACTGATATAAAACAAATTAATTGAACAGTCAAGCAGTGAACCACACCTAGGTGGCGCCATCTTGGAATAATAATTCAATGTGAAGAGCCGAAATCAAAGGAAGACCATTACGATGATTATACTAAACTTTATTATTATAGGTATTTTAAAGATGCACCACGTTTTTTGCTAGAGGGACTAATATGCAGGGTTTGTGTGTTAAACATGTGTAAATGAAACAAAGCACAACTCCAGGTCTGTTTTTGATGAGAAAATTAAACAACATTATAACATAGATCAGAAAATATAATACAGACCCTTCGAACAGTTCTTTGTGCAAGTCACCATAACGCTACTTTACAGGGCGGATCTTCATGCTGATGGCCTTTAGGGAGTAGTCACGTCCTTTCCAGCTGTTCCACTCTACATCGATGGCATGAATGGTTTTGTCCTCACCCCAGCGATATATTCCATTTGGGTTAGCATCGTGACAGTTGCTGTACCAAAAAGCCCCAAGGAACTTTTTAGCACAGTTGTCTGACCAAGTGTCCTGGTCGTTATCAAAGGTGGAGAACTTCATGCCGTCATGAGTTATTAGACTATTTCCTATGAAGAAAATTAAAGGTTCCATATTATGTAAAACTGACTCCTGTGAGCTTGTAGCCATGTTGTAATCTTGTTACCTCGACAAAAACAGACCTGGAGTTGTGTTTTGTTTCATTCACACATGTTTGAGTAAGACTTTATCTATCTCATCTGTCTACATCTCCAAAGCTCAAAATGTTATCTTAAATAAGATTTTATTGTCAAAATACAACTAAACTGCAGAATAAAAAAAATGAATAAAAAGAGCGCCGGGCCACTGTGTGTGTGTGTGTACATGCCGTAGTTTAGTATATTTTTTTAAAATACAGTGGAGCACTTCCTGTGTTACCACATGACATCGCAAGGTGAAACAGAGTGTTTTCTGTTTGAGAAAAAAAACCTAAATATGCAGGGTTTGTGCGTTAACTTGTACGAATGAAACAAAACACAACTCCAGGTATGTTTGTGATGATGAAACAACATTAGAACAGAGATCAGAAAATGACATAATGTGGGCCCTTTGGGCAGTTGTTGTTTTTCTTCTTTTAAAGGTGCACTGTGTAAATGTTCTGGTGGAGGGTCCACCATTTGGTCGTCTTCATCAAGATGTTCTACAGTTTGGCGTTAAACCTATACATCTCGATAAAGAGGGGGGCTTCTGTTCAGCCCGAGCTCGTGCGGGAGGTTGAGCGTTACCGACTAGATATAGTCGGCCTCACCTCCACGCACAGCTTGGGCTCTGGAACCCAACTCCTTGAGGGGGACTGAACTCTCCATTTCTCTGGCGTTGCCCGCGGGGAGCGGCAGCGGGCAGGTGTGGGCCTGCTCATTGCCCCACAGCTCAGCCGCCGTGTGTTGGAGTTCACCCTGGTGAACAAGAGGGTCGCGTACCTACGCCTTTGGGTCAGGGTTTGATGGATCTTGATAAAGACAAATATATAACACAACCAGACAAAGTTACAGGTCAGATCTGTGGAGAGGGAGCCCCTGCACGGTACAGTTCTGAGCAATAAAAACACTTGAGACAGATGACTTTAATGCCATACTGTGGAACATTCTGGGCAGAGCGATAACATCTTCCTGATTTCCACCAGAAAAGTTACACAATGCACTGTCAAGTGTAGCAAGATGAATTTTCATATTTTAAGTACAAAACATCTTGTTCCATTGGTATATCACTTAAATCTTAAATCATGATGAAACATTTTTAACTGAAGTAATTTTAACTGGACCCCTAAACAAAAAGTTACATAGTGCACCTTTAAGTGTTGTATTTTGCCATTTATTTTATGCCACCTATGTTTTTTTAACTATATTGTAGAACTGTAGACTACTTTTTGGGGGGGATAATTCTGCTTTATGGTTTGGTTTGAATATTATTGTTTATTGTATTTACTATATTTATATGTGTTATTGTGACAGGCCTCGAGCTGCTCTTTAATTAATTTTACAGGTTGCGGTTTACAATGAACAAAATCTAAAATAATGATTTCTTCTTTAAAGGTGAATTGTGTAACTTTTCAGTTACACAAGCAGGTGATCTGTCACCTGCTTGTTTCTATGGAGATGTCATTGCTCTGTCTGGAATGTTCCACAGTGTGACATTAAACAGCTCTATCTTACATTTATTCAATTACAGGTTGTTTTACAGCTCAAAAATACCTAGAAAAACAGGCATTCTGACTGAGTGGGGTTGCCTCTCAACAGATCTGACCTGTAAATTGGCCTGGTTAGGTCTCCATGAAGACAAGTGTGGTGCAATTCCAGCTCCCATAGATGAATGCTGTTGTTGTATCCTTGGGCAAGACACTTAACCGTCCTCGCCCCTACTGTCTGTGTACTCTGGTGTATGAATATGTGTGTAAATGGGCGAGGGGTTCCTTGATGTAAATTCTTTGAGTGCCTTGAAGGTGGAAAAGTGCTGTATAAAAATGTGACCAATGTGATAGAAAGGTTTAATGCCATACTGTGAAACTCTCCAGACAAAGCAGTAACATCTCCACGGAGAAAAGCGTTTGACGGGCCCTCCACTAGAAAAATTACACAATACACCTTTCAATAACTCACCTGCTCCTCCATCGATGAAGCCTGATACTTGCAGTTTGTACCCGTCACACTCAGAGCCGACAGAGAAGGACGAGTATCTGGCTGAGGCATTCTTCCCCTCAAAGTCCTCCACCTCCACCAACAGCTCGTGTGGTTTTCGACTGGACAACATGTGAATAAACTCCAGACCTGAATATAATCAATCAATAAAACCAGTAAGAAATCAATAAAAAATAAAATCAATATCAAATTTGGCTAAACATAAATCAAATCAAATACTCTTTACACTGTCATTTAAGTTTTTCTGGGCGCATGAAGAAGGCTTTAAACACCAATCTGAACAACTCATTAACAAACATAACTATGCTGCACCACCTCTTCCTCTTAATTATGTTTTTTTTTAATTATCGTAATTATCGTTATTCTCAAGGTTGAGTTGATCGCGCCAAAATACTGTTGAAACTCTATGCATTGCTATACATGAATTAGTCATTAACATTTACTGACACATGACTCTTACACCTTTCTATCTTCATGGAGACCAGACAAGACCAATTTACAGGTCAGATCTGTGGCGAGGCAACCCCGCTCACAGTTAGAATGCGCGTTGTTATACACAGAAACAAGAAGGTGTTGGACCCTCCACAGAAAAGTTACACAATGCATCTTTAATGTTACGGATTCAAAACATGTCAGAAATACAAACGTTTTGTTTGTTTGTTTGCTTGTTTTTTGACCAATTTGCTGATTTCTCACTGACCACCTGGCAACCCTTTTAGTCTTACCCAGCCAGTGCTCTCCATCAGCTTCACCAAAGCCAGTCTTGTACTGATTCCAGGGTCTGTAAAAGTTCACCGTTCCATCCATTCTTCTCTGAATCACCTTGGTGCACAACAAAGCTTTAGACCAAGTTATAAGGG
The DNA here is from genome assembly GCA_029959045.1 of Taenioides sp. WSHXM2023. Lineage (NCBI taxonomy): Eukaryota > Metazoa > Chordata > Actinopteri > Gobiiformes > Gobiidae > Taenioides > Taenioides sp. WSHXM2023. The sequence goes on from CM057104.1 coordinate 2,589,778, forward strand.
CACTGCATATCATCAAAAATAATAATAAAAAGTAATACAAGAAGTAAAAAGTTTTTTCAGATATCAAAATAATACATTCTCAGTGTAGTGCTGTAGTTCTTTTGTTGTTGTTGTTGTTGTTGTTGTTGTTGTTGTTGTTGTTGTTGTTTTCTATGTAAAAATGCAGATTAAAGTTTGTGTAAGTTTGTGAAGTTTGTGTTTATCTAAATACATGGTTTCTTAGTATTTTTTTTTCTGTTGTTTTTGTATGAACTCCCTCTGCAGGTGTAGTCTTGTGAGTGCAGTTTGTGTCAGATAATAGTTTTGAGAGCTTTTGCCACGCTCCCTTTTTAGTGGACCAATCTATATGTTTTTAGAATTTCTTTAGTCGATTACAGCTCTAACTGTCAGCCACAGTTTTCAAAAAGTGCATGCAAGATTGGCTAATTCAAAAATGGGCAATGTAAACTGAAAAAACGTACCGTCCAACCACCCCCAGCTGTTGTAAAGTCACAGTATGCCTGGAAAAAAAAATACAGTTTAAAATTGCAGCTGTGATTTCTTCATGTGTAATGTTCCACAATATGGCATTAAAGGGCCATTTTCTGATCTGTTATAATGTTTCCTCATCACAAACAGACCTGGAGTTGTGTTTTGTTTCATTCACACATGTTTAACACACAGATCCTGCATATCTAGGCTGAGTTCTTTATCATTAGCCTGTCTACATCTCCAAAGCTCAACATGCTCTGCTCCACCTTGTGATGTCATGAAGCGGTAGTTTTGACGTTATCAGCTACCTTTTATCATTTTTTTCTGTAGAAATTTTCAGTTCCAGAGCTGAAATTATCCAAATGATTCTAGTGAAGGCAGAGTTTAAAAACACATGACATCACAAGGTGGAACAGAGTGTTTTGTGTTTGAGAGAAATACTCAGCCTAAATATGCAGAGTTTGTGTGTTAAACATGTGTGAATGAAACAAAACACAACTCCAGGTCTGTTTGTGATGAGGAAACATTATAGCACAGATCAGAAAATGGCGTAATATGGGCACTTTTAACTTTGCATCACCTGAATTCCAAATTTCTCTCCATAAGGATAGATGGTGTAGACCCCACTCCCACTCCCACTCCGACGGGAGGGGTATCTGTAATCACTGTGTTCAATGATGTCATTGCAGTCCACAGGTTTTGGCCGAGCTCCACAGTCTCTCAGCAGTGAAGACAGAAACAAGAGTATTGCCAACTGGAACATAGATAAAAACTGGTAATTTAGTGTATATCTGCATTAAAGGTGCATTGTGTAACTTTCCTGGTGGAGGGCCCGTTATGTGCTTGTGTCCATGGAGATGTTATTAAATAAATACGCAGTGCACCTTTAAAGGCACATTACTTGATTTTTACTGACTTAAAAATTGTTTTTTAAGACAGTAAATTCTTAAAGTAAATTACATTTTCCCCCTTACAGTGTGGAGAATCTACATTTTAAAGGTGCACTGTGTAACTTTTCTGGTGGAGGGTCCATCAAATGCTTTTCTCCATAGAGATGTTATTGCTTTGTCTGGAATGTTTCATAGTATGACATTAAACCTTTCTATCTTCATGGAGACCAAACCAGACCAAGGTACAGGTCAGATCTGTGGAGAGGCGACCCCGCTCACAGTCAGAATGCCTGTTTTTCTGGGTATTTTTGAGCAATAAAACCACCTGTAATTAAATAAATGTAAGGTAGAGCTGTTTAATGTCATACTGTGGAACATTCCAGGCAGAGCAATGACGTATCCATAGAAATAAGCAGGTGATGGACCCCTAATCAGTTACATACTGCACCTTTAAACAGTTTGCAGTGGTCCAAAGTTATTCCTCACTTACCTTATGCATTCTGAACATCCAAATTATTCACTGCGATGGGTTTATGAGTTTTATGTTTTCCACAACTTACTGAAGCTGAGGCGGAGTTTGCTGTCATCAAGAAGCTAACAACAACTAGCATGCTAACTGCACACATCCTCAGACAGTAAGTGCTTTATAAGTAAAGGCAGACAAGACACAGCTGACTTATTTTAGCCTCAAGAGCTGCTTATACAATATATCTGTGCATTTTCCTTGCATTTTGCTCAAATACTGTACATGGAAAATGCCAGCAGGATATGATACTAAACATTTTAGTGTCACCCCATTTGTGTCACCCCATTTGACCCCACTTTAGTCCTGCTGCCCTGGGTTCAGTCCTGTTGTAGTCCTTGTTTAGTTCTGGTCTAGTGTGTTTTTCTTAATTCAAGCAACATCACATTTTGTTTCTTATTTTAAGTGCAAAAAGTCGTTGTTTTTCTTATCTTATCTAGGGTTATCTAACCCTAACCCTAACCCTAACCCTAACCCTAACCCTAACTACAAAAAGTCTGGTAGATCATTTTACATGTTAAGTGAAATGGACTCAAATCACGATAAAACTTTCCTAATTCAAGTAATCGTAACTTTAGATTTTAGGGTTTTTTGCCATGTACATTGAAGTGGCTCATTCAGCTTACCTTCATTGTCAGATGTCTGTTGAAGCAGATGCACGAAATTCACCCACAAAGCCAAATAATGTTTTGTAAATGTGCAGATTCAGCTGTTAACCTACTTTTTTATTTACTTATTGATTAATCAGCTGTAGCGGGAAGTGGGACAACCTCGTTCAACCAGTCAGAATCAGACCACTGTTTGTTCAGTTGCTCAATAAATGACTAAAGGACACAGTGTTAGTGTATTTTTAATTCAGAATAAAGTACAACTGTTATTTATATTGCAAAACAGTCTTTTTGTGAGCAATTTTATGTTAAGGATCTAGTTAGTAGGCCAATTATCAGCCTTTTTTTGTATGACAGGGTTTGGTTAGCTATCAAATTATACTTAAAGCTTCAATATGTAACCTTTCTGGTGGAGGGAGAGTTTGTCAGCTGTTTGTCTCATGTTATTGCTTTGGGACAAACTAGTCTATCTTGCATATATTCAACTGTATATATGCATATATTCAACTGGTGTCATCTGCTTGTCTCCATGGAGATTGCTAAATTTAATACCGTTTTATGGAACAACAAAACTTCAAAAAAAAAAAAAGAATGCTGTCACTTTTTTCCACATAATTATTTTTTAAGGTGATCTATTTGAAATATAAAGTTAATTTCACATTCAATATTTGAATGTAAAAAGATGGCAAATAGTTACACCACCAGACCAGTTAAGTAATCTCAATGAGACTTTTTCCTGGTTAAATAAAGGTTAAATAAATAAATTTAAAAAAAAAAAAAAAAGTTTGGACACTCCATCTCCATCTCCTTTTTTTTTTTTTTTTAAATTATTATTATTATTATTATTTTTTTTTAAATACTTTTGACTTTTGATATACACACAGAAGACATCAAATATATGAAGTATGATGTATGAAATTACATAGTAAAGAAAATAAGTTTTTTTTTTTTTTAATTCAAATTCTCAAAGTAGCCACCCTTTACTTTGTCAAAAATATTTAGTTGAGATTAAAAAAAAATAAAAAAAAAGAATCTTATAATAATACTACTTAATTCCATATATCTTGCATCACACAGTATATTTTCTGTGTGTATACAAAATGTAGAAAGTAGTAAAAATAAGGAATAAAAACATTAATGAACTTTTGACTGGTAGTGCACTTTATATATTTATTTTAATTATTATTATTACTTTTTTTGTGAATTCAAGCAGTTAGTTCGATGGACATTCATGGGTTTCAGCTTCCTGTTCCACGCAAAATTTTTAGAACTTTTTCCCAATCAAAAGATATAATAATTTTGTTTCAAATTATTAATCACTATGGCAACAGTCCTAATTTTTCACCATTCTGAAACCCATGGGACCTTTAAATGTGCACTGTGTAACTTTTCTGGCGGAGGGTCCATCAAATGCTTTTCTCCATGGAGATGTTATTGCTTTGTTTGGAATGTTTCACAGTATGGCATTAAACCTTTCTATGTTCATGAAGACCAAACCAGACCAAGTTACAGGTCAGATCTGTGGAGAGGCAACCCCACTCACAGTCAGAATGCCTGTTTTTCTAGGTATTTTTGAGTTATAAAACCACCTGCAATTTAATACATGTAAAGTAGAGCAGTTTAATGTCATACTGTGGAACATCCCAAGGGGAGCAATGATATATCCATAGAAACAAGCAGGTGACGGACCCCTAACCTAAAAGTTACATAGTGTACCTTTAATTACAAGTTAGCCTGCTGCTTTCAGTTCAATTTCACCGTCCAACGCTGATGTTACAAACTTTGCAGCTTGGATCTTTCTTAGCGTTAGTCGTGGATAAACTCATGAGCTGATGTCCATTGATTTGCGTTACTGTTCCCAAAGCCAAATCCACCGGCTCCGTAAATATTACTTCCAAAATGACATCTTGGGCGTGTTGGAAATGCAGAGAGCCATCCTCCATCTTGGTACAGGAGAGGAAAGGGTTGGAGGAGCGTTCCAGACTAGGCAGGCGTTCCTTACAGAAGAGGTCCCATTTGGATCCCTCTGGGGCCAGGACAACAATGACGTAATGGTAGGAGGTGTACATGCAGTAAAAGTCGCCGAAATACAGATTGGTGCTTTGGTTGAAGAGGAGGTCGGCTTGGATCTGTGGACAGTTAGGACCAAATGAATAAATTATTGGACAAATTGGTATTGATAATTTGCAGTGATCACGCTGGGGGTGTTCTACATTTATGTGTACTAGGGATGTAACAATAACCAAAATATCTTGATATTGTATCATCAAAAGTCTCACAATAATACCGTGGGCCATCACAGTATACCAAATTACACACTTCTTTGCTTAAATTCATTGTTATGGTGCAAAAACGAAGAGAACTACATATACCATGATCCTTTGCTGTTTCAGTCCTAATCTACAATCCAATCTACACAACGAAATAACTGTAATTAAGCACTTTTAAATCTTAATTATTTGGATTATGACGAGAGAAAAGTAGCATATTCACAATTTTGATAGCTTCCACCAAATATCTCAGTAAATATCGTACCGTGAGATGCGTATCATGAAAATATTGTATCGAGAGATTTGGACATTGTTACATCCCTAATGTGTACTGGCGAAATGTTCACCAGTTACCACAGAAAAGTACACTTTAGCAAAGTTTTAAAATCGTCTAAAAACTCAAGAATAAAAAATACAACATGGATTTAAACACATTTTCAGGATCCTGTGATCAATACGAATGTTCATGGTCCTGTTTCGGAGTTTGGTTTTCAACAAAAAGGTGAGAGTGACTAACTGAAAAACTGTTGGCTAATACTGGCTAGATTGGGATTGTAATTTTATGTGTCAGAGACTTGTTTTAACGACGCAGCTATAAGGAGCAGAACACCTGAAATCTGTATGGCCCGTAGGGGGAGTCCTGGGGAGGTTTTCCAGTATTGAACTCGGTGTTGCAGCTGAAGAAGATTCCCTCCAGTTTTCCGCTGATGGGAGATCCGTGACTTCCACTGTCGTCTTTAACGCACGGCAACATACGGCTACAGGTAGCATCTCTGGAACTAAACAAAGGACTGGGAGAAAATAAAATGAAACTTTATAATCTGGATTCAAAATAATGTTGGTTTAACACAGGAAAGTCCTTTGAAATTTCTTCAGACACAACACCACATATTTCATAATAATTTCCTCCATCCAAAATCTGAACTCTGCTCCAAACCACACGCGTTTACTGACAGAGGATTGGCTGTAGATCACTGGATTATAAAAGACCCAAGATGATCACTGACGATTAGAAAGGTCTGGATCTTAATTGCACAGCTATACTTAACACACACCCTTTCTCTTCAAAGTACGCCCTCTGGTGGTTTCTGTAGAAAACAGTGAAAGGGAGCATCCTGCCGGCCAGTGCCTCAGCCTTCTGCAGCAGCTGAGTGAGGTGGACCGAGGAATAATCTGAAACATTAAACAAACACAAACCTGTTCATTGTAGTAATATAGAAGTATAGCTCTTATTCCGCCCGCCCACTTTTGTCTCTTAAAGGTCTTATATTATGCAAAACTGACTCTTGTGAGCTTTAAGACATGTTATAATGTTGTTATTATAACCCTAACCCTAAAAAAACATGCCTGGAGTTGTGTTTTATTTCATTCACACATACATGAGTAATTCTGCATTATTAGTCTGGCTACATCTCCTAAATTCAAAATGCTCTGTTCCACCTTGTGATGTCACGAGACAGTAGAAACTGGGAATTCCAAAACTGAAATCATCCAAACACTTCTAGTAAAGTTTAAAAACACAGTGGAGCACTTCCTGACATCACATCTTCATTTGAGAGAAAAACTCAGCCTAAAATTGTAGGGATTGTGTTAAACTTGTGTGAATGAAACAAAACACAACTTTATAACATTATAACATAGATCAGAAAATTGAATAATATAGGCAGACGGGGTATTACACTTTTATGGGGTATTAACTGCTAACACATAACATACTAGTATTTAGATCACCATGTTACCTTCTGAAAACTTGAAAACTACCAAATCATGACATCACAAGGTGGAACAGAGCTTTTTGAGCTCTGGAAATGTAAACAGACTAATAATCCAGGATTATTCAAACATGTGTGAACGAAACAAACAGCATTATAACTGTGCAACTTTTCTGGTGGAGGGTCTGTCACCTGCTTGTATCTATGGATATGTCATTGCTCTGCTTGGAATGTTCCACAGTATGACATTAAACAGCTCTACCTTACATTTATTCAATTTTGTAGTTTTATATCTTAAAAATACCCAGAAAAACAGGTATTCTGACTGTGAGTGGGGTTGCCTCCCCACAGATCTGACCTGTAACTTGGTCTGGTTTGGTCTCCATGAAGATAGAAAGGTTTAATACAATACTGTGAAATATTCTAGATAAAGCAATGACATCTAAGTCCACCAGAAAAGTTACACAATGCACCTTTAAGGCTCACAAGAGTCCATTTTGCGTAATATGGCACATGTAAGCACAAAATGTCATAATCTTTGAGTCTGACAGTTAGTTGTACTGACCTGCTGTACCAAACTCCACACTGGGGCTCCACTTGGACACTGTGTAGTCTCCATCAGGGCGCTTGGCTGCAGTCTGCACTGACAGAGTGTACTGGGTCCTGGGGCTCAGAAACCAATGGCCACGGACCGTCATGGGGAGTCTCACCGCCTTGGCAACCAGCTTTGTCGGGACATCCTGCATACAAACAACAGGGTATTTAAAGGTGCATTGTGTAATTTTTCCACAGGAGGGCCTGTCACCTGCTTGTCACCATGGAGACTGAATTACTTTGCCTTGGATATTCCAGTGTAACAAATTAGCTCTCCATAAAGGCAAGCAGGAGATGCCTCTGGGCCAATTCACAGGTCACATCTGTGGAGAAGTGTTTTTCTAAATATGCAGGGTTTGTGTGCGAATGAAATAAAACACAACTCCAGATATGTTTGTGATGAGGAAATAACATTTTAACATAAGATTATAGCTTAATATGGGCCCTTTAAAGGTCCATTTTGTAACTTTTTCAGGTTAGCTTGGAGATTTTATGGCTTTATTTCCATACAGATGCATTTATAGCAAAAAATCTTGGTGAAACATGCATTCTGACTGTGTGAGCTCGCCTCTACACAGATCTTTACCTGTAACTTGGCCTGGTGGCATCACCTGTTGGAGATGGGCAAGTTTAATACTATATTGTGAAACATGACAAAGCAATAACATCTCTATGGAGACAAGAAGAATATACATAGTGCACAGTAAATCAGTTCTTCACATTTCACATTATTATACACAATATATCACTTATGAATACCACCTGATTTCTTTGTATGTGTCATGTATTGTAAATAATAATAATAATAATAATAATAATAATAATAATAATAATAATAATAATAATAATAATAATAATAATAATAAATAAAAATAAAAATAAAAATAAAAAAATAAAAATTGATGTTGCATTTTGTGTTTAACTTTATTACACAACGGGAACAAAGCAAAATAAAGGTATGTAATAGATAAAAACACATTTCCTTTATACGTGCCTTAAAACAAAGGAAAATGACTGTAAACAACAAGTAAAATATTAAAACAACAGAATAAAACACACATTACAAATAATATATATTTTTGGGTAATTTTTTACATTTTTATTATTTGATTGGCCAGTATTTGGCCTGTATTTCATAAACTCCAAACCTCTAAACCAGGCTTCGCAAATGGATTATTATTTCTTATCAAGAGATATATCATTTTTCCACAATCAAACATTATAAACTCCTTCTAACCTTGTGTTTGAACTTGTTGGAGCTGGCGTTCTCTTTCTTGTTGAGGTCAATGAAATAGTGAGTGATCCGGTCTCTGCCGCTGTCCTCCAGGTCCCAGTCGATCTTAAAGGAATCGCAGGTGATGTGACTGATGGAGATGTGCTGAGGGACGGGCAGCTCATCCTCACTGTCCACCGAAGACTCCAAACCTACAGCAGATTCAGAAGGGAAACACATGAGCACAGTTCTCACAGCGTTTAAAGGTCCTATATTATGCAAAATTGACTCTTGTGAGCTTTTAGCATGTTATAATGTTGTTACCAACTCAAAAACAAACCTGGAGTTGTGTTCTGTTTCATTCACACATATTTGAGGAGCACTTTATTATTAGTCTATACATCTCCAAACCTCAAAATGTTCTGTTCCACCTTGTGACATCATGTAGTGGTAGTTTTCAAGTTAACAGCTACCTTCACAGAGGAGCACTTCCTGTATTAGCATGACATCACAAGGTGGAACAGAGTGTTGTTTTTTTTTTGAGAGAAGAACTCAGCCTAAATACGCAGGGTTTGTGTGTTAAACATGTGTGAATGAAACAAAGCACAACTCCACGTATGTTTGTGAAGAGAAAACAGGTAGAGCAATGACATTTCCATGGAAACAAACGTCTGATAGACCCCCAACCGAAAAGTTACATCGTGCACCTTTAACATTACAATACTTACAACTACATCGTTCTGTACCATTTGTATTTGCATATCTTGAACTCAAGTCTAGTATGAAATGAACATGACATCTATCTTCTCTTCTTTTTGCTTGCTAAAGGTTAAATTCTTGAGGTTCTTTGGTTGAGACACTGGCCCTCTGTCTGGTGCCTTAGTTCTTGTTGATAAAAGGAGGAAGTGCAGGCTGTATTCACTCTCTTTGTGGAAGCAATTATTCACAGTTAGAACGGGGCCAAGAGCCAGGGGCCAAACAAACCACCACTGACTCTATGGGAGACTCAAAAACAACTGCAAAAATACTTAAGAGCAGACGATAGAATTTTTGCTAGTAAATGCATAATTATTTGGCTTAATTAGAATATTCTTAAAGGTCGCAAAATTGACTCTTGTGAGCTTCAAGCCATGTTATAATGTTGTTACCTCATCAAAAACATACGTGGAGCTGTGTTTTGTTTCATTCACACGTTTGATTAACCCTGGTTTATTAATCTGTTTACATCTGTATTAAGTTTAAAAACACAGTGGAGCACTTCCTGTATTAGCACATGACATCACAGGGTGGAACAGTGCCTAAATCTGCAGTGTTTGTGTGTTAAACATGTGTAAATTAAACAAAACACAACTCCAGGTCTGTTTGTGATGAGGAAACAACTTTATAACATAGATCAGAAAATAGTGTAATATGGGCCCTTTAACAATAACAATATTTTTTTTTAGAATTAAGAATATTTTTGAGTTAGGGTAAAGTGATTGAATGCCAGCTGGGTTTGAAGTATTTTATAGACATCATTTAACATATAATACAGTATGTTATGCTGTTTAAATTGTTAGTTGCTATGGCTATGCTATTGAAACTCGAATATACCACAGCTAATATGCCCAAAGAAAACTTGAAGAAGCCAAAACATTACAATTTATTTCTAAGTTGTTTTTTGTTTTGTTTTGTTTTTTAGCATTTATTAAAGAATATTTGAAGTTCTACAGCCAAATTAAAGGTGCACAGTGTAACATTTTGGTTTGGGGTCTGTCACCTGCTTGTTTCTATGAATGTGTCGTTGCTCTGCCTGGAATGTTCCACAGTATGACATTAAACAGCTCTACCTTATATTTATTCAATTCAAGGTGGTTTTATAGCTCAAAAATACCTAGAAAAACAAGCATTCTGACTGTGAGCGGGGTCGCCTCTCCACAGATCTGACCTGTAACTTGGTCTGGTTTGGTCTCCATGAAGATAGAAAGGTTTAATGCCATACTGTGAAACATTCCAGACAAAACAATAACATCTGAATGGAGAAAAGCTACACAATGCACTTTTAGAATAAGATATCCCTGAATTCACTGACCTCCGGAGTTGCACTGTTGTCTGCTTTTCAAATCCAGTAAAGGACCATCCGCCATCTTCTCCTTTACAAATTCTCTTTATAATTTCAATAACTACACATTCAGTAGTATATATTTCTAAATCGTAGTATTCTGTCCCGTCCTGGTTGCCTTAAGGGGAGATACTGAGCTAGAATCAGCAGAGAAAGGGTGATGTCATTCTGTGGGATTACTAAGAGCTGAGAGAGAGGAGGATTTACATGGACTGAAGGCAAAAGTGAATTAAACCAGGGATTATATAAGAAGATTATCAACCAGAGGCAAAACACACTGAGTCTATTCAAAGTGCTATTGGAAAAAGCACAATAAACACATACAAAAACAACAGGTCCAGTGATGTTTAATTTGAAGCGTATCAGCAAAAAAGATCATTTAGTTAAAGGTGCATTGTGTAACTTTTCTGGAGGAGGGTCCTTCATTTGCTTTTCTCCGTGGAGATGTTATGTTGCTTTGTTTGGAATGTTCCACAGTATGGTTCATCATAGAGACTGAACCAGACCAAGTTACAGGTTAGATCGGTGGAGAAGCGACCCCGCCTGTTTTGGTTTTTTTTTTTAGGTATTTTTGAGCTATAAAACCATCTGTAATTGAATAAATGTAATGTAGCACTGTTTAATGTCATACTGTGGAACATTCCAGGCAGAGCAATGACATATCCATAGAAACAAGGAGGTGATGGGCCCCTAACCAAAAAGTTACACAGTGCAACTTGGTGCTTAGTCTTAACTAACTTTCTAGTCACCAGGACGGTATAGTCTTTTACTCCTCTACTGCACTGTAAACATTGTATGAAGTTACTGCTTTGACTGGAATGTTCCACAGTATCCACATGCACGCTATGTGTATTTGCGTAACGTTTACCAGTTACCATGGTGACACAATGCACACATTAGCAAACACAGACAAAAAAGCTTGTCTGAAAACTCAAGAAAACACGCAAAATGAAAAATTTAAGCAGCACATTTTCCATTTCTGTTTAGGTTTTAACAAAAAGGTGAGAGTGACTAATTGAAAAACTGTTGGCTAATGCTAGCTAGCTGGTGAAAGTAATGTTATTTGAGAGAAACTTGTTTAACAGCACAAATCAGCTCACCTGTTATAGTTCCAGCTAAGTCAGTTTTTTGTTTTTTTGTTTTTTTTGGTCAGATGTGTTCAAATAAAGCTCAGATTAACGTCTAACAAAGCCTCAGACAGAGCAGTCCTTACAGTTAGCATCACACCCCCAGGGAATGTTGCAAAGTCAAATCAATAGCATTAAACGTATCTACAGACTTCATTGCAGGTGATTTTATTGCTCATAATACACTGAAAACCACCTCTCCACAGATTTGATCTGTAATTGTGCATGGTGGCACCACCTGCTTGTCACCATGGATAGATAAGTTTAATGCTATAATGTGAAACATTTTAGGCAATGTTATAACATCTCCATGGAAACAAGCATGTGGCATACCCTCCAATGGAAAAATCTCTTAAATTAAAAAAAAAAAAAAAAAAAAGTTTCAAGATTTGTCATATATTTTGTCATATACTTAACTTAAAATAACTACTTTAACTAAACTATCTAAACCAGGCATGTCCAAACTATGGCCCGTGGGCCAAATGCGGCCCTCAGACAAATTTTTCTTGGCCCTCAGGCTTCCAGGTGAATTGGCCCAAATTACCTTGAGCAGTACTTTCGACTGCAAGTTTTTTGAAAATCTACCTTGATAAGACAATATTTAATATTTATTGTGTGGTTTTGAGGATCTTCGCATGAATAAAGGACTGATCGCTCATTCTAACGTGTTGCATATTTCAATTATTCACTGTACTGAGCCCCAGTCTGTGGCCCTCGATCGGCCCTCTGCTTCATCTGTGTTTAGATATGTGGCCCTTCATGAAAAAAGTTTGGACACCCCGATCTAAACTAACTAAATTATCTCATTGTTAGTTAGCAGCAAAAACTTAAGTAATCAGTAAATAAATAAATAAATAAATAAATAAATAAATAAATAAATAAATACATACATACATACATACATACATACATACATACATACATAAAAATAATAATAATACATCAAATTAATATGAATGTGTGAACTGTGACACGTATTGTCTGGATACTAAGCGGATACTGGGAGACATTTTATTGCAAAAATATTTATTCAAAAACATATTACAAATTCATGGGGCATGCCAGATTAGCACAACACGAAACATTTGAGCTGAAATGGTACATGCACAGAATGACCAGAGATTCAGTTCATTTTAAAGGCTTCTTTTTGCTTCATACAGAGTTGTACAGACACAAAAGACACATACTTAGTTGGAGAAAATACTTCTATCTTCCATCAAGACACATAAGTTCTGGTTACATTTTGAATCAAGCCCTTTTTTTATTATTCTTTTAATATTACACATTTCTGACATTCAATATTTACACAGTTTATAGTACTGGGCAAAAGTCTCAGTATAGGTTTTGACTGTAAATCAATGGAACTGGTCAATTTGAAGGTCCTATATTACGCAAAACTGACTCTTGTGAGCTTTAAAGGTGCACTAACTTACTGGTTGGGGGTTCGTCACCTACTTGTTTCTCTGGATATGTCATCCCTCTGCCTGGAATGTTCCACAGTATGACTTTAAATAGCTCTATCTTAGGTTTATTTAATTACAGGTGGTTTTATAGCTCAAAAATACCTAGAAAAACAGGCATTCTGACTGTGAGCGGGGCAGTTGTGATTGTGTTACCTTTTTAAAACCCGGGCTACACGGGGAGTGAAGTGTTTTGCTCAAGGGCACAACAACAGTAAAAACTTGTCAGAGCTGAGATCGAGCCAGCAACTTTCATCTTCTTTCATCTTTTGCGCAGTACTATACACGCCATCCATGTTTATGACGAGATGTAACGTACAAAACAATTGCATAATACATTTTACACTTTGGATAAAAAATAAATTCCCTTTTTAACATAAAGTGCTAATATGACCGGTCCTTATTCCGTCATTTTGAAAACATTAAAGATGCACTATGTAACTTTTCGGTTGGGGGTCCGTCACTTGCTTGTTTCTATGGATATGTCATTGCTCTGCCTGGAATGTTCCACAGTATGACATTAAACAGCTCTGCCTTACATTTACTTAATTACAGGTGGTTTTATAGCTCAAAAATACCTATAAAACAGTGAGTGTGAGTGGGTTTGCCTCTCCACCAGAAAAGTTACACAATGCGCCTTTAAATTACAAAAAATATTTGCCTCACAAACTTTTATTTACGTTGTCCATTTGAATTTTTGTAGACCAGTGATTCTCAAACTGTGGTTCACGTACATTTGACTGTTGGTGAGTGAGACAGACAATGAGATATAGTCCTGGTTTAGTCCTGATTTAGACCTGGTTTGATACCTGGTACGACCTAGTTTAGTTCTGATTTAGACCTGGATTAGTCCCCTTTTGTCCATATAGAGATTTTAAAGTCCTTAATACTACATTAAAATCCAAATATTTCCAAAGATTCTGTGAACAGTTTGAAAAGGACTGCTCTGAAAGATTTAAACCACAACAAACCTGCTTAAATCAAAATCGTATTAGATGGAAAACTAAGTAACAGCAAAAATAATACGATTCAAGGTGCAATTTAACAACTGGGACCACCAACAAGGCAATGGCTCTGTCTCGCAATAATAATTTGAGACACAGAAACACAATTTTAGCTAAAATTGTACTGGATGGAAATGGTCACCTCAAATAAACAAATACAAATAAAAAAAATAAATAAATAACAATAAAATACATGAAAAAAGAGCAGGTTTATTGGAGTTTTTTTATTAACTAGCAGCAACAGTTATGGCCCTCTTCACAAATATATTAAAGTGCTTTCAGCTTGGCACATTTTCAGCTCACTCAAAAACACTTCAGACTTCATTCATGTCCTTTGTGGTTTATGCTGATGGTTATAGAAGATGCTGGCTTATTTACATTGAGTTCACATATGAGAGAGAAGGCCATGTTAATTCTGTGTGTATATATATGTATATAATCTGATTGTACAGTACAACGGAGAAGGATATAGCAATTATAACATTACCACTCCTGCCAAATACAGTATCTGCCCCATTGGCAACAGCAAGTTTTACTTTTAAAAACTAGAGGTAACGTTTTATAATAATTACACATATTCACGCCTTAAAGGTCCCATATTACGCAAAATGGACTCTTGTGAGCTTTAAGCCGTGTTATAATGTTGTTACCTCCTCAAAAACAGACCTGGAGTTGTGTTTTGTTTCATTCTCACATGTTTCAGTAACCCTTTATTATGAGTCTGTCTACATCTCCAAAGCTCAAAATGCTCTGTTCCACCTTGTGATGTCATACAGTGGTAGTTTTTAAGTTAACAGCTCCTTTTTACTTTTGTTCAGAAGAGATCGGCAATTCCCAGGCCGAAATGATCCAAGGTGTTTTCAGTTTGAGAGAAGAACTCAGCCTAAATATGCAGAGTGTGTGCGTTAAACACGTGTGAATGAAACAAAACACAACTCCAGGTCTGTTTTTGATGAGGAAACAACATTATAACACAGATCAGAAAATAGTGTAATACGGGCCCTTTAATAAAGACTTAATTCATAATGAAAAAATTAAAGGTTAGTAACTACGTAAAGGGCCAGTACCCAGTTCTTTCTTTACATGTATTTGAGCAAAATTCCTGCCCGTTAACAGATATATTGTATAAGCAGCTCTTGACATCAACATCACACAACTGTATTTTGTCTGCATCTGGTTATAAAGTGTTATATGGTCCAATAATCAGGAAGTACACTTTCAGCATGCTAGATGTAGTTGCTTTGAAAGTTGAAAGTTGTGGTAAGTGCTTATAAACGTACTGTGGTGAATAATTAGGATGCTCAGAATGTAAGTTAAGTGAGGAATAACTTTGGACCATTGCAAACCATTTAAAACAAATTATTTTTTTCAGGTTTTTAAGACTCTAAAAATCAGGTACGGCGCCTTTAATTAATCTAACTTTAACATCTTAATTAAGTAGTTACTAAGCCTGAATTCTTAATAAGTTAGTTGTTCATTATGAAGTAGGCCTAAGTCTTTGTTCATGTTTTATTAAAGGTGCACTGTGTAACTTTTCTGGTAAAGGGTCCATCGCATGCTTGTCTCCATGGAGATGTTGCTGCTTTGTTTCGAATGTTCCACAGTATGACGTTAAACTATCCATCTAGTATTTACTCAGTTAAATGTGTTTTTATTGACTTAAAACATGCATTCTTAAGTGGGCTTGCCTCTCAACAGATCTGACCCGTAATTTGGGCTTGTGGCATCATTTGCTTGTGCTTACTTGACTTAAATAAGTGTAATGCCATACTGTGGAACAGAGTTTATTGGTCGAATACGTTTCTCAGCTCATCCAAGCTGCTTGGATGAGCTGAGGAACGTATTCGACCAATAAACTCTGTCCAGTTGACAAACTGAATTTCTCCTTTTGCCATTGATTCTACCTGGACGACTGAGGGATTCTACACACAAACTGTGGAACACTCAAAGCAAAAACATGTCTATGGAGAGAAGCAGATGAAGGGCCCTCCACCAGAAATGCTACACAGTGCAGCTTTAAGGCTAATTATATAGTATAGTAATATAAACTATTATCAATTTAGCCTTTAAGGTCCTATATTACGCAAAATTGACTCTTGTGAGCGTTTAACCATGTTATAATGTTGTTTCCTCATCAAAAACATACGTGGAGTTGTATTTTGTTTTATTCACACATATTTGAGTAATTCTTTATTATTAGTCTGTTTACATCTCCAAAGCTCAAAATGCTTCCACCTTGTGATGTCATGAAGTTTTAGTGTTCACGTTAACAGCTGCTTTTTACCTTTAGTTTATCATAGATTGGCAATTCCAGAGCTGACATTATCCAATTATTATAGTGAACGTGTATGGCAGTTTAAAAACATAGTGGAGCACTTCCTGGTTTACCACATGACATCATAAGGTGGAACAAAGCGTTTTCCGTTTGAGAGAAGAACTCAGTCTAAATAGGCAGGGTTTGTGTGAGGTTTTTGATGAGGAAGCAACATTATAGCATACAGAAAATAGCGTAATATGGGCCCTTTATCTAACAGCAGCTATAGTTATTTGGCGATGTTTTCACCCAGTTTTCTAGCCACCAAAACGGTCAAACTTGCTCAAATTTTTCCAGATTTCTTTGGCATACAACAGAATCGACAATCAAAATCCTATGTCCCTCCAGAAAGTGTTGAGCAGGGGCAAACTGATTTCACTGACTCCATTCACTTACTTACTTGTGAGGTTTAATGTAGGATAAAGAGGCAGATGAGACGTTTTCAAAAGTCACATGGTTTTGGGGACTTCCTGTTTACTGAGAAGCACTTCCAGGAGGCGGAGCTTAGCCTTCAGCTGCTTGTATTCCTGGTACTCATCTTTCATGGGCGAGCGGTCTTCCTTTTGGCAGATTCTGTTGTAAAATCAAAATGAAAAGTCAGTGTTAGTGTTTTTTGTATCTCTATTGGCAGAATGTTCAACCGTTGCCATGGTGACACAATGCTCACGTTTGCCTGAAAAATAAAAAATGGATTTAAAATGGGTTTAGGCCACACATTGTCCTGTTGAGGAGTTTGATTTGACTCATCTCGCCTGTTGTAGTTCCAACCAGTTCAGCTCTTTCTGGTCAGATTGTGTTAAAATAAAGCTAAAGTAACACAACTTCAGACAGAGCAGTGCTTACAGTTAGCATCAAACCCCCAGGGATTGTCACAGATGCCCTGAATGTGAGGCTGCCAGTCTGTATTCATATACAGGCAAAGTGGGTGAAGTGTCTTGCCCAAGGACATCGGTTGGAGCTAGGACTGAACTGCCAAACTTTCTGTTGGTAGGTGAACGCTTTAACCACTGAGCCACTACTGCTTTTATAATAGTTTACAGTGATGTTCGGTCTGGAATTGTAACCCGTCTTCTGGATTTCTGATTTCCAGATTGCGTCACCTTCTTGTTTCTATGGATATGTCATTGCTCTGCCTGGAATGTTCCACAGTGTGACATTAAACAGCTCCACTTTACACGTATTAAATTGCAGGTGGTTTTATAGCTCAAAAATACCTAGAAAAACAGGCATTCTGACTGTGAGCGGGGTCGCCTCTCCACAGATCTGACCTGGAACTTGGTCTGGTTTGGTCTCCATGAAGATAGAAAGGTTTAATGCCATACTGTGAAACATTCCAGATAAAGCAATAACATCTCCATGGAGAAAAGCATTTGACAGACCCTCCACCAGAAAAGTGGAAAAGATTTAAGAAACATGATAAAAAAAATCATTTTTTGTGACTGAAATAGGCTCTGTGCACAACAGCGCCCGGCAACCACACAGTTACCGTCACTACTTCCTGTCCGATTATGTATTTGTTTTAATAAATATGTGCTAAAATGAATAAATATTTAAAGATAAGGCAGTGAACATGGAACTATGTGTAGTCACAACATGTTAAAAAGTACACAAATAAAATGAATCATAATATTTTTAATCAATTTAAATTCAAATAGGTTGTTTGTTATCTTTTACAAATTTAATAAAGCGACTGTCAGCTTTGGGACACATTGAGTTCGCTAGCCTGCCTGTACAGAGTCTATTGGACAGTTGTCTGGTGCATTTTTGGGTCTGGTACCTTCCAGTTTGTCGGTAAAACTCGTCCTCAAACTCTCGGAGAACTTTGCGTCTGGACTTCTTCTCTGCTCTGGTCTGACGCAGACACTCCAGCAGCTGGTGCCTGAAGATCAGAGGAGCACACATTCATAAAGATGGGACAAAATCAACAACAACCAAACATTTGAATAATACATATTTATATTTTGGACTGATCAGTATACAGCTTAAAGGTGTACTGTGTAACTTTTCTGGTGGAGCGTCTATCACCTGCTTGTCTCCATGGAAATATTACTGGTTTGTCTTGATTATTCCAGTATGGAAAAAGACTGGGTGGACATCCTGAGTAATTTGCCATCCATGAGTTTGAGTTTGACATTACAAATACTACTGTAAGTGCTAATTCAGTAATATGGTACATTACTTTATAATTTCAGAAATTGCTAAGGGAACCCACAATGCAGAAGTCGTTAATGAGGCTGGGGGTCCCTCTTGCTTTGAATCGTCTTCAACTGGAGATTTTACATCAAAAATATCTGAAAAAGTATTTTTGATCAGAATTTGAAGTCGTCTTATTTGTTTTTGTTTTTTTTGCTGTGTCCATAGACCACACCTTACACACTGCAGTACTACTAAACTTTTACTTCCTTTTTGTGTACTCTGGACAAAATGGCAGTAGTCATAGTAGCTGAAGTAGGTGTAGTAGTCGTAGTAGTAGTAGTAGTAGCAGTAGTAGTAGTAGTAGTAGTAGTAGTAGTAGTAGTAGTAGTAGTATTAGTACCTGGATGCCTCGTGCAGGTTGCTCATATTCAGAGCAGGCCCATGTCTCACAGCTTTGACTTCGTCCAGCGGGGACACGAAGGCGGGGTCACTGTCCCTGTCACTGTCCTCCTCCACGGGACCTCCGAGCCTGCAGGGGGCAGACACAGGCCGCTCCTCCACCGACACCGAAACCTCCATCGAATCTTCATCTGAGCCGTCCTCCTCCTCCTCCTGCAGAAACAACAAAAACATAACATCATTTAAAGGTGAAGTTTTCTGGCGGAGGGTCCGTCAAACGCTTTTCTCCATTGAGATGTTACTGCTTTGTCTGAAATGTTTCACAGTACGGCATTAAACCTTTTTATCTTCATCGAGACCAAACCAAACCAAGTTACAGGTCAGATCTGTGGAGAGGCGACCCTACTCACAGTCAGAATGCCTGTTTTTCTAGGTATTTTTGAGCAATAAAATCAACTGTAATTAAATAAATGTAAAGCAGAAATGTTTAATGTCACACTGTGGAACATTTAAAATAGAGCAATGACATATCCATAGAAACAAGCAGGTGACGGACCCTCTATCGAAAAGTTACACAGTGCACATTTAAAGGAACTGTATGTAAGATTTTGATTTTAAATTACATAAACATGATACAACGTAAACATGTTCAAATCAAAAATAGCTTTTACTGATAACAATTGTAATGATTTCTGATTTATTCTTTTTTCATTGAATTTAAAAGGTACCGTGTTCAGATACCTGCAGCGTAAATGAATTTATGTGTAAATAAATATGTGTTGTAAACTCACGATTGTCCAGAAGGTGGGGCTGGTGCACAGGAGGTGTTTGATCATCTGATATCTGTCGTACAGCGGCTTCACCAGGTTCTTCTCCTGCTTTGTGCCCTGAACCACACACACAAAATGAATACGATATGGTTTAGTCCTGGTTTAGTCCTGGTTTAGTCCTGGTTTAGTCCTGGTTTAGTCCTGGTTTAGTCCTGGTTTAGTCCTGATGTAGTCCTGATCTAATCCTGGTTTAGTCCTGGTTTCGACGTGATCTAGTCTTGGTTTAGTCCTGATCTAGTCCTGGTTTAGTCCTGGTTTAGTCCTGATCTAGTCCTGATCTATTCCTGGTTTAGTCCTGATCAAGTCCTGGTCTAGTCCTAATCTGGTCCTGGTTTAGTCCTGGTTTAGTTCTGGTCTAGTCCTGGTCTAGTCCTGATCAAGTCCTGGTCTAGTCCTGATCGAGTCCTGATCTAGTCCTGGTTTAGACCTGGATTAGTCCTGGTCTAGTTCTGGTTTAGACCTGGTTTAATCGTGGTCTAGTACTGGTCTAGTACTGGTTTAGTTCTGGTCTAGTCTTGGTTTAGTCCTGGTTTAGTCCTGGTATAGTTCTGGTTTAGTTCTGGCTTAGTCTTGGTATAATCCTGGTTTAGTCCTGGTCTAGTCCTGGTTTAGTCCTGGCTTAGTCCTGGTCTAGTCCTGGTCTAGTCCTGATCGAACTCACCGGTCGTCCGTGGAGACTCTCAAAATACAGCAGACATTTCTGAAGAGTGATTTTCTCCAAAACCATCTGCGCCTGCGTCATCTCCTGCTCAAAACAAAACAGAAAAATATTTGTAAAATCCCCAACAGAAAAAAATAATCACAATAAAACACACAGTTTTAGTTCTGGTCTAGTCCTGGTCTAGTCCTGGTTTAGTCCTGGTCTAGTCCTGGTCTAGTCCTGATTTAGTCCTGGTTTACGCCTGGTATAGTCCTCGTCTAGTTTTGGTTTAGTCCTGGTTTAGTCCTGGTCTAGTCCTGGTCTGGTCCTGGTCTAGTCCTGGTCTAGTCCTGGTTTAGTCCTGGTTTAGTCCTAGTCAAGTCCTGGTCTAGTTTTGGTTTAGTCCTGGCCTAGTCCTGGTTTAGTCCTGGTCAAGTCCTGGTCTAGTTTTGGTTTAGTCCTGGTCTAGTCCTCGTCTTGTCCTGGTCTAGTCCTTGTTTAGTTTTGGTAAAATCCTGGTCTAGCTCTGGTCTAGCTCTGGTCTAGTCCTGGTTAGTCCTGGTCTAGATTTGGTCTAGTCCTGGTCTAGTCCTGGTTAGTCCTGGTTTAGTCCTGGTCTAGTCCTGGTCTAGCCCTGGTTAGTCCTGGTCTAGCCCTGGTCTAGTCCTAGTTAGTCCTGGTTAGTCCTGGTTTAGACCTGGTCTAGTCCTGGTCTAGTCCTGGCCTAGTCCTGGTCTAGTCCTGGCCTAGTCCTGGCCTAGTCCTGGTGTAGCCCTGGTCTAGTCCTGGCCTAGTCCTGGCCTAGTCCTGGTGTAGCCCTGGTCTAGTCCTGGTCTAGTCCTGGCCTAGTCCTGGTGTAGCCCTGGTCTAGTCCTGGTCTAGTCCTGGTCTAGTCCTGGCCTAGTCCTGGCCTAGTCCTGGTGTAGCCCTGGTCTAGTCCTGGCCTAGTCCTGGTGTAGCCCTGGTCTAGTCCTGGTCTAGTCCTGGTCTAGTCCTGGCCTAGTCCTGGCCTAGTCCTGGTGTAGCCCTGGTCTAGTCCTGGCCTAGTCCTGGTGTAGCCCTGGTCTAGTCCTGGTCTAGTCCTGGCCTAGTCCTGGTCTAGTAGTAATTTAGATTTTCAGAACAGAAACCTTCATGTTTTCAGGCAGACCCAGACTCTGCCTCTTTTCTCTTAATCGTCTGAACAGCGACTCCACCGTTTCATCCAGAGTGGGTTTGTGCTCTGACGCCCCCTGCTGACCATTACCGTACCTGCAGTCAGATAAAAACAACTCCATTCTCTCTCAGTTTTGGACAAAAATATTATATCAATTCGACTTTATACAAATTATACTGACATATACACGTATACAGAGTTAGCAGTAATAAAGGTGCACTATGTCACTTTTCTGGTGGGGGTCTATCACTTGTTTATCTCCACTGTTATTGCTTTGCCAAGATAAGTTTAATGCTCTACTACTACTACTACTACTACTACTACTACTACTACTACTACTACTACTACTACTACTACTACTACATTTTATTTATAAGCATTTTTCCAACATCCAAGGTCTTTTTACAGGGTATAAACACAATTAAAACAACATGGATAAAATTTAAGAACATTACACAGAGTAAGATCGTCTAAAAAGGCAGTTCTTGAGGTAGGACTAGGACTTAATATTTTTTTCAGATATTTGAAAGGGGATTTTACCTGCAGACGTCACCACTTTGTCCTTCATCTTCCTTTGACTCGAAGACTGACTGCCTGAGACGCAGCTCTGCAAAAAAAACAACTCTAATTTAGTAAAGAACAAACAAAAATGCATTTATTTGTTTATTTAAAAAAAGCACATTTATATTTGTTTTACTTATACAAAACACGAGCCTTCACCTTTAAGTTGTTTCCGAGCTTTGGCCAGTTCGTTCATGACTCCCACTATCTCAGGGTTGGAGTATTTATCATTGTGAGACGGCTGGAGCAAAACAGAGAAAACATATTTAGATATATATACTATAATCAGTGATATATTATTTTATGACAATATTGATCTAAAACGACTTAATAAAAGAAACAAGTCTGCGTAAAATACCACCTGCCCCTGTGCTGTAAGTCGCTATAAACAGCATCAGAAGTCCCCGATATATGTTTAAAAAAAAGAAGATAATACTCCCTACAACTGTACAATAACTTAATCTAAAGTAACGGATAATCTCATGCCCTGTCAATCAGCATATCATTGCACTGTTGTTCTTGTCTCTTGTTTATAGCTGTGATTTTATAGTTTATTTTATAGTTTGTTACCTCCGCCAAGGAGGTTATGTTTTCGCCTGCATCTGTCTGTTTGTTTGTTTGTTAGTTTGTTAGCAAGATAACTCAAAAAGTTATGGACGGATCTTGATGAAATTTTCAGGAAATGTTCCTAATGGTAAATCCAACAGATGATTAAATTTTGGTGATGATCCAGAAGAAATCCTGGATTCTGGATCACTTTGAAAATTTCGTTAGCATTGCCTTAAATGGGGCTTGGCGGAGGTCTGCGCTCTCTGAGTGCTTTTCTAGTTACTTATTTTTCTATTTTATTTTGACATATACATTTATTTTTATAATTCTGTCTCATTTGACACGTGTCTCTGTCTCTTTTTGCTACACCATCTATTTTTGTTCCTCTCTGTTATTATATTATATTGTGATGTTTGAGCTGCTGTGTCCAAATAATTTCCCTTGTGGATCAATAAAGTTTGTCTAAGTCTAAGTCTAGTTTTATTTTTATCTAAGACTTAGACAAACCTTATTGATCCACAAGGGACATTATTTGGACACAGTAGCTCACACATCACACCAGCAAGAAACTAGAGTCAAATAAGGCATTACTGCATAAATATATATGTACGAGTAAAAAGAAAGAAAGAAACTTCAATTATTTTGTGCTGAAAATTACATTCTATGGTGTTATTATCATTTTTATCAAGCCTTTTCTTTGTCAAAATCAGATTGCGATTATGGTATTGTAATAACACTAACACGAGCATCTTAAAATAAATCTAAAACATTGGGTCAAGTATTATATTTCTCTTTAATGTTCAAATACTCACCTTGTATTTCATCTCCTGCTCGAACTGCTCCTCAAATCTCCGCACTCTCCTCTTGAGCACTTGAATGTGTCGCGTGAGAAACTGGATGGAGGGGGGTCCGGAGTCTTCATGGACCTCACTCCGCCCACGACTCCTGAACCAAAAATACATACAAACAACTCAAAGTGGACCGTGTTTTATCATAATTTGGATTTATATTGAACAGGATTGTATTTGGATAGTCAACATTAACATTAAAAGGCCCATATTACGCTATTTTCTGATCTATTTTATAACGTTTCACTCATTGTTTCATTCATTCACCCTGCATATTTAGTTACTATAGATTTGTGTTCTTCTCTCAAACTGAAAACACTCTGTTCCACCTTGTGATGTCATGTGTTAATACAGGAAGTGCTCCACTGTGTTTTTGAACTCTATACACCTTCAGTAGGATAATTTGGATGATTGCAGCCCTGGAATTGCCAATCTGTACTCAACAAAAGGTAAAAGGTAGCTTAGCTGTTAATTTGAAAACTACCACTACGTCACAAGCTGGAGCAGAGCATTTTGAGCTTTGCAGATGTAGACAGACTAATAATAAATAAAGTTTTACTCAAACGTGTGAATGAAACAAAACACAACTCCACGTATGTTTTTGGTGAAGTAACAACATTCTAACATGACTCAAACCTCAAGAATCAGTTTTGCGTAACCAGCTAACCAAAAATTCTCCTTCTTCTGACCTCTTTGGCGTTTATTTACTTTTATAAATCCAGACTTTTATTTCTAGTGCTGTACAGCGTCCCTTTTCTCATATTGTCACTCACAGCATGTATTGTTGGCTGCAGGGAGGGGAGGGGGCCGTGTCTGGGTCCGAGTTGAACCTGAGGCTGTGTGTGAGACTGGAGCAGCGCGGAGACGGCACCGGACCAGGACCCCCGGCCAACTGCTGCAGGAGGGCCCCACCCCCCTCCTGTGGGCTGCCCCGCTGGGACAGGGGCGACGGGTGGGGGCTCAGAGCGGCTTCAGTCTGGATACAGGACAGAGGCTGGTGACGAGGGGAGGAGGAGGGTCTGGAGACGACGCTCAGCAGCTCTGGGGAAAACGCAAAAACAAAGATTATTTTATGAAAGAAATATCGTGCTTGTGTCTGCTGTGTAGTTTTACTTTATCACACCTGGGGATTATTATTTGATTTTGACATTTTAAAGGTGCACTGCGCAACTTTTCTGGTGCGTTTCTGGTCTGTTACCTACTTGTCTCCATGAAGATGCTACTGCTTTTCCTGGAATGTTCCATGGTATGACATTAAACATTTCCCTCTAGCATTTATTCATTATGAGTGTTTCTTTTGCTCAAAAATGCCATTATTCCTCCTGTGAATAGGGGCGACTCTCCACAGATCTGAACTGTAATGTAGCGCAGTGCTGTGACCTGCTTGTCTCCCTCGTGATAGATGATTTTAATCTATACTGTGGAACATTTTAGATAAAGCAATAACATTTCCATGGAGACAAGCAGTACACCTTTAGACCACAGTATTCATCTAAAACAACTTAATGCAGATTTGTTTTTTGTTTTGTTTTTTTCATTAGCAAGTCATGATCATTTTGTGAGCTAAAAACAAAAACAAAAACAAAAAAAACGTCAAATCCACTGAACTCCAAAATGAGCTGGGTTTGGATTCTTCGTACTAGGTTTATTGTTAAGTCTCACTGCACAAAAATAGTTCATTTCTAAAAATAAAATAAAATAAAGAAATAAAGAAAAAAGATGCGTCACCAGTTTTGCAGAGCCAGACTGAGCTCACGTGCCCACTGTCTTTGAGCTAAAAATAGAACAGCGGAGAAGACACACCCTCCGCCAACCAAAAAACACAGCCACAAAACCATGAAAGGGCTCCAGTGCTTTAAAGCGGCACTGCGTAACATTTCTAGAGGAGGGTCCGCCACATGCTTGTCTCCATCGAAATGTTATTGCTCTGTCTGGAACGTTCCACAGTAAAGATTAAACCGATCTATCACGACACAGACAAGCAGGTTACAGCATTACGTTACATTACAAATCAGATCTGTGGAGAGTCGCCCCTATTCACAGAAGGAATTATTGTATTTTTGAGCAACAGCAACAACCATAATGAATAAATATTAGATGGAAATGTTTAATGTCACACCGTGGAACATTCCAGGCAAAGCAATAGCATCTCCATGGAGACACGTACGCAGCGGGCCTTCCACCAGAAAAGTTGCGCAGTGCATCTTTAATGAATATGAGGTAGGGATAAGCGATATATCGATTCCAATATTGGTGAGTTTGCCCAGAGATCAGTATCGGCCCTGTCCCTGTTTCATTCCCTGTTTGTCTTTTTGAACAGAACAATGACTAAAAATGGAAATAGAAGAGCAATTACGTTAAAGATACACTATGTAACATTTTGGTAGAGGGTCTGTCACCTGCTTGTTTCTATGGATATTTCCTTGCTCTGCCTGGAATGTTCCACAGTGTGACATTAAACAGCTCTACCTTACATTTATTCAATTACAGGTGGTTTTAGAGCTAAAAAATACCTAAAAACAGGCATTCTGACTGTTTGCAGGGTTGCCTCTCCACAGAGCTGACTTGTAACTTGGTCTGGTTTGGAGATAAGATAGAAAGGTTTAATGCCATGCTGTGAAACATTCCAGACAAAGCAAAAACATCTCCATGGAGAATTTGACGGAATTTGACCATTACATTGGAATGGTAAATTTGGTTTATTGGTTACAGCAGAGATGAATACTGGATGTCGGTATGAGCTCAAAAATTAATATCAGCCCGTCCCTAAAATGCAGCACTTCTGTATGCTAACGATAGCATTAGCTCATGTTTACAATGAACAGTTTGGGTTCATTCACAGATTCTGTCACTAATGTGAGTTCAGTATTGTAGGATTAGGATATGAATGGACAGACCTGCTGCTGTAGATGATCTGAGTGGCCTCTACCTCTGTCCACGCAACACTAAAGGTCCAATATTACGCAAAACTGACTCTCATGAGCTTTAAGCCATGTTAGAATGTTGTTACCTCCTCAAAAACATAACTTTTTTGTGTTTTCTTTCATTTACATGTTTGAGTAACACTTTAGTATTAGTCTGTCTACATCTCCAAACCTCAGAATGCTCTGTTCCACCTTGTGATGTCATGAAGTGGTAGTTTCAGGTTAAGAGCTCCTTTTACCTTGAGTTCAGAGATCGGCAATTCCAGGGCTGAAATTATCCAAGTGATTTTAGTGAAGGTGTGTGGAGTTTAAAAACAGTGGAGCACTTCCTGTATTGCCTCATGACATCACAAGGTGGGACAGAGTGTTTTCTGTCTGAGAGAAGAACTCAGCCTAGAAATGCAGGGTTTGTGTGTTAAACATGTGTGAATGAAACAAAACACAACTTCATGTAATTTAAAATCAAAATCAGTTCCTTTAAATTAGTAAACTGTCTATTAATAGCCTTGGATTGTTACCATAGTGACCAGTGACTATAAAGTAATGTCATTTAAATACTTTGATTTTGGATACAAATTTGGATAGCAGCATTATTTCAACTTTTATTAACTATAAAGTATTCTGAAGGCTCCAAATCCTCTGTATTGGTTGTTCCAATAAATTCCATACATTTCTTTGGATCTTACTTTGTGTATCATTGGTTTGTGTATCACTTTGTGTTATTACTCTGCCTGGAATGTTCCACAGTATGACATTAAACAGCTCTAATTTACATTTATTCAATTACAGGTGGTTTTAGAGCTCAAAAATACCTAGAAAAACAGACATTCTGACTGTGAGCGGGGTTGCCTCTCCACAGATCTGACCTGTAACTTGAAGAAAAGTATCTGACGGACCCTCCATCAGAAAAGTTACACAATGCACCTTTAAATTTCCCATTTGGCTCCGCTTTTGAAGCAACTGGTAGAACGGCCTAAGTAGGTCACTAGAGCACTTATTTTCACCGTGTCAGAGTTGGAGATCGCAATACCAATATTGCTACTTTAATGTTATTGCTTTGCCTGGAATGTTCCACAGTATGGCATTTGTGTTACCTAGCTACATGGAGACAAAGAGCAGCCACCACCTGGTCAAGTTACAGGGCAGATCTGTGGCGAGACGGCCCCGCTCACAGTACCAATTCATGTTTTTCAATGTATTTTTGACCAATAAAACATTCCAATCAAATGCTGGATAGATATGTTTAATGCCATACTGCGGAACATTCCCTCTCTTTCCTTCAGTAGATCTGTTTACCTGGCGGGCTGTTCTCGTCGACACTGTGGCACATGGCAATGGTTTTTCCGTCCTTTACCCCTCCCAGCTCCACCACGGGGCTGCAGGGACTCTTCTGGTCTTTGCTGCCCAGAGCGGGAGGGCTTTCCTCTGGGGACGGACCCAGCGAGGACCCCCCCTCCACATCCAGCGCCTGGAGCTTGAGCAGTGAACTTTGCAAACAGAAGCAGAACATGCCAGAAGTACTGACCAAGATATTAGCCAGCTCCCAAGATGGTTCTACGGGCCTTGAATGGCAGTCCGTTTAATATTGTCAATGAAAAAAAGTTCAGTGCCTTTAAAAGGTCATTTTATTGGTTGGCCACTAGTTGCTGGTTGGAAGTATATTTCATTTAATTCCAAAAAAATTAAGAAGAGATTGCCCCAAAACAGTAATTAAAAAAAGTAGTAAGTTCAATCTAAAAAAAAACAAAAAACAAAACTCTCACTTTGCAAAAATCTCAGTTTAAAAAAAAAAGTCTCAATTTTAAAAAAAATCTAGTATTCTTTTCTCTATTCTAAAACGCATTTTCTATAGAAGTAAAGAAATAATCAAATGTTCTAAATATCTTGATGCAAATTGTAACGTACTTTTTTAACAAATGAACGGCTAGAGTACCATAGGGTTTTTACATTTTATCATTTTTAATCAATTTTAAGTAGTTAATCCAATAACCCAGTCAATGCACAGTACAGGTTTATCTGGGTTTTTGAATGGATAATTATAATGTTTGTACTAGTTAATTATAACTAAAGAGAGTAAGAACTGATTTGAGTTTAGTAAAAAACCTCTCCTATTTTAATCACTAGTACGCAACCCACTGCTGACGTCAAAGTGGCTGCCTACGTTTTTGATAGAACGCCACATGTAGGGGAAAAAAAGAAGGAAAAAACACCACAAAACACGACAAAAAAGTAATCTTCCGCTGTTATAGATTTTCAAATGTCTTAAAACGAAGCTTATGTTGCTATCCGGGAAGTAGCCGGGTACCGTTCCGTTGCAGCCATGCCGTCTCCTTCTCCTTCTTCTTCTATCGATGTTCCCCAGAAAAAGTCGGCGCCGAGGTAAAGGGATAGCCCTGTAATTGGCAACGTTGGCTCTGCGATTCACTGCAGACTGTAATCCTTCAGTGCATTAGATGTAATTTTGGATTTTTGTCGTGAAAATTGCGAAAGATCCACGTCTGATGGCTGGAGGCGGCTGCTGTGGTCCTGATGCTGCGCGCAGCGATGGATGGAGAGGGTGTGTTTTGACTCGTCGTTCGCGGATTACTCATCGGGTCCTCGTGAAAAAGAAAAAGGGGGGTGGAGGCGCGCGCGTGTGTGTGGGCGAGAGGGAGAGAGAGAAAGAAGAAGAGGGAGAGAGAGACGGGCAGAGGGAGGTAGAGACGAGGCTATTGCTCACAGGGATGCTCCTCTCTCGCTCTTTTTCGTCGTGAGGTTTTTCCCGCATCACTGGGGGTGGGGCCCGCGCTGACGTCACCCGCGAGCGTGTGTCAGAGCTCATTCATAAAAAAAGAAGGAATAAAAAGGGAGAGGAATACGTGCTCGCGCTCACACAGACTCTGTTTAAGCCTCTGGTGGTAAACAAAACAGTCTGTAAGTAATCTAGATATGCACTTATAATAATACCTATTAATTAGACCTGTTTATTTAGGCTATTTCTGTGTAACTTTTCTGGCAGAGGGTCCACCTGTTACTTGTCTTCATGGAGATGTTATTGCTTTACCTCCAATATTCCAAAGTATGGCATTAAACTTCTACACCAGGCCAATTTACAGGTGAGGTATGCGCAGAGGGGACACCACTCGCAGTCAGAGTGCATGCTTTTTGTTATTTATAGGTATTTTTGTGCAAAACCCGCACCCAAAATCGAATAAATGCATCGTATAGAAGGTTAATACCATATTGTGGAACACTGCAGGCAGATACAGCTAAAGATCATTCTATTCAGGAAAGGTTCATATCTGTGAATGTGACTTTTTTAGTATCGATACCTGCTTAAATGAGAATCCAGTTTCAAGTTTTAGAATTGACTAGTATCTGATTTTCGATACATTTGACAACTGTACGCACACTTGAATATCTACAGTCCTCTCAAATTCCTCTAAACCTGTTGACATGAGTTCTGAGCCAACACGCTCCAAAAAAGGTTTATATGTATTACTGTTGGTATTTCAGGTCAGGTGCAGATGGGCGGAGTCAGTCTCCTCTCATTTCAGTCAGACTTTCATTCCTGCAGACGTCTAACACACTGTCACATCTGAAGCTGAGTGGAGCCATGGCCCCAGAGCTGTGAGTGAGGACCATAACCTGTGATCTGTCTGGATCTGTCTGCAGGAGCCTCTGCCCTGTGGACACAGCCACTGTAGACACGGCATAAAGCGCACTGGGACCAACACGTGAGGTTCAGGTGTCTTCAGTGCAGCGAGAGCTTTAACCACAGGCCTGCCCCGATCAAGAGCAGTGACAGCCCATCTAGCGGGACAGTGTTTTCTGTCTGAGAGAAGAACTCAGCCTAGAAATGCAGGGTTTGTGTGTTAAACATGTGCAAATGAAACATTATGTTTGTGATGAGGAAACAACATAGATTAGAAAATAGCGTAATATGGGCCCTTTAAACTTAAGGTCTTTGAAATAGTGTGTTTAAAGGAACTGAACGTAGCCTGAGCTCTCAATGTTTAAAAAAGAAACTTTATCTGTATATGGACAGGTCATGCCTCATGTGAAGCTCAGAACCTCCAGAATTCACTCCCTGAGCTGCAGAGGCTGCACTAGCACTGAGTCATGATGCCTGCAGGTGCTGGGGTTTAGGTAGAGACCGTTCAGATCAGAGAGGGGCATTTTAGGTTCAAACAAACTAATGGTGCTTCCTTTTGATAAAACCAAATTATAACAGAAATATAGATGATAGATAGACAGATACAAGTTTGTGATGCAAGATTATGAAATTTAAAATCAAAATCAATTTGAATACAAATTTGGATCGCAGCATTAGCAGTAATAACTATAAAGTATTCTGAAGGCTCCAAATCCTCTGTATGGTTGTTCCATAGCTGAGGCAGACAGGGCCCACAGCGCCCCCTGGTCCTGGAGAGGTGAGCTGTGACGTGTGTGTTGGGAGGAAGCAGACTGTTGCACCTGTCTGCAGGGTCTGGTGTCTTACTGCGAGACTCACCTCCAGCCCCATCCTGATGTGGCACTACCACAGACACCAGATGGAGGCACCGTCTGCTCTCAACACAACAAACTGATGGAGATCTTCTGCCGTAGAAACCAGCTGATCATCTACTACTTCATTTGTAGGTTACACAGTGTGACTTTAAGGCTGTTGATAACATTTTTGGGATACAGTGTTTTAAAATAAATAAGACAGGCAGTTGTGGCAGGAGAGTTTTATTAACAGTCATGCCTGTAAAGCTATTTTGAACTGGAATCTCTTTAGCTACTGGAAGCCACTGTAAATCTCAAATAACATCATCAACATGAAATAAAACTACAGAGAACGCACTAGACTTCAATTATATACAAATATTACCTTGTCACACAACTGCAAAAATATACAAGTTGTCAATTCATGCAGAAAAACAGGAAATCACTATATTTCTCCAGTGAGTCAAAAATATGGAACAATATAAGTCACTTAAAAGCAGCAATCTGGGCATCAATACAAAAATGCACAAAAATGACAACATCATCATTAAACTCTTTAAAATGCATAAACTTTCACAATTTCAATTTCACAATAAAACGTCTTGAAAAATGCAGCGGTTTTACAAAAATCATGCACGTGTATCAATGTTCGTGTGTGCAAAGTTGAACGCGATATGTCTGTAGGTTGTGGAAGTATTTACAAAAAGTTGTGGTAATAGTTTCACAACATGTCAAATAATGTTAAAGACACACTATGTAACTTTTCTGGTGGAGGGCCAGAAAACCTGCAGTCCTTCATGGAGACTGACTCTT
The DNA here is from genome assembly GCA_029959045.1 of Taenioides sp. WSHXM2023. Classification (NCBI taxonomy): domain Eukaryota; kingdom Metazoa; phylum Chordata; class Actinopteri; order Gobiiformes; family Gobiidae; genus Taenioides; species Taenioides sp. WSHXM2023. Next base: position 2,621,388 of record CM057104.1, read on the forward strand.
GTGCGCTTTAAGCCATGTTATAATGTTGTTTCCTCATCAAAATTATACCTGGAGTTGTGTTTTGTTTCATTCACACACGTTTGAGTAACCCTTTATTATTAGTCTATCTATATCTCCAAAGCTCAAAACGCTCTGCTCCACCTTGTGATGTCATGAAGGGGCAGGTTTCAAGTTAACAGCTACCTTTTTGCTTTAGTTGAGTACAGACAGGCAAATCCACAGCTGAAATAACACAAATGATTCTAGTAAAAGGTGTATGGACTTTAAAAACACAGTAGAGCACTTCCTGTTTTACCATATGACATCACAAGGTGGAACACAGTGTTTTCTATTTGAGAGAAGAACTCAGCCTAAATATGCAGGGCTTGTGTGTTAAACGTGTGAATGAAACAAAACACAACTCCAGGCACGTTTGTGATGAGAAAACAACATTATAACATGGATCAGAAAATAGCGTAATATAACTTAAATTATCTCTATCCATGGAGACAAGTCACAGGTCAGATCTATGGAATGGCAAGCCCGCTCACAGTAAGAATGCATGCTTTCCGAGGTATGTTATAAGCAATGGGGAAAAAAGCAAGATATTTATGTTAAATTCCAACATTCTAGGCAAAGTGACAACATCTCCATGGAGACAAGCAGGTGGCAGGCCCTTCACCAGAAAAGTGACATAATGCATCTTTAAGGAAGTTTGGTTTTTTTGGGTTAAAGCTTGATAGAGGCTTGGGCAAGGCAGTGAGGTGACCCTGGGTTTTGGGTTCCTGTTAGAAAATGATCAAAAAGATGACGTAATTGATCAGGTATGGTAGGTCTAAGGCTACAGTTCCACCAAACACACCAGTCAAAAGTCAATGTACTTTTAAAACTGAACTGGTCAGAATTATATGGTAGAATTTGCTGAATTATATGGCAGAATTTGCATATGACAGGATTTGATGATTCTCTAATTTTGACTTAATTTGTTGAAAATTACAGGAAGTAAAGAGTTCTGTTTGGGGAGAATTCTGTCCAAACGTTTGACACAATTTACACGAAATAAACCAATTTTTTTCCAATATTTTTAACATTATTTCAACAAAATAAAGATGTTTTATTAAATTTGTGTTTGTAATATTATAATCTCTGTGCACATTAGAGGAGTTTTGGCCCTGTGTACAATATGGAATTCTCTATAGCGTGATGTCATGATTTTCAACCAGGAAGTAAAATTTGAAACCTAAAAAAAATTGCCAAACTGGGAAAAAAAAAATGTAAAATGTTTAGTAAAATCTTAGTAAAATGAGTCCAGTCATAGGCACTTTCTTTAACTGTCAGACTGCAGGTTTACGGTTAATATCTCTGTAATTACTGGACCTATCCACATGAAACAAAAACTGGCACGAAGTTCAAAGTCTACTCTGTCAACACAAATAAACTATGGTGATTTTTTTATTATATTTTTTTTTCACATAAAGGCGAGATTCTTGTCAGTTGAAAGGACCCAATCTCAGTAAACAGTAACTCTCCCATAGAGCGCTATAGGTCCCTGCCTCCATTTGAATTCATGACATCATTAAATACTTATAAAGCTACCTACTGGTCTTATAATGTAATCTGTATAGCCAGTTCAACAAGAACTATATCAGGACTTAACAAGAACCAGGACTAAACCAGGTTTTTCAAGTCTAAACCAGGTCTAAACTAGCATGCCTTACCGTACCATCTTATCAAGCAATGTAAACTGCATTAAACGGGTCTAAACCAGGACTAAACCAGGACTAAACCAGGATTTAGCTAAACTGGGGTCTACATTTGACTACTGGATCAGTCTGTAACTTTTCCGGTGGAGCGTCCGTCACCTGCTTGTATCCACTGCGATGTGCCTAAAATGTTCCACAGTATAACCATAAACTTAAAAATCTCCATGGAGACTTGTATCCCAAATTACAGGTCAGATTTGTGGAGAGGCGACCCCACTCACAGCAAGAATGGACACTTTTTTAAGATATTTTTTAGCAATATTTTTTAATAAATGCAAGACAGAGTAGTTTAAAGCCATACTGTGGACAATTTAAACCAAAGCGTTAACATCTCCATGGTTACGGACCCGCTCCAGAAAAGTTACACAGTGCACTTTTAAACCAAAACTTGTTGAGCTGCAAATACTGTAGTTTACCATCAGAAAATGCCCTTATACAGCCTCGTTACAAAATCAGATCTTATGTTGCAGTTTTTAAATGCTAAATAAAATTCTACTTTTTAGACTTAACTCACTGTAGCGTTAAAAGCTTAATCTTGAAAACGTGTCACCTCCTAGCATCCTCTTAGCTTCAGAAATGAAAATTATGCTTCTGTTTTTGCTTCTTATTCAAATTAAATTATACTAAAAGTGTAAGATGGTTGCAGCTTCCAATAAGGGCTTTGTACACTTTTAGGCAGTATTCAAAAATATGATCTTGACTTGAAATTATAAGATTGGAAGATCTAGAAGAGCTTTAAAGTAAAAAAAAAAAAAGCACTGTACCTGATTTTTACTGTCTTAAAAATGTGAAAAACAGAACTGATTCATTTTAAGCAGTTTGCAGCGGTTCAAATTTATTCCCCAGTTCACTTTTGCATTCAGAGGATCCTAATTATTCACTGTGATGAGTTTATAAGTGCTTTTCACAACTTTCAGAGACCAGACGGGAGTTTCGCCGTTATGGTAAAGCTAACAGCAACTAGCATGCAAACTGCACACTTCCTGATTATCAGACAATAAAACAGCTGCTTATACAATATATGTGTACTGGGGAAAGGCTGTTTTACTCAGTTACATGGGAAAAATCAGGTACAGACTCGCTAAAGCTGCATTGTGTAACTTTTCTGTTTGAGGGTCCGTCAAATGCTTTTCCCCATGGAGATGTTATTGCTTTGTCTGGAATGTTTCACAGTATGGCATTAAACCTTTCTATCTTCACGGAGACCAAACCAGGCCAAGTTACAGGTCAGATCTGTGGAGAATGCCTATTTTTCTAGGTATTTTTGAGCTATGAAACCACCTGAAATTGAATAAATGAAAGGTAGAGTTGTTTAATGTCATACTGTGGAACATTTCAGGTAGAGCAAAGACATATCCATAGAAACAAGCAGGCGACGGATCCTCCACCAGAAAAGTTACACAGTGCACCTTTAACATCTGAAGACCATTTGAAATAATATTTTTCAAGGTGCTTTAGGTCCAGTCAGTATTTAAAAAATGCATTAAAAATCATAGTCCCAGCCTGAGTTATCGTCTGGTGGTGGGTCATCGGTGTCTTCTGGAAAACTGTCAAAATTACTGGTGTCAGTTGGAGACGAAACCTGCAAATGAATAATAAACATTGCATCCCACACCATTCATGTAAATGCATTTTTTGATTTGATATTAAAGGTCCTACATTATAAGTCATGTTAAAATGTTTCTTCATCATAAAACATACCTGGAGTTGTGTTTTGTTTCATTCACATATGTTTGAGTAACCGTGCGTTATTAGTCTGTCTACATCTCCAAAGTTTAAAATGCTCAGTTCCACCTTGTGATGTCATGAAGTGGTAGTTTTTAAGCTTTTACCTTTTCCCCAGCTAAAATTATCTAAATGATTCTAGTGAAGGTGTATGGAGTTTGTTTGTTTTCTGTTTGAGGAGAAGAACACAGCCTAAATATGCAGAGTTTGTGTGTTAAACGTGTGAATGAAACAAAACACAACTCCAGGTCTGTTTGTGATGAGGAAACAGCATTTTTACTACAATATTAATGCGCTTGTACTTTCCAGTAGGGGGCACTGTTGAGTCAGATATCTAAGGTTGTCTGTACTTACATTTGGTTGTATGGGAGGAGTTAGCGTTTGCTTCTTGAGGCCGTCCCAGTTAAAACCTTCAAACCACCTTCAAATCACAAAAATATATTAAACATTTACAATATTATATAAATAAAAAATAAAAATAAAAATAATAATAATAATAATGATTTGTATAATATTGCAATGTGGTTCTGGTCTATTTCTTACTTGTGCTTTTGAATGTCTTTAACACCATTTTTCAGGTTCCCAAGTCTTTCTATTGGATTGTCTCTGTGAAAAACATCGTAATTGTAATTTTTAGTAAATATTTTTAGTTCATTTTCTACCATGTGAGCTCTAGCGCCCCCTACCTGCAGAGCTTTTTGATGAGGTTGCCTGCGTTCTTGGTGACCTTCTTTGGAAACTCAATCATGTCAATGCCTCTCAGAATCACATTATAGGTTTTCATTGGGTCTGGGCCTGTGAATGGAGGACTGCACACACAAAATGGGTTAGAAAATTAGATATAAATGACTAAAAATACAATATAATGACAAATTTGAAGCTGTATTAGCCAGAATTATATTGTAAAAATCTGGTAATTGTATTGAATATTAATTGTTCCTCAAAAATGCCAATCTCCATAAGATCTCTCAACATAAATAAGCTTTTTTTTATTTGTAATTTTGTATAGAAACATATTTCTTATATGATAGTTTAAAGGTGCATTGTGTAACTTTTCTGGTGGAAGGTCACGCTACCTGCTTTTCTCCATGGAGATGTTACTACTTTGTCTGGAATGTTTCACAGTATGGCATTAAAACTTTATATCATCATGGAGACCAAACCAGACCAAGTTGCAGGTATTTTTGAGTTATAAAACCACCTGTAATTGAATAAATGTAAGGTAGAGCTGTTTAATGTCACACTGTGGAACATTCCAGGCAGAGCAATGGCATATCCATAGAAACAAGCAGGTGACAGACCCTTCACCAGAAAAGTTACACAAAATAATTAAGGTGCTATGCATGATTTTTACTGTCTTAAAAATGTAAAAACCAGAACTTCAACAGTTTTTCATACTTTTTAGATAACTCACTTTTCAACTTTTATGTTTTTACACACAGTGAAACTAATGTCACAGTTTACATTTTACAGTGTTTTAATAATTCTATTTTTACAGCATGTGTGTGTGTTTATTGTTTACCTCCCGGTCATCAGCTCGTACATGAGGATGCCCAGGGACCAGTAATCTGCAGACACGTCATGGCCTTTGTTTAAGATGATTTCTGGAGCCACGTACTCTGGTGTCCCACAGAACGTCCACGTCTTTTTGCAGTAGCCAATCTTCTTCGCAAACCCAAAGTCCACCTTTAGAAAGAAAATAAAACAAAAATAAAAACCTCATTTTCTTCATACATTTTTAGAAAGACTTGTATTTTGTAATGTTGTTTCCTCATCACAAAACACACCTGGAGTTGTGTTTTGTTTCATTCACATGTTTAACACACAAACCCTGCAGATTTATGAGTTCTTCTCTCAAACAGAAAACACTCTGTTCCACCTTGTGATGTCATGTGGTAATACAGAATGTGCACCACTGTGTTTTTAAACTCCATACACCTTCACTAGAATCATTTGGATAATTTCAGCCCTGGAATTGCCCATCTCTACTGAATAAAAGGTAAAAGGTAGATGTTAACTTGAAAACTACAGCTTCATGACATCACAAAGTGGAACAGAGCATTTACTCAAACATGTGTGAATGACAGCAGCAGGAACACAATCAATACAAAACAGTAAAATCACAAACTATCACATTATAAAACCATTTGAATATCTCAAGAAAAACATGTCTCAGTCACACTTTTTACAATTTTCTGTGTAATTTCTTTCTGTAAATGATTCCAAGGCCATGGAGCTGTAGGAAAAGGCAGATGTTCCCAGCTCAGTGAGGCACTGAAGCACAGTGAAGAGTAACTGTGAGGAGGAGCGAAGCCAGTAACTACCTGAGCTCATATTAAGGAGATGACTAAGGCACCCGAGAAGGTTCCTCAGTATGGCTTTGTAAATAAATATTAACCAGTGCTGTTTTCTGCGAATCGTTAGTGATGTTTAGCCAAGTAAACCACAGAGAGTGCAGTGGTGAGTGAGACGTAGCACTGGTGAAATGCACTTACCAGTTTGGCGTATCCTCTTCTGTCCAGGAGCAGGTTTTCGGGCTTCAGGTCCCTGTAGATGATTCCTTTAGCGTGGAGATAAGCAAACGCCTCCACCACGCAGCCAGTGTAAAACCTGGTGGTAGTGTCGTCAAATGAACCTCTGAAAGAA